>CM034150.1:812874503-814074503 GCA_019776745.2 Taxus chinensis
GACCCGACTACATGGCATAATTAACATAGTGGTATTTGAACACGGGTGGAGTATTTGATACCAAATGTAACAAAATATTACACCAAAACCTTGAGGAATTAGTGAAATTTGCGCATGAGGATCATATCACGCAGTACAAAGTAAATGAAATTGTAGTCTTCCCGACATTGGAAAATAGTTAGTTCTTCATGGAACAAAATATATAGTATTCTATGGAGTTGGTTAATTCCACACAACAAGGCATGTACTCTACTTGGGAGAAGTTGTGATGCAAGGAAAAGGTTCCGTGGGACATTGTGTGACATAACAAAGCAAGTTTGAATGCAACTAAGGTTGGAATCCACAAAATAAAGAATTTAGTGTGTTTTGGACTTCAAAGACACAGTATTCCATGGAGTTAAAAAATCCACATGGCTTTCAAAGTCTACATAAGAACAAATCCATGATGAGAGCAATTAGATTGTTGTACAAAACATCAAAATCTGTAGAATAAAAATATATAGTTACGGGTGGAAAAGCCACAATGTAAGGAAGAAGACCTTTGTAGCATAGTTGGATCCTTAAATGACTTAGTGCAAGAGATTTTAAAAGGCACGGGACATGAAGAATTTTGAAAAGAAAGAGGCGGTTGTGGACCAAGAAAAATCATCTAAAATCTATGAGGCATGACATAACAACACCTATTTTAAACTAGATGCTCAACTACTCCAACTACCCGAATTTAATTTTAGAAATGTTGTTCTCTTGTACTCATGATCTGATGGTGTACACTTGGGTAAATGTTAAGTGCTCATACTTGGCCTATGAGTTATCCTTGGTAGTGGCAGGTGGTTGAGTTCATTTATCACTATATGTGATCACCATCTTCTCCCTCTCTCTAAAATTCTATAAATGTAAGTTCTCTGGAACATTATATGGGCTTTTTTCTAGTAAAGTGTGGAGCTCCCCCTTATGAGCTTGCAAAAAAAATTTTTGCAGCCTCTATAACTCACATATGGAGATTTCTTGCCTCAAATATGTGTCTCTAAATGGTTAAGTTTTGATATAAATGCAAGTTTGAATTCATTTATGTGAATGTTTCACATTTAATGTGAAAATATTTGTCCTCTTATGCACCTTCATTCTTTTCCATTTTATTTATTTCCAATTTGTGTGCATCTTTGAAATTTCCACTTACATGTTCACATTTGTGTCTTTTAGAGCCAGGATTGATCCATTTTCCAGTTTGATGAATCACCTCCCTTTTATTTTATCTCTCTCTCTCACCATATCTCCATAAATTTTCTTAGTTTAGGATTAGATAGTCTTGGATTAGATGTTTATGGTTATTTTCGGTTTGTTGTTATTATGCTGAAATAACAAAAACTCTAAATAAAGCAGGGTTTATTGATACCCGTGTCAACAACACAATATTGGAATAAGTGGCTATGTGAACAATGCAAGAGATTCCTCCTTTCACCAAGTGACAAGGTATGTATACAAAGATAGCTGGATGAAATCGATATTAGATAATTTTTAAATGACTTTCTCAGTAAAGGCCGATCCCATGAATCCAAAGGGATTCCCTAACGAGTTTCAACTCATGTTTACAATTAATTGATAAGATAATGAAATAATATGATGACAATAAGATTAGAATTCAAGAGGGATAGAGATATCATACTCCATGTTATAGGTGGCACAGATTAGGGATATGGTGAGCTCAAAGTCCAAGAAATAGTCGAACCAAGATTGTTCCCTTACGTCATGTATTTCACATATGACTTCAAATTGTTCCTTGATGTCCTTGATCTCAGGTGTCAAGGAAATGGCACATAACCTAAGCTCATGTGAGATATAAAATTGCTCCCACATGAAAGGATGTTACATAATCAAGAGGTTGTAGATGTTTGTAATGGGGTGTGCTATACCTAGAACTGTCATCTACAAAGAATACATCTTGCAAGAAAGAGATTAGGTCAAAACATATTGATAAAGATGTGACAACTGGTAAAATGACTAAGATTGATGGCGATCGGGAATTGGCAGCAATCAAAGACAAAATGGCCTGCTTTAACAAGGGCCAATAAACAAACTATGATTGATGTAGGACAGAGTTTGACATTACCAAGATGAACTAGAGGGACTTTGGGAATAGAGAAGATACAAAATGTAGAGGTCTTGACATGTATAAAGGACTAATTAATGGTAAATGGAGTTTGGGACCAGATCGGTGGCAATCTCTGATAAATTTAACTATGCTAAAATATTGATCAAAGAACTAAACGAAAGACGTTGATAGCTAGAAAAAGGTATAAATATGATTGTTTGTACATGATATGACTAATGTAAGATGTGATTGAAAATGATAAATAGAAATGCACTAACCTTGTTGGATATTGTTAAGGTTGGTAGATCTCCAAATGTTTGATTTATTGTTTGAAAAAGGTTCGTAAAGGATGATATCATAATGTGAATATCTTATAATATCACAATGTTGTGTAGACATTCAACAGTTCGCTAGTATTCCAATATGCCTGATATGTCTTATTGTGAGCTGAAGAAGGAGGGTGACTAAATAGGATCAACAGTGTTCGCAACAATCATAGTTGATCATGGATTATTGTTGATTTGATTGAAGAGGTTAACAAAAAATTATGAAAGGATGGAAAATGGTTGAAAATACTTGTCATCCAAAGGTTGAGGTTTTTTTAGGAATGGTAGGAGGTTAGGAAACTAGGTAGGAAGAGGTTATGGGATTAGGATGATTAGGTTAATTTAGAATAGGTTTTTTTTAGATGGTTAGGGAGGGTAAATGAAATTATATGATGGTAAATGGGTTTTTATGATGGTAAATTTGATTAAGGGATAATAGACTTAGGATAGTGATACTAATGTAAATAATGATAGTGCTTAATATGTGGAGGGTCACCTAGGGATGAAAACGTGGTATGTACAGTAGAAGTTGGTTAAAGTAGTTGTGGAAAGCTCGGGTGAGAGGAACCAATCCTCTCACTTGTGGTTTGATCTTGATTACCCCCCAAAATTTTGAGATCATTCATGTTTTCATAGAAATTTTTATTTCCTAATTCAATTTAGGGGTGCGAATTTCAACAAAAAAACTACATTCAAAGTGTATGTGAAATTTTCTTGATTAATGTTGAGCCACATTCAAAATCTTGAAAAGCATAAAAAAAACCCTTGTATATAAAGAGATTGTAGGTTTCCATTTTCAGAAGGCTTGTCAGAGCTAGCAGGTGATGGAAATATTCTTACAGGAATTTACACTTTGGTTGTTTGCTTAGGTAATCATCACTGCAATGTGATGTAGGTGCATCACCTTTGATATGTCAAGGTCTTGTTGTTGTATATGCACTAGTTAATCTAAATAAAGTAAATAAATGCAGTAAAGAAGTATGTAAATGACCAAAACAACTAAGTAAATGGAAATAAAAACCCTAAAGTGTAAGAGAGAAGAAGAACAAACTCAGCTGGTTTGATGATCTTATGGGACTGTGTCATGGAGGTGACTAGAGAATCTGGAAGTAGGAACGACTGTGCAGAAACCCCGAAAAGCATGAATGTACACTGATTCTCTAGACTGGGGTGCCTACAGAAGGATTGGGTCACCCAGGGCCACTCTAGTCTACAGAATGGGCTCCCTCATCTGTGTTAAAACTTTAGAAATGGTTTTTATAGGTTCAACAGATGGTCTAAAACCCTCGTTGTTTGTCACATCAAGCTTGTTGCATTACTCTAGATGTCGTTGATATTCCAATATGAATAGAAAGACATGAAAAATCCTAAACAAACATCAATCCATAAAAAATAAAAAAATACATATGAAATGGTCAGAATGACCTCAGCTACCACAATGGTGATTTTACTAATTGAGCATTGCACTACACTCCAGACCAAAACGTAGTTTTGTGTGTGTGTGAAACATTCCCTAGGTTTCTCTTGTGTTAGTTGTAGTTTGTGATGTAGTGAGCTAACTATGTGTAGAAAATGTCATAAAATGGTGCATGGAATATAATAGAATCCTCCCCTATGTTGTGTGTGATGCAAATTTCCTAGCCTTGTGCCTTTGGATAGAGCTATGTGGATGAAAATGATTTCCAATGCAATAAATGGATGCAATTCTAGGTGGATGATAGTAGTGACTAGTGCTTGGTCCCTCATTATGGTCTCGTAACTTTATATTTATAGGGTTTTCTTGATCTAATTTCGTAATTAACTCGGACATGACCAACCACTAAAAATATAAAGACCTTAAACAGCTAGTAAGCACCCAATAAGTGGCAAGAAAGTTCAAAAAGGATTGGGGCGCCCATGGTGGGACCAAGGTGCCCATGGGCACCCCGGGTACTAGCTTGGGCGCACCCAGTCAAGGATGAAATAATGAGAAAGTGACAAAACAGACTAGGCATGTGTTGTATAGGTTGTTAATGATGAAGTAAAATAAAATAAGATGGCCAAAAGATGGGGGTTAATTAGTACTTTCTTCACTCAAAAACCCACTAAATAGTAGTATGAGACTAGGACTAAATATTGTCTAAAGTGCATGATTTTTTATCTAAATTTGCCCCCAGTTTATGTTGGTGAGAAGAAATCTTGGTAACATAAAGTAGATAGAGATGTGTACCTAATGTCGATGTAGAGTGATGTAGAAAGTGTTCTAAAGGACTAGACAAAAAGTGGGTTGACAAAAAATGATGTTGGAGCATGGAAACTAAAGATGAAAAATGTAAAAAAAGTGATGAGAGCGAGCTTAGGGTGGAAACATGTGTGTACTTGGTGTTCTGTGTACCTGCATGGCTAGTATGCAAGGTGTGTCACCATGAAGTGTTGTTGTTTCCCCCATTGACTAATTGTTTCTCATACAACCGAACATATGAGGAGAAAATGATTAAGTAATCAAATATAGATTTATGTATGTGTAAAAGTGTAATGTAAAAGATGCATGTAAAAGTAAAGTACACAAAATGAAAAGTGTAAATGGAACATGTACAATTGATCCATGTCAAGAGAAAGAGTGTAGAAGGATATCATGTACTGTCAAGGTTTTTTTGGTGATCCGACGCCATAGAAAGAAGAATTATAAGGAGGAAATGCTTTGTCCTCCATTCTTTAACTTCTTTTTTGAACATGTGTGAAGAGATATTTGTATTGTCCTAGTTGTTTGGGAAATTCGATGCTGGTGGTAGAGGAAGTATTGGGAGGAATTCCTTTCTATCCTCCAACATGCTTAAGACTACCATGTCTTGTAAAATCTGATATGTATGGAGTTCGTAAACTAGTTTGAACTCACTCGTTGTATGTAACCCACAATGTGAAGGGTAGAAAGTGTATTGAACTGAAGTGGTGTAAATGTGTTGTGTAGACTGTAAAAACCCCAAATGATGCCCCCCTCTTTATGAGAACATGCGACGTCATTGATAGGAGAATGTGGCCCCAAAAGAGGAAAAACCTCATGTACTGTGAAACTCTTCTCTACAGAGGGAAGGGAATGCACTTGGTAGAAACCAATGCATGCACAAACAAGGATGGCTAGCTAAAAATAAGTGTTAGTACGAAAAATCATGTATGTAAAAGAAAGTGTGTAATATATGCAAACAGTGCATAAGCTACCAAGCAATATCAATGTAAACACACAAGAAGACAAAGTAAGCCACAAAAAGTGGGCTACAAACATGGGACGTCACTCATGATTTTGCAAGACACATAAGTCCATCATGGCCAAAAACAACAAACAAGTGTGCACACCAAATATAGGGAAAAGCCCGCATATAAGAAGCAAAAAAAGACAAACAATGTAACAAACCAATATGGAACAAAATATTCTTGCATAACAAATTTTTCACATGAAGCACACTTTAGCATGTTAGAAAGATAACTAGTATGTCAAAAGTGTGTATAAGCAATTAATGTAGAGTGTTAAGTACAAAATGAAACAATAACACATGTGAGAGACAGATGTGGATGCCCCTAGCAACAAGTGTAGGGAGGGTAGAAGGCGAGCATCCATGCTGTGTGAAAGAGACATGTATCTGTGATCACCACTAGAAAAATACGTGAACGTGCATGTGTGGATGATATAGATAAATTACATACAAGTAAGCTAACTAGCATGTGTAATAAAGTGACCATGAACAAACACAAGTACGTAAAAATAAAATCAAACATAACATGCAGTATGTTGTGGATGGATGGCATGGAATGCAAGATAAATGGTAGGAGCCACATGCCCCCAGAGTGAATGGAAATGTATGCAATGAGGTTCATTTATTTTTTCCCCTCAGCAGTCAAGAATGAACCGTAAACGAGAGTGTGTCTTTAGGAAATGGTCAAAGTGTGTGTTGTGTTTCTAACGTGTTGTGATGAGTGTATGTGTGCAATGGTGATGATATGCGACCTAGAAAACATGTATGTGCGTGAACCCTATAGCCGAAGTGTATATCACGAACAAAATGAACGTATAGAGTGATGATTTAGCCTAAAAGCGTATATCACTACAAGATGAATATATAGGGAGTGGTGATGTAACCTAACGTGTATACCACTACCAGGTGATAGAATAGGTGAAAATTTATCCTAAAGCGTATGTCACTAGCCTAGGAATGTCACATAATGAAAGGTCAAATTGGTAACATGTGTGATGAGTGTAAGGTCCATTTGATTTGTAAACCGTCTAGTAGTTGAGTATGGACAGAGGAACTAAAGTGTGTCATAGGGTAATTAGTGCAACGTGTAGATGAAAATGCAGTATATGTAATTATGAAAGATGACCATGTGATGAGTATAATTTGTACATGTACGGCATGCGTATAAGATGCAATGACAAGATGTGTAGAATGTGTAAATTGTAATGTATAAAATGACATGTAATGAATGTATATAGGATAGTAATTTCATATGTAAGATGATGTAATGTTAAATGCATATGATGAAGACTAGTATGATGTATGATGTATAAATTGTATAAATGATGTAGAGTAATTGGAGAATGTAGGAGTGAATGCCGCACGATGTGGGAATCAGATGTAGATGTGTAAGACCTATTAGTGCAATGTGTGGGATTCATGTGTGGTAATCTGTCAACAGTCAAGTATGAACCGAATCACAAGAGTGTGTCATTGGGTGGTGGTCGGTCGATGCTAGAACATGTGATGAGACTGTCGATATGAAAATGTCAAAGATGATAGATGCTAAGGTGACTGGGGGGTGATTAGATGCAACTGCCTCCCAAGTATATATGAATTAGTAGACTAACCAATGATAGTGAATAAAAAATTTTGATCATTCGATGTATGCAGTTATGAAAGCGTATGATTATGAGATGTATGTATAACAATGTGAAAATGTGGCATGTGAAAATGTTAGGAGTGTGATGTACAACTATGTAAGGATGTGAATGACTTTTAATGAAAGGATAAGAAATGTGCTTATGATGATGAGAGAGGGGGGTGTGAATAATATGCCCCCAATGTATGTGTGATGAAAGAGGCTATCATGTAATGTCATCTAGGAGATCATCGCTCTTAGGATCAGTGTCGAATGGATAAGCATTGGTGACTTGATAAGCAATAGTGTCTGATTGATCACGTAATGAGCCATTAAGGCGTAAGTTTTACATGCCCATAGCATACTCCTCATCGGTGAATAATATGCCCCCTAATGTATGTGTGATGAAAGAGGCAATCATGTAGTGTCATCTGAGGAGAAAATCACTCTCAGGATCAGTAGTCGAATGGATAAGCATTGGTGACTTGATAAGCAATAGTGTCTGAGTTGATCACGTAATGAGACATTAAGGCGTAAGTTTTACATGCCCATAGCATACTCCTCATCGGTGAATGAAGGAAGTAAATAACCGTGTACGTACCTACGAGTGAGATTTTGAGTGTATTGTAGGAAAGAGCTATTGCAAATGAAAACATAGTCCAAAGGGCATAAGAAATGAAATGTCTATATAATTAGGATCTAGAGTGCCTCCAATATAATCAAGCCATGATTTCCCTAATGTAAGTGGTGAAGATTGAGGAGTACGCATGTGAGAAATATGATCAGGTGAAAGATATAAAGACCATAAGCAGGTAGTGATGGTAACATACCCCATAATAAAGATGAAGAGGCATATGGTGTAGGAATAGATGTCCTCAAAAGCACGAAGCCTAAGTGATTCAAACCCTCATGTGTACATATAGTGTCATCACATGTAGGATAAAATGGAATATGTTCCCAGTATGAATTTTTCATGAAGAGTGTGCAAGTAAATGGTGGGCGTGTTAATGTACATGGTACAAATGAAGGTATGTGTGACAGAGAGACATCCATGGAATGGACAGACAACTGATATGGAATCATGACCGTAGTATTATTAGGTGGCATAGAAGAAATAACATATATCACACAAATGGTACTCGTCAAGTGGTGGTAAGTGGGGTGGTTCTTCCATAAGTCTGGGCTTGTCTGTAATATATAGTGCGTTTAATAGGAAGTACCAGTATTAGGAGCCCGATCGCAATACTGGAAGGGGTCATGGTCACGAAAAACAATGTATTCAATGTCTTCATGTAATAATTTGACACAACTATGCACACTAGAGGCAACAACTTTCATGGCATGAAGCCATGGTCTACCAAGTAGACAATTGTAAGAGACTGGAAAATCAATGACGAAAGAACACAGTGTGAATAGTTTTTACACCAACAGTAATGGGTAATGTAACGTGACCGAGACATGGGCGGACAAAACCATCGTAAGCATGTAGTGATATAGAAGATGGACTAATGTCATGAGTATAGAGACGTAAAGCTTCAAGGAATGTCATGGGACACAAATTGAGTTCAAGAACCATTATCAATCAAAGTGTGCTTAACACCTACATTATGAATACGAAAAATGATACGGAGAGGCGGATCATTATAAAAAACATGAACATCAATGGGCATGATTATACTTGAATACTACATGTGAAGAGAATGCATCAATTTTTTTTTCTTCGATAAAGTCAAGTTTGGATGCATGTCAATCACGAATACGAGTAGTAGAAAAAAGGAGTTGGACTTTATATGATAAATTAAGATTTGCAATAAAATAATCTTTGATTGATAATACTCATGATGACCAAACCCTAAGATGAAAAATAATAAATGAAGAAACTAAAAGTGTGAGTGAAGGAAGTGTTGAAACATCAAGTTCACCAAAATGATTAACTAAAAATATTGTATAAAGGCACTAGATAATATAAGCTATGAACAATTGTAAATAAAGTAAATAAATGCAGTAAATAAATATGTAAATGACCCAAATAACTAAGTAAATGTAAATAAAAACCCTAATAGTACTAGACAGAGAGCAGAAAGAAATCAGCTGAATATCAGATGATCTTGCGGGACTGTGTCGCAGAGGTGATTGGAGAAATCAGGAAACATGAATGACTTGCGCAGGAGCCCCAAAAAGGATGGATTTGGGCAAGATGGTCTAGACTAGGGGTGCCTAGGGAAGGAATGGGGCACCCACGGGTGCTCTGGTCTGCAGAATGGGCGCACCATGGTCTATGTAAAAATCTTAGGGTACTAGTTTTCATAGGTTCAGACAGATTGTCTGAAACCCTCATTGTGTGTTGCATCTAATCTCATTGCACTACTCTAGATGTCACTAATATTCCATGATGAATAAAAAGACCTGTATAAATCCTAAATAATCATAAATCCCTAAAAAAGAAAAAATGCATATGAAAGGGTCAGAATGACCTCAATTGTCACAATGGTGGTCTTACTAACTGAGTGTTGCACTACATTCCAAACCCGAATGTAGTTCTTTGTGTGTGTGTGTGTGAAACATTCCCTAGGTTTCTCTTGTGTCATGTTGCACTTTGTGATGTCGCGAGCTAACTATGTGTAGAAAATGTAACATAATGGTGCATATGGAATAGAATAAAATCCTCCTCCTTATGTTGTGGGAGATATAGATGTCCTAGCCTTGTGCCCTGTGATGAAGCTATGTGGATGCAAATGATCTCCAATGTAATAGATGGATGCAACTATAGGTGGATGATAGTAGTGACTAGTGTTTGGTGCCTTATTATGGTATCATAGCTTTATATTTATAGGGTTATCTTGATTTGATATCCTAATTAACCCCAAAATGGCCGACCACTAAAAAGATAAAGACCTCAAATGGTTATAAAGAGCCCCAAAAAGTGGTGGGACAGTTCAAAAAGGATCGAGGCACCCATGGTGGGACCAGGGCACCCGAGTCAAGGTTGAAATAAGGTGAAAGTGATAAAAAAAGACTGGGGATATGTGTGGTATAGGTCGAGAATGACGTAAGTACAATAAAACAAGATGGCGAAAAGACGAGGGTTAATTAGTAATTTCTTCACTCAAAAACCTTGTTAAATAGTAGCATGAGATTGGGAACTAAATATTGTCTAAAGTGCATGATTTTATGTCTACACTTGTTCATTATTTGAAGACTTTTAGGAGGTCCATGAAGCCTATAGCAAGCCTTGTTTGGCATTAGAAGTGTGTTTTTAGTTGGTTAATACATTGGGAGGCTTTCCCCCCAAAAATTCCAAGTTTGAATTTTTGAATACTTTCGTACAAGCTATATGGATAATTTTAATTAGTATGAGTTATTATGAACTATCAAAAAATTATAGTAAATGTGCAGCTTAGCTAGGGTGGTTTTTAGTCTACAGAGATTTTAGTGAGTCAAAACAAGTTGGTTGTAACTTACAACCATTTTGGCAAAGCAATCTCCTACATCTAGTTGGGTGGTTGAGAGATATATCTCAACAAGATGGTTGAATGTCTAAGCTTGGAAAGGCTCCAAGTAACTCAAAAACCATTAAATCAGTTGAGGAAGGATGAGGATAAGCTCATCATGAGCATAAAAGACAAAGAAATCATGTATTGCAAGGTTGGTGTTATTGAATGTAAATGTAAGCTCTCCATGTAAGACAATTTCGTAAGAAGATAATAGAGAACCACTTAATGTTCCTTTATTCAAGCCTCATTCTCATGTTTCTTAGTGATCATCAATGCTTAATATCAAGTTTTCAATGAGTTAACGATTGATTTAACAAGTTTTATGTATACTCTACTTGTACACTTTCTAATTGTACTCTATTTTGGTACAAATCTTATAATATAACTGTTATCCAATTTTGCACACATGGCAAGGTTGGACAACGGGGTCCTATCATGTTCAAAATGAAATAATAGTCCCAGGAACCCACCTTCGGTTATTAACGAGATGTAACAATTAAAAATAATTCCTAAATTGCATATGAAGAGATCACCTAGCATCGAAAGGCACCCAGTTGATCTCAACTCAGTGAAGAGTTCAAGGTCGAGTTGATAGAGAACCCGGTGTCAAATTGATAGTCATCTCGGTAGAGACTCTCAGTTGTAAGAGCTCAATGAGGTCTTGTTAATGCAAAATACAGCTCGTTGAAAATTGACGAATGAAGGGAACTCTATAAGGATCTCGATAGAGATCGATGCAAGCGGAAGATAAAGCCAAGTCAGGGAGAGTCAAAGTTCGAGCTATCAATAAAGTCTCAATGAATTGGAAAGGTTCAAACACAGGCAGAAGCGGAAGGCAGAGATTAGGAGTTCGACTCATCTTCGTGACTCATTCATTTTGGAGATCATGTGTTTGAGCTTCTTTTAGGACACATTATGCAGAGCTAGGGTGATTCAAACGCAAGCCAAGGCATCAAGAGTGCCATAAAATGAATGGAGATCGTTTGCGTAAACAGAGATACGTGATGGAGCCCTATCAATGGGAATCATCAAGCATGATGGATAATTCAAGGCAACTCGTTTCGTGTGGATGCATTAAAGATGGTTTCTAGGATACAATTCCAGGGCTCATTGATTAATGCAAAACTGGGAGGCCTACTCGAAATAATTTTACAATGGTAAGCTCGCAAAGGCAGCAAGAATGCCGGGCTAGGGTATTAGTGAATACAGTATATATATTTTCGCTGACGTTGTTCGGACCTTCCTCGGCCGAGCATTCGGTGCACAGGCAGCAAGCATGTTGCGGTATAGTAAGAGTTCTTATGAGCACTTCCAACAAGCAGGTCGCCCAACGATGTTTTTATCTGTTCAGCATTGAATGCATCCTCAAATTCGGGATTTTCCTTCAAGATATTTTTATGAAAATTGATTAAGTGACAGTAAGAGTGTTTACCGGGAGACTTGATGAAATTTATTACAAAGATTCTCTATCGAGACCTTACTTGTTTTACGATGTAACTCATGGAAGAGAATCTCATAGAGGTGGAACTATTTCATATCAGAATATTCATGAGGCACAATTTGCTTTGCAATTATATGAGCATCTTCAACGAGTCACTAGGTTGGCAAGCATAAAGGTTTCTATTGATATTATCACACCTTACAAGCTACAGCTGAAATGTTTTCACTGAGAGTTTAATGTTATCCTCAAATCTGATGAAGGAAAAATCAGCAGGAGAAAAAATCGGGAGCACGATCATGGCAAACCGAGTAGGTAATCCCACGCATGGGAAATCATTTTACTATCTTGCCAAGGTTGCGTGGCGAAGCTGAGGCCGAGGCCCGTGGATTAATTTGGCCGAGCCGTTATGCGGGGATTCGGAGCTGGAATGCCAAGTGGGTTTTCGTGGATGGCAAGCCAAAGAAGAAATTCCACGCAGGGGAGATTCAAGCAAGCACCGCCAAGTGGAAATTTTGGGATGGAAAACCTATGATCAGACTTCCGTGAATGGGAGAAATTGGATCAAACTGCCAAGCGCGGAAATATTACGATGGCTATCCATCATGAGACTTCCGCACGAGCCATGTAAACAGAATTTCGCGCAGCTTGGGGTGGTCCGAGTCTTTGTGCGAGTCGCCAGGAGGATTAATAGGATAGTTGTGAATTAGAGCGGGTCATGGGTTAAAAAACACGATGTGATACCAATTTCAGTGGAGGCTACAGGCATACCCAACCAAGGCGATGCGTTAATGGCTCAGTCGTGGCTCATATGCAAAGAGTTTGACGGGAAAGCAATGCTGAAAACTCCACGACCTTCTCCTCGTCCTCTGTACAGTTCTGAACTTGATGTGGTCACGAGACAAGCTCCCACACATAGGCAACAGGCATATTGCAGTATAGTAGAAGCCTTTTGAACACTTCCAGCAAGCAGGTTGTCCAACTGTGGCTTATCCTTATTCTGAACTCGGATCTATGGCAGCTACAGGAAACAAATATTCACTGCCGTGTATGATGGATTAGAGTCACGTTGTTCAAGGCTTCATAAAATTTCCCTGAATCAGGAGGTGAAGGTTTATTACGGTGCAGAATGAAACGATTCATATTGCTCAGCATTTTTTCTCCGAGAAATGAATTGAATGTGAAGGTCAACTCTGAAATACCTAGTTGGTTGTTTTGTATGCTACATCCTTGTTACTCGTAAATGGTCTCTTTGAGAAACTCTGAGGGCAATAAGCAATTTATACCCTTCCATTATGTATGTCCAATCAGACAATAAAAAGTATTCTGTTACCAGGTTCAGAGAAACTTGTTTTTTACAGTGGATGATTATACTGTAGTTTCAAGCTAATTTTATCTAGCTTTATTTCTATTAGCTTTGATCCACGACTAAGGAAGAATTCATATGGTTGTTACCTGTACATTTTTCCAAGGTCCTCTTGGAGGGCTTCTTTTATGTGTTGTAGATTGTAACATAAAGGATCTTTTTAGTTTCTGGAAAAATGAGTATATGGTGTAGCTCATAGCTACCTATGCCATACTAAGATCCCAATAGTGGCATAATTGTTGATTGGGGCCGAGATTGCCGAGTGCACTACCAAAATACCAAAGGGTTCTTTGGCCAAAAATCAGTCTCAAGGGTGTCTATCGACATGTTACGGGCATGAGCCTGGGTTATCATCATGGCAGCACTAGGTCTTTATTGATAATGGCATTTTCTCATCGTTTGGAAGGTGCAAATTGTGCTTATTATGGCAAAGCCAAAACCTTTCTTACTACAAGTGTTATATGATAAGGAAGAACCGTGAGTATTGTGGTAAAACCATTCTTTTTAGAAATATTGGGTTAAGCTCGGTATTCAAGTGAGTTTGAGCCCAGGAAAGATAAGATCGTTTGCTGGATGAAGAACTCGGTGACTTCACAGAGAGCTCGTGGTGATGTTTCATGAAGTTTGAACGTGGAATGCATAAATGGCCTCAAGTTAACAGAGGAAAATGATAAGAATCGAGTTTGATAGCTCGCCATTCGAAGGACTCAATGCAAAAGAGCCCGATTACCAAGGCAAGGAAAGAGTTAGTGTGGGGTTCAAAATCGATTGCAACACTGAGTTAGAGGATTCGAAACTCACCGAGTTGAGATTTGTGCAGACTCTATCCACATGGACCCCCCCCTCTTCAAGTCAAATGGGTCAACGGGGGGGTCCCAACATTATGTTAATTAAATTAATATTTTTATTTAAATATTTTAATAATAATATTTATTATTATTATTTAAATATTCTTTTAATTAATTGAGAAGACTAGGTCATCAGGCAATTAATGACCCATGATGGAACCTTCTCAAGTGGTTCAACTAACTGCAATAAATACATCACGGGCCTTCAATTTAGGAATGTAATTATGACCTTTCCTTTTCTTTCTCACATATTCTTCTATAAATGTAAGTTGGAAGCTCATTTCAAAGGGTTCCAACAGTTCAGACGAGTTGGACAGTTAGATATCTCAGGCGAGTGTATACTTTTCAAGAATCCTCTCTCTTCTGCAAGTTGTTCTTGTGTGTTGAGAGAACTTTCAAGCCTCCTCTTCAAGATTGTAATGGCAACTATTGCCTCTTCTGAATGTATGATGCATTGTGCATGTTATTGAAGCAATAAAAGTGTGTGTTTTGTGACTAATCTCGGTCCTTTCATCCTTTTATGCTTCTTTGTGCCTTTCTCGTACTTGCAGGTACACTGTGCAAGTTTAAGTTTCTATTGCAGGTTCTTGGAGTTATGTGCTTATCAAGTGGTGGAGTATTGCATGCAGTTGAGTTGTGGTGTCTGTTCACCCTTCTTGAGTTCATCCTTCTTCACTGGGAAACTGGTATGTTTCTCGATCTGATAAAGTTTAACAAAGGGAACGCGTGTCTCTTAGTTTGTGGTATCCTGTACCCTCTCTAAGTTGCAGTAGGTGAAGTTGACCTGTGGTGCACACACCCTCTTCAAATTAACCCTTCTTAAGTCTGAAGACATCCTTTATTTGGTGCATCACCATCCCTAGTATAGTTTCATTTCTGTAAATCTCTTTCCCTAAAACCCCATGAAAATGTTAGCATAGGACTAGATAATCATTTTTGTTACACTAGGAGTAGTATAACACTTAGTTTAGGAAGAGGAAGCCGGCCTTCTCCGGAGGTTCACCTCGAGCCCAAGTCCCACAGCTTGAGAGGTGATCCCATGTGTCCTAATCACACCGAACGTCCTACTCACATCCTGGCCATCCAGAGGGTGCAGTGATTTGGCGACAACAATAACAAATGGATCATTTTTAGCACCCGATCTAAAAAGGAGAAAGTTGTATTATGTCTAGATAGAGCTTAAAAGCTTGAGTTTTGATATTGAAATGCTAATGGTGCCAATTTATGTCATTTTTTATGTCTCTTAATTAGGGTCGACAAGTAAATTTTCCATATTTTGTACAAATCTTGGTGTTTGAAGCTAAAATTTGGTTTGTAGGGTATGATGGGGATTCTCTATAAGATTCAATTGGTTTGAAGCAATTTCATGAAGTTTTTAAGGATTTATGACTATCAACATTGATTGTCTTATTGAAGAGGCCTAAAATACCTAATATGAGGGCACTATTTAGTAAACTGGGTTTGTTTTCCAAAAGAATACCCCTACAAGTTTTTTCTCTCTCTATTATAACTTCCAAATGGGTATCTAAATAGTATTATATCTCTATGTGAAACCCTCTGTAACAAAATTTATCTCCATTTTCCCTCTTGGGAAGGGCGAGTAGAGTTCTAAGGCAAAATTGTGTATTTTGGTCAAGAACCCTACATGAATAGTTGAATTTTCTTTTGTTGCTCATCTCAATAAATTGTAGATGCTAAGAGATAAACAAGATGGAGTGTGTGACCTGCAACTAGAAGTTTATGCATATTATCCTTCATTTGGACGAGTACTTTCTCAAAATTAAGAACATTGTTGTATACACTAGGTGAGATTCAATTGCATACTATGTTTAAAGTGATTGGCATCAAAATGTCTTACTAGAGATTCTTTTGTCTATGATTATTTTAAGGTTGTTTCAAAGCAACAAAAAAATTGATTTTTATTGTTGAGACATATGAGATTAATTAGATAAGCTTACTAGTGTTGGGATGGTGGAAATTTAATGCAAGAAAACATTATTTTAGGTCAAACCATAACATTGACACTTGGATTTGTATTTGTATATCAAAAGTAAAATATGTTTTCTTATTTTAACAATAATATGATTTAGAATTTTTTTTATAATATTAATAACATAAAATTAAAAAATAAATAAATAAAAAAATTTAATTAATAACATCGCAAACAAGTATTTATGAAGCCACACCATTGATAGTGGAAATGCACACAAGCTATGGATTGCCTACGATGTGCCTTCGTAAATTTTCAATTCTTTAATAGAGAATAGAAAGAAGAAGATGGAATTAAAATGCAAAATTTAAAATTATAAGAGAATATTTTAGATACTCATCTCTGTGTGAATATATGTTTTGTGAAATGCTTGAATATTTTAGATACTTATTTGGACGGAGTCAAAGATGGACATCCAATTAGAAAGCAAGTGACCTCATTCTAATTACTGGTAGAGGCCCCAGGAGTGGTTGACGACGCTGGATCCGCCGTCGAGAACCAGGTTATGTCCGCTCACATATTTGGAGTCATCTCCTGCCAAGAACAAAGCCGCCTGCGCCATATCCTCCACTTTGAGAGTCGCCCCTTTCAAGTTCGCCCTGCTGTGAAAGAATCCCTCCACTTCCGCCTTCTTCTCCTCAGTAATCTCTTCGTAGTGCTGCATCGAGAAATAAGTGGCCAGCCCCGACGGAGATACGCTGTTCACCCTTATTCCGAATTTCCCCAGCTCAGCGGCGCCGTTCTTAGTCAGCCCGATAACCGCATGCTTGGAGGCCGTGTAAGAGTAAGGAGCCACTCCTCCCAATAACCCCGCAATACTTGCTGTGTTTATTATGCACCCCTTTTTATGAGGGATCATAACCCGCGCCGCATGCTTAATCCCGTGCATCACTCCCTTCACGTTTATGTTCATCACGCGATCGAATTTCTTCATGTCGTACTCCACCGCGCTTCTTATCTCTGAAGATATCGTCCCCGCGTTGTTAAACATAATGTCAAGTTTGCCGTGCTTTTCCACCGCCAAATCCACGGCTGCGCTCACATCTTCTTCTTTGCTCACATCGCAGTGGATGAATGTTCCCAGTGGACTCACTGATTCGCTCAGTTTTAGACCTGCTTCGTCTGCAATGTCTGCAATTATCACTTTCGCTCCGTGTTTTGTGAATAGCCGAACTGTGGCCTCTCCGATCCCTGCCGCTCCGCCCGTAATTACCGCAACTTTGCCTTCCAGTCTTCATTTATTTACAAACAAAAACAACACAGTTATAAAGAAGAGCAGCATATATAGAAGATAAGTTCCTAATCAATGTAAATTAACAGAAGCAATTACCTTCCCTGTACCGCCTCTCCGTTAGACATGTTTTCTAAATTTTAAAAAGAAATGCCGAGCGAGAGAAGTTGCGATGGAAATGAAAGGGATGATGGCAGTTCAATTTAAACCCTGTGTGTGCGTCGGTCAAAGACGCACCGAGTCAGCAAACGCATGCTAAGTACCGTTTTCTCCGAATTTGGTCAAACATTCAATCGGACACTTCCAAAATTATGGCATCTTATGTCTTCATAGTCTTTTACAACAGGAAATTTACAGTCAACTCATTTATTAAACAACGATAGTCAAGGAGCCGGCTACCCTCCACTTAATTTGCACCCATGTATGGTGCGCCACCCATAAACACATGTATCATGATTCTTTTTTTGCGAATGAGTTGGCAATGAAAGGATGGTCGCGTAGAGTTTTGTCAATGCCAAAAATGATTCTTGCAGTGTCGGAGGTGCCGCCCAAATCTTCATCGAATCATCCGTAACATTCCTTTGAAGGCGCATTGAATATCCATGGGGAGGCCGCTTCCTACCCGCCTAAACCGGTTCACCCGGTTGCTCACCCCACTGACTTAACAAAACCACATCCCCTTCCCGCAAACAATTTAACAGCTCCGTATTTCCTTCCTCTAACAAACACCAATACAACCCAATTTAGCAGAGCAAAGCCAGCGTTGGAAGAGAAAATTAAAGGTAAAATAACAAAACTTCGCATGGAGGAGAAGATTATTTACACGCAATACTGGATTCAACTTGTTTACCAAGTACAAAAGGAGTTTACCATTACAGTATAAGTATTACTATTACTAATGAATCTTTGTTTAAAAATATTGACAAGACAATCTTGATGTCACATATACAAATTGAAAAATTGATTGCCATTGACCAAGCCTATGATTAAATGATGTTTGAGTTTAATGTTTGGTTCAAAAATGTAAAGAAGGGTAGCCGTTGGCGATAGTCAATAGGATTGTTTGTGGACAAACATTAAAGTTGATGTATGTTTGATTATATGGTAATTTTAATCTCAAATTTAATTGTAATATTTTGGTTATGGAATTTGCACCCTCTTGACTTAAAAAATATTTTTTAAAATCAAAATTTTGAAATTAATTTTTAAAAAATATATAAATTAATTAAATCATAATTTATTAGTAGAAAAACCACATTTTCTTCAATTAAAATTGTATAAATGAAATAGTCGTAAATTTTATAAATATATATGAAATACTTATTTTAATTTATTGTAAATTTCATGGTTATAAAATAACATGTGACTATACAACAATCTAATGGGTTGTAATTTATGAATTATAACGAAACCAGTTCCAATCACATTTTAACTTTTTAAATATTTATTAAAAATTCATAATAAAATAAATATATTACACAATGCAAGAGGATATTTATATATTTTATTATATAAATTATTTTTAAAAAATAGAAGGTACAAATTTACACATACACACAAAATGTTATTTAAATTGAATTAAAAACACCTCAAAAAAGAGCCATGATGACTATCTAGTCTATAACATGGCACCAATCCATTTTATGTATACATGCACATGTCATTCATACCATCCTATCATCTCCCATTTTGACAAACACATTTTTTATTTTTTTCGATAAATGCACTCTGTGTAACAATACGTGTAATGTGTTTATCAACTTGCACAAGTTTTTTAACAAATTGAAACGATAACATCTCATTTATGATTGCAACACCTTACCAACTACTCTACATAAAATTGTTATGTACCACTCCTTAAATTTATTGATACATGAGAATAACAAAAATTTGTAGGTAAGACCCACAAGACTACATAGTATGCATGATGGTTCCATGTAGCATGTATATAGAGCCATATTACATAAACTTTATCCTATAGGATGGATAACCACCACTAAAAACAAATACCAAAGACTCGTCTTATGGTATAAAATTAACATTCAAATGATTTTGTTGAATGAGATTGATATTTAGAATCAATCAACCTTTCATGCACATTTACTTACAAATCATATCCATAGTTTTCAACCACAATCCTCCATATGATCTAGGAGTATCACAATCTCTTACATACAAGAATAATACTTCTAGCAATTATACATGAGTTGTGACATGTATGGTATGTATATATGTTAGAAAAGATTAGTTAGTGAATATAAGAAAACAAAGAAATTGTTCTCATATGCTAATCCTTCCAACAATACCTCAGATTGAGCAAGAGATGGAAGGGGGGAGAGAATCAATACCTGCACTTACCAAGAAGATGCAATTCTCCTCCTTTGTTGTGTTGGATTTGCTCATGGATGGTGTTGATTGCTTCAGATTCTTGTGGAGACACTTGGCCAACACCTCCCCTTGATTTGCTTGGATTGTTCGATGAAGATTGATAGATGATAGAGTGGATGATAGAATGGATGATTGGGTGGATTAATAAAATGACAAAGATGTGCTATGTATTCTTCCTCTTTCTTTCTCATCTAGCTCTTAGGGAGCAGGAGAGATAAATTTATAGTTTGTGATAGGGAGGATGGATGGTGAGTATTGATCCAAGTAGGATGAGGATCAATGGTTGGAAATTGAGGAGAGGACTGGAGGATGAAGATTGATGGATGATAGAATGGATGAGTGGGTGGATTAATAAAATGACAAAGATTTGCTATGTATTCTTCCTCTTTCTTTCTCATCTAGCTCCCACGGAGGAGGAGAACTAAATTTATAGTTTGTGATAGGGAGGATGGATGGTGAATATTGATCCAAGTAGGATAAGGATCAATGGTTGGAAATCGAGGAGAGGATTGGAGGATTCTAGCATGGAGAATTCTAGAATTTGAATTTAAAATTCCATGGAGGGAATAAACTTCTATTGAATTTAAAATTCAATGGAAGGAGAGGTTTATAGAGGCTTCTAGAAATAGAAGCCTCTAGATTTAGAGGTGGGGGATGTGATTACTTTAGAGGTTATGTTAATAAAATATGATTAGGGAGAGATTATATGGGAATGCTAGGTGTAGGGTAGGTGTATAGTAGGTGGGTAGGTGAGTGTAGGAATATTAAATTCCTATAAATGTTTAAATGACTTTAGGAAAGAGGTTAATAATTGTTAATCTTGTGATTAATTATTATGGAGTTAAAATGGGGATTGTGGGATATAATAATGAATTAAATAGATTAATGATGAAATGATGAGATATTTCATAACTGATGAAGTTACTTAGGATAAAGGGGATATGTGATAAAAGGGATTAATAATAATTAATCATGTGATTAATTTGATATATGGTTATGATGGGATATTTATGCGACAAATTAATCGAAACTCATTATGTTGACATTTTAGATGTCTACATTGTGCCCCTCTTTGAAGAGTTATTGTGGAGCAATGACCATTCAAAAAAAAGATGTTATGATGGTAATATGATGCCCCCTCTAGGGATTAGGCGAGGAAGAATGAGTCGCGTAACCACTCAAAAATAGGAGAGGCCCAAGTTAGTAGTTGAGAGGATTAAAGGATGAGAAGATTGAGGATTATAGGAGAGGAGAGATGATGAGAGGATTGAGGATTATAGGAGAGGAGAGTGGATTAGAAGATTAGAATATTGATTTAAAGGGGTCGTATTATGGGATACCCTAGTAAAGGGGTTGAGATTAAGGATATTTGATTTTAGGATAAAAGGATTGTTGATGAGGATGCAAGATTAGAGGATTTGAAGATAGGAGAGAGGATTAGAGGAGTAGGAGATTAGAATATTAGGAGATATTGGTTTTTGGAGTAGAGGATGCCCCAGTCAACGACGTATGATAAGAGTGAATATTTATAATTGGTGGATTAGAAGCTACCCCAGTATAGGGGTTAGGTTTTGAGGATTTTGGAGTATAGGATGCCCAATCAACGATGTATGAAAAGGGTGAATATTTAGGATTGGTGGATGAGAATCTTCCCCTATAAAGGGGTTAGGTTTTAAGGATTTTGGAGTATAAGATGCCCCAATCAAGGGGTTAGGACTAAAGATTTGGGATTTAGATTTGAGAATGTTGGATTTGAGTATGTTGGAGTTAGGGATGTTATATTTGAGGATTGATTGGATAAGAAGATAGGGTATTTATTTATAGGATGTTGGATTTCGAGGATTAGAAGATTGAGGATGTTTGGATGAGAGAATAAGGATTGGTTTTTAGATCTATTTCAATGAGAGGACATTAATGAGGAGAGAAATGGGATGGTGATTGATGGAGAAATGAGAAAGAATGTTCAAGTTTGATTCATAAGAATATGTTAGAAGATGCTTGTTAGAGCTCAAATTTGCACCCATCCTAAATCACAAGGATCTAGGTCTTTGAGGAAACATAGGGTTGTCTCCAAGTTGTGGGACTCAAACTGAGATAGACCTATGGAGAAGGCCGGCTTACTCTACTTACTTCTACTACTACACTACTCCTACGAACCGAAATGTAACTATCTAACTCTACTGTAACTTTCCAAGGGACCATGGTGAGAAGGAGATGCATAAAACAAAAATCCTAAACTAGAGAAGGTGATAGCAACAAAAATAAGGAGATGATTACTTCAGCAAGAGATAAATGGGTTAAAACGATGATGAGGAGGGTGAAAATGAAAGCCCTAGATCAAAACCACGTCCATATTTCCACTTTCACGATGCACAATAGACACAGATTCTGAAACAACTTATACAACACACCTATGAGAAAATGAGAGGAATAGAAATGCAATAAAAGCATAGATAAGGTAGAAACGAGCCACAAAATAGAGATTTTATTGCTTAAAGATCATGCACATATCATCATGATACAGGAGGAAGATGTAAAACATTTACATAATTGGAGTCCAAGGCATGCAACCCTTAGAAGACTCGTGCATCATAAAAATGATGCCCTCACATTCCGAAAGTATCCAACATTAAAACTAGGCATCACTTTACAATATATAGAAGAGTGGAAGAAGAAGAAAGAAGAAGAAAAGAGAGGGAAATTCAAATTTCTCCTTCTACCAACTAACCACCTTCATTAAATTTTCTGAAAAGATATGAGCAACTCTACAAAATCCTTTTTCCCACGCCATTTTCCTTGTTGAAGAAGGAATAACGTCCATATTGCATTAAATTCTAGTGGTTGTGCCATCTAAAATAAACCTTTTGCATGTTGGGGATGCATTCCTTTACTTTTCCCACCTACCACCATTTGATTCAAGAAATATGATTTTATTTGTAATGATTCGTCCAATGATATAAGATTTGCAAAGATCAGATCATTGGATTGAAAAACTATATCCATTTTAGCTTCACGCAGAAAGCTGTCAGTGATATAAGATTTACAAAGAGCATATCATTGGATTAAAAAACTATATCCATTTTAGCTTTGTGCGGAAAGCTACCATTTTATTTGATACACAGATTTCTAGTTTTAGTTCTCCGTGGTTTTTAACTTCCGTGACTGTGCTTCTTCATCCTGAGGCTTTCATACCTTCTTTGCTTAACCCACAACCTATCCAATGTACCATGGATTTCTATTTTAACATCCACAGATCCTTTTCCTTCAATCTGTGGTCTTTCAGATTTGCTTTTACCCACGGCTTTGTTGTTTTTGTATCGTGGCTTGCCAAAGACATCCGTGGAAATATTCTATCCTTCCGCGACATGAATCAAAATTCAAATGATCTCCCCATGGGCCACAACTTCTTGCTTCAATCCATGACATGCTTAAACTTTCCCACAATAATCCAAGTTGTTCAATTTTTGCAAGGGTGTAAAAATGGACAACATTTTGGCAGCTCACAAGAGACATCTACATGCTAGATGAAATGATTAGTATCCTTAGCATCCATTAGGCATGGAGTCATCTTGATAAACCTGAAACTGATCCGCAACTGGAACTTCGATTCTAAGATCTAATTTAGTTTCTCTACATTTTTTTTTTGAGATAACTGCAACTTATCCTTGACACCTTGAACTTCTTCTTTCAGTAATCGTGGAACTAGGATGAAAGCAGTTGAAGGAATTGAAATCCTAAAATACTATGTACAAGATGCAAAGAAAATTCTTAATGAGAGGGTTTAAGATAAATCCCATAAACTGGGATTTGAAGCACATTCCTACAAAAATCAGACAACTAAAATGAGTTAGTCACCTTGTAAGTGGTGATGATGTATGGTCCACTCCAGATAACATCAAGTTTGGAGTGTTCCCCTAGTTCAGCTCGATCCACATTTCACTTGAAATTTGAATCCTTATTGAGCATGAGAGTAATAGGTCGATTATTAAACCAACGAAGTTAGGAATGAAATTCCTGATGAAGTTGATTTTTCCAAGGAATGAATGCAAGGCCTTCTTGTGAGTTGGCAAGGAAAGAGTCAAGATGGCTGAGATTCTTTCTGGATCAATGGTAATGCCTTCTTTCCCCAAAAGCTTACCCCTAGAGACTGTAAAGGTACATTTCTTTGGATTAAGGGACACCATCAAAATCCCTGGCATCTTTCAAATAATTTCTCTAGTTGCTTCATAATGATCAATGCACTCTGACTTGAGAAGAAGATAGTAATGTCATCCAGGTAGACTAAGATGAATTCATTGACGTGCCCCTTGAAAGTAATATCCATTGCCCTTTGAAAAGTTAGCACCTACATGTTGATAATCCAAAAGGTAATTTTCTGGTATGTATAGCATTCCCCATTTTGTGGTAAAACATGCTTTTATATTGGTCCTCTCTCTTCACTCCTTGATCTGATTAAAACCTGAGTAGCCATCAAGCATTGAAAACCTTTTGGTTCCAACTATTATCTGTAGGATCTACTCCATAGAAGATAAATGATAGTGATTCTTTAGAGATGCTTTACTCAAATCCCTGAAATCGACACAAAGTCAGATTTCTCCATTTTTCTTCCTTACTGGAACCAGATTTGCCACCCAAATATAGTACTTAATAGGAAAAATTATCTTGGCCTCAATGAGTTTGGATAATTCATTTCTCATGAGGGGCTCAATTTTGGGGTTAATTGGCCTCTTCTTCTGTCTAGTTAGCTTGATGTTGGGATCAAGATCAATAGAATGCTAAACAATGTCTGGATTAAAATCTTCATAATCTTCATAATCCCATGAAAATATATCACTAAAATTTTGGCACAAGGAAACAAAAGCTCATTTTTATCCTTATCACATACCTTCCCAAGTAGAAGCTCCTTATCTGGAGCAATTATAACTAGTTGGAAATCTTCATGTTTTTCTGCCATGTTCTTTTCCACATTTTTAAATCCATCATCTAGACTGAAAATCTACTCCAAAGTGACTAATCCCTTTGGAAATTTATTTGTTTTCAGTTGAATTATCTAATCACCATAGAATTCTTGCAATTCAGATTGCATTTTTTAGGAGAACTCGGCTTCATTATGTATAAACTAGAAATTTTGTTCATCACTGTCAAAAAACTTGTCAGCTAGTATGATTATTTAGAATGGATGGCTTGACCAACATTTTTATATGTTGCACATTTCCCTTGACAAGGTCTTCTGATGGTGAAAATTGAGAACCCAGAGCCGCCATTTGATCAACATCCTTGGTTAACTTCTTAGGCCAAGCTTTTTTCTGGATCAATGGCAATGCCTTCTTTTGAAACAATGTGTCCCAAAAGCTTACCCCTGGGAACTGTGAAGTTACATTTCTTGGGATTAAGATACACGTCAAATTCCATACATCTTTTAAATACTTTCTCCATGTGTTTCATATGATTAGTGCTCTATTTGGAGAAGACGGTAATGTCATCCAGGTAGACCAAGATGAATTCATTGATACATGCCTTAAAAGCAATATCCATCACCCTTTGAAAATTTACACCTGAGTTTGATAATCCAAAAGGCATTTTCTAGTATGTGTACATTCCCCATTTGGTGGTAAACATGGTTTTATATTGGTCCTCCTCTTTCACCATGATCTAGTTGAAACCTAAATATCCATCAAGCATTAAAAACCTTTCAGCTCCAGCTATTGTCTGTAGGATCTGCTCCATGGAAGGTAAATGATAGTGATTCTTTAGAGATGCTTTATTCAAATCCTTGAAATTGACACAAAGTCTGATTTCTCCATTTTTCCTCCTTACTGGAACCAAATTTGCCACCCAAATAGATTGCTTAATAGGAAAAATTACCTTGGCCTCAATGAGTTTGGATAATTCCTTTCTCATGAGGGGCTTAATTTTGGGGTTAACTGGCCTCTACTTCTGTCTAGTTGGCTTGATGTTGGGATCAAGATCAATAGAATTGGAGAATATAGTAATGTCATCTAGGTATACCAAGATGAATTCATTGATACACCCCTTAAAAGCAATATCCATCACCCTTTGAAAAGTTAAACCTGAGTTTGATAAGCTGAAAGGCATTTTCTGGTATGCGTACATTCCCCATTTGGTGGTAAACATGGTTTTATATTGGTCCTCCTCTTTCACCTTGATTTGGTTGAAACCTAAGTATCCATCAAGAATTAAAAACATTTCGGATCCAGCTACTATCTGTAGGATCTACTCCATGGAAGGTAAATGATAGTGATTCTTTAGAGATGCTTTATTCAAATCCCTGAAATTGACAAAAAGTGTAATTTTTTCCATTTTTCTTCCTTACTGAAACCATATTTGCCACCCAAATAGAGTACTTAATAGGAAAAAATTATCTTGGCCTCAATGAGTTTGGATAATTCCTTTCTCATGAGGGGCTCAATTTTGGGGTTAACTGGCCTCTCCCTCTGTCTAGTTGGCTTGATGTTGGGATCAAGATAAATAGAATGCTAAACTATGTATGGATTAAACTCTTTTAAATCTTCATAATCCCATGAAAATATATCACTAAAATTTTAGCACAAGGAAACAAAAGCTCATTTTTTATCCTCATCACATACCTTCCCAAGTAGAAGCTCCTTATCTGGGGCAATTATAACTAGTTAGAAATCTTCCTATTTTTCTGCCATGTTCTTTTCCACATTTTTAAATTCATCATCTAGACTGAAGATCTACTCCAGAGTGACTAATCCATTTGGAAATTTATTTGTTTTCAGTTGAATTATCTAATCACCATAGACTTCTTGCAATTTAGATTACATTTTTGAGGAGAACTCGACTTCATTTTGTATAAACTAAAAAAAAAATTCATCACTATCAAAAACCTGTCAGCTAGTATGATTATTTAGAATGGATGGCTTGACCATCATTTTCATATGTTGCACATTTCCCTTAACAAGGTCTTCCAATGGTGAAAATTGAGAACCCAGAGCCACCATTTGATCAACATCCTTGTTCAACTTCTTAGGCCGAGATTATTTTTGGATCAATGACAATGCCCTTCTTTTGAAACAATGTGTCCCAAAAGCTTACCCCTGGGAATTATGAAGTTACATTTCTTGGGATTGAGGGACATGCCAAATTCCATGTCTATCAAATACTTTCTCTAGGAGCTTCATATGATCAGTGTTCTGTTTAGAGAATACAGTAATGTCATCCAGGTAGACCAAGATGAAGTCATTGATACACCACTTAAAAGTAATATCCATCTCCCTTTGAAAAGTTACACTTATGTTTGATAATCCAAAAGGCATTTTCTGGTATGCGTACATTCCCCATTTGGTAGTAAGTGTAGTTTTATATTGGTCCTCCTCAAACATTCACCTTGATTTGGTTGAAACCTAAGTATCCATCAAGCATTGAAAACCTTTTGGCTCTAGCTAATATCTGTAGGATCTACTCCATGGAAGGTAAATGATAGTGATTCTTTAGAGATGCTTTATTGAAATCCCTGAAATCGACACGAAGTCTAATTTCTCAATTTTCCTTCCTTACTAGAACCAGATTCGCCACCCAAATAGAGTACTTAATAGGAAACATTAGCTTGACCTTAATGAGTTTGGATAATTCCTTTCTCATGAGGGGACTCAATTTTTGGGGTTAACTGGCCTCTACTTCTGTCTAGTTGGTTTGATGTTGGGATCAAGATCAATATAATGCTAAACTATGTCTGGATTAAACTCTTTTAAATATTCATAATCCCATGAAAATATATCACTGAAATTTTGAGACAAGGAAACAAAATCTCATTTTTTATCCTCATCACATACCTTCCCAAGTAGAAGCTCCTTATCTGGGGCATTTATAACTAGTTGGAAATCTTCCTATTTTTCCACCATGTTATTTTCCACATTTTTAAATTCATCATCTAGATTGAAGATCTACTCTAAAGTGACCAATCCCTTTGGCAATTTATTTGTTTCAGTTGAATTATCTAATCACCATAGACTTCTTGCAATTCAAATTGCATTTTTTAGGAGAACTCGACCTCATTTTGTATAAACTAGAAAAAAAAATTCATCACTGTCAAAAACTTGCCAGCTGGTCTGATTATCTAGAATGGATGGCTTGACCACCATTTTGATATGTTGCACATTTCCCTTGACAAGGTCTTCCGATGATGAAAATTGAGAACCCAGAGCCGGCATTTGATCAGCATCCTTATTCAGATTCTTAGGCACAACTTATAGGTTAATGGTGTCAGATCCTTTTAGTAGATCCCAAACTCTATGTTTGTAAGCCTTTAACAACTCATTATTTGTGGAACACTTCCCCCTGACTTGGTGAATAACCAATTCAGTATCTCCAGATATCTGTAACTCCTTGATTTTATTCTTTTCAGCAATTAGGAGACCATGGACCAATGCTTCATATTTGGCCACGTTGTTAGAACATGCAAATTATAATCTATGAGAAAAGAATAACTTCTCATTCATCAGATAAATGAGCACAACACCTACCCCAACTTCGTTTTTGCTTCTAGAGCCATCAAAAAACATTTTTCATAGTTCAGAAGTAGTTTCCTTTTCTTTTTTGAATGCCACATGTATCATAGATTCTCCTTGGAGAACGCAATAAGTACCGAGACCAATCTCAAAAAATTTGATCTCTTTAACATAAGGATCAAATTTGTGATCTCTCTCATCCCATTCATTTAACAATAAATCAGGCATGGAAAGGGGAATAAGATTCTCATCTAAAACTGGAGTCTTGTTCATGTTCTTCTTGTATTATTTAGTTTGATTGGATGGTAGTGGGATCATATGACTCAATATGGTCGGAAAAGATAAGTTCATCTTGTATTGTAAATATTGTACCATATCTATTTCTCAAAAGCATGTGAGTCCAATATGAAGACAAATAACCCCCCCACCTTAGTAGTGAAATCTCTAAACAAGTAAATGGAAAAGATGGGAGGTGTAGATTACTGAAATGTCATGGGTTATGGTGAGGCTTGGGAAGACATGAAGTGTTGACACGAGATATTTTATTAATCCAAATACACCTTGGTTGACCCATGAAGTTGCAAGACTCAATCAGACACAGGGTTGTATTTGAGAGCCAGGATATCAACAATTTTCTTGGGAAGTACAAAGGTACTAGCCCCTGAATCGATCTTATAATTATGAACAAAATGTTTTCCCACAATCAAGGACATGTAAAAAGGTGGGGTTTTGACACTTTTACTTACTTGGTCTTTCTTTACTTGACATACATTGACCGTGGCATGAGATTTTTGCACCACTGAATCCACCTAAGGTAGTTTTTTTAGGGCTTCACACAAAAGGTCACATTGTGATAGAATAGCCAAAGCATCCCACATTGTGACATTGACATTGGTTTTCTTTATCTACTAAAAAATGTTAAACGGGGAGAACTATAGATTTCTACATCTATGGCATATTATTGTCCTTATTTTGTTGTTGTGGTGCTTGAATATGCGGCTTTGATTGAGCAGAAACCTCCTTGTCCAAGATAGACCTACTAGGTACTTCAGGCGGCTTATTCTTATCCATCACAATTTCTTTCTCCTTAGCCGTGACATTTCTTTGACTGACAAAAGATTAATGTTGTGATTCTAGCATCCTTTTCTTTTTTCGCGTATTATTAGCAACGCTGATTTGAGGTTTGTTAGTTCCATCGGCCACTTGATTAACTGTACAAGATATCCTCAGCTCCAAAGAACATGAGATTGATATCAATATTGGCTTCTTGCATTGATTCTGCATTAGAACTGGTGCCTCTAGAAGTGGTTCTTGTTGGCTGGAAGAACCTTGAACCATGTATGCCTAAAGATGCATTTCCCTTTCACAACCAAGTTGATTATGAAATAGATTACATGTAAAACACCAATTTGTTTCTTGTGTTATATTCTTTTGTACTAGAACCAATGCTTGGCTTGAGCTAGGAGTGGGAAGTGCTTGTGGAGGCGGAATTGTTGCCAATGGAAGAGGAGCATTTTAGATTTTTCATTTGTTATTTTGTTGATTTTATGTGTATCTTTGATTAGGTTGTTGATTTCTATATGGATGATATCCCTGGTTTGAAGATTGCCCTTGTTTTTGATGATTTTTATAGGATTGGGCTTGTTGTTTTCTAGAGACATAACTTTGTTTGTCAAATTTCTCATCAAAACTTTCATTTCTTCATCCTCCTTTTGTTGGGCAAGAGTTTGATATGTAGAAGCAACAAGTTTTGAACTCAACTTAGGGATATGAGCTATTAAAGGCTGGGCGGCTTGGGGAAATTCAAGATACAAAGGCATGGGTGGCCTAGGAGCTAATTTCTCAACTTGTATTAAAATATTTTTAGCTCTAATTGCAATTGCATAGGTTGCTGGTAGATTTGTCCCTCCCATAGATTGTATCATGGCATATATATTAGAATTAAGATCTTTTAAGAAGTAAAGAAAAGAACCTTTTGTTGTAGGTCTCACAAGAACTAGAATTCTGTCCAAGTTTCTCTAGAATCTGAAATTGAAATATGCCATTTGTTCATTCAATGCTCTCTTCATTTTAATCATGTTAGTTTGAAATTTTTCGGATGGGAAGATCGTGGGGAAACAGGCCAATAGTATGTAGGGCATAGCCCCTCTTTGAGATAGCAAAGTGAAACTGGTATATTTCTATTCTACCAACAAGAACCTGTGCAACTCTTACAGTATTCTGCCTTCAAGGGGTTTGGGATCTCATCCCAGTAGAGGTAGTTCTGAATAACAAACAGAAATGTGACAGGGGAGGAATGGAGGAAGGATAGATTTGAAGGGAGAAAAGAAATGAATTCCAAGATAGAAAGGTCAGAAGGTTTATGCTTTGGGCTGGTAGTAAAATGAGTCAAACTTACTTGCATCAACAAATAAAGCAATACTAATGAACAAATGACAAAGGCAAGAAAGAATCCAACAAAATAGAAACACAGATCTAACTTAAGAGAGATCTAATGCACATAACAAAAAAATTCAGCACAAAGTCTCAATGTATGTCTTAATATTTTCTTCTGTTACAACAAAGTAAATAGTCTTTCTCTCCTCACTTCTATTTTTCGTACAAAACTGTCCACCTGGAATACAACAAGTATTCTAGTATTTATAGAAGGAGGAGGAAAAGAAGACAAAAAGAAGCCAGCCACTTATTTACAAAATATCTAAAAGTCAAATGTTGACTTTGGGGTAATTTTTAGGATGGCAACATCCCATGGTGCAACATGGATGATTTCATCACGTGTGCCAACATGCTTTTAAATATTTTACCAAAAAATGGAAAATCCATCCCAGAGGAAGCTATTCATTGTTGTCTCTTAGCTCGAACTTAGCTTCTGGCTGAGGCTCAAGGGAGTCGATATGACATTGTGCCCAATACTCTGTAAACTTGCTGGTTATTTTTTGAAGTTGATAATGATCAGGACCTTTGAAATGGTCGTGAATTACTTCGCAAGTTTCTTTCTCATTTTTTAGCTTATCAGGAAAATCAACGTACTCTTTGTTTGCATCGATCAAAGAGTCGATAAAGTCACGACACGCTAAGAGGTTGTTGATGGAATCTCAATCGAAAGTGACCTGTTGCACCAGACCTTGAGAGACAATAGCCTTAACGTGTTAGAACATGTTATCTACTTCTCTTAACTCATACGATGCACTTAGCAATCTAGGAGACATCTTCGAAACTACTTTCTCCATGTTGTGTAGTGCATTCAAGGCTTCTTCCTTGAATTTGTTGATTCTTTCCAGGATGAATTCCATTTGATCGACCCGGTAATCTAAAGCTGTGAGAGCTTTATAATGTGCCCGCGGGTGATCGATAACGCCAACCTTTAACAGGTCATCAGTCAAACATTTGACCATTTTCTGGAATGTTCCTTGTTGTAACTTAGAGGGTAAACCTGATCAATTTCCTGATCAGTTTCTTGGAAATCTTTTGGGATGATGGCAACTCCATAGTGGATGATCTCTGCCAGTGCCAGCCATGAGTGATCCTTTCTCCTAATTTCAACTTCATGGTTTACGTCTATCCATATGTACTCGATCTCTGGGACATAGATGGGATCGATCTTTGCCTTGGGGAGGTAACTCCGGCAGTCAAAGGTTGGCCTTTCTGGGAAATCATGGTTTAGGTTGAGAAATTCTAGCTCTACATACATCTCCTGGGATTTACTCAGTGAGGTGCAAGTGTATTTGCCAACTATGAGGGGGAAAGGAGTTCCCCCTTTCTTCCTTTTCATACATTTCTCATGATATGTAATCAACTTCCTTGATAGCTCTAGAAGGATCAGCTTGGGCCCTACATACCTTGTAAGCTTTGTTGGCTCACCCAAAAATTTGGTAGCTCTGAGATATGTGAAGGTGGGGAATTGTGTAAACAAATCCCCCCACTTCTTCATTGCAGTGATCACGCTCATGCTAGTCCGACCATGTGTCATGTTTAGCCTCAATAGGTAGATGATGTCGTAGAAGAAGGTGATACTATTCTCGAGCCTTAGCCCTGGGTAGTATTCATATATCTTGACTTGAGGCCATACCCCACTTTGAATCAATCTTGGGTACTCTCTCTCTCTGAGGCAGTGGCATATACGACATAGGAGTTCATATATAACCTCCCAGTCATTAAAACCTGTTGGAGTTGCTGTGAGATAGTATCACCGATAATCTCTCCCCAGCTGAAACGTTTCTCAAGCACATTATTGGTCATGGTCTCTAAGTACCTAAGCATCCATTTGTGAAAGTGGTGGGCATCAAGAAGCCTGAATACTCTGCTGAGGAAAGTGATGGTATCACTTAGCTTCTCTAAGAAGTAACTATGGTGGATGGTCTGTGGCCATCTTCTCACCACCTTTTTGTTCTTCAGGTAAACCTCATTCATCATCTGCATGCATTTGTCTTCATTATCAGTCCATGTCTTTAAGCAGTATTCCTGACTGACCACCACATACTACCTATAGTGGGGAATGCCCAATATGATTTCGAAGTGGCGGGCAGTGAGGTTGATGATTACCTTTCCCTCCTTGTCCTCGACACACCTTGTGTCCTTGTTATAGCATCGAGCCACCAACATGATGAACTCATTATTGATAGCACTTACTGGAAGACCTGCTGCAAAATGTAGCACGTTGCCTACCAGTTTGTCCATCCATGGGCTACTGGTAACTTGTTTGGTTCTAGCCTAGAAATCATCCATATCTATGTGCCCAAACTTTAAGTCTCTGATGTCGAGACTACATTCTTCAAATGAGTCAGGCTTCCTTACTCTCTGATATTTATATTTCATTTCCTGCTCTGTCAACTTAGCTTTACCTTTAGAGTTGGTCAGCTTCTTACTCGATGAAGACATAAGTGCACTTGAGGATTGTTGTTGCTCTGCAAGAAGAATTAGAGAGGTCCAACACAAGAGAGCCATGTCAATTGTCATGTTATCCATAGTTTAAATCTTGCAAAATGAAAAAATGATCAATTTATAAGCCTTTGGGCGCAAGGCGCAGTTTCACTGCAGGCTGCAAAGGCTTGAATTAGCAAGGCGCACTTTTAATAAGTGTTGCATGGGAGAAGGAAGCGCCAAAAGGGCGCGGGACGTAAATTTACCACATACAACATGCAGATGTTAATGTTAAGGAAGATGCGCCAGCACCCTAGGAAAAGTGGTTTGGCGGGGCGTAGATTTGCTTGGTGTTGCATGCGTTCAGCGTGCGCCAAGGCACAGATGTGGAAGTTATTGCATGTTCTTTTGGTGTGCCTATGCGCTTATGTAGGAGATGTTGTATAGAAGTTAGGCGCACCAAGGGTTTGGCTTGCGTGTTGTGGGTTTGGTTTACAAAATACAATGTTTTTGTTACTGTATTAGCGCCAGCACCTGCGCATTTTGATAATTAACTATGCGTGTTTCCACTACGTGGAAAGGATTCATGCAACATGGGCTTGAAGATGTGATATGGTGTGACTGTGTTTAGTGTATTATGAAGAAACAGTGCAACAATGAAAACATGAATTTTTGGCTGATTTCAATGATTTCTTGAGTTTCTCTCTTTTGGCTTGGATTTCAATGGCAAGGAAGGAAATCCTAGTAAGGCAGGGAGTAGAGGAAAAATGGGTTGGAAAAACGGAGGCTCTTATATCCTCGAATGCCATCTTACATTCTTCACTCCATTGGAATGTTTGCAACCCTAATTCATCATATTGGATATATGACGAGTTTTCTCAGCAAAATCAGGAACAAAGCACCTGAGAAAATTTACCTTTCCGAAGAAAAAGTGAATGCTAGTCTTGCTTGTGGGCAAGGTAAGGCTTTGAATAGCCTTGACTCTTTTGATGTCTATCTTTGTCCCTTCTTTGCTGATGACGTGTCCTAGTAATTTTCCTTCGGTTGGACCCTAAAAACCAACTTCTTAGGGTTTAGAGAAATTTCGTGTTCTCGGCATCTAATCAAGACTTGCTCTAAATAATCACAATGATCACTTCATTTTTTAGATAACACAATTAAATCATCTAGGTAAACTACAATGACCTTTCCCATCATACCTTTAAATGGGAAGTCCATCACTCGTTGGAAGGTGGCACCAGCATTGGTTAAACCGAATGGCATCCTGCTATAGGCGAAGGTGCCCCAAGGAGTGGTGAATGTTGTTTTGAACTAGTCTTCAGGTGTGACCTCAATCTAATTATAACTCAAAAAATGATCAAGCATGGACAACATCTCTGAACCAGTTACTGCATGTAAAACTTGATCCATTATGGGCAGTGGATAGTTGTCCTTTAAGGACACCCGGTTCAGGTTACGAAAGTCTACGCATATGCGTGTTTCACCGTTCTTCTTCTGCATAGGTACGATATTAGTAACCAAGGTACTATGATGAATTGGAAAAATGATTCTTGCATCCAACATTTTTTGAATTTCAGCCTGGATGGTACCTGAGATTTTGGGATTGTAGTGCCTCTGCTTTTGACGGAAAGGCTTAGCGTCATCTTTGAGCGGGATGTCATGCTAAATGTTTTTAGGCTTAAACGACTTCAGATCAGCATAAGACCATGCCAATACATCCACATATCTTTTCAAAAATTTGACAAATTTCTGCTTTTCCTCGAGTGTACAACACTTCTCGATGTTCACAGACCAAGGATGTTCTACAGTACCCAAATTGATAGATTCAGTTTCTGGAGAAGAGCCAGGGTTATCCTGTCACCTTTTCTTGACAAAACGGTCATGCTTATCAAATAATCGTTCTAGGGAAACTAAACCTTTCGGAATCTTAATTCCCTTAAGCTGACATATGCCCTAACCTTCCACTGATTCCTGCGCTTGGCCCGTGAGAGACTCACGACACACAGAAGTTGATTCATCGAAATGGAGCTCTTTGAAATTTTCAGCTTTCTCTAGGAAAGTGATAAACTAATTATCATCATTAAATACCTGCCAGTGTTGTGAATTATCTGGCACACTTGGGTGGAAAACTACCTCAATGGTATATGTGTCTGTCTTTAACCCTGGGTGAGGGAGCATGAGAGAGGCCGAGATAGCCAAAAAATCAGCCATGTCATTTTGAGCTCACAGAACCACTTTGATTGAGAAAGTGTTAAACTCCTTGATGTTATCCCACAATGTGTTGCGGTAGTGTCTGATCCTATCGTTCTTTACTTGATATACCCCTTTCACTTGATTGACAATTAGCTCAGCATCACCCTGTACTTTCAAATTCTTGATTCCCCTTTCCTTTACAGCTTTCATGCCAAGTAGCAAAGATTCATACTTGGCAGTGTTGTTTGTACTAAAAAACTACAATTTGAAAGAAAGGGGGAAAATCTCTTCTTCAAGAGATAGTAGAACGGCCCCAGCTCCGCACCCACTCGTTGCACAACTGCCATCGAACTGTAATGTCCATATTTTGTTGAGGTCCTCCTCTTGGATGAGAACCTCCATTTTATCAGAGTCGGTGGACAAGAAGTAATTCCCCATCCCTGATGATTCGAAGAGAATATGGGCCTTGGGGTCATTACAGTTGGTGACCAGATATTTCTTCTGTGATTCAGGCTCTAACGTCTGCATTACTCTTTTGATAGGGATTCTGGCTTTAGACCAGTCCATGTGGATTTCTCTACCAACTTCCCTACAAAAACTCCTCCCTAGTAATATTCCATATGCCACTGGAATATCAGCTACGAGAATAGTCATTTTAACTCTTTCTCCGGGAATGTTACGAATGCGAACTACACATCCTTGATCTGACCTATTAATGGTACCTGTTTGGTTTCCATGGAGTAACACCTACCGAAAGGTTTAGTGAGTGTGAGACCCAAAGCATGGGTGACCTTTGCTGGCATGACATTGTCAGATACTCCAGAATCAATTATGCAGATGCTTAACTTGTGACCATTAATTAGAAGAGATAGGTAAAAAGGTTCAATTTTACTTGACACGGACATCAAGGCAATGTTTATGCGGGATGCAGAAGGAGTGGAAAGAATTCCTCTTGGAGAAATGGGGTGAGAGATAGTAGCTTGACTTTGAATATAGTTGGTTAATCTAATAATCTGCTTGGGGTTAGACTGAAGGTACTCAGCTTCAGACATTTGGATCTTGGTCTTTTTGGCATGATCGACTATATCGAATGTGACCAAGGGTTGTGTTGACAAATGAATGAGTCCTTCGTTCCGTGATGGTAGAGGAGTGGTAATGGTCTTATGGGAATGGAGGGAGGTTGATTCGGAGGAGAAACAGGAGGAAAATATTTCTTTACAAAAGGCTTGATAGGAGGTTGAGCAGGAAGGGGATTACCTCTTTAGCGATGCTTGGAGGAGTATTTAATATAGCCTTTTCCTTTTGTATTTTAATAGCAACTTCTGCTTCTTTTCCTTGTGAGCGAGTGAAAACAACATATGAATATTTGCTTGCATACCTTTGGGTACCTTCCTCTTCATCAAATTCATCATCTTCAAATTCCATATACCTGATTGTAGAGTCGCCAGTCAGTTCACCGACATCTTGATCATCTTCGCCTTGCGATGAAGGTTCTTCATAAATTTTCTCATCTTCTTCGATCTCGACCAAGACATTAACTAAAGGGGGCCTCAAGTGCTAAGCTCGAAGTAGCAGTAGGCAAATTCAGCCTTTGGGGGGCATTGTTGTGAGTGAAGTTCCTCCGTGGGATATCCCGGTATGGAGTGTTAGACAAAGCTTGAGCTAATTACTTCTTTAATGCAAGAAAATCATTTTCCATCTTTTGGAATGTTGGATCTGATGAGGTGGCTTGAGAAGGAGCCGAAGCCTTTGATTTAGACTGCTCTTGTTTTAACTCGCCAGATATAAAGCAGGTTGTCCTCTATCTGAATGGCCGCAGCTTGAACGAGGAACAAAGTGGCCATTTGTTCTTGCAAAAGCAAGAAACTTACCCTTGAACTCATGGTGTTCACAAATAAACACTTTTGATTCTTTGGTGTTGGCAATATGGTAGGTGGCACACGGTTGATCAATGAATTGAAATAGGCAATAAAATCACGCATGGTTTCATTTGGCTCCTTCTTCAAGTGAGTGATCTTTGACAGTAACATAAATGCGTCTTTTAAAGGCTTGTGCCTGTCTTCAAAAGCAATCCATAATGTAGCCCAACTAGTGATGGATCCAGTTAGTAAATGCTGGAACCACTCTAATGCAGGCCCTTGCAAGGTCTCGAGAAAGAGACACATAGATACATCTTCGTTAGTCACGTCTAGAATATTGCATGACATAATAAATGTAGCAATATGCGCATCCATGCTTTGATTTCCACTCCCATCAAATTTTGGGAAATTTTTGCGATTTCCATGAGGGAGGGTGTGAACTAGATGTGGCAGTGCAAGAGGGGCCCATGGTGTTTCCCCATGGTACTGTCATTTGAAAAATGGGGAAAAGAACATGAGTAGGGAGTCTGGTTCCACTTAGCAAAAGAGCACTGCAAATAGACGTCGAAGCACCCTGTGAAATCTGGCTCCTTCGTGGAGGCGAGGCACTCCTTGCTGATCGATCCACTGAATTTAGTGATGCGAATCATGCCGGGGTAATACTTAAATTATGCCTTTAAATTAGATCAAACATTGGATCAACTTCTCCACGAGCTCTTCTACCACGAGTAAATTGCTCACCCCGCCAGTGTATTCGTTTAGATCTACAATAATTAAGAGTAGATCTACAACAATCTTTTTGCTTGTACTTGCTGATTTTCTGATTTTTTTTGGCAAAAATCAGCAGCATGTACTTTCCCAATATTTAAAATTTCTCCTTTTAAAAACAACTGATTGTGGTTTTTCTCACAAAGATTAATGAGGATAAAAGGTGGTTTAATTCAAAAAGCTGATTTTTGGATCTTTGAACCGAATTTTGCAAGGTTTTAAAAAATATCAGAAAATGTTAGATTCTCAGATTTATAGAAATATACAAATTTTTGTAAAAACTCAGCGAACTAAAAGCTCCTATCTGGTCCAGATCTATGGATTTGCCTAAGGAAATTTTTAGTTTCGATCACTTCTGCAAAAATTTTAATTTTTAACAAAGGGTTGAAATTGAAATATGGTAGTGATTTTCACATTTTTAAATTGTTTCCCTAGTTTTTTCCCCAGCGGAGTCACCAAAAATTGTTGGTTTGAAAATCTGTCAGATGGGCAGATCATGGGGAAACAGGCCAACAGTGTGCAGGGTATAGCCCCTCTTTGAGATAGCAAAGCAAAACTGGTTTATTGCTATTCTACCAGTAGGAACCTGTGCAAGTCTTACAGTATTCTACCTTCAGGGGGTTTGGGATATCATCCCAGTAGAGGTGGTTCCGAATGACGAACAAAAATGTGAGAGGGAAGGAACAAAGGAAGGATAGATATGAAGGGAGAAAAGAAATGAATTCCAAGATAGAAAGGTCAGAAGGTTTATGCTTTGGGCTGGTAGTAAACAGATCCAAACTTACTTGCATAAACAAATAAAGCAATACTGATGAAAAAATGACAAAGGCAAGAAAGAATCCAACAGAATAGAAACACAGATCTTAACTTGAGAGAGATCTAATGCTTGTCGGGAAAATCAGCATACTCTTCGTTTACATCGATCAAAGAGTCGATAAAGTCACAACAGGATAAGTTGATGGACTCTCGATTGAAAGTGGCCTCTTGCGCCAGACCTTGAGAGACAATAGCCTTGAAGCATTGGAATGTGTCATTTGCTTCTCTTAATTCATAGGATGCACTAAGTAGTCTAGGAGACATCTTTGAAACTGTTTTCTCCATGTTGTGTAGTGCATCCAAGGCTTCTTCCTTGATTTTTTTGATTCTTTCCAGGATGAATTCCATTTGATCGACCCAGTAATCTAAAGCTGTGAGAGCTTTATAATGTGCCTGCAGGTGATCGATAACGCCAACCTTTAATAGGTCATCAGCTGAACAGTTGACCATTGTCTGGAATGTTCCTTGCTGCAACTTAGCGTTATCCAATTCCTTAGAAAGGGAGCCTGCTACTACTTGTAGCTCTTTATTTCCTTGAGTTATATCTTGGTGCAGCAATGTGAACCTACCAATTATCACCTAACCATCCTGGAGGATCTTCTCAATCCAGGATGACACAGTTATACCATGTTTAGCAATCTTTATGTATTCATCTATTTTCTCTTAGCTGGGAGCTTGAATAGGTTTTGTAGTAGTTGCTGAAGGAGCTTTGCCCATTTTCTGCAAAGCTTGGAGGAGATGTTTGTTCTATTCTTTGAGCACTCTATTCTCCTCTTTGGCCTCTTGTAACTTCTTGCAGAGGGCATCTACAGCTGACAAGGCTTCTCCTTGTAGGATTTCGGATGATGTTCCCATTGTGACTTGAGTCACTGTGAAGTATGTAGGAGACATATCTTCTTTCTTCTTTATGGGATCTGGATAGGCTATCTCCATGACCCTTTCTCCTAAGGCACTTTTTGAGAAGTGAGTTATTTTTTTTTGCTTCTTGTGTCCCTTTGTCGGAATGATGGAGAAGTCCATATCTGCAATGGGGACCTTCCTCTTATGTTGACTTAAGTTGTCAGAGATCCAACCAAGACTTATGGGATTGGGATCGGAAGAAGAATAGGAAACGGGGGTGAAAGGGGGAGCAACTATAGCGGACTTAGGGAAGAATGTGGAAACACTTGGTGGTGGCATGGATAGGGAGTCCGATGCACTAGTGCTTACATGGCTCAAAGTCACTCCATGGGAAGAGAAGGACATGGAGATGGAAGGGATCTGCGACAGGATGGAGGAAACGCTGGAGGACAGATCTGCAAGAGAGGAGAAGATGGAAAAGGAGGGAGATGGAAGGGAGGAAGATGGAGGAGAGGACATAACCAAAGGAGTGGTTATCTGAGTGACAGGAGGAGGAGGGGGAGTAGAAGAGGGAATGATGGTCACCTCCACATTCATAGCTGTGACAACATCCTGAGTGGATGTGTCTGTTGGAGCATCTACTACTTCTTTTTTTCCTGGGGACACTAATTCCACTATTTGCTCTGAAGCAGAAGGAGGGCTATCAGGAGCTTTCTCCTATTTTATTCACTCTCCAACTTTATCTTTTCCTTTTCCCTTTGGCAAGTGATCTGGCTTTGGAGGTGCACTTCCTAAAGGGAAAGTAGTGAAATCTACTCTGAGGTAGATGAGACCATTTCGTTTGCACCAATGCTCGGTGCGTTGCAATGTGGGCTGGACCCTTTCTTCTATAGTCTTAGGTGCCTTGGTCCTATCGATACTTTCAAATGGCCAATCATCCCCATCCATGTCAAGGTAAACCTGATCAATTTCTTGATTAGTTTCTTGGAAATATTTTGGGATGATGGCAACTCCATAGTGGAGGATCTCTGCTAGTGCCAGCCGGGAGTGGTCCTTTCACCTTATTTCAACCTCGTGGTTCATGTCTATCCATATTTCCTCGATCTCTGGGACATGGATGGGATCAATCTTTGCCTTGGGGAGGTAACTCTAGCAGTCAAAGGTTGGCCTTACTAGGAAATCATGCTTCAAGTTGAGCAATTCCAGCTCTACATACATGTCCCAGGATTTACTCAGTGAGGTGCAAGTGTATCTGCCAACTGTGAGGGGGAAAGGAGTTCCCCCTTTCTTCCTTTTCATACATTTCTCATGATATGTAATTAGTTGCCTTGACAGCTCCAAAAGGATCAGCTTGGGTCCTGCATACCTTAGAAGCTTTGTTGGCTCACCGAATAAGTTGGAAGCTCTGAGATATGTGAAGGTGGGGAATTGTGTAAACAAATCCCCCCACTTCTTCTTTGCAAGAATCACACTCATGTTGGTCCGACCATATGTCATGTTTGGCCTTAATAGGCAGATGATGCCGTAAAAGAAAGCATAATTGATTTTGTTAAACTGGGCGATCCTGTTCTTGAGCCTTAGCTCTGGGTAGTATTCATATATCTTGACCTGAGGCCATACCCCACTTTGAATCAGTCTTGGGTAATCTCTCTCTAAGACAGCAACATATATGACATAGGAGTTCATATAGAACCTCCCAGTCGTTAAAACCTATTGGAGTTGCTGCGAGATAGTATCACTGATAATCTCTCCCCAGCCAAAACGTTGCTCAGGCACATTCTTTCTCATGGTCTAAGTACCTGAGCATCCATTTGTGAAAGTAGTGGGCATCAAGAAGCCCAAATAATCTACTGAGGAAAGTGATGGTATCAATTATCTCCTATGAGAAGTCACTGCGGTGGATGGTCTACGGCCATATGCTCACCACCTTTTTGTTCTTCAGGTAAACCTCATTCATCATCTGCATGCACTTGTCCTCATTGTCGGTCTAAGTCTTTATGCAGTCTTCATGGCTTACCACCACATACTACCTATGGTGGGGGATGCCCAACATGATTTCAAAGTGGCATGCAGTGAGGTTGATGATTATCTTGCCTTCCTTGTCCTCGACACACCTTGTGTCCTTGTTATAGCATTGAGCCACCAACATGATGAACTCATTATTGATAGCACTTACTGGAAGACCTGCTGCAAAATCTAGCCCGCTGCCTACCAGTTTGTCCGTCCATGGGCTCCCAGTAACTTGTTTGGTTCTGGCCCAGAAATCATCCATATCTATGTGTCCAAGCTCTGAGTCTCTGATGTCGAGACTACATTTTGCAAGTGAGTCAGGCATCCTGACCCTCTAATATTTTTATTTCATTTCTTGCTTTGTTAACTTAGTTTTACCTTTAGACTTGGTTGGCTTCTTACTCGATGAAGACATAAGTGCACTCGAGGATTGTTGTGGCTCTGCAAGAAGAATCAGAGATGTCCAACATAGGAGAGCCATGTCAACCTTCAAGTTATCCATATTTTAAAGCTTGCACAATGAAGTATGATCAATTTATAAGCCTTTGGGCGCAAGGCGCAACTTCACTGCAGACTGCAGAGGCTTGAATTAGCAAGGCACACTTTTAAGAAGTGTTGCATGGGAGAAGGAAGTGCTAAAAGGGCGTGGGGCATGGATTTACAACATACAGCATGCAGATGTTGATGTCAAGGAAGTTGCGCTAGCACCTTAGGAAAAGTGGTTTGGCAGGGCACAAATTTTCTTGGTGCTGCATGTGTTCAGGGCGTGCCAAGGCACAGATGTGGAAGTTGTTTCATGCTCTTTTGGTGTGCTTATGCACATTTATAGGAGATGTTTCATAGAGGTTTGGCTTACGCAGTGCGGGTTTGCATAACATTAACGCTAGTGCCTGCGCCTTTTGAGAATTTGCTATGCGTGTTTCCACTACATGGAAAGGGTTTATGCAACATGGGCTTGAAGATGTGCTATGGCGCGACTGTGTTTAGTGTAGTATGAAGAAATAGTGCGCCAAGGAAAACAAGACCTTTTGGCCAATTTCAAGGATTTCTCGATTTTTTCTCTTTTAGCTCATATTTTGATGACAAGGAGGGAAATCCTAGCAAGGCAGGGAGTAGAGGAAAAAGGGTTGGAGCTCTTTCTGAGGCAGAGCCTTCCATATTCGTAGATCTAGAAGGAGAGTTAAAACAGTTTGCAGTTAGGTTTGGGAATGTGTTATCTTATTTAGATTTAATCCTTTTTAACACATAGCACCTAATCACCTAACATAAAAACCACAAAACAATAACAAGGGTGGAGAAGCCACTTACTAGGGTATATATAACGATGAAGGACAGATGTGGGATCCAAAAACACGAAAGGTGACACGCAGGGCTGACAGGAAAGCTGACAAGCGTATAGGAAAGACTTTTCTTGATTTTTAATACGTGAAAATGACAGGTTGAGTGCACCTATATATAGAAAAATGTGCATTTATTATGCCACCAATTGCCTTTGGTGCGGTTGGTGGGATGTCGCCATGGAGGAGATTATGCCTTGGCGCAAGTTTGAAGGTGTCGACACCACTTTTACAGTGCCTAAGGTGCACTTAAAGAAGTGTCAACATGTTTGTGGATGCGTTGAGGCACACTTTTAGGTGGTGTAACATTTGGAGTGTTGACATCTCAGAGATTGTGCCAAAGGCAAAAGCGGTGCCATTTTCTCAGTGTTGACACAAAATTTTCTGCACAAGGGAGAAGGGTTTTTCTGCCAAGTTTGGAAACAACTTGACTTTTCGGAAGGGGCTTTGAGGCCAATTTCAGATGTTGTCAAACTTCCCTAGGGGCCGAAACAAAATTTTGGTATGGTTATCTGTAAAATTTCCCTTGTCAATTTTACAAGATAATAAGTCAACTTCTCTAAAAGAGATAAGTTGTTTTCTCTTTCTCCAAATTGATTACACATAGTTTTACATAACTCATTCCAATTTCTAATTAATCCTACGGTTAGGCTTATGAACCACTATAAATCTTTCCCTTTGAATAATGAAGCCAAAATTTTTATAGCTATATCCATCTCAACAATTTCATGAATTATACATATATTTGTAATGTCCTGGATATGATCAGCTAGGGTAGTATGATATTCCCCCGTGAAGAATGGGATATTTTTCAAAGCTATCACTTGGACATGATGTTGTGCATTGAGGGAAAGTGGACTATTGCCTATGAATTTTACAAATGGATTGGGTTGTTGTGTAACCATTCTGATAGGTTTGATAAATCTTTTTTATTGCAAGAAGGGCCTACTTGGTGGAGGAGTTGAGAGTGTTATGTTTAGTGGAGATGGAGATCTCTTAATTTGTATTTCTCTTCTTCCTATGTCTGGGGATAGTTACAGGTATTCAAATACACCTTCTTCTCTTGCCTTAGATTGTGTTTGAATCCTTCTCATGAATCAAGGACACTTTGGACTAGTAAAACCGGTCAATTTTCTGAATGGAATCACCAGATGTGTTACTACAGAGCCTATTCAAATGCTAGAGTTTCACCAAGATACACATCCAAACTTGATTAAACTGGAAATATTAATTTCAAAGCTCCCACCAGGCGTGCCAAAACTGTTGGAGCTCAAATTTACATCCATCCTAAATCACAATAATATAGGGCTTTGAGGCAACATGGGGTTATCTCCAATTTGTGGAACTCGAACTAAGACAGACCTCCAGAGAAGGTCAGCTTCCTCTACTTACTTCTACTACTACACTACTCCTAGGAATTGAAATGAAACTATATAACTATACTCTCACTTTCCAAGGGACTAGGATGAGAAGGAGACTCATAAAACATAAATCTTACACTAGAGAAGGTGATAGCACCAAAAATAACGGGATGAATACTTTAGTAAGAGAGAAAATGGGTGAAAACGATGATGAGGATGGTGAAAAAGAAAGTCCCAGATGAAAATTGCATCCATAATTCCACTTTCACGATGCACAATAGGCACAGATATTGAAACAACTTATACAACACACCTGCAAGTGAATGAGAGGAATATAAACATAATAAAACCATAGCTAATGCAGAAACAAGCCACAAAACAGAGATTTTATTTCTTAAATATCATGCACAGATCATCATGATATATGAGGAACATGTAAAACATTTACAGAATTGGATTCCAAGGCATGTGACCCTTAGAATACTTTTGCATCATAAAAATGACTGTTAGAAGCAAAAGGGGCTCAGAGGTTGCGTGAATCAGTCCTACAATAAATTTCCTTTCATTTACTAAAACATGCAGCAATCCATTTTATTAAAAAAAAAACATCCATGATCATGTGCGCTTATTAAGACATGCTAAATCAACCACAAGAACAAGAAAGTAAAGTAATCAACATAAGAACACAATATGTAAGTTGGAAACCCTCATGGGGATGAAAACTCACTAAAACTATGTTTATATTACTCAAATAAAATTAATTTAGTGTAGAACCAACTACACAAGGAGCACTAACCCCTAATTTAGTGAGGCACCAACCCCATAAGGAGCACCAACCCCTAGTTTAGTAGAGCACCAACCCTACAAGGAGTAACAACCCCTAATTTAGTAAAGCACCCACTCCACAATGAGGCTACAACCCCATAAAGATGACCAAGCACCAACTCATACACATGAAGATGTTTTATATCTGATAATTCTTCTTCCACAACAGATGGAGATCACAAATTCAGCTCACAAACCCTAGGTCAAAACCTAAGTCTTCAATCTTGCACTATCTTCTTCCTTTTCAACTTGTCTTTCCTCTAATATCTTGCACACATGATCTCAATAATTCTTTAACCTATAGCACATATGATCATCTATCAAAATATTCCCCCATATCTTTTATTCACTTAGCTATGGGCCGCACTCTTCACCCATGCAAGACTAGCTCTCAAAATGAACTAAAAGTTCCCTTTTATAGCTTATTCATTCTTATAACCCAAATCAGGTTGGTACCTCATCATATTTTCGACCCATACTTCTCTATAACATTAAAAAAATTTAATTACAACATATACATATGACCCAATTAGGTCGTCCAAGCTAAAACCCTCATTACATGTGACAAAAATGGCTCAAAACCCCATGGACACATTCTTAAAAATTCCCTTACATCAAAAACATACTTAGTAATGACCCATAACCCATCATACATGAGTAAAATAACATTAAACATTCTTAACTCTTTGAAGCACTCCATTTTGGAGTTTCAAAAACATGCCCGTGCGGTTCCTTTGCACCAGGGGCTTATTTTCTTGCTGCATAAGTTATGTCTCCTCCGGTCTCCTAGTCTTCCTTCCTCCCCTAGATCTTTTCCCCCTCTGCCTGGTTCAGCAGCCACTAGCCCCATTTCTCCACATCCTGTCCCCATCACTTCTGTTGTTACCCCTCTGCCAGTCTTCCGGGCTCCATCTTCCATTCCCACCACCGCTACTCCCACCCCCTTCGCTTCCACTTCGACCAGACCTATTACCAGGTCCTCTAGGAGGTTGAACCTTGATACCCTTGCTATGGAGAAGGGTCCTCAAGAGTTTGAAATTTCCCACAACCTCTTGCATATCAGCAGTGCTAGTTCTCAGGATGCACATATGGAGAGCTCTACAAAAAGGTTAGAAGCCTTAGAAGCTAACATGAAGCTATTGAAGGAGGAGGTTAAAAACTTGGAAAAATAGAAAGGCAAGAGGAAGAAGGAGGAGGAGGTGGCTATGGATAATATCCAGATGGAAGATATATATAAGAAACTGAACTCTTTAAACTCCCATTTAGGGAAGGCCAAAACTCATGATGACTATAGTATGGCCATTTTTAGTGCAATTGAAGAGTTCATTGAACAGCATGTCCGCAATGTTTCCAATCTCAGTGGGGTTCCAGCATCGCTTTGGGGCACTGATAAGGAAAGCAAAAGGACCATTGATCAGCTGGATATAACTGACTCTGCCCACATGACGACTTTCGCGATGTTCAAATCTTGGAAAAATATCAAATCCAGCATTGACAAAGCTGCCAAGAAGTAATTGTGGGTGCTTCTGCTGCTTTTCTTTATAAATATTGTTGTTTTTTTTGCTATCCTTTAGCTAATTTTCTACTGTGTTTTTACTGGTTATGTTTTGTTGGGGTAGCTGCTCTCTAACTATGTTGGACTTCATCTTCATATTTGGATTTTGATCCTTTTTGTTCTGGTTATCATTGCTATTCTGGCTTTTAGGCCCTCTTTTGTTCTCAAGGGTATAGTCCCTTTCAAAAAAATATTTTCCAATAATAAAAAAAACATTAAACATTCATACATGGTATCAATTTATCTCATCCAATCAAATTATTTCATTTACTGGGCCCAATTCCCTTTACAAATCTCAATTAAGTTGTTTCCTGAACCCTTCAGCACCATGGAAACTTCATATGATCTCCAAATAACTTATGATAAAACAAAATGTGACATGTGAACACTAAAAATAAATGGAAGGACCTGGAGAACACTTCTAACAAATTTATAAGTCATGAAACATCCTTAAATTCAAACCACAACTATGTTTTCCTTCACAAGATCAACTTTCCAAAAATATTTTTTCCAAAGGTTAGATCATAAAATTATTTATACATACATTCAAAACCTCCAAATGGATTCATTGGATGAAAAATTCATCTCTATTCACATTACAGGTGATAGGAAGTATTACCTAATCCATCTCATGCTTCAAACAACATCAAACTTTCACCAAAATAGATGATGTCTTGAACTACTAAAAATATTCTTTCTCAAAGATTGACCTAGAAACCCTATAAAATGAACTCATCATGAGGAAATACATATATAAATTTAAATACCTCTAAATATACTTTTAAAAAAACCTTGAATAATCTCAAAACTCCACCTGTAGCTCAAGTTATGCTCAGTTTACTAGACCTTGCTATTTGAGACCCCAAAATTGTCCTTTAGCCAATCAACCTGTTTGGACCACAAAACACCATGAACCTACATGAACATGTCCTAAAAAATTTATTTAAATAAATAAAAACTACCAATCATCATTCACCATCAATTTTGTATTCTACTCCCTTGGACCAACTTGTCCTAAAACATTCTTCTTCAAAAACTACTATTTTTAGGTGGGGCCTAGTCATGACCATGACCTCAACCATACACTTTTGGAACTCTGACATAGTCCTCTACAACATAAAATCATCTATTTTTATCATACAATAAAAAATGGATCAATATAATTCACTTGCTACCAACTGCTCCTAGTTAGGGTTTAACTAGGGTTTTAGACCTCTTTACCTTCTTAACATTCGTTCATAAAAAACCTGATGATCAACTGACCTCAATATTTTTGTGAAAAATTATACACTCACCATATAATATTCCCTAAAATCTAAAATTTCTCATGCATATCACACTATTCGCAATGAGCATCTAAAGTTGTACTTCGAGCTAGAATTTGACTTGATTTTCACCATGTCTCACAAAATCAGTCATAACTGGAAAAATACACATCATGGGAACCTGAAATTTTTCTAAGAGCAGCATGAATCATCCCTCTAACATATAAAATCATCATAATATCAATTCCATGGCTCAAACTCTCAAGTCACTAAGACTTCCCTTTTGTTACATGCTAGATCTTCACTATAGAAGATAGGGCCAACTGAAATGATGCAATAACTAAACAAACAACATCTGAAGATAACCAAAAAATACCTCATATGTCATGATAAAACTAATTTAATTCTTCCATGATCTCATCTAGATCCAAACCACTTTGTCACTCCTCCAAGTAAGCATACCTGCTCTCAATGAGCACTTGTAACCAAGTGATCCACCTATACTTGCACTATGCCACTATTGTGAGTACTAAATAACCCTCAAAACATGATATACATCATGCCAAGATGCTTCCCATGCATCCAAGAAGCTCATAATTCCAAGCTACATCTCCTAGGAACTTGTATAGGATTGCAAGAGCAAGCACACATCATTGAATCCCATTGTAACAGCTGATATGCATATGAAACATCATGTTAGATCCATGAACGACATCATGAAATCACCATACAATAATTAATTTTTCAATAATGTGGTTTTTCATCAATGACAACACCTATTAGGACACCATGCTAATAATGATGCCCTCACATTCCCAAAGTATCCAACATTAAAACTAGGCATCACTTTACAATATATAGAAGAGTGGAAGAAGAATAAAGAAGAAGAAAAGAGAGTTAAATTTGAATTTCTCCTTCTACCAACTAACCATCTTCATTAAATTTTCTGAAAATATTTGAGCAACTCTGTAAAATCCATTTTCCCACGCCATTTGCCTTGTTGAAGAAGGAACGACGCCCATATTACATTAAATTATGGTGGTTGCGCTGTCTGAAATAGACATTTTGCGTGTTGGGGACACATTCTTTTACTTTTTCAACCTACTACCATTTGATTTAGGAAATCTAATTTTATTTGTGAAATTTTTTCTAATGATATAAGATTTGCAAAGATTAGATCATTGGATTGTAAAACTATATCCATTTTAACTCCGCATGGACAACTGTCATTTTATTTGATACGCAACTTTCTAGTTTTAGTTCTCCACGGTTTTTGACTTCCGTATCTTCTCTTCTTCATCCTGCATATTTTTTAACTTCTCTTCTTGATCCACAGTGTATCTAATGTGGCGCGACTTTATATTTTAGCATTCGTGGATCCTTTTCCTTCAATCCGTGGTCTTTCAGATTTGCTTTTACCCGCAGCTTTGTCGTTTGTGTATCATGGCTTGCTAAAAACATTTGCGGTAATATTCTATCCTTTTACAACATGACTCATAATTTGATAGCTCTCCCATTGGGCCATGACTTCTTACTTTAATTCTGCAACAAGCTTAAAATTTCCCATGGAAATACAAGTTGTTCAATTTTTGCAAGGGTGTAAAAATGGACAACAATGCCTCAGGAAAAGGGTGAGGATTTTGGATGTTTGATGTGGGTAATGATTGATAAATAAAGGATGGATTGAATAGGAGGGTGAGGGGGTTATATAATTAGTTAGATGATGATGATGATGATGATAGAACGGGGTGTGTTACAATAAAGTTCCCATTGTTATCATCATTAGCAATGTTATGGATGTGGCATAGAGAAAAATGCATCAAGGTATAAAGACCACGATGATTGAATTTCCAAATTCTCATGTCCTCATATCATTGGGTAGATTAATACAAAAAATATGCTCATCATATCATTGGACCATGCTAAAGAAAAATAACAGGGAAACTATTAGTGGAGAATTTTCGTAAACTCACGAATATTAGGGATTTTGGAAATTAGAAATGGCAAATTTTTAGCAGTCGCATGCCACCCAATTCACCTAAAATTACCCCCGAAAAGTCATTTATATGGGTCAGTTCACCTACTATTTATATGTAAAAATCAACTTATGTATATATTTTTCCAACGTTTCTAATCAAAATGTGCAAATATTCACTAAGGTATAATACATAGCCTGGGGGTTGCAAGGGGGGATTTAATACAGATGTCCAACAAAGAGCGGTTATCCATGTAACTTGGTTTGGATGGCCATCCATTGGCTACCTAGCAAATTGGTTTGTACGGCAACCAATGGATGGCCATCTAACACCCTTGCAACTATGTGAAATCCAATAAATTTGTGCCTTGCTAAATCACCTTTGCCACGAAACATTTTTCACAAATTCACCATCGATTCAAAAGTCGATTTTGGATATTCGCCACCCATTCTAAACTAATGTTTTGGAGAGGGGGTCTTAAAATGAACCTTGAAAAGAAACAAAATGGGCCTCATAACATCAACCAAAATGTAAATGCAGACAAGCAAGCAAACACACACACATTGCATGTATGGATTTTTTTGAATGTTTTTATTTTTTAGATTTTGGATTATGGATGTTTATATTATTGGATGTTGGATGTTGAGATTTTTGATTTGGGATGGGGGGAATGGTTGAGGATACGTAAGGTAAAATTATTCAGGATGGGATAGCTCATGGGGGGTGGGAAGGGATGTAAGGTGGGATGTGAATTTCTCATGTAAGTCCCAAAGTGTGTTTGGGTAGGATGAAAGGAAAGGATTGAGGGTAATTGGATAGGTTGGATATGATAGGGATACGTTGATAGGTTCAGATTAGATGGGATGTGGGATGAGATATAGATAAGATAAGAGATGTGGTATAAGATAAGATGGGGGTTATGGAAGATGATAAGATATGCCTCCAAGTATAGGGGGGATGGGTTAAGGGATAAATGTGGTGTGCCCCTAAGTGGAAACTAGGGTGGTCTGTGTGGATGGATGGGTTCAATTTTCTCCTAGGTGTAGGGTAGGATGGGAAGTGAGAGGTATCTAAAATAGATGATGCCCCTAGTGGATGATAGTAAGACTTCCCTTAGTCATTATGATGAAAATTGAAAAGGTACATGAAGAGGATTGGATGAAGAGGAAAGGATCATCATATACCCATGGATGTTTTATCCAAAGGGAAAAAGGATGTGGATGTGATGGATGGAAGGAAAATGACATTAGTTGATCCATAGGGATCCAAAATGACTCTACTTCATCAAATCAACCAGTAACAAAGAAGGAAAATGAATAAATGGAGGTTTTGTCTTTATGTTAACAAAACCACCAGCCTCAACCCAGGCGGTGGTCCTATAAACCATAGTCCAACCAGGGCAGTGGTCATGTGACCACTGGTCTACATTGAGGTAAGTGCCACCAAGTTGGGGGATAATTAAGTGGACATCAAATCCTGAATTTTACATTAAAAACAGCAAAACATCAAATTTAGTCTTCTGTGGACTTGAACCATGCCGAAAAGTAAAAACTATGTCATAAAAATGGTACCATTGCGTAGGGGAGACTATTAGCTTTGTAGAAATACTGATTTTAAAGTGAATAGAAGAGGATAAATATCATTTTATAATTTTTTACTAATAGTAGGTCTTTAAGACACTTTTTCCTGTGAATTTTTATGTCTACGTTTAAGACTGCAAAATTTGTTTCACTTATCAGAATATGATAAAACTTTATACCATCCCAACCGTGGTGAAATTATATATATGTTAAAAAAAAAATTGTTTGATTTCAATATTTTTTTATGAAGTTATGGCGGGCAACGAAAAGTGCTCTGTTTTCTTTATGTTTTCATACCACTTTCACGGAAAAAATCATAAAAAATAAAATATTACTCAAAAAAATACAAAATAAAATCCATCCCAAGATAGATAGTGGCATATAACTTCTCACCAAAGGAAAAAAATATATATCAATTTTGGTCATCCAAATTGTGGGCAAACGGACTATAATCTTATCGGTGTTTTAAAAAAAAAAATACCAAGTCATTGAATTTTGAGTGTTTAATATAGCTAATCTTGTCCATTTTTTACAAAAATTAGTATTTTAGAAACTAGATTCCGGATGCTATGATTCATATTAATATAATTTTGTCTAATTTTCAGTGTATGTATTGCTAATAATCCCCTACAAGTTGATATTATGTTGTTATTTGCAATATGATGTCCACGGATGACCCTATAATTGTCCATCAACTTCCTGCACTCACCCATTGGGCAGCGGTCTTGACACTTTTGGGAAAAAAAATTGAAATGAAACAGTTCCAAAATTGGAAAAGTTTTCCATGTCTCTTCCTCCTCCATGACCTTTCCCATCCTCCAGTGCATGGGAGGACATGAGAAAGGCTTATAAATACATGTAGGAAGGATAATTTTGATCATCAAAGCATGAAAAACAAGTGAACAAGGAATTCTTAGTGCTGGAATTGTGTTTGTAGAAGAAAAGATTTTTTGAGGCAGAGCAAACAAGTAATTAGGAGGAAGTGTGAGATATTATCTACTTCTATTTTATACTTATTGTATTTTATGTACTTCTTATTTGAATTGGTCAATAAAAAAGTGAGAAGAAAGAGTGTTTTCCCCTTCCCGACTGGTTTTCCTCCTTCAGAGGTTTCTAGGCTAAAAAATTGTTGGTGTTTATGAATTTACATTATTTCCTTTCCTGCAATTGTTGATTCTAATCATAAGAAAATTCATTCACTAGCTATATCTATCATTTTCTAATCGAAAGTAGAGACAACAGGGTTTGATTGTGATTATGTGGATGATTCCAAAATATAGAGTTTACAGATCATTAGTTATGAACAAAAGATGAGCCAAAAGACACACGTTTGTAAGGCAAGAGTTGGACTAAAAAAAAGCGTGATCAAGTTCTAAACAATACTTGGCAACATGTGAGCCCTATTTCTCTGCAAGATCAAAGTGTGTGTGATTGTGATGGTTAATTACCGCTTGAAGTGAAGACTTGTTTAGTAGTGTGTGAAGAAAAACTAGCCAATGTATAGGGAGTGATTAAGTCAAATAGGTGGATGGATGGTGAATGGGAGGCTATATTCATGTAATGCTTTGTTGCCATCCAGGAGTCCATAGCCTCGAAGGAGATGCATCTAATTCTTGTCACAACATTTCTCTACTGCTAGAAAGACATCCATAGCCCTAGTAGAGATGCTGGAAACACCCCTAGAGAGAGTCTTGAGGTGGATTTTTATTTGATATTTTTTATTTTGATATGATTTTTTTGCTTTTTGATATTTATATTTTTTTACATAGATAGGTTCCCACTCTCTTGAGAACTCTCAAGGGGTTAAGAATCACTACTGGCTTGATGGAGAAATAGAAATGAGTGTGGAGATGACATTGGATATACTTCCAAACGACATGCCCAAGGGTCTTTCACCACAAGTTGATTAAGTGTGTTAAAGTGTGTGGATCTCGAGGAGGATAATTTTTCTTGAATGTTGGAGGTAATGATAGACCAGGGGTCACATGGTTGTAGTGTTACAACATAATATTAAGTGTTGTTATAAACCTTAGTTTATAATTAAATAAATTCATAATATTTATATTCTGAATTGTTTAATATAAACTATGATTTTATAGTTAATTGATTTTTCATTAAATCGATTTATCTAATTTAAACCGAGGAATGCGATACCCTGTCACTATATATGCTACTCGAAATAAACCCTAAAGGGTTATGATAAATAAAGTGGTCGTGGGCCATAATATGAGGTGATTGGAATTGCACACCGGGTTACAAAACATGTAACATAGGAGCTGAGGAAAGGAGTTATTGAAGACTAGTTAAAAGTTTCTACTTACATGGACAAATTCTTAGTCTGTGGTTTTTTACCCCATTCTTTTGTCCACGTTACAATCAAAATAGTGGTCACTATGTTAGTTTCATTTATCTACTTTGTTACAATGTTTATCTACTTAATGATTTGGATCCAGTATCAACTAATTTGCATATCGTTATTTATAACCTCGGTCCTATCCTCCATGGTATCAGAGCTCATGGTACTCATTCCACACATTGGAATTGTCAATATGGGAGGATCTGGTAAAACCACACTGGAAACTAAGATCTATTTAACCCCCATCCTCTTTAATCGGTAGTTCAATATTTCTCTTTGATATAAGAGACACTGTGCACAAGAATGGGATTTCATTCTTAACTGGCGCGTAAAAACCGATCTTATGAAGATCCAATGCCTCGTAGGATTATGAACTATTACCAGTCCGCATGTGGGTCAATGCCAAGCCTATGGTGAATTGTGTGATTAATTCTTTCCACAGTTGGTTGATAGTAACATGAAATAAATTTTGGACGATGTGGATCGGTCATACCATACTGAAGAGTTGGTCTATAAATGCCTTGAAGTGCTTAATTCAACTCTAGAATCACTGATCATTAGGTGACCCAAATCCCAGCCGATCCAATCTACATACATAGTTGAGAAATGTTTCCACCAAATTTTTTGTTTGCTAAACCTCTAGAATTTTATATTGCATTTCGAATCTTTTTAATTGGCATGCCTAAATTACAGCCTTATCCACCCTGTTATTATTAGAAAGAGTTGGTTGAGAAAATTATTGTAAAAGTCTATGATAGATTTCTCTTGTCTCTTAAAGTCTTAGGAGGACAATTTTTTATGACATGACAGTTGAAGTCATCATCTTCATCATTTATATGTAAATGCATAAAATCAAACATCACTCACATTTCTAGAAGACATTAAAAAATATTCTAAAAGTTAGCTATTATACATTTAAATGAGAACATTTTGGTTAGTCCCACACTGGGACTTTGGCGGGTGAGTAGTTGGTTTATATACTAATCCATGGGGGAGGATATATGTGCCTTTGGTCATAATGTTATCCTTTTATTGTGGTTGAGTTTGGTGGCTCGGTTGGACCAACTCGCCCCCCTTCACAAAGAACTCGGCTCGTTGGTTGATAGTTGTGTGGGATTGTCTTGCATAACTTGCCACATGGGCTCGGTGCACCAAGTTGGTTATCTTAACACGATATGGTTTGTAAACATTGGTGGCTAAATTAAATTGACTCATCTCGCCAAGTTGAGTAAGCCAACTCGACCGAGCCAATCTCATACAAAGAAGCAATGCTCTAATTTTTATTTATTTATTTATATACTATAATTTTTAATTTTTCCCTCTTGTTTTTTAAATTAAATAGAATTTAACGTAAGTTAATTCTGTTATTTTTAACTAAGAAAATTAGTTAAAATAGTAGTTGAATTATTTTTTTTCAAAATAGTATATTTTTACAACATGACGACAAAGTCGCCATCATCGTCATTTATATTAAAAATTAAAAAAAAAAATCACTCACATTTCGATTGAATATTATCATCAAACTAATATATCATTGTGTATATTATGAAATGTTTGACAAGTCCTTGTTAATTGTAAATTCATCAAAATACGACTGTGTGGCTTGAACGACAGGGGATTGTTTCTAAAATTATTTTTGTAATGTTTTTTCTCGATAAAACCTAATTGATTATTGAAATATTGATCATACAAATTGTTGTAATAATCATAGTTTTTGGTCACAAAGAGTTAATTTTTGAAATCAATTTTAAAGGAGTAAATTATAAATTGTGCTTAGGTGTCGAGGGGTGTTGCCCCTTGACCCCACCTTGTATTGCGACAGGGAGCATGTCAGGGGCGCTGCTCCCAGACCCCGTGAGGGGTGGTGCCCCTCGACCCCGCTATGGGGTTACAGCCTCTAGACCCTCGTTCCCTGATCCAACACAGTATCTTATGTGAATAAATCGTCACCTTTTTGTATGAAAAATTTAACAATGGATGATGTTATATTAAATTGAAGAAGAAATTATTTTCTCACTCATAGTTAAATCAGAATAAATATAATTTTTGTTGGTTTATTGAAAATAAACTAGAAGTAACTATAGTTGAAAACATACAAAAAAGGTGGATTATTTGTGTATTAAAGGTTTTTAGTGGTTTATTCAAAAATAGAAATGTTGTTCATTTTTGGCATGAAAAAATTGATCATATATGACATGTCTAGGCTTAAATTTTCCACCTATGAAATGTATTGAAGGGTGCTTTCATGGTCATTTTTTGAAGCAAACTCCACTTAAATCCATGGAAGTGTCCACAATTAGTGGATCATGGCTTTAATGAATATTGTGATTATTCTTGTATGATTTGATTATCTATTCATATATGTTATCTATCAAGTCTTATCTTTTTTTTAGAATAAGATAACGAAGATATATATGTTTTTGATAAAACATTTCTTAGTATGTGATTACTAAAATATTATTATATGCATATCAAATGACACTTGGGGAATCCTTTGTGTTTTTATTAGAGACGTCCAATACTGATTGTATCTAATATATATTTAACAAGAATAATATGTTGAATTATTTTTTCAACATATTTTAACATGGTTAGTTGTTAAGCACATTGTTATGTTAGTAGTTATACAACTAGTGTTTAAATTTTACATATGGTTAAAAGTGAAATCAATAATGATTTATATTATGCTTATTATGATGTCTATATGGATATTATGACTTTAACCATGTTGATGTTGTGTTGGATAGATTATAAATCTGGATTTTTGTTCAATTTTTTTGGTTCAGGTGCCATTACTTGGAATAGCAAAAAGTAACCAACAGTCTCCATTTCTTCTATTGAGGTAGAGTAGAGAAGTGCAATGGAAGCAATAAAGAATCCATGTGGCTGAAGCAGTTGTTGGAAGAGATACACATGAAAGCTAAATTAAGTATTCCTATTATATGTGATGGTCAGTTTTGTATTGATCTTGCTAAAGAATTCAGTCAACATAGGATAACGAAGAATATAGATGTTCATATGCTCCTTATTCGAGAGAATATCCTCTATAGTGATATAGATCGCCAGTACTGCTTGAATGAAGATTATATTGCAAATATGTTTACGATCCATTATGTGTTGTAAAATACTACATGTTATGTGCAATGTTGGCCTTTCAAAGTTATCATTGAGGGGTAGTGTGCATGGAAATGTCACCTCTTAATGGCTGGCCGGTTGATGACTCCACCTCTATACTTCGACTCAGGTATAAAGCATTGTAAATAGATCTTAATGATATTTGTAAACTGATATATTTTATGGTATAAATTCCAGTGTGTTGTATCTATTTGTAAAGGAGGTCCTTGTGCTATAAAAGACTCCTAAAATGTGATTTTAAGAATTTTTTCCATGAGAAACGAGGGGATGTAGTCTCACAAATCATACTTAGCCTAAATCATACTTTTTCTTGATGGATTCCAAATCATTTTGCACAAAAGTTAAGTTGACCATGATGAAAGAGTTATAAATCCTTCAAAAGTGATATGCTAGCCTAAACCTTCACTAATGGTTTATGGATTTGTAAATCCTATTGTAATGTTGGCATATTGTTCCCAACTTAATATTAAGGGGGATTGTTATAACATAATATTAAGTTTTGTTATTAACCTTAGTTTATAATTAAATAATTCATAATATTTATATTCTTGATTATTTAATATAAACTATGAGTTTATGGTTAATTGGTTTTTAATTAAATCAATTTATTTAAACCAGGGGTATACCCTGTCACTTAATGTTCATAAGCCTTGGGGTTAAATAAATATGATCATGGGCCATAATCGGGTGAATAAGAATTCACATCGGGTAAAAATGTGGAGCAGGAGTGAGGAAAGGAGTTACTGGACCGTGTAAAAGTTTCTCATTGATGGAAAATTATTTATCCATGGTTTTTTACCCCATTGGGCTTTTCCATGTTAAATATGGTGTATCTATGTAAATATGTTTATTTCACATGTTTATTATAATGTGGTTTATAATTTTTATTTAATATTATTTGTTACATTAATTCTAAACTCAGTCCTAAGATGTAGTAGGTACTATTGTCTTACAACATGTGTGAGCAAGTTGATCTAGTGTTCAAATGAATAGATTGGAAGAGGGTATAAATGGATATGATGATAAGAATGAATTAGATGCGAATGGATTTAGATGTTGGATGGAAGGAGAATGATTGGGAAGAAAATAATATATGTATGCAAGTGACAAATTATGGACTCAATTTATTTTTAGGTGTTTAGTAGTTGTAGGGGGTTGAATGATTTGTGATTGGGTTGAGTGGTTTGGATGGTAGGATCAACAAGAGGAGTGGTAGAAATGGGTTGTGATGGAGTAGTGGGAGGTACGTTGTTAGTGTTCTAGGTTTATACCCTACGCCTAAATGTCTTGGATTTTGATGAAGGGAGATGGGTTTGCAAAAATTCCTTATTCGTGAATGCCTAAACCTTTGCCTCAATATTTCAAATTAGTGAAAATATTTTAATGGATATATGATATGAATTGAATGGGGAAGATGATGCCATGTGGTCATCATGAGATTGGGGGGTTATAGTTTTATCATCTACTAAGAGGTCTGTACTTAACAAAGGATGGGAGGTGAGATATGTTTTGGTTTTTTAGTTGGTGACAAATGTTTGGATATACAATAAGATGTGGATGGTTGAAAATGTTTGGATGTGGAGTGGGATTTGGATGTTGGACTGATGGTTACTAAGAGGATTGGGATGGAAAGGTGGTGGATAAAGAATTACAAGGACGAGAAGCCCTTGGCTAACGAGGTTTTGGACATAATACCTAAATTACATGCAATGATTGGTCAAAACTCCATGGGTGCGATGGAAATCAAAATAATAGTATTCCTGATACTAATATGGTTTGGGAAGGTTTGGATCGTGTGATTTGATTGGGGGTCAGATGATCATGTTGAAGGTTTTTAGATGATGGAATATGGTGGTCAAGGATTCTCCTAAAGGATTGAAGTGGTTTGGGTTAAATGGCTTTGGGGGAGTAGGAAGTAAAGGTAAAGGATTGGGTTTATTATGAGATATTTTGGTTGATTTGGATTTATGAGTTATATTATATTTTTGTGGCTTAGAAGATGAATGAGATGGATTGGTCTTAGGGGCTAAAGTGGATGGTTTGGGCTTGGAGCCCAAAGTAGATTTGGTTGATTTGGGATTGATGGGAGTATGTGGTTTTGAGGTACATGGTTTGGGCTTAGGATTAGATTGTTTGGGATTATTAGATGTAGATGAAGGATATGGTGTAGGTTTAGATGGGATGGTTATGATGTGGGGGTCACATTATATTTGGGTGATGTCAGGGATGAATGAGATTTGGGAGATGGGTTTGGTGTAGGAACCACATTAGATTTGGTTGATTTAGGGGATGAATTAGATGAAGGTGGCATAGGATCCTCATTAGATCAGGTAGGAGGATGGGGTGGGAAGAGGATTGGTATTTTATTTGTTAGGTTTAGGATTTGGTGACTTAGGATTCATGTTAGATGTTTTAAGATTGGGGAGATGAAATAAGATTAGAGGATATGATAGTGTGAGATTTAGGTGATGAAGATGTGGATATAGATGATGAGGGTGGCATAAGAGCCACATTGGATGGTTTATGATTGGGGATAGAAGGGGATGGGGGTGATTTAAGAGTCACAATGGATGATATAGTTTTGATAGGATTAGGGGTGGGTTATCGAGGGGATGAAATAGGCGTAGGGGACTAAATTTGATGGTGGATTAGGGATTGTGGGACAATCTAGGAGAAAGTTAGTCAGATTAGATTGGGATGATGAAGATGATGAGGATAGAGGACTAAGATGGGATGTGGGATAATAATTTTAGGGTAAGTGATTGGGATTGTTGTGGGTATGTGAATGCAACTCGATGATAGGTTTGATGATGATTAGATTTAGGAGTTGATATTATGGATCATGGTGCATGAGTTTTGATGGGAGAAAGGTGTGGGCCATGATGATTGATAGGGGATTTAGATATTGGAGTTTGGGATGGTTGTGTGGATTTGGGATGGTTGTGTGGATTTGGGATTGGTGGCTATATTAGGAAGGAAATAAAGGTGGTCCTCTTAGTCGAGGTGAAAGTTAGTGGGGTGGTTAAAGTTGATATAATTAGCTTGTGGGGATAGTGGTTTATGTTGTTTAGGTCGAGGTGTGGATTGGGATGATTTGGTTTTTTCAAAGAGGAAATTAATAGGGTGAGGGGTAGGGATCATAGAAAGGGGAAATTTTGGATGGGGTTGGTTAGGGGATGATGGTTTAGGGGGTGGTTGGTTGATTAAAGATTAAAGATCAGATATTTGTTGGTTAAGTTGTTGGATGGTTTTAAGGAGGTTAGAATCAACATGGGATGGTTGGTGTGGATGACAGGGGGAGTGTTGGTTATGGTAGAATTTTGAGTTTGAGATTTTTTTTTAACGTGTTCGATAGTGTGTGGGACTTCGTGTTCAAAGTGAGATGGTTGAATTTGATGGGTGGGGGATGATGGGATAGCTTGGTTGATGGATTTAGAAAAGAGATAGAGGTTTGGATGTTGGTTTATAAAGGATAGGAATTGAGGATCAAAGGCCATGGTTTGATAGGATATGTGGGTGATTATTTTTGGATTAGGATTGATGGTGATGGGATTAGGATTTGGATTGTGTGATTTAGGATGACTAATTATGATGATGTTTGATTGATTAAAATTTTAAGTTGATGGGGTGGTTTAGGGTGTTAAAAAGACAAGCAACAAAAATGTAACATACACCCTAACTAGTCAAGTGTGATTGCAATCAAGCTATATCCTGCTTTCAATACCACACACAAACGATGGTGCAAAACTTAGCTCTCCACCTATGTGTCAATGTGGGTTTAACGAGTGAGTGATCTTAGAGAGTGCGGCCTCCTTGCACTATAGCTTAATATGTGTCTAAGAGGTTTCCTAGTATAGGATGCACGAGCTCACTAAGGTTGTCCCTAATATACCTTGCGGTACGTGGGGCATCAAGTCTCGTGCTTTTAATGATGATGTCTACGGCCTGGGTATTGGGACATGAAATCCCCTCACTTCATGCCACTCTTAAAACAAGCAAGCATCTTAGCGAATAATGACAGTTGTCCTTGAATTTATATACCCTCGCTAGAAACACTAGGGTGTGTCTACGTGCATGGAGATGAATCCCACATGGTCATGAGAACGCCTAGGACTATGGTAAGTATGTGGATGTCACTTCCACATCACGTTACCCCCCTATAAAATAAAAATGGGAAAGAATACTAGCAACTCTTTTGATCCTTAAGATCGTCCTAGGAAGCGAGAGGAGTAGCATACTTGGTGTTTCAGCTTCAGGATAAGCAAGTAACGATGCAACACGTAATACACAAGAAGGACAATAAATGCAAGATAATTAATGATAAAGTGATTGGGTCTTAAAGTGGAGGCCCTGTAAAATAAAAGGATTAGTAGTTTGATTTATATACCCCAATACTCTTGGACCAATCGATGCTGCAAAATAAAGGGTGGTAGTTTTAGATTGATTTTTATCTTTGATCAAGGTCCTAGCAAGCCACAAACATTAGGTAAATATAAATCAAGTATTGGAACAATTGACAGAGTTTCCCCCTATCCATTTAATATTTCTATAATGAAAAGATTTGGGAGAATGTAAGACCCTGTATTAAATTATCCTACTAAAACACCAGAATTACCGCTGTGATTAGTATAGATATTAGTATCAACGTGAAATTATCCCAGAACAAATTGAGTTGCTAATTGAGTTCGGGAACAAAGGTGTATGGCTTTCGGAAGGAAGGTTCAAAAAGTGCTACAAAACAGAAAAAAAATGCTGAACTATGCTCAAACATATTGCACCAAAATATCAAGCAAAGGAACTAATTTCTTTAGGGAAAATTAACTAATGTATGAGCAAAGGAGTCAAAAAAAAGAAACATGGTTAGCTAATATTCAACAGGTTACAAGTGCTAACAAGGGCATGTGATATACATAACAACACGAACTATGAGTACATACAAAATTTGCCAAAGTGTCAAACAAAACTGCCAAATTATTGAAACATTGAACAACTTAGTCTAGGGGTAAATTAGAGTTCACTAAACTACTAACATAAGTGGGTGGTAAGCCCCATGGTATGGAGCCAAAAGCGCTAGATTTAGTAAACACGTTGAACCTGCACAAAGAAAAGTCAGCAAACAAGAAGCACTAAACTAGTGACTTGATTCGCTTAAGTATATAAAAAAGTGCATAAGTGTCAACAAATGCTTTGGTTGCACAGTTAGATGGAAGGTTAGAGAGAGTGCAAGCACCTTCACTTACCAATTAAGAGCTCCCTTGATGATTTGGATGTGGTCAAGATGGTGGATTTAACTTTCTTGCTTCATATTTGCGATCACAAATGGGTAACACACCCCCTTGATTGCCTTGGATTACTTAATGAAGGATGATGGATTAATAGATTGTATTGGAGAAGGATTGAATATTGTGGATGATTGATGAAATAAAATGTCAAAGATTTTTTATAGATTTTATATTTTGGCTCTCATGGAGGAGGAAAGATCAATTTAAAGCTTGTGAGAAAAAAAAATGGAGGGTGAAGATCCATCCAACTAGGATGAGGATCAATTGTTCCAAATTGAAGAGAGGATTATAGGATTATAGGATGGATATTTCTAGAATTTGAATTCAAAATTCCATGGAGGGAATAAGTTTCCATTGAATTTAAAATTCAATAGAAAAAGAAGTTTAGTGATTCTTTTAGAAATAGAAGCTTCTAATTTACAGGTTGATTGATTATTTAGGATTAGGCTAGGTTAATAAAAGATGATTATGGGAGATTAAATAGGAAGGCTAGGTGTCAGGGTAGGTGTAGAGTAGGTAGAGGTGAGTTAGGAATATTAAATTCCTAGAAATGCTTTAAATGAGTTTAGGAAAGAGGTGATTGTTATTCTAACACTCTAATAATCGTTATATTCTTGAGATTAATTATTATAGAGTTAACACCTCCCTTTGATTGTGCTTGGATTGGTTTGTTGAAGGATGATGATAGATTGATATTTAGATGAATGAATTGATTGAATTAAAATAGATGATTGATAAAATTATAATAAACTTTGTTATGGATTTTCAAGTTGTGATTTCATGGAGGATAAGAGTTAAATTTATAGTTTATGGGTGGAGGATTCAATGGCTAGGATGAAGCCATGTTGGATTTGGATTAAGGGTGGAGAATGCATGAGAAGAGTGAAAACTTGTAGAGTGGAAGGATTCAATTATTTTTAAAACAAGAATCCTTAATTGAAACTATGGCATGTATTCAACCATTAAATTAAAATTAAATAATGGATTTCATGCAAATTTAGATGTAGACACAAAATCACACACTTTGGGTAGTTATCTACTCTTGATTACATATTACTATTCATACGATTTATAAGTAAGAAAATTATGATTATGGGTGAGGTTACATGGAAAGGCTAGGTGTAGGGTTGTGTAGGGTAGGTGGGTAGGTAGATGTAGGAATATTAAATTCCTAGAAAATGTTAATGAAGGATTAAAATAGGATGCTATATGATATAATAAGTGATTAATGATAAAATGGCATATGATGATGGATTAAAAGGATTAATAATGGAATGATATAATATTAGATAAATGATAAAAGATAATAAAATGATAAAGGGGAAAAATGATTAAAATAAATTAAATAATAATAATTAATCTTGCGATTAATTATTATATGGATTTAGATTATGTTACGAGACAGATTAATCATAATTAATCACTGCATAGGAGGGGAAGTTCATTCTATTCCATGCAAACATCTACTTGTTTCTAATTGGTAGGACATTGGGAAGTAGTGAGGGCAAGTTGGCCTTGATTATACTCACAAAACCTTTACACTTTTTTAGCTTGATCTAAACAAATCTCTTCAATGTAAATCAACTCAACATCTTTCTCATTATCGTCCCTTATGGTGGAGATGTCTTCAAGATTGGGAATATTCATTATAGATTTAAGGATCTCATTCCTTTTACATTCACGATCTTCTTCGCAAAGCATGAAAGTGAAAGACATATCTTCACATTCGCTCTCATTGACCAAAGCATTGGGGAGAACATCAAGCTTGTCTATTTGCTTCGTATCAACATCAAACATTAGTAGGATCAAAATGAGAAGCCAAAAATTAACTCATGACCTATTCTAGGTGCCCCAGTCCAGGAATATCTTGAGCTTAGCACATTTATCTGAGACTGATGTGTGAGGGTCTTCAATTTCTTGTTCAATTTGGTCAACACTTCAGCACAGTTCAGATTCTTCTGAGTTTTTCATATACTCTTCTTCATCCTCATTGGAATAATTTTTGCATTTTTCCTCTAGGATATGGTTGCAAATATGATCCACACATGTCCATGACTCACCCACAACATCCTCATTCACCTCCTTTATGTTTTCTATCGCCCAAGGCTCACCTTATTGCAAACACAAGAGTACTTTATTCTCAACATTTTCTGACAAGGAGAAGAGATCCGTGCTTCATGGGAAGGGCACTCCTTTGAGCTCAAAATCCATTTCATCACCCTCTTTATGGGGAGCATAAAACCATGTTGGGTAGAAATATGGGAAGAATTTTCAACTTTATCTTGATTGTTCATTATTGAATGAAAGACTTTGTACTCACCATGATGATATACAATTATATCCCCTTGCATGATGTATTTCAAGAGCCAATTTCTCGTTATGGAAGATGATTTATCTCTTAAATCTGAAATCCAACTCCTTAAGGACACTTCTTAGAGAAATAAATTGGCCTCTTCCATATGTTCATCCATGATTGAACTGGGAATAGAATTTGATTCTTCAATTACCTCCATCTAGCCGTTCAAAATTTCTTCATCACTTGAAAAGCCAAGATTGGAAATAAAATTATCCATGAAATCCTTGCATTCATCATTTTGATTCCGAGGTGAAGGATGGATTTCTTGCACTTCTTCATCATTGGTAGAGTCTTTGGAAATCATTTGATCTTCTATTGTGCCAAAAGAATCCTTTGACAGGTCGTTGTATTACCAATAATTTAACCAACTCATCGACAAGTTGGTGTCATTATAGCCAAGGTGATGTCTAAAGTTGTATGCAAAAGGAGAAAGGAAAATCTTGTTCAATAGTACTTCTTCCTAAGAAAACAAATTGAACTTAAACATGCATAAAAAGGAAACACACAACAAATAAATTACTGAAATTAATCTAACGAAAATAAATAGTAATAAACTATGGTAAGAAATAACTGAAAAATCCTCCTCCTTAGGGAAGAGTGGCTTTTGGCCATTCTCTTCCCTTCGGATTTGAAGCAAACTACAAGGAAATTTTTAGAACTGCACTTGTATTGATTCAAAACTGATTTACAAAATATATGCCACCATTTTCCAAGTATATGGAAGAGGTGTTTATAGGCATCTACTCCTAGTTTACTTAGTCCACACACCAAGAACTAATTACCTATTCCTGGGAAAATTTATTCAAAATAATAAATCCTAAACAAACTTGACTACGACAGTCCACTTATCATGGAGAATATTTCTACAACTCATCCCTTTAATCTAGGAACACAAAGTGGGAGAGTACTTATTCAACATTCCTAATACTATTCCACTATTTGCTCATCCTTGAAATATGGAGAGAAAAATGGAGTGCTAAGTCCATGACTTTGAATTCTTCTTGGAATGCCACATGCATGCATGCCTTTGGATTGTCACATGTTTGTATTTGTATTCTTGGTTGATAACGTGGAAGCAAAGAGTTTGTTGAATAGTTCGATGCTCCTTTACATTACTTTAGAACAAACCAAAATACTTTTGGTAGCTGGGCCTTTTAGTAGCTACGTGGAATGTTTTAGTAGTAGCAATCTATGAACTTGGAGTAGGTAGTTGGGCCTTTCAGTAGCTGTGTGGAAGAATTTCAGTAGCAACAATCTATGAACTTGGAGTAGAGTCAATCATGACCTGTTTTCTACACACTACTACATTCCAACTTTAGAAGAAATATCAAGGAAATAATAACAATTAGATTGCAAATAAATTTCTAAAGAGATGATAAGATAGATCCTATATTCTACCTTAAATATGTTATCCGTTATTAAAACTACATTTAAATTCACTCGAAAGCTTGATTTTAAGAGAGAGAATAAGAGTGCTATTTGGTGATATAATGAGACATATTTTGGTCTCATCGTTCCCCCACACTTAACTTCTTGCATGCCCTCATGCAAGCTACTGATATTCCTATAGAATTTGATTTTTTCAAGACTTTTGCATCTTTCAAATTGTCTTCTCCTATTTTTTCATGATAACAACAAACTGAGATTCTAGAAGTAAAATTTTTACTTCTTTCTTATTCATGCTCTCATGAGGTTTTTCTTAGATAATGCAGAGATATTTTTTTACCCCACACTTAGTTCTTTGTTTTCTCATGCATTCCTCAAAATATTTGGAAGAGAGTGAGTCTCCCCCACACTTAGCTTCTGTGCATGGCCTCACGCAAAGTGTTTTTTTATTGAGCATCTTATAGATCCCAACTACTGCAAACTGGAAAGACTTCATTTACATCATCTGCTTTGGTACTTGACATGATCAACACATGTAGATTTTGAAAAATTTCTCTCTTTGTTGTTTTCTCTTTTTTAATGCTTTCTAGAAGTGAATCTATTTGTAATTAAAACAACAAATAACAATATTTGAGAATAGAAAAATAGAAGTTACCATACCACACTTAGTAGTTATCCTTTCTTTCATCATGTTGTATAACCTTGATTTCCATCCGTAGCTGAACAAAACAAATAGATATGAAGTCAGGGCCTCAGCAACATAGAAATTTTCAGTAGCAAATAATTTCATCAACCAAGTTGGCATAAGAGAAGCACTCATATGTATCCAAGAAAGACTTTGAAGTGCTTTGAAGTGCAAATTTTTTTTTTTAGAAGATTAACATTGACTATTGCATATCAGAGGAATTTTTGGTGTTTTTAGAAGTTGGGAAAATGAATTTTTCATAAAAATTGAGACAAAGAAGGTAGCATGGAACGAATGAAAATGATGAGTACTGGCAGAATACTTGCATGCATCATACGATATATTTATTTAAAAATAATAATAATAATCTTCAGCATGTTATTTTTTAGCAGCATGCATTCAAAATGTGATAGCTTGGTCGTTTCTCAATGAAAATGAGAAATTCAAAATGATTTGGAAATCTTAGATCGTGTAGAACAAGACCCAGAAATTGTTTGAGTGATTTTCTTTATGAACTATGAGTAGTTTGGATCAGAAAACACTATTATCAAAATAGTCTGCAACATGTTATTTATTTTGAGTAGCGTGCATTCAAACTGTAATATCTTGGTCATTTCTAAACAAAAATGAGTGATTCAAAATGATCTAGAAAGATCATTTCATGTAGAACAAAACCCAGAAATTGTTTGATCTATTTTTTATGACCCGCAAGCAGTTTGTATCAGAAAATGTGGCTATTTTTCATGCGCGATTTCCGTATCAGATGATTTTTGTTTTCCTTTGACCTTCTCTTCAATGTGCCATGTATGTTGATTTTGTAATTTCTTGCATTAATTATGTCATCTAAAAAATAGATGCTTGCAACAATTAGCTCCTTCAAATTCAAATCTCCAATAATTATTGAAAATAATTTAGAACAAGTCTCTCTCATTAAATAAATAGAGTCAATTTAGGAGCACTCTTTACGTGAGACTTAATAGATTAGAAGATATGCAATCTGTAGCATTCATTGCATGTAAATTTATTTCCTCTTTGTATGCAAAATTTATTTCTAAATCAATTAAGTCGACATGTAAGGAATATCTTAACAAAATTTGACTAATTCATTAAATAAAAGAGATAAAATAGGAATGCATGTTATTTAAATTTTTCTAACCACATGAGTCATTGCATGCAAAAAGGAATGTCTCACTTCATTAAATGTATGAGTTAAAAATAGAATTATCTTGTTGCATGTTTGAACTTTTCAACCAAACGAGTTGTTATATGAGAGAATAATGCATACCTTTTTGCATTTGTTTACCATGTTCTAATAACTTTCATTATTATTGTAGATTCATTTTTTATCGCAGGAATTTGAGGTGCAGAGATGGATTTTTTCCTTCAACATGACATTTCCTTCTTCCGTGACAGAAGTAACTCAACTTTTCCTTCAACTCCCAATTTGTTTACACAAATATTCCACATCAATCTATGTCTCGGCTAACCTGCACAAAGTTAGTTTTTTTTTTTTTTAGATTTCTTGCATGCATGAACTGGTATTGAATCTAATACACGCAAACAAGAAATATTTCAGAATAGGAAACCCAAATCAATTTAGACCCTACAGAAATATATTATGTTACAATTTTTATAAAGATTAAGAAAACTTATCAAATTCCTATTATAGCCATTCCATCACACCAAAATACATGGGTAACTAGCCACTGTAATTGTTGTGTATATAGGAAATAGAACTAGGTACAAGTTTTATTTGATGATAATATATATTTCTATTATGAATTTTTCATTCATATGCTGATTAAGGTAGTCAGGCTTATCAACAATCTATAATATCATATTGAAATTATCAATATGAATATAATAGAATATTTCTTAACAGAATAAATAATTGTATAAACACATGTCTGATGGACTAAATGTCAGACATGCCTAGGAAATTGGTTACTCAATTTAGTGTCCCTCTCATCTGTTTACTTGCTTAGGTAACCTGGGGCACGTTTACGTCACCAACTATCCCCTTGGGATATTATCCAATTTGTGATTTATTGATCACTTATTCCAAATTTAATTCATCCCATCACATCTTACCCATGAGTGATTAAATATTAAATATTTAATTACGCTTCTTCCCATGCATCTTAATCACTTATCGCACCACAAATTTATTCTATCCATGTATCACATCTATTTTTAATCTTCCCTAAGTGGGATATTTTCCCGTAGTCGGGATAAGTCTTAACTTTCTCGAAATCGATCATTTTTAGCCACCTCGAGAGTCTTTTCCGTGATCGGCGCCGACCCATATGGGTCGGCGCCGATTTTATAGGAGCGGCGCTGATTATAAAAGCAAGTCCAGAACTCAGTTCTAAGGGACCGAAGAGACCGAAAGAGATCACGAACGAGCGAAAAAGTGAATCAGGCGAAAATACAGAGCACTTACGCACGAACAGAGAGTGAGAGAGATACAGGTTGAGAGAAAGAGAGATCCTTCCTAGCATCAATTGTATCAAATTAGGGACAGATCCTGTCCGAATCAATCCCTGAGAGGAGCACCGTTACTCTGTCCCTGTCACATCAGCATCGCACACCACCATCTATCATCTGGTGACCCTGTTCCAGTGTCTCGCCAGTTTCGGCACATCCAGCAGACCACATTCACCTTCCAATTCCCGAATCTTGTCGTACAGTCCCTGATTGACTGATCTGTCTCCAGTCGACACCGATCTTATCCAGTCGACGCCGATCCCTTCTCAATCGACACCGACCAGTCTCAATCGACACCGATTCTACCCAGTCGATGCTGATTTATCTGTAGATAGGTAAAAGGATACAGGTAACACAAATCCAGCATTTATTTCATAGTTACCTATTTTCTGTACTTTCTGTCTGCTGTTTAGATTCTGTCTTATTACTGCGATCAGAAAATCTAGTCTTTATTTACATCTTTTATCATGTATGCTTCTTTTCTTAATTGAAAACGTGGACTGACATCCACCGAGGAAGCTTATCGCTTCTCGGACCCGCTTCTCGGGCAGTCCACTTAAATATCTTTTAACGTGGTCTTTTTCTGTCAAGCATCGGTGTTTTGCAGGTTATTCGGATCTATTGTGCGAATTGCTCGTGTGCGCCCGTCTTGTCTACATCGGCTTCCTCATCTGTCTACATCTTCGGATCTTATCCATCAGGTATCGATTTTATTGGAGTTTTTCAGGGTTTCTGTGTTTAGTTTGGTGCATTAACTTGGACAGGTAACAAACGTGAAATTCTTGATCTACATTCTGGCACGCCCGGTGGGACTTGAACCAAAGTCCCTTATTGGTAAGTTCATTTCTTTTCTAGTTTTGAACTTTGTTCCTTTTCTTCACTGATTTCTATCAGTCCTATTTGAGCATTTCTATTCATCATTTCAATCTTGCTTTTAGGCGAAATCATTATCTTGAAATTTTTCTATTTCCTTAAAATAGAAATTTTTCGTTTCGCCATTATCTGGATGTATCTTTCCGGATCTTGTTTGTTGTTTGCTTGATCTTTTCTTGCGGAGCACTTTGCTTGTTCGTGGGATTGTTCGAGGGGAAGAGCTCAACAACGCGCTTTTTGAAGTCCACACACCTTGGAGAGCTAAACCTACAGGTATTCCTCTTTTTTTTCGGTGTTTTCTCCTTTTTAGGATTTCTTTGTTGGTTGTCTATCACATCCAAACACTTCAGTTTTTGGTGCTTAAAAAGAACCTAATCGCATTTGGGGAAAAAAATCTGTTTGACTTGTCTTCATCGAAATCAAACACTTCGTTTTTTAAGTGCTTAAAAAGAACTTTTCCTTTGTCATTGCTGCATGCTTTTCATCTAGTTTTAATTAGGCTGGAAAATTGATCAAAATCGGTAGTGACACTATTTGATTTTTCACCCTTGCACACAAAGCCAAAATCACTAGGTATAAAGCATCTAAACAAAACTCCTTCCCTGGCCTCGCCTACTTGGAAGTGATATCCAAGAGGAAGAGCCTACGCGGTACTCGGGCCGCGCTATAAATTCACGAAAGATTTTGGTATATATTGGCAAAGCACCCGACTCCCTTATCGCAGCGGTGTGTGAAGTGCGGGGGTAGGCCCCTATATCAAGCCACGTACCGGTCTTTTACTGAAGTGCCTTCGGGACTCCTCACCAAACATTACCCAAACCATCCTTAGTTTGGCTATCTGAGTAGTTCCTGTTCTAAAAAGCCTTCCCTAACATTTTCTTTTCTTAAAAGCATCAAAATTTAAAGGAGATAATCACTTGCGCTGCTTGAATTGTTTGTGCATTAGTTAGGACAATCTTCTTTCTTGCTTGTTTATGACGGTTATCACCCGGTCACAATCTAGGAAAATGGCCCAACAGGTTCCTTCTTCCTCCGAAATCACCACCAGCGTGGATGTTTCGGCACCCCTCCAATCTTCCTCGGGACCGCTGTTAGTTGGTTCCCCGTCATGGTCGTATAATCCCTTCTATCAAACCAAAGCGCCTCCATCACGTCCAGCTTCTCCTAGTCCCTCCGAGATATCATCTGGCTCGGAGTATGTTCCTCGCGGGGATCCTGAATTTCAGGCTTTCCTCGATCGCAATCCAATAGCCCTCATGGACTACCTAGTACACAAGTCGATCCAAATATCTGACCAAGACCCACCAATCCGACAAGTGTACAATTATCCTCGTGGATCATCCCAGGCCTTTATAGAGCAGTTTGCACCATCTCTCTTGCCTCGAGCCACGGAGAAGGGCGAGGCCCCTATGCCTCCCTTTTCTCTTCCACCTACCATGTCGACTAGTTCTCAAATAGTCTTACCTATCCCTAACACCGCAGTTACCTCGAATATTCCACCACCTACTTCTGAGAGGTCTTCTGCCCTTGCTATAATGAATGCGTCTGCACACCCGCATGTTGCTGTTAATTCATCTATGCCCTCCATTGTGTCCCAAGGTCAGTACCTCTTCATGAGCCAACCCCCTCCGAATAGTCAGCTGGCTCCTACTTCTCGTCCTCTAGGGGGTATTTCCTCCAATGTTCCAGCAACTGTGACCTTCGCCCATGAGCTAACATCGGCACCCTTAATACCTAACCCGGCACTAGAAGGCCCCTTTCAGGTCTTGTTCCCCAACATGTCCAATCCAACCAACACCCATGTTCCTCAATCCATCCCGATCCAATCAACAAACATAGGAGTCCACCAATCACAGGCTCCATCCGTCATCCAACCTTCATTTTCTCAACCACTTATTATCTCACAGCCTGCCTATACGCAAGCTACCTCACAGCAAATACCCCACCCGGTGTCACCCAGAACACCTGGTTATTCCTCTTATCATCCTATCCATCAACAGATGAATCCCCCATTGACACCTCAACAACATCCACCACTTGCTTCTCATGTGGGACATACCAATGTACCTCCTCCTCAATCTGACGTGGTTCAAATTCTCTTCAAGAAAATCGCAGACTTGGAAGCCTCCACAAAAGGGGCTCGCCCTTCATACTCCTTTGAAGAAGTATGTAATGAACCCATTCACCCCTCAGTAGCTTTCAAGCCTTATCCTCCCCAATGGGAACTTCCTAAATTTTCAAAATTTCATAGTCGGGAAGACCCTCAACAACATTTGCGAGCATTCAAACATGCTTGCTACCTCATAGTCCAGGATCAGGAGCTTATGCTCCGTACCTTTCCTATGTCTCTAGCAGGACCTGCTTTAGACTGGTACAATAACATTCCTCAACATTCCTTATTTTCTTTCTCTCAATTGGCCCAAATGTTTGTTGAAAACTTTTCAATAAATATCACACATAAGATCTCGATCACAGATCTTTATAACATTCGCCAATTCGATGATGAGTCTATTGCAGACTTTGTCGCTCGTTGGAGAGGGATAATCAACCAATTGTCTTTCTCCCTTCCTCAATCCCAACAAATCGAGTTGTTTACTCGATCTTGTGCTAATCACATTTCTTCCACTTTAAGGATCCAAACCTTTCATACCTTTGAGGAAGCCTTCACGATGGCACGCAAACTCGAATCTCGTGCCATTGAACAAGGAAAGCTAAAACTTCACTCCAAATCTAAACCAGATTTCTCTCGGTTCACCAAACCAAATTCTTTCCCTCCTAAAGATAAGAATCAAGGGTCCACCAATGCTATCGTATTAAAAACATCCAGAACCGATAGTACTCCTAATCAACCACCACGAAGAGATTCCTCATCTTCTCGGAAAGGGGCTTCATCATCTCGATCCTTCGCTCCATTGGGGGAATCATATGCCTCTATCTTAGAAAAAATGTTGGAGGTTCGAATGATCGAGCTTCCCCCCATTAGGAACATCGATGAAAGCCAAGAACGTCCATTTTGGTACAGGGAAAATGATTTTTGCCACTATCATAGAACCAAGGGTCATGACATCGAACGATGCCAGACTTTCAAAAACCTTGTCCAAAAATTCATTGATAAAGGCGAGCTTATTCTGGATAACCCAAATGCTCCCCCAAATCAAGCACTGGACGTTTTTAAACAACCCTTCCCCAATCATGCCCCAAATCATAATTCTTCGGAATCTCAAAAACCAAACACCCACACTATCAACTTCATTTCTACTGAAGAATCCGCTTCTGAAACCACGTCATCTACAAACACAGCAATCGAATCAGAACCCTCTTCCACTTCACCAATCACTGGAATTCCTCCATCTTCAGATAACCCACCTTTGAATATTCCTACATTGCTAAGCACGGAGTCATCTCTCTCCGCTCCTTTGTCCGATCTCCCATCCATACCCGAGACAGTGTCTTCCTCATCTGTCTCATCATCAGACATCCTTTCAATGCTCGAGGCAATTACATTCCTTCGAGTTTCCACTACAGACACATCTACTTCTGTTGCTCCCATTCCCGCTACAACTATGCCCTTGGTGAACATACCTATAATCGTGCCGACTTCGACGGAAGTGTCTTCGACTTTGACTCTTCCTATCTCTTTTCCTACAGTAGTTCCACCCATGATCACTACACCAAAAGTGGTCCCTTCGCAAGGAACTTCTTCATCACTTACTTCTTCCATCACTAATGTTACTTCACCTATTAAGGAAAAATCAAAAGAAGTAGCACCAACATCTATACGCTCGGTTCCTGAACCTAAACCGAGACAACCAAAATCTAACATTACACCATCAATATCTCCCCATTTGCTTCCCCCAAAAAGGTTACAATCACCTTATGCCGTTGAAGTCGTCACCATCCCTGAAAAAGGAAAGCCCATATTTCGGACCATCAAAACTCTTGGTGCTCTTCCACAAAAATCTCTCTCCACGCCTCATAAATGATTGGATTTGCCCGCTGAGAAGGCGTCTTCTTCTACACACCCATCAAAGCCATCATCTTCTTCTACAACACATTCCTCACCAATACTCCGAAAAATAGACCTACCTACTAAAAAGACGTCACCTCTTCTATCAGGATCATCATCTTCATTACCAACAACCAAGACACCCTATCTTCCTCCAATTTCACCTACTTTGGGAGCTTCTTCCTCTTCTAAACCGACATTATCTAAATCATCAGTACATTCGACCAAGCAACCCCCTTTGCCTCCAAAGACCGCAAAATTTGTCACATCTCCATCATCTTCAAAATCTATTTTAGGGGCTCCTCCTCCACCAAAGTCAATCATGTCTCACTTACTCCCATCTCAAGTGCCCAAGACTGCTCCTCCAAATGTCCAAACAAATAAGAGGATTCCTAAACAAACTGTTAAACCGAACATGCAAGTCCTCTTACCTCGGCAGTCGGTTAATGTGAAAGAACCATCTCCATCATCTCTATCCTCCTCTTCATCTACCGGATTCTACACCGAAATCCTTCATCAACTTATCCAATCTTCATCCATAACCCTTCCTCCGATTAAACCTTATAACCCTAAAGGAGTCAAACCTACCTGGTTTAACTCTGATCTGATTTGTGCTTACCACCGTACTCCGGGTCATGATACTGAGGGATGTAAAGCTCTTCAAGCCGTTATCAAGAACCTTCTGGAAGAAAGTGACCTTTTGCTGGAAGAGGAGGAACAAGTACCTCCTGTCACCTTAGCCCCATCCAAACCTCAACCATCCACTCAGACCTCTAGTGGTTCCACTCCACTTGATCTTCCACCTTCTCAAATTGACACAATCCATATCGCCACTAGAACCCAACACTATGATAACCCATCTTCATCTTCAGCATCTCGACCACGGGTTGTCATTTCTGCAGCCCCTGAAGGCGTTTCTCCTTCCTCATCAGCACCACGACCCAGGGTCTCTATTCGTGCTGCACCCCGGGCTCAAGTTCCCGTATCCGTTGAGGAGAGTGTTATGAAACAACTCACCCAGGCTCCGGTCAAAATGTCTCTTTTTGACCTCATCCAATCCTCTCCACAACATCGCCAGGCCCTAATTGATAATCTGCGTCGCATCGCAGTGAATTCGGATGAGCCCCAGCCCTTCGAGTGGGTTGTTGGATTGAATAGACCATCAACCACCATTTCTTTCGAGGATTCGGAAATTCCTCCTCTTTCTTCAGAGGATTTGGAGGCTCCCCTCTTTATCACAGTCCAAATCAATAACACTACCTTAAAACGTGTCATGATCGATAGTGGAGCTGCACTCAACGTCATCTCCTCGCACACGTTTGAGCAACTTAAGTTACCAAAGAATGTAGTGTCTCCCCCGCCTTTCGCCCTTCGATCATTTAACGATCAGCTAGCAGTCACTCTAGGAACTGTGGTCTTACCCATTCGAGTAGGTAAGAAGCTGCTTCATGAACTCTTCTACATTGTCGAAGGAAAATTCCACTATAACATGATCCTCGGACGCTCCTGGATTCACGCAATGCATTGTGTCCCATCCACCCTCCATCGATGCTTAAAATATCAATATGAGGGCAAAATATATACTCATCCAGGAGATCCTTTTCCTTCCGCACAATGCGACATGACCACAAGATCTGCCCCTTTAAAAGAAAATCCATGTTCTCCTGACGGGACCTCATCTTCTTCCATACCTGCAACCAAACTACCGGATTTACAAAATCTGGAAGAGACATTGCAGCGTTTCTCACTAGGAGAGCTTCCTCTCTTTTCTTTTGATGCCCATCTCAAACCTAATGAGTATGGTAGACCAGACAAACAACCTGAATATCAACCAGGTCTCGGTCGCATCGTCACCATTGGTCTGCCTAATCAACAGACTAATTTCATCTACGGTGGTCTTGATACACCTCACTATCACCCAGATTCTCCTCTTAAGACCAAACCTTACTTAACAGGGTTTGATTATCTACAGAATCCCACGTTTGCAAAAACTTATCTATATCGATGCGCGTGGAAAGGTTTTGGCCTTGGAAAATATGAACAAGGTATACATGACCTCAAATCCATTCCTACTCTCATGCCACATCAGAAATTTGGTTTAGGATTTAAACCTCTTTCAAAAGCCACCGTCACTATTCTTGATGAGCCTCTTTCTACTGAAGAACCACCTTCCCCCACTAAATCAGAAACATCACTTGATGTGGATGATGACATTTCCATCCCACCTAACTTTTTTTTTTTGATCAATACCATTTCCTTGGGGCCGTTAGCCTACGAGACTAACAATCGGTCCGCTTCTATACCATCAATCTTCCCTGAAATAGTTGGAGACGACTCTCCTACTATCAACACTATCCACTGTGCGGATGATGATTCTGTCCTCACCTATCTAGGGGCAGAGGATTCATATCTTCCCAAGACTATTCCTTCTGACACGTCTACCCTTCTCAACGAAGCCACTATCGACCTTAATATAGGGACTTCTGAAGACCCTCGCATCATTAAGGTCAGCCAATCCCTTAATCCACAGGAATTAGGGGACTTTACCACTTTTCTTTCCAAACATCGTCAAGCCTTTGCTTGGTCATACGAGGATATGCCAGGACTCGATCCCGATATTGTGGTCCACAATATTGTTACCCTTCCCAACATCAAACCAGTCAAGCAAAAATTGCGTAAAATGCACCCTAGAGTAGCCCTTCTTGTTAAAGAAGAATTATAACGCTTGCTCTTGGCTAGCTTCATCCAACCCATCGATTATCTGCAATGGGTGTCCAATGTAGTACCAGTAACTAAGGCTACTGGGAAAATTTGAATTTTTACCGACTTCCGGGATCTTAATCTGGCCTGTCCAAAGGATGATTTTCCTCTTCCTAATATCGACCAACTCGTAGATTTAACTGCGGGTCATGAGATGCTTTCTCTTATGGATGGTTTCTCTGGATATAATCAAATCCTCATCGCACCAGAAGACCAACATAAGACTTCCTTCATAACTCCTTGGGGGACCTTTTGCTATCGTGTCATGCCTTTTGGCCTTAAGAACGCAGGAGCAACCTATTAACGAGCAATGACGTACATCTTCCATGATCTCTTGCAAAAAACTGTGGAGGATTATGTTGACGATCTCCTCGGCAAGTCCAAGTGCCGTCAGGATCATCTTTTCATCCTTGCACCTCTCTTTGAGAGGCTTATCCGCTTCTGTCTTCGTCTAAATCCAGCTAAGTGCGTGTTTGGCGTTCTCACTGGTAAACTTTTAGGTTTTGTCATTTCCATTAGGGGTATTGAAGTCGACCCCGCAAAAATAAAAGCTATGCTTGAGATGCCTCCTCCGTCTAACTTAAAGCAACTCCGCAGTCTCCAAGGACGTCTTCAATCGGTGCGTCGTTTTATCTCCCAATTGTCGGACCGTTGTCGACCTTTTCATCAATCTCCTCCGTAAGAATGTTCATTTTGAGTGGGACGAACATTGCCAAAAGGCCTTTGATGATCTCAAAGCTTATCTTCTTTCTCCACCTGTGCTTACACCTCCACGCGAGGGGGAGCCTTTCTATATTTATATCTCTATGACTGACCATGCTTTGGGAGCCATGATCTCACATCGGGACACTTGTGGTAAAGAACAAGCTGTCTATTACATTAGTCGTACCCTTCATGAGTATGAGACACGTTACTCCGAAGCTGAAAAACTATGTTGTGCCCTCTTCTTTGCAACTTCTAAGCTTCGTCATTATCTCCTTAATCACAAAACTTACATCGTCACAAATGTCAATCCTCTCAAAACAATTCATGCAAAGCCTTATCACAATGATCATGTCACTCGTTGGCTTATGCTCATGACAGAATTTGACCTCGAGTTTATCCCGCAAAAGGCTATCAAGGGTCAGGTTATTGCGGATCAATTAGCAAATGCTCCTCTTCCGGACACTCAAGACCCCCTTGCTCAATTCCCCGATGAGTATATCCAACAAATTGATTTTGGTCTATCTCCATTTAAAGTAAAGCTCTTCTTTGATGGATCCAAATGCCAGCAAGGGGGAGGTGCGGGTTTCGTGATGATTCCTCCTTGGGGTACGCCTATCCCAGTTGCACACAAATTGAACTTTGAGTGCACCAATAATATGGCTGAGTACGAAGCTCTTGTCTTAGGTCTTCAAAATGCCATTAATCTCAGCGCTCGTCATATTGACATCTTTGGTGACTCTGAGCTCATCGTTAATCAGGTCACAGGTGTCTATCAATGCAAGAATGATATCCTTCAAAAATATCGTGACATCGTTCTTGCCCAACTCCAATCTTTCGATAAGATCACTATCCAAGCCATTCCTCGTACTACAAATCGATTCGCGGACACCATGGCCTCTTTAGCCTCCCTTATCCCACCTTTTACCGAAGACTCGCGTCTTTATGTGGCTGTGCAACGATTAGATCAACCATCTCATCTTAGGCAACTATCTTCAATCCATGCTATCACAACCCATACTCAGGATGAGTGGTATCAACAGATAGTTGATTATCTATCTCATTCGGTCCTTCCTCCAGATCTGACTTCCAATGGTAGAAGATCTTTTGTCCAACGCACCAACCGCTATACTATCCTAGGCGGGATTCTTTACAAACACGGCTTTGATGGTATTTTGCTTCGATGCCTCAAAACCCATGAATCATCTAAAGCTATCCAGGAGGTCCATGACGGTATCTGTGGTGGACATTTAGTGGCTTAGCTGTAGCCAAGCGTATTTTACGTTTGGGATATTATTGGCCTTCTCTTAATCAAGATTGTTGTGAATACACTAAGAAGTGCGTCAAGTGTCAGCAACATTCCAATCTCACGCACATCCCTAGTCAGGCTTGCAACCTGCGGTGGATTTGTGGCCTTTTTCGCAGTGGGGTCTTGATCTTATTGGTCTCATCAATCCCCGTTCTTCACAACGTCATCATTCTATCATTACTGCCACTGAGTACTTTACTAAGTGGGTAGAAGCTATCCCCTTTCTTCAACAAAGGCTAAACCCATAGTTGATTTTGTCTATCAACACATCATTTGTCGCTTTGGCGTTCCACATAGGCTAATCACAGATAATGGTAAGTCCTTTAAGAATGCCGATTTGCAAAATCTCTGCAACGCTTTCAATATCAAGCTCAGTTTTTCTTCTCCATACTATCCTCAAGCTAATGGTCAAGCCGAAGCGTCCAATAAAACTTTGCGTAGTATCCTCGCAAAGGTAACTAGTCGAGCTGGCAGGGATTGGCATTTACATATCCCTTTTGCTCTTTGGGCTTATCGGACTAGCATTCGTACCCCTACTGGTGCTACTCCTTTCTCTCTCGTCTATGGATCTGAGGCTGTCCTTCCTTTGGAAGTCCAATCCCATCTCTCCGTGTTTCTCTCAGAGAATTTGTCTCCGATGAGGATTATCGTCAAAATCGTCTAGCACAACTTGAATTATTAGATGAGCGGCGTCCTTAACGCTCTTGAGCATCATCAAGTCTATCTTGAGCGTGTCAAACGTGCTTACAACAAGCACTTGCAACACCGTGACTTCAAAATTAGTGACCTTGTTCTTAAGGAAAATCAAAATGTCACTACACTCGAAAGGAGTCAACGTGGTAAGTTTGCTCCAACTGGATGGGCCCCTACATTATCACTCATAAACATGGGTCTGGGGCTTATCGTTATCCTCCATGGATGGGGTCCCTGAAGCGGAACCTCTTAATGCTTTGCATTTACGGCCCTTCTATTGTTAAAATTTATCTTACACAAATCTAGTCGCAACTCAGATCTTTCATCCGTCCTAATAACCAGTCATCTACTTTCGTGGTGATTCGAAATGGTGTGGGTTCTCCGCTTATTGACTCGTTTACCTTAAATATGAGTATCGCGGCTCTACTCATTGCACGTTTCTTTTGGATATGTTCCTCCTCATGGTAGGAATACCTTAATTACCACTTCATCTGTCCCAAGTACTTATCTTTAATCGGATCTGCTCGGGGCATGAGTACATGTTCTTCTATGTCCTCTCCCCTTCATCTGATCTATCTAGGTCTAAACTCAGCTTCTTCCAAAAAGTTTCAAAAAAAAAAAAAAAAAGAGAGATGCTATCCAAAAAGATAGACTGATCCCTCGAAGGACAGTTATCCATATATTATCAAGTGAATCAAAAATTCTAAAAATATAGACCATACCCTCGAAGGATGCTATCATTCAAATTCAAATACAGACCGCTCCCTTGAAGGACGGTGTTTCTCAAGAAATATTCAAGGCTTCTTGTAATCAATAAGCCTTCCAGTCAGTTTATACACTTGTTAGCATCACTGAAAGGACTTCCCGCATCGATCTAGTCTTTCCATATCAAGCAAACTTCCCGCATTGATCAGTTTGCTTTTCTGTCAAAATCATGAAGCTGAGATTTAAGACCTTTTGTCGATCAATATGGAGAATCCTATTTTCCCACTATGGACATGTATTCTGTCCCTTGTAAGTTCCGACAAGATACTTACTACTTTTCTTTCCGTTTCTATCCTAGATCTGGTTTGCGACTAGTTAGTGTCTAGGTTTATTTTAATCTTATATAGGGCCTTGTATGCTGGTCTTTCGGTTCTTATCTGGATTTTATCTATGGTCGGTTGAAGTCTGACTTATCATTTCCTTCTTTTCGTAGGAGGTATTCTCTTCTAGTCACGGTTGTTTCCGCCTTCATCCTTTGGCTCTTGCATCCTGGTAATTGACATTTCACATGGTTAATTCCCAATACAATTATCTTCTATCAACAATTCCTCTTATCTATCAGGACATCTATATTTATTCATTTCTCATTAAAATTTACTCTTATCTATATCTAAATCTATCCATCAAAAATGTACATCTAAGGTCCATTACATCTATCATACATCAAACACATAATCATCTAACACAAACACATCTATATATCTATCATCAAACACATCTAATATCTATCCATCCAAAAACATCTATCTATCATCCATCAAAATATCGAAACCGTAAGCTACGGTACATTACATCTATTATATCTAATCCATTACACAAACACATCGGTCTAGATACCATCAAACTATTTAAACAGTGTACATCAGAGTTAATAATGTCCATCTATCAAAGTTCTATCCACAATCTATTTCTATCAGTACAGTCTATATCATCCAATCAACATCTATTTTATCCTCTATCTCATCCCCCACCATGATATCCAAATTAAAAGATGAGTACCAACTATAGACAAAAACGTGATCAATTTATATATATATGTGTGTTTGTACAAAAAGGGGTGGCTTCCAATCAAGCACTAGACAATGCCTTACAATCGAGGATACATCACTATTAGAAATACAAAACTATCAAATCTCATATAGTAAATCGACGCATGGAGGACACTATCCCATCCACCCGCCTAATGCACCTGGATTGTCTCTCCTGGCCGAACACCCCCCTATCGAGCTCGATGCCACCTGACTGATAGGGTCCGGCCCACCCGATCTCTCCCAGTACTCCCTCCACCCGAGGCTCCGCTCGCCATGAGCAGTCGCTGCTCTCCTCCTCCGCCCATATCGAGGCACATCTGGGATGCTAAGCTTAGGGGCATCTCGTTAGTATCTCACCTCGCGAGGAAGAGACTGGTAAGTGATCAGGCTCACAGTACCCGTGTGCTCGTACGATTGCTTGTGGTGCTGCTGGGGTGCTGGCGTGTGGCGTGAGGTGGTCCCCTACTAGGTCGTACCCTGTGTGCCAGACTCTGATGTGGCACCTGTTCACCCTTACTTGGCCCTGAGGCCTCCTGTGACGAAAGTAGCGGTCCCTCTGCTGGAGCGCTTTATCTCACTCCTGGCTGAGAGGTTGTCTCTCTCCACAATCAGGGCATCCCTCTCCTCCGTCAAAGCCTGATCTCCTAGTGCCTACTGCTGTGTCTGTGTGAGGTGGCCAATGCTCTCCTCTAATTGTCCAGCGTTAGCAGATATGTCTCCTCATCAACATTATAGAGGGCGGGAGAGTGTGTGGGAGCCGGTTGTCGTTACTATGATGCGTAGCCTCATCCACCCGCGGCATCATCACTGTCTGTGGAGGGTGGGGCCTCTCTCATGGGTTGACGGGATCAAAATCAGCAAATCCGTCTCTTTGCTTATCCGCCTATACGGCGTGTAGGTGGCCGATGGGTACTGTCTTTGTTGTATAGGCCAAATGTTCAGTTCCGCAATATAATAAACGGGACTCGCTCCCACATATCGGGCTACGGCCCTGACCACACCGGACTCCGTTCACTGCTGACAAGTGGCGTCCTGACCAGCCCATGTCGGAATGCCCGAATATGGCCTCAGATGCCTGATCTGGTGTTGTAAGCGTCTGAAAACGCTCAGAGTACCACTCAGGCTGTCTACCTGTATCTCCTGTGGCCAGTTCGCCCGCCATCTCGAAATCCATATCAACACCCCCAACTGCTGCTGGCATCCAAGGAAGCCCGAGGCCTGATCAACTGCTATATGCTCGTATGCCCAGCCAATGAAGCATAAAGCTGACAGCGAATCCTGTCTCCGCCAGTGGTGAACCAAGCTATTAATATACCTGAGCTATCAGGGCACGCAAAGGCAAAAAAAACCTGTCGTACTGCAAGATGTCGCAACGCCCAGTCTGCCGTAGTAGCAAATGGGAATCTCCCACCTAATGAGCTGCAGGGCAAAATAGGAGATAGGCCATATGAATCAAGGCTATCTGCCTGCTCCGAGGGATCCTGCCGGTACTGTGAGGACTATCCTACTTGCCCCAGATACTATCTCCGCGTATTGCTCTATCTCGGTATAATCGCACCAGGGGCCCTTGCGCTGCTCCGAGGTGTGATATCGATCGGGTCCCCAGTAATCGGTAATATGCGGATACTGAATACGTTCCTCAGGGGTGATCGTCATCTCCCCGTCTGAAACCAAAAAGTGAACGTGTGGTGTCAACCGTTCGCACTAGTGCGCATGAGCCCACATCTCGTGGCACCCCCTCGTCTATAATATCTGAAACCCCGAGCGAGCTAGCTTAAGCTTGCAGTTGCATCTGTACACAGGATAGATCGTCTCAATAGCTCAGGGTGCATCCCTATAAGAAGAGCCTCTCATTGCTGCATCCCGAATCCCAAACATAATTAGTCTCTTATCCCCAAACTCATCTTCCAAAACAATTAAAAAACAAAAAAAATGGCCTATATTTCAATCGCGGATTATAAAATCTGCGCGTCATTTAATCGGCGCCATCACACCAAGAGCTGATCCACAACAATCGACGCCAATTAAACACATCGGACGCCGACTGCCTGCCGGCAGTAAACAGACCTGGCCTCCCATGCACAAAAAATCACACAAACAAAAAAAATAGAAACGTGGTTCACGACTGACCATTACCCCAGGTTGTGTCTCCTGCCACTTCTGTCCGCTTCCCAGAGGCTTCCATTGTGTTCAAATCACAAATCTATATCTCTCTTGAAATCAATATCCCGTTGCAAATAAATGTTTACGTTTTCCGTCGCATATTTATTGCGTATGGATTGGTCGGCGCCGATTTTTTGGTCGACGCCTGTTTGTTTTGATGTCGAGATTAGTTTGGTCCGCGATTTTCCATATATTTTGCCAGACGTGTTGAAGCTGGCTATTGTATATCTGATCATGGTGATTGTATGCTGATTTTGCTTTCTGACGAATCTTTTATATATCCTTGTCTATTTCGGGTGTGTTCCATTTTTGCGTGGGATTGGGACACTCGTACTTTTTTGCAGCTTAGAGTTAGCGGTCGTAGGCATAAGTCGTTGATTTTGGACCGTCTAGTTGTCCCTACCAATGTGTCTCTCTCTTAGATGCTGACTATTTTGCAAGTTTTCTTACATCAGTGGTTTGTAGGCCTAACATCGCTCTGAGGAGACCGCTAGTTTTCCCTACCAATGGAGTCTTAGTTGCTGCCTTTTTGTTATTTTTAATGCTGGTCATCAATGATCAGATCTACTCCAGACATCCAATGGGGCCATCCTGGCATTTTTTTATGACTCTTTCAAAACTCGGGATGTCTTTCTATCATCCATCCCATCCTAGTTTGAGGGAGATCAACATCACCACAAAGTCCTCTCTTCTTCGTCTCATCACCTAAATTGGTTACTCAATTTAGTGTCCCTCTCATCTGTTTACTTGCTTAGGTAACCTGGGGCACGTTTACGTCACCAACTATCCCCTTGGGATATTATCCAATTTGTGATTTAATCACTTATTCCAAATTTAATTCATCCCATCACATCTTACCCATGAGTGATTAAATATTAAATATTTAATTACGCTTCTTCCCATGCATCTTAATCACTTATCCACCCCAAATTTATTCTATCCATGTATCACATCTATTTTTAATCTATCCCTAAGCGGGATATTTTCCCCTAGTCAGGATAAGTCCTATCTTTCTCGAAATCGATCATTTTTGGCCACCTCGGGAGTCTTTTCCGCGATCGGTGCCGACCCATATGGTCGGCACCGATTTTTTAGGAGCGGCGCCGATTATAAAAGCAAGTCCAAAACTCAGTTCTAGGGACCGAAGAGACCGAAAAGAGATCACGAACGAGTGAAAAAGCGAACAGGCGAAAAAACAGAGCACTTACGCACGAACAGAGAGCGAGAGAGATACAGGGTGTGAGAAAGAGAGATCCTTTTAGCATCAATTGTCTCAGATTGGGACAGATCCTGTCCAAATCAATCCCTGAGAGGAGCACCGTTACTCTGTCCCTGTCACGACCATCTATCATCTGGTGACTCTGTTCCAGTATCTCGCCAGCTTCGGCACATCCAGCAGACCACATTCACCTTCCAATTCCGAATCTTGTCGCACAGTCCCTGATCGATTGATCTGTCTCCAGTCGACGCCGATCTTATCCAGTCGACGCCGACCCTTCTCAATCGACGCCGACCAGTCTCAATCGACGCCGATTCTACCCAGTCGACGCCGATTTCTCTGCAGATAGGTAAAAGGATACAGGTAACACAAATCCAGCATTTATTTCATAGTTCCCTGTTTTCTGTACTTTCTGTCTGCTGTTTAGATTCTTATTACTGCAATCAGAAAATCTAGTCTTTATTTACATCTTTTATCATGTATGCTTCTTTTCTTAATTGAAAACGTGGATTGATATCCACCGAGGAAGCTTATCGCTTCTCGGACCCGCTTCTCGGGCAGTCCACTTAAATATCTTTTAACGTGGTCTTTTTCTGTCAAGCATCGGTGTTTTGCAGGTTATTCGGATCGATTGTGCGAATTGCTCGTGTGCGCCCGTCTTGTCTACATCGGCTTCCTCATCCGTCTACATCTTCGGATCTTATCCATCAGGTATCGATTTTATTGGAGTTTTTCAGGGTTTCTGTGTTTAGTTTGGTGCATTAACTTGGACAGGTAACAAACGCGAAATTCTTGATCTACATTCTGGCACGCCCGGTGGGACGGAACCAAAGTCCCTTATTGGTAAGTTCATTTCTTTTCTAGTTTTGAACTTTGTTCCTTTTCTTCACTGATTTCTATCAGTCCTATTTGAGCATTTCTGTTCATCATTTCAATCTTGCTTTTAGGCGAAATCATTATCTTGAAATTTTTCTATTTCCTTAAAATAGAAATTTTTCGTTTCGCCATTATCTGGATGTATCTTTCCGGATCTTGTTTGTTGTTTGCTTGATCTTTTCTTGCGGAGCACTTTGCTTGTTCGTGGGATTGTTCGAGGGGAAGAGCTCAACAACGCGCTTTTTGAAGTCCACACACCTTGGAGAGCTAAACCTACAGGTATTCCTTTTTTTTCGGTGTTTTCTCCTTTTTAGGATTTCTTTGTTGGTTGTCTATCACATCCAAACACTTCAGTTTTTGGTGCTTAAAAAGAACCTAATCGCATTTGGGAAAAAAATCTGTTTGACTTGTCTTCATCGAAATCAAACACTTCGTTTTTAAGTGCTTAAAAAGAACTTTTCCTTTGTCATTGCTGCATGCTTTTCATCTAGTTTTAATTAGGCTGGAAAATTGATCAAAATCGGTAGTGACACTATTTGATTTTTCACCCTTGCACACAAAGCCAAAATCACTAGGTATAAAGCATCTAAACAAAACTCCTTCCCTGGCCTCGCCTACTTGGAAGTGATATCCAAGAGGAAGAGCCTACGCGGTACTCGGGCCGCGCTATAAATTCACGAAAGATTTTGGTATATATTGGCAAAGCACCCGACTCCCTTATCGCAGCGGTGTGTGAAGTGCGGGGGTAGGCCCCTATATCAAGCCACGTACCGGTCTTTTACTGAAGTGCCTTCGGGACTCCTCACCAAACATTACCCAAACCATCCTTAGTTTGGCTATCTGAGTAGTTCCTGTTCTAAAAAGCCTTCCCTAACATTTTCTTTTCTTAAAAGCATCAAAATTTAAAGGAGATAATCACTTGCGCTGCTTGAATTGTTTGTGCATTAGTTAGGACAATCTTCTTTCTTGCTTGTTTATGACGGTTATCACCCGGTCACAATCTAGGAAAATGGCCCAACAGGTTCCTTCTTCCTCCGAAATCACCACCAGCGTGGATGTTTCGGCACCCCTCCAATCTTCCTCGGGACCGCTGTTAGTTGGTTCCCCGTCATGGTCGTATAATCCCTTCTATCAAACCAAAGCACCTCCATCACGTCCAGCTTCTCCTAGTCCCTCCGAGATATCATCTGGCTCGGAGTATGTTCCTCGCGGGGATCCTGAATTTCAGGCTTTCCTCGATCGCAATCCAATAGCCCTCATGGACTACCTAGTACACAAGTCGATCCAAATATCTGACCAAGACCCACCAATCCGACAAGTGTACAATTATCCTCGTGGATCATCCCAGGCCTTTATAGAGCAGTTTGCACCATCTCTCTTGCCTCGAGCCACGGAGAAGGGCGAGGCCCCTATGCCTCCCTTTTCTCTTCCACCTACCATGTCGACTAGTTCTCAAATAGTCTTACCTATCCCTAACACCGCAGTTACCTCGAATATTCCACCACCTACTTCTGAGAGGTCTTCTGCCCTTGCTATAATGAATGCGTCTGCACACCCGCATGTTGCTGTTAATTCATCTATGCCCTCCATTGTGTCCCAAGGTCAGTACCTCTTCATGAGCCAACCCCCTCCGAATAATCAGCTGGCTCCTACTTCTCGTCCTCTAGGGGGTATTTCCTCCAATGTTCCAGCAACTGTGACCTTCGCCCATCAGCTAACATCGGCACCCTTAATACCTAACCCGGCACTAGAAGGCCCCTTTCAGGTCTTGTTCCCCAACATGTCCAATCCAACCAACACCCATGTTCCTCAATCCATCCCGATCCAATCAACAAACATAGGAGTCCACCAATCACAGGCTCCATCCGTCATCCAACCTTCATTTTCTCAACCACTTATTATCTCACAGCCTGCCTATACGCAAGCTACCTCACAGCAAATACCCCACCCGGTGTCACCCAGAACACCTGGTTATTCCTCTTATCATCCTATCCATCAACAGATGAATCCCCCATTGACACCTCAACAACATCCACCACTTGCTTCTCATGTGGGACATACCAATGTACCTCCTCCTCAATCTGACGTGGTTCAAATTCTCTTCAAGAAAATCGCAGACTTGGAAGCCTCCACAAAAGGGGCTCGCCCTTCATACTCCTTTGAAGAAGTATGTAATGAACCCATTCACCCCTCAGTAGCTTTCAAGCCTTATCCTCCCCAATGGGAACTTCCTAAATTTTCAAAATTTCATAGTCGGGAAGACCCTCAACAACATTTGCGAGCATTCAAACATGCTTGCTACCTCATAGTCCAGGATCAGGAGCTTATGCTCCGTACCTTTCCTATGTCTCTAGCAGGACCTGCTTTAGACTGGTACAATAACATTCCTCAACATTCCTTATTTTCTTTCTCTCAATTGGCCCAAATGTTTGTTGAAAACTTTTCAATAAATATCGCACATAAGATCTCGATCACAGATCTTTATAACATTCGCCAATTCGATGATGAGTCTATTGCAGACTTTGTCGCTCGTTGGAGAGGGATAATCAACCAATTGTCTTTCTCCCTTCCTCAATCCCAACAAATCGAGTTGTTTACTCGATCTTGTGCTAATCACATTTCTTCCACTTTAAGGATCCAAACCTTTCATACCTTTGAGGAAGCCTTCACGATGGCACGCAAACTCGAATCTCGTGCCATTGAACAAGGAAAGCTAAAACTTCGCTCCAAATCTAAACCAGATTTCTCTCGGTTCACCAAACCAAATTCTTTCCCTCCTAAAGATAAGAATCAAGGGTCCACCAATGCTATCGTATTAAAAACATCCAGAACCGATAGTACTCCTAATCAACCACCACGAAGAGATTCTTCATCTTCTCGGAAAGGGGCTTCATCATCTCGATCCTTCGCTCCATTGGGGGAATCATATGCCTCTATCTTAGAAAAAATGTTGGAGGTTCGAATGATCGAGCTTCCCCCCATTAGGAACATCGATGAAAGCCAAGAACGTCCATTTTGGTACAGGGAAAACGATTTTTGCCACTATCATAGAACCAAGGGTCATGACATCGAACGATGCCAGACTTTCAAAAACCTTGTCCAAAAATTCATTGATAAAGGCGAGCTTATTCTGGATAACCCAAATGCTCCCCCAAATCAAGCACTGGACGTTTTTAAACAACCCTTCCCCAATCATGCCCCAAATCATAATTCTTCGGAATCTCAAAAACCAAACACCCACACTATCAACTTCATTTCTACTGAAGAATCCGCTTCTGAAACCACGTCATCTACAAACACAGCAATCGAATCAGAACCCTCTTCCACTTCACCAATCACTGGAATTCCTCCATCTTCAGATAACCCACCTTTGAATATTCCTACATTGCTAAGCACGGAGTCATCTCTCTCCGCTCCTTTGTCCGATCTCCCATCCATACCCGAGACAGTGTCTTCCTCATCTGTCTCATCATCAGACATCCTTTCAATGCTCGAGGCAATTACATTCCTTCGAGTTTCCACTACAGACACATCTACTTCTGTTGCTCCCATTCCCGCTACAACTATGCCCTTGGTGAACATACCTATAATCGTGCCGACTTCGACGGAAGTGTCTTCGACTTTGACTCTTCCTATCTCTTTTCCTACAGTAGTTCCACCCATGATCACTACACCAAAAGTGGTCCCTTCGCAAGGAACTTCTTCATCACTTACTTCTTCCATCACTAATGTTACTTCACCTATTAAGGAAAAATCAAAAGAAGTAGCACCAACATCTATACGCTCGGTTCCTGAACCTAAACCGAGACAACCAAAATCTAACATTACACCATCAATATCTCCCCATTTGCTTCCCCCAAAAAGGTTACAATCACCTTATGCCGTTGAAGTCGTCACCATCCCTGAAAAAGGAAAGCCCATATTTCGGACCATCAAAACTCTTGGTGCTCTTCCACAAAAATCTCTCTCCACGCCTCATAAACGATTGGATTTGCCCGCTGAGAAGGCGTCTTCTTCTACACACCCATCAAAGCCATCATCTTCTTCTACAACACATTCCTCACCAATACTCCGAAAAATAGACCTACCTACTAAAAAGACGTCACCTCTTCTATCAGGATCATCATCTTCATTACCAACAACCAAGACACCCTATCTTCCTCCAATTTCACCTACTTTGGGAGCTTCTTCCTCTTCTAAACCGACATTATCTAAATCATCAGTACATTCGACCAAGCAACCCCCTCTGCCTCCAAAGACCGCAAAATTTGTCACATCTCCATCATCTTCAAAATCTATTTTAGGGGCTCCTCCTCCACCAAAGTCAATCATGTCTCACTTACTCCCATCTCAAGTGCCCAAGACTGCTCCTCCAAATGTCCAAACAAATAAGAGGATTCCTAAACAAACTGTTAAACCGAACATGCAAGTCCTCTTACCTCGGCAGTCGGTTAATGTGAAAGAACCATCTCCATCATCTCTATCCTCCTCTTCGTCTACTGGATTCTACACCGAAATCCTTCATCAACTTATCCAATCTTCATCCATAACCCTTCCTCCGATTAAACCTTATAACCCTAAAGGAGTCAAACCTACCTGGTTTAACTCTGATCTGATTTGTGCTTACCACCGTACTCCGGGTCATGATACTGAGGGATGTAAAGCTCTTCAAGCCGTTATCAAGAACCTTCTGGAAGAAAGTGACCTTTTGCTGGAAGAGGAGGAACAAGTACCTCCTGTCACCTTAGCCCCATCCAAATCTCAACCATCCACTCAGACCTCTAGTGGTTCCACTCCACTTGATCTTCCACCTTCTCAAATTGACACAATCCATATCGCCACTAGAACCCAACACTATGATAACCCATCTTCATCTTCAGCATCTCGACCACGGGTTGTCATTTCTGCAGCCCCTGAAGGCGTTTCTCCTTCCTCATCAGCACCACGACCCAGGGTCTCTATTCGTGCTGCACCCCGGGCTCAAGTTCCCGTATCCGTTGAGGAGAGTGTTATGAAACAACTCACCCAGGCTCCGGTCAAAATGTCTCTTTTTGACCTCATCCAATCCTCTCCACAACATCGCCAGGCCCTAATTGATAATCTGCGTCGCATCGCAGTGAATTCGGATGAGCCCCAGCCCTTCGAGTGGGTTGTTGGATTGAATAGACCATCAACCACCATTTCTTTCGAGGATTCGGAAATTCCTCCTCTTTCTTCAGAGGATTTGGAGGCTCCCCTCTTTATCACAGTCCAAATCAATAACACTACCTTAAAACGTGTCATGATCGATAGTGGAGCTGCACTCAACGTCATCTCCTCGCACACGTTTGAGCAACTTAAGTTACCAAAGAATGTAGTGTCTCCCCCGCCTTTCGCCCTTCGATCATTTAACGATCAGCTAGCAGTCACTCTAGGAACTGTGGTCTTACCCATTCGAGTAGGTAAGAAGCTGCTTCATGAACTCTTCTACATTGTCGAAGGAAAATTCCACTATAACATGATCCTCGGACGCTCCTGGATTCGCGCAATGCATTGTGTCCCATCCACCCTCCATCGATGCTTAAAATATCAATATGAGGGCAAAATATATACTCATCCAGGAGATCCTTTTCCTTCCGCACAATGCGACATGACCACAAGATCTGCCCCTTTAAAAGAAAATCCATGTTCTCCTGACGGGGCCTCATCTTCTTCCATACCTGCAACCAAACTACCGGATTTACAAAATCTGGAAGAGACATTGCAGCGTTTCTCACTAGGAGAGCTTCCTCTCTTTTCTTTCGATGCCCATCTCAAACCTAATGAGTATGGTAGACCAGACAAACAACCTGAATATCAACCAGGTCTCGGTCGCATCGTCACCATTGGTCTGCCCAATCAACAGACTAATTTCATCTACGGTGGTTTTGATACACCTCACTATCGCCCAGATTCTCCTCCTAAGACCAAACCTTACTCAACAGGGTTTGATTATCTACAGAATCCCACGTTTGCAAAAACTTATCTATATCGATGCGCGTGGAAAGGTTTTGGCCTGGGAAAATATGAACAAGGTATACATGACCTCAAATCCATTCCTACTCTCATGCCACATCAGAAATTTGGTTTAGGATTTAAACCTCTTTCAAAAGCCACCGTCACTATTCTTGATGAGCCTCTTCCTACTGAAGAACCACCTTCCCCCACTAAATCAGAAGCATCACTTGATGTGGACGATGACATTTCCATCCCACCTAACTTTTTTTTTTTGATCAATACCATTTCCTTGGGGCCGTTAGCCTACGAGACTAACAATCGGTCCGCTTCTATACCATTAATCTTCCCTGAAATAGTTGGAGACGACTCTCCTACTATCAACACTATCCACTGTGCGGATGATGATTCTGTCCTCACCTATCTAGGGGCAGAGGATTCATATCTTCCCAAGACTATTCCTTCTGACACGTCTACCCTTCTCAACGAAGCCACTATCGACCTTAATATAGGGACTTCTGAAGACCCTCGCATCATTAAGGTCGGCCAATCCCTTAATCCACAGGAATTAGGGGACTTTACCGCTTTTCTTTCCAAACATCGTCAAGCCTTTGCTTGGTCATACGAGGATATGCCAGGACTCGATCCCGATATTGTGGTCCACAATATCGTTACCCTTCCCAACATCAAACCAGTCAAGCAAAAATTGCGTAAAATGCACCCTAGAGTAGCCCTTCTTGTTAAAGAAGAATTACAACGCTTGCTCTCGGCTAGCTTCATCCAACCCATCGATTATCCGCAATGGGTGTCCAATGTAGTACCAGTAACTAAGGCTACTGGGAAGATTCGAATTTGTACCGACTTCTGGGATCTTAATCTTGCCTGTCCAAAGGATGATTTTCCTCTTCCTAATATCGACCAACTCGTAGATTTAACTGCGGGTCATGAGATGCTTTCTCTTATGGATGGTTTCTCTGGATATAATCAAATCCTCATCGCACCAGAAGACCAACATAAGACTTCCTTCATAACTCCTTGGGGGACCTTTTGCTATCGTGTCATGCCTTTTGGTCTTAAGAACGCAGGAGCAACCTATCAACGAGCAATGACCTACATCTTCCATGATCTCTTGCACAAAACTGTGGAGGATTATGTTGACGATCTCCTCGGCAAGTCTAAGCGTCGTCAGGATCATCTTTTCATCCTTGCACCTCTCTTTGAGAGGCTTATCCGCTTTTGTCTTCGTCTAAATCCATCTAAATGCGTATTTGGCGTTCTCACTGGTAAACTTTTAGGTTTTATCATTTCCATCAGGGGTATTGAAGTCGACCCCGCAAAAATAAAAGCCATCCTCGAGATGCCTCCCCCGTCTAACTTGAAGCAACTCCGCAGTCTCCAAGGACGTCTTCAATCGGTGCGTCGTTTTATCTCCCAATTATCGGACCGTTGTCAACCTTTTCATCATCTCCTCCGTAAGAATGTTCATTTTGAATGGGATGAGCATTGCCAAAAGGCCTTTGATGATCTCAAAGCTTATCTTCTTTCTCCACCCGTGCTTACACCTCCACGCGAGGGGGAACCTTTCTATCTTTATATCTCTGTGACTGACCATGCTCTGGGAGCCATGATCTCGCATCGGGACACTTGTGGTAAAGAACAAGCTGTCTATTACATCAGTCGCACCCTCCATGAGTATGAGACACGTTACTCCGAAGCTGAAAAACTATGTTGCGCTCTCTTCTTTGCAACTTCTAAGCTTCGTCATTATCTCCTTAATCACAAAACTTACATTGTCACAAATGTCAATCCCCTCAAGACAATTCATGCAAAGCCTTATCACAATGATCGTATCACTCGTTGGCTTATGCTCATGACAGAATTTGACCTCGAGTTTATCCCGCAAAAGGCTATCAAGGGTCAGGTTATTGCGGATCAATTAGCAAATGCTCCTCTTCCGGACACTCAAGACCCCCTTGCTCAATTCCCCGATGAGTATATCCAACAAATTGATTTTGGTCTATCTCCATTTAAAGTAAAGCTCTTCTTTGATGGATCCAAATGCCAGCAAGGGGGAGGTGCGGGTTTCGTGATGATTCCTCCTTGGGGTACGCCTATCCCAGTTGCACACAAATTAAACTTTGAGTGCACCAATAATATGGCTGAGTACGAAGCTCTTGTCTTAGGTCTTCAAAATGCCATTAATCTCGGCGCGCGTCATATTGACATCTTTGGTGACTCTGAGCTCATCGTTAATCAGGTCACAGGTGTCTATCAATGCAAGAATGATATCCTTCAAAAATATCGTGACATCGTTCTTGCCCAACTCCAATCTTTCGATAAGATCACTATCCAAGCCATTCCTCGTACTGCAAATCGATTCGCGGACACCATGGCCTCTTTAGCCTCCCTTATCCCGCCTTTTACCGAAGACTCGCGTCTTTATGTGGCTGTGCAACGATTAGATCAACCATCTCATCTTGGGCAACTAACGTCAATCAATGCTGTCACAACCCATACTCAGGATGAGTGGTATCAACAGATAGTTGATTATCTATCTCATTCGGTCCTTCCTCCAGATCTGACTTCCAATGGTAGAAGATCTTTTGTCCAACGCGCCAACCGCTATACTATCCTAGGCGGGATTCTTTACAAACGCGGCTTTGATGGTATTTTGCTTCGATGCCTCAAAACCCATGAATCATCTAAAGCTATCCAGGAGGTCCATGACGGTATCTGTGGTGGACATTTTAGTGGCTTAGCTGTAGCCAAGCGTATTTTACGTTTGGGATATTATTGGCCTTCTCTTAATCAAGATTGTTGTGAATACACTAAGAAGTGCGTCAAGTGTCAGCAACATTCCAATCTCACGCACATCCCTAGTCAGGCTTTGCAACCTGCGGCGGATTTGTGGCCTTTTTCGCAGTGGGGTCTTGATCTTATTGGTCTCATCAATCCCCGTTCTTCACAACGTCATCATTCTATCATTACTGCCACTGAGTACTTTACTAAGTGGGTAGAAGCTATCCCTCTTTCTTCAACAAAGGCTAAACCCATAGTTGATTTCGTCTATCAACACATCATTTGTCGCTTTGGCGTTCCACATAGGCTAATCACAGATAATGGTAAGTCCTTCAAGAACGCCGATTTGCAAAATCTCTGCAACGCTTTCAATATCAAGCTCAGTTTTTCTTCTCCATACTATCCTCAAGCTAATGGTCAAGCCGAAGCGTCCAATAAAACTTTGCGTAGTATCCTCGCAAAGGTAACTAGTCGAGCTGGCAGGGATTGGCATTTACATATCCCTTTTGCTCTTTGGGCTTATCGGACTAGCATTCGTACCCCTACTGGTGCTACTCCTTTCTCTCTCGTCTATGGATCTGAGGCTGTCCTTCCTTTGGAAGTCCAAATCCCATCTCTCCGTGTTTCTCTCAGAGAATTTGTCTCCGATGAGGATTATCGTCAAAATCGTCTAGCACAACTTGAATTATTAGATGAGCGGCGTCTTAACGCTCTTGAGCATCATCAAGTCTATCTTGAGCGTGTCAAACGTGCTTACAACAAGCACTTGCAACACCGTGACTTCAAAATTGGTGACCTTGTTCTTAAGGAAAATCAAAATGTCACTACACTCGAAAGGAGTCAACGTGGTAAGTTTGCTCCCAACTGGATGGGCCCCTACATTATCACTCATAAATATGGGTCTGGGGCTTATCGTTTATCCTCCATGGATGGTGTCCCTGAAGCGGAACCTCTTAATGCTTTGCATTTACGGCCCTTCTATTGTTAAAATTTATCTTACACAAATCTAGTCGCAACTCAGATCTTTCATCCGTCCTAATAACCAGTCATCTACTTTCGTGGTGATTCGAAATTGTGTGGTTCTCCGCTTATTGACTCGTTTACCTTAAATATGAGTATCGCGGCTCTACTCATTGCACGTTTCTTTTGGATATGTTCCTCCTCATGGTAGGAATACCTTAATTACCACTTCATCTGTCCCAAGTACTTATCTTAATCGGATCTGCTCGGGGCATGAGTACATGTTCTTCTATGTTCTCCTCCCCTTCATCTGATCTATCTAGGTCTAAACTCAGCTTCTTCCAAAAAGTTTCAAAAAAAAAAAAAAAAAAAAAAAGAGATGCTATCCAAAAAGATAGACTGATCCCTCGAAGGACAGCTATCCATATATTATCAAGTGAATCAAAAATTCTAAAAATATAGACCATACCCTCGAAGGATGGCTATCATTCAAATTCAAAATACAGACCGCTCCCTTGAAGGACGGCTGTTTCTCAAAGAAATATTCAAGGCTTCTTGTAATCAATCAGCCTTCCAGTCAGTTTATACACTTGTTAGCATCACTGAAAGACTTCCCGCATCGATCAGTCTTTCCATATCAAGCAAACTTCCCGCATTGATCAGTTTGCTTTTCTGTCAAAATCATGAAGCTGAGATTTAAGACCTTTTGTCGATCATATGGAGAATCCTATTTTCCACTATGGACATGTATTCTGTCCCTTGTAAGTTCCGACAAGATACTTACTTACTTTTCTTTCCGTTTCTATCCTAGATCTGGTTTGCGACTAGTTAGTGTTAGGTTTATTTTAATCTTATATAGGGCCTTGTATGCTTGGTCTTTCGGTTTCTTATCTGGATTTTATCTATGGTCGGTTGGAAGTCCGACTTATCATTTCCCTTCTTTTCCGAGTGTCTTCTCTTCTAAGTCACGGTTGTTTCCGCTTTCATCTTTGGCTCTTGCATCCTGTTAAATTGACATTTCACATGTTAATTCAATCACAATTTATCTTCTATCAAAATTCCTCTTATCTATCAGGACATCTATCTTTATTCATTTCTCATTAAAATTACATCTATCTATCTTTACATCAAACACTATCTATCTATCTATCTACATCAAACACATCTATCTATCTATCCATCAAACACATCTATCTATCTATCCATCAAAATATCGAAAAATGTACATCTAAGGTACATTACATCTATCTATATCTAATCCATACATCAAACACATCTGTCTATATATCCATCAAAATATTTAAACACATGTACATCCAAGTTACATCATGTCCATCTATCAAAGTTCTATCCACATCTATTTCTATCATCTATCAGTCTATATCTATCCAATCACATCTATTTTATCCTCTATCTATATCCATCTACCCATGTATATCAAAATTAAAAGCATGAGTACAATTATATGACAAATAACGTGATCAATCTATATATACATGTGTGTTTGTACAAAAATGGGTGGCTTCCAATCAAGCCATCTATACAATGCCTTCCAATCGAGGCTACATCACTATACAAATACAAAATCTATCAAATCTCTATATAGTAAAATCTGACGCATGGAGGACACTATCCCCTCCACCCTCCTCTGCACCTGGCTGTCTCTCCTGGCCGCCGCCTATCGAGCTCGATGCACCTGCTGCTGGAGGTCTCGGCCCACCCCGATCTCTCCCAGTACTCCCTCCACCCGAGGCTCCGCTCGCCGTAGCCGTCGCTGCTCTCCTCCTCGCCCCGTATCGAGGCACATCTGGGGCATGCTGCGCTAGGGCATCCTCGTAGTATCTCACCTCAGCGAGGAGAGACTGGTACGTGCTCAGGCTCACAGTACCCGGTGCTCGTAACAATGCTGCTGGGGCTGCTGGCGCTGCTGGTGGTACCCCTCCTAGGGTCGTACCCTGTGTGCCAGACTCTGATGTGGCACCTGTCTCCCCATACTTGGCCCTGAGGGCCTCCCTGTGCCGAAAGTAGCGGTCCCTCTGCTGGATCGCTGTATCTCGCTCCTGGCGAGCGGTGTCTCTCTCCACAATCAGGGCATCCCTCTCCTCCGTCAAAGCCCTGATCTCCTCCAGTGCTACCTGATGTGTCTGTGTGAGGGTGGCATGCTCTCCCTCTAATCTGTCCAGCGTAGCAGCTATGTCCTCCTCATCAACATCTATAGAGGGCGGGAGATGTCGTGGAAGCTCGGTGTCGTACCATGCTGCGTAGCCCTCATCCACCCCCGCGTCATCATCACTGTCTGTGGAGGGTGGGGCCTCTCTCAATGGGTCTGCCGGGATCAAAATCGGCAAATCCGTCTCTCTGCTATCCCGCCTATACGGCGTGTAGGTGGCCGGTACTGTCTGTACTAGGCCAAACTGTCTCAGTATCCGCATAAACGGGACTCGCTCCCACATATCTGGCCTACGGCCCCTGACCACCCGACTCCGTCTCAATGCTGCCAAGTGGGCGTCCTGACCAGCCCATGTCGGGAATGCCCGATATGGCCTCCAGATGACCTGATCTGGTGTAAGCGTCCTGAAACGCTCAGAGTACCACTCGGCTGATCTACCTGTATCTCCTGCGGCCATGTCAGCCCGCCATCTCCGAAATCCATAATCAACCCCCCCCACTGCTGCTGGCATCCAAGGAAGCCCGGATGGCCTGATCACTGCTATATGCTCGTATGCCCAGCAATGAAGCACAAAGCTGACATCGATCCCTGTCCTCCGACCAGTGGTGTACATCCATAGCTCATAATATACCTGAGCTATCAGGGCATCGGCAAAGGCAAAAACCTGTCTGTACTGCAAGATGTCGCAAACGCAGTCTAGCAGTAGCAATGGGAATCTCCCACCTCCTGAGTCTGGCAGGGCAAAATAGGATATCGCCATCTGAATCAAGGCTATCCGCCTGCTCCGAGGGCTATCCTGCCTGTACTGTGAGGCTATCCTCACTGCCCCAGATACTATCTCAGAATCGTCTGCCCTGTCTCTGTATAGTCGCACCAGGGCCCTCTGCTGCTGCTCCCGAGGTGTGATCTCGATCGGGTCCCCAGTAATCGGTAATCTGAGGATCCTGAATACATCCTCATGGGTGATCGTCATCTCACCCGTCCTGAACCAAAATGTGCACGTGTGGCTGTCCCACCATCGCACTAATGCCCGCATGAGCTCTACATCTCGTGGCACTCGTCTATAATATCTGAAACCCCCGAGCCCGGCTAGCTCTAAATGCTGCCAGTCTGCATCCGTCACATCAGGAAGGATCGTCTCCAATAGCTCAGGGATGGCATCCCTCATATGAAGAGCCTCTCGTGCCTGCATCCACGACATCACCAAACATAATTAGTCTCTTATTTCCCCAAATCTCATCTTCCAAAACAATTAAAAAACAAAAAAAAAATGCCTATATTTCAATCGGCGCCGATTTAATAAAATCGGCGTCGTTCATTTAAGTCGGCGCCGACTACCACCAATCGACGCCGATCCACAACAAATCGACGCCGATTAAACCAATCGGCGCTGACTGCCTGGCCGGACGTAAACCAGACCCTGGCCTCCCATGCACAAAAAATCAAACAAAAAAAAAATAATAAGAAACGTGGGTTCAAGAATGACCACTTACCCCAGGTCGTGTCCTCCTGCGCTTCTGTCCGCTCCCAGAGGCTTCCATTGTGTTCAAATCACAAATCTATCTCTCTCTGAATCAATCGTCACGTTGCAAATAAATCATTTACGTTTTCCGTTCGCATATTTATATGCGTCTGGATTGGTCGGCGCCGATTTTTTTGGTCGACGCCGTTTGTTTTGATCGTCGCCGATTAGTTTGGTCGCCGCCGATTTTCCATATCTTTTTGCCATAGTGTTGAAGCTTGGCTTATTGGTCTATCTGATCATTGTGATGTGCTGAATTTTGCCTTTTGACGCATCTTTTAGATATCCTTGTCTATTTCGGGTTTGTTCCCTTTTGTGTGGGACACTCGTACTTTTTTGGCAGCTTAGAGTTACGCGGGTCTGTAGGCACTAACGTCGTCTGATTTATGGACCGTCTAGTTGTCCCTACCAATGTGTCTCTCTCTAGATGCTGACTATTTTTGCAGTTCTCCTTACACTCATGGGTCTGTAGGCACTAACGTCGTCTCATGAGGAGACCGGCTAGTTTTCCCTACCAATGTGAGTTCCTTAGGTTGCTGCCTTTTTGTTTATTTTTATGCGTCATCAATGATCAGATCTACTCCAGACATCCGACTGGGGCATCCTGCATTTTTCATCTACCTCTTTCAAACTCGGGATCGTCTGTTCTATCATCCATCCCATCCCTAGTTTGAGGGGGATCACATCACCACAAATTCCTCTCTTCTTCCGTCTCCTTGTTTTTGTCTCATAACCTTGCTTATCGCAAGTTACTTGACAAAAAGGGGCAAAATGTAGACACCTAAAATTGGTTACTCAATTTAGTGTCCCTCTCATCTGTTTACTTGCTTAGGTAACCTGGGGCACGTTTACGTCACCAACTATCCCCTTGGGATATTATCCAATTTGTGATTTAATCACTTATTCCAAATTTAATTCATCCCATCACATCTTACCCATGAGTGATTAAATATTAAATATTTAATTACGCTTCTTCCCATGCATCTTAATCACTTATCCACCCCAAATTTATTCTATCCATGTATCACATCTATTTTTAATCTTCCCTAAGCAGGATATTTTCCCGTAGTCAGGATAAGTCTTATCTTTCTCGAAATCGATCATTTTTGGCCACCTCGGGAGTCTTTTCCGCGATCGGCGCCGACCCATATGGTCGGCGCCGATTTTTTAGGAGCGGCACCGATTATAAAAGCAAGTCCAGAACTCAGTTCTAAGGACCGAAGAGACCGAAAAGAGATCACGAACGAGCGAAAAAGCGAACAGGTGAAAAAAGAGAGCACTTACGCACGAACAGAGAGCGAGAGAGATACAGGGTGTGAGAAAGAGAGATCCTTTTAGCATCAATTGTCTCAGATTGGGACAGATCCTGTCTGAATCAATCCCTGAGAGGAGCACCGTTACTCTGTCCCTGTCACATCAGCATCGCACACCACCATCTATCATCTGGTGACCCTGTTCCAGTGTCTCGCCAACTTCGGCACATCCAACAGACCACATTCACCTTCCAATTCCTGAATCTTGTCGCACAGTCCCTGATTGATTGATCTGTCTCCAGTCGACGCCGATCGACGCCCCCCTCAATCGACGCCGACCAGTCTCAATCGACGCCGATTCTACCCAGTCGACGCCGATTTATCTGTAGATAGGTAAAAGGATACAGGTAACACAAATCCAGCATTTATTTCATAGTTCCCTATTTTCTGTACTTTCTGTCTGCTGTTTAGATTCTGTCTTATTACTGCGATCAGAAAATCTAGTCTTTATTTACATCTTTTATCATGTATGCTTCTTTTCTTAATTGAAAACGTGGACTGACATCCGCCGAGGAAGCTTATCGCTTCTCGGACCCGCTTCTCGGGCAGTCCACTTAAATATCTTTTAACGTGGTCTTTTTCTGTCAAGCATCGGTGTTTTGTAGGTTATTCGGATCTATTATGTGAATTGCTCGTGTGCACCCATCTTATCTACATCGGCTTCCTCATCCGTCTACATCTACGGATCTTATCCAGCAGGTATCAATTTCATTGAGAGTTTTTCAGGGTTTTTGTGTTTAGTTTGGTGCATTAACTTGAACAGGTAACAAACGTGAAATTCTTGATCTACACTAATATAAAATGGTGTTTCCATGTTATTGAGGAGGGGGTTTCTTTGGAAATCTCCATCAAGTTTCTAAATCTAATTGTAGAAAAATTTAATCTATTTGCAAAAAAAAGAAATTTGCAGGAAATGAAAATTGCAGGAAAAGAAATTGCTGAAAATGAAATTATAGGAAAAGAAATTGCAGAAAATGAAAAACTTGAAAGGAAATTCTAAAGAAGCTATTGAATAAAAATCTCCTGTCACAAATCTTGTTAAGAGGTATTCTATTGTCACTAGAATACTCTTTTAGAAAAATCTAAGTCTCCTAATAACACCATGGTCCCCGGCAACGACGCCAAAAATGATGGGTCGTTTTATTACCAGTCATTTAACCAACTCATAGACAAGTTGGTGTCATTATAACCAAGGCGGTGTCTAAAGCTGTATGCAAAAGGAGAAAGGAAAATCTTATTCAACAATACTTCTTCCTAAGAAAACATACAGAAATTAAACATGCATAAAAAGGAAACACACAACAATTAAACTACTGAAATAAATCTGCAATAAATAAACTATGCTAAGAAATAACAGAAAAATCCTCCTCCTTGGGGAAGAGCGGCTTTTGGCCATTCTCTTCCCTTTGGATTTGGAGAAACTACAATTAACTTTTAAAACTACACTTGTATTGATTCAAAACTGATTTATAAAATATGCCCCCTTTTCCAAATATATGGAAGAGGTATTTATAGACATTACTCCTAGTTTACTTGGTTCACACTCCAAGAACTAACTACCTATTCTTATGTGGATTTATTCAAAGCAATAAATACTAAACAAACTTTACTACAACAACCCACTTATCGTGGAGAATACTTCTACAACTCATCCCTTTAATCTAGGAACACAAAGTGGGAGAGTACTTATTCAACATTCCTAATACTATTCCACCATTTACTCATCCTTGAAACATGGAGAGAAAAATGGGGAGTGCTAAGTCCATGAATTTGAATTCTTCTTGGAATGCCACATGCATTCATGACTTTGGATTGGCACGTGTTTGGATCTATATTCTTGGTTGATGACATGGAAGCAAAGAGTAGGATGAATAGTTTGGTACTCCTTTACATTATTTTGGAACAAACCAAAATACTTTCACTAGCTGGGTGTTTCCATAGATGCGTGAATAATTTCCGTAGCTAGGCATTTCCGTAGATGTGTGAAGAATTTCCATAGCTACGTGAAGAATTTCCGTAGCTGGGAATTTCTGTAGCTGTGTGAAGAATTTCCGTAGCTACGTGAAGAATTTTCGTAGCTGCAATCTATGAACTTGGAGTATAGTTGTTTATGACATGTTTTCTACACACTATTGCATTCCAACTTTAGAAGAAATATCAAGAAATAACAACAATTAGATTGCAAATAGATTTCTAAAGAGATGATAAGATAAATCCTATATTCTACCTTAAATATGATATTTGTTATTAAAACTACATCTAAATTCACTTGAAATCTTTATTTTGAGAGAGTGAATAAGAATGTTATTTGGTGATATAATGAAACATATTTTGGTCTCATCAATTGTTATGCTTTACAACAAAGAATCAAACATCTTGAGCATAAAGGGTTTCTCTCATTTGTTGAACAACATTCTATTGTGTGCCCATCTATAAATGCTACATCCAAATCTGTTGCTAAAGTTTCTCCTTCTATATCTAATGAGCATCATGTCATCACTTCTAATGCTATTTATACGGAAATTCAAGTGCCACCCAAACAACCACCTATTAAAATCAATCTGTATTCTTCTCCTATTAAATCTTCTACAACATTACCAAACAAATAACCACTCGCTATGCAAGACACATAAACTCTAGCTAGCCTCTTTCAACTTCCACCGTTCAAGGCTCCTAAGAAATCACCACTTAAAATACTCCTTACATTGGTCTATTAAGATTAATTAACTAGATCTCCATCACTTACAAACTTTGGGGGCATCACACTATTTCTCCCCCCCTCTAACATCGACATGCGTCTCATACTCTCATCACTTCACATCTAGTCTCTCGCATATAACATACACATCCTTGTACATTAGTATCGTCATTACCCAATGACGCACTCTCATTCTATGGTTCACACTTGACTATTGAGGGAATCCTATATACATGAACCTCACACTCTACACACTTGCACATTTTGAGCATTCATCACTTTCTATGTAACATCTACTCTACGCATTCACGACATCTCTTTATGGCAACTACTTCTACATGTTGCACTCATTACCCTCTAACACACTCTATTTCCATGGTCAATACTCAATTTCTAAGGGTCTACATATCAAATGGAACTTACTATACTCACTCACACACTCTATACATTATACACTTTATCGATTAAATATTTCTAGTACACACATTCAGACCATTTCTCGATGATGCACTCTTATTCTACAATTCATTCTTGACTGCTGAGGGGGGCATGTATAAATGATCCTCATCTCATACATACACATCCACTCGGGGGGCACGCGGCTCCTATCACACTCACACTACATTCCATTCCATCTCATCCACATCATATTGCATATATTGGTCGCACTTAGTCTTGCTTACATTTACATGTATACTTTATTACGCATGGTATATAGATATCTTGTATGTCGTTATCTTTCTATACATACATGCGCATTCACTTGATTTCTAGTTGTGATCACTGATTCTGTTAGGAAATAAGGGATAAAATACATGGAAGAATCCAACATAGAATCGCAATAGTAGAAACTAATATGCTGAAAATATTACAGATCATAAATATATAAGTGCAGAAAACAAAAAAGAACACAACACGAAGACAATATTTAACATGGTTCACCAAATTTGGGCTACGTCCACTAAGAATCATTTGCTTAGATTTTTGACAAGCCACCTCTTCTCTTAATATAGTACCTAGATCTATTTGGAGTTATGCTCAACAAACTCTATAAAATTCACACTTGAACTCACACACATTTGTAATGTAACATCAATCCTACCATATGCACAAAATCACATAAATAGGAAACTACTTAAGTAGGTTTACAATACCATGGGTACCAAATCCATGGGCCAAAACCACTCAAAAATTCCACCCATATGAGAAGAGAATGTTTCCCAAGATATCGATCATGTTTTTTTAGGTCAATTTTTTTTTCTCGGGGGTGCACTGCCGCCCCCGGAGACCTCCGCTCAGGGCCCGATCCGGCCCCAAACCATGGAGAGAAAAATATGGATAGTGTATAGTAATTTTAGTGTATAGTCTCCAACACTTCCACACATGAAAACATGCTCACAAACATAATATATTCTACAGATCGATACACATAGCACATATGCTTAGCGCAATACATATTACTAATCCCACATCAGCTCCTGAGAGCATCCACTTTCGTACACTAAAAGTACTATTGCTTCATTTTTATACCGCATTATTATCATATTATAAATGCCTTAACATAATGTTTTATCTTTCTAACATGCTAATGAGTTCTTCATGTGCAAAATTTGTCGTGCGTCTATTACATTGCATGTCATTACTTGTCATTGTTTTCCATTGTTTTTAGACTTTTTCATTTGTATTTTATGCACAATTGTTTGGTTTTTTCCTACTCAGCCTTGATTTTCATGTGACATCATGAGTGATGTACCATGTTTGAAACAAAATTCTTGCGGTCTACATTGTCTTCTTGCATATTAGCTTACACATTGTTTGTTTGTTTCCTAGCTTACATTTTACATGCGTGTTTGTCTTACTTGTACTAACACTTGTCTCCTAAACCCTTTGTTTTCAAAAATCACACTCCCTCCCCCTATAAGGTATAGATTCATCATAGGGGTCAGTCCTCCCTTCGACCACTTACTCCTTAGCGACATCACATACACCCCCAAATGAGGGTGGGCATCATTTAAATGAAAAAATCACCCCATACAATAATCTATAGTCATCACACAACAGAGTTCGATACTGGTACATCACCATCATCAGTATCAGAAAAGGCTCAGAATCTAACTTGGGTCCTTCCCACAGCACAAACATCAGCTCCCAGACTAGGAAAATAGTGCCTGGGTGCCCCTAACCCTTCCTGGACACATGTGACCAAGGGATAATTACACAACATTTTTTCAGTGCAACATGCTGCAACCTAGAATTCACTGTAAATGACCCAGGTGTACTGACACATCACTCAACTTGAGTTGAGTGCTCACCCAGACCACCCAAAGGCACCAGGTCCCTCTTTAGATTTACTTGTACAGAATGTTAGCATGATAGTGCATATGTATATTCAGATTCATAACCAATAGTAAACATTCCACAATGTATAAACTAGATCTAGATCTTAGAATTTATATAAGATGAAATAAACAATGATTATAACAAGATTTACCATACAAGAAACATTTTTAGTCATGTTCAACACCATTATCTAGCCAATATGATCCATTGTATTAAATTTTGTAAAACACAGAAGCTTCATACATTATAAAGGTATCTCCAAGAGTCATGTGCGCGACAAAACCAACAACATAACTCTATAATAATTGACACACCCAAATCATAAAAATCAATACATACATACATACATACATACATACATATATACATATATATATATATATATATATATATATATAGGTGTGAGGACTTTCCCTTCACTTCTCATGCACTATCAGGGAAAGTCCTCACACCTATATATATATAGGTGTGAGGACTTTCCCTTCACTTCTCATGCACTATCTAAAAATAGGCCACATGTTAATAATATCCACGTGCCTTTACAAGAAGGATGCAAAACATGCAAGTGCTCTAACAATAGACTTCATATAGTTAACTCTGAGTAGAAATCCTATTATTAGCCTAAACTATGCATGACACTTAGCTGATGCTTGTTCCAAAAATACCATTGTGTGGACCACAACTCTTCATATCTTTGTGTTCCCAACATGATAACTCTAGAAATATCCCAGACCCATAAAATGACTAAGTTCCTAATTCAAAGTGTTATGGCGCGTGCTTATTTTGTTATTCTTCCACGCATTTAAATGTGCCTTTATCTCGCGTGCGCATCCTTTATGTGTATTTACTTTAGAGAAATATTCCATCTGCTCAACATTATCCCACACTAAAGTAAATTAATGCCTTGGCAATGGGTAATTCCCTCTTATATCTCTGACAAAAAATAATAAAGAAATGAAATAATGAAGTTTTACTTTGCAGTTCCCTCATCTATAGGCAGCATCAACTCTAGATATTCACCCTTAAGCTTGGATTCCAATGTTTTCCAGTCATTTAGGGTGTCCCCTATTTTCTCTGGAATTTTTTTCACTATGGCATCTAATTCATCTTGATTTATCTTATCTTTTCAATTTTGTAGCACTTGGACAATATTGGTCATACCTGACACCATTCCTTCCATGAAATCCATTTTCTACACTATAAGTTTCCCAATCTCATTGATCCAATCCTTGTGTGGATATTGGGCTACTATGAGGGCCTCATAATTTTGTTTCACTAGAGCTAACCTTTCTGTGTGCCCAAGTGTCTCACCCTTCATTGCCTTCAGAACTTCATTATCTTCTGCTACATTTCTAATCCTTATCATTGCATCCGGTGCTGCACACATGCTCAAAGATTGATCTTCTTACTTCAACTCATATTTCAAGGTTTGGAGAAAATCCTCATAACTTCAAAATTTTATGAAAATATTGACCTTTGCTCTTGCTTCTTCTTCTGTAGGATATTTTGGTGTAGTCATTTGAATGGGCCCTTCATCTAATACCAAGTTTACCAGTTTCCACAAATAATGCATTGTAGACGGAAAATTCTGAGGAACCTGATATTCTAAATGAGGCTTTACCTTAAGAATATGGTCACCAAGTTCCCTAGCCATGCTAATAAAAGCCTCATTCTTTGCTTCTTCACATTCCTTCTCTTCTTTTAGGTGTTTTATCTATGTATTCTTGTCCTTATTATCTTCCAATAACACTCTAATTGTTGCCTCTTTATCCACATTCCTCTACATAACCTCAGCAGATACCTTGATCACTTGTTCATCAGACATCATAGGAGGTTTGACAATCATGTGCCTAATTTGCGGTGCCTTCTTCACTCTGTGCGAGACACATGATTCCTCGCATATATCAAAATATGGTTTGTCCATATGTGTTTACATGGACCAAGACAATTGCTTTCTAGTACGCACAATGACCATCTCTGGATCCATCAAATCCCATCCATAAAATTCCTTTAGCCCTATGGTGCTCTGAAATTGGGTGCGTATAATTTTTCTTGGGTCTTCTACATACCCCATAGTAGGAGCCACGTATTCTTCTCTTACCTTCCCCCCCTTTGATTTCTACCCTTAGGAACCCGGAGTGCTAGAGTCTGGAGTTAGTCCTTCACCTTCCTGAGCGATATCAGGTGTGCTAGATGGCTAACCCATTTCCAATTCTATTTCCTTTAACCGATCCTCATCATTATTCATCTCTTCATTGTGAGGCTCCTCTGCATCCTCAGGTTACACCAGGGTTCCTCGTGCGCTCTCCCCAGACTCATCCTCCTTGTCATCCTCAAGCTTTACCTTCTTTCTGCACTTCTTCTCAGGTGCTTCCTTCTAAGGGGAGAATCAAGGTGACCTTCACAAAGGTTTTGATGGTCATGCACCCAAATTTCTAATTATTTTGAACAACCTTTTGAATTGGTTCTCCTCATTGATTAGGTCTGAGTCTAAGTCTAGCACGTGTGTTTCCAATACTTCCTCCTCTTCTTATTGATGTGGAGGAGTAACCTCATGCTCACTTTCATTTTTATCTATGGGTTGTCTCTGACCCATGCACACTAGACCACCACTATCCTCATTTAGGTCTTCTTCCTATTTGTCCCTACTCCAAGTGCTCTCCTTGGTGCCATAGTAAGAAAAGGTTGTGCCTTTTTACTTCTGTTGAGCTATGTAATCTAAACACCCATGCCTTAGCTTGAAAACATATGCCTTAGCTTCTTCTTGAACTCTGGTGCTCTATTTCTCCTTTCTATATGCATTTTCTTCACTCAAACCCTTCTCCAATGGGAACACAAGCCAATTTCATGCACACTTTTGTTATCCTCACCTGGTTTCTTATCTCTCTGCACTTTAACGTGTCTTGTTTGGCTCGTTCGCAAATAGCTTTCTCAAATACTCATAATTGCAAAGGTAAAATTGAACATGCATCCCATCCTTGTATATATTTTGAAAAATTTATTGCATTTAATCACATTTATTGCTCCTCCACCTACCACTGATTCTCACATTAACTCACCATTTACCAAATTTTCCACACAATACATATGCGCACCACAATAATAACCTTCCAACGCGCCTTACTACCTCTTTTCTATAGACCTCCTTTCACGTGATCCCATGTAGCGAAGTACTTTTCCACTATTCCTTCCTCTAAGTAGTTTCCACATCCACAACTTACCTTGTGTTACATTGTGCATTCATTTTTTCACCTATGGTCTTCATTAGGAGCAATTTTATTTCTAGCAACACCTTTATATAACATCTGCACAAATATTTCCTTATACATACCCAACTTTGGATGACAACCACCCCACACTAAGGGTATGTACAATCCTCTACACATGAAAACACTTTAGATTGAAATCAACTTCCGGAGTGCAAGCGCACTTATTACAAAAAACAAATAACGAAAAATGACAAAGCATAACAACGAAGAAGGAAACACATCTAAAGGAAATACTTTAAGGGAAATCTAATCTAAATCAAAATACTGCCTTATTACAAACACTAACAAGATTTATTTATAGTAGGGCTTTAGCTTACTCCCGTTGAAGTAACCAGGAAACTGTGTTCCACCAAGTACCTCTACCTGGAAAGCACATGAGTCAAGTATGAGTGATAACATACGGTTCCAACCAATGCACCTTAAGCTTGCCTGGGTGGTGCAGAAACTTTGAATCATAAAGAAATACCATCTGCCCAACCTTAAGTTTCTTTTCCCTAATGTGCCTGTCATGCCATTCCTTCTTCCTATCTTTTTATTTCTTCTAACACCATCGTGATAGTGCATGCTTCTCATCCATTTTTATCAACTTGTCAATTATTTCTTCCAATGCTTGCTCATCAGCTAGACCTCTTGTGAACCAATACATAAAGAAGGTAACATGAATTCCATTGGTAGAATTTCCTCTACACCAAACACCAACTGAAAGAATGTTTCCTTATTCAACCAAGTGTAGGTTATTCTATATTCCCAAATCACAACAGAAACTTTATCATCCTAGTCCTTCCAACATCACAAACTTTTGTTAACATTTGGCTAAATATCTTATTGAAAGCCTCAACAGTCCCATTTGTTTGGGGGAGATAGGGTGTTGTCTTATGGTGAACAACCATAAATTCATCCAACAATATCTTGATGGTCTCATAGAGGAAATGAGTGCCTCTATCACTTGTCAAACTTAAAGGACATCCATACCTGGTAAGAATATTTTCCCACAAGAACCTTGCTTCTGTAGTTGTTATACAATCCTTCATAGGTGCCACTTCTATCCACCTTGTAAGATAATATATACAAGTGATGATGTAGCGTGATCCACTTATGTGCGCAGATGGGGAAATAGGACCCATAAAGTCAATTGCCCACTTCTTAAAAGGTTTTGTGCTAGTAATAGGCCTAAAAGGAATTTCATCCCTATACCCAGGTTTTTCAAGGCACTGAAAATGATCACACGCCTTATAATATTCTTTACAATCCTTGTACAAGGTCTCCCACCATAAAATAGTTAGTAGGATCTTGCGCATAGTGGCATCCCCTCCATAGTTTCCACCTATGATACCACCATAAGCCTCCTCCATATTTGTCATACGCTCATGCTCTAGTACACATCGGCAGAAGACTTCATCTCGGCCTAGTTTCTATAACTCACCACTGATCAACATGAAAGGTGTGGTGTGAATTGTAATTTACTTCTCTTCCAAGGCCTTCATTCCTTTGGGTGTCATACCTGTGCATAAAAAGACAACAATATCCTCTAATACCAAGAGCATGTAGTTTAACCTGTATAACTGTGCATTTGACATTGTATCTTCAATACTCTGCACATCCTCTCCTGATTAAATCCCTGACAAATGATCTAGAATATAATTACTGTAGACACAAATTTTTGGTATAGCGCCCCTCCGTCATCTCACATTCATGCAATTTCCATTCTCGCATCTATTTTTCTTAAATTAAATGAAATCCCATCTATTTACTCACCTTATTTAATTAATTATCAAATGGGATCCTTGTGGACCCATTTGATAATTCAGATTTTGGCATTATCCCCCATCTCTCACAAATTATTCAAAACATGGGCAATAATTCACCCATCTGACATCCCAATCTCAAAATTCAAAAATAGAATACATTATTTCACCTAATATCCCCACCTCTTATCACATCCTTATCTTTTGTTTACTTTAAGTCAAATTGTGAGCCCCACTGAATCACATCACCTCTTTTAATCAAGTTTACTTTACTCAACCCTGAGTATCTTTTAACCTATAGTCTAACCTCATCATTAAGCTATAAATATGGTTTTTCCCCCATATTTCAAAATACCTAGACCTGGAAGGCCTGGATCGACCAGACCAGAGGAAATAAGGGAGAAAATTTGGGAAATTGTTGTTTTGAATTCTTAGCTCCTTGTTTATCATTTATACCCTCATGATGTCCTTGTAACGACACTATAATCCCCATGATACTCTACTCATGGTTCATTAGTTCACGTAGCATGGTTCTTGTTTGCACATTATGTTTGAATCAGATCAATACAATCATCTATGCACCTGCAGTGTCAGGTTCCTTTGTTAATCATCTTACATGTTATTTGTTTATCTTGTATCTTATCATTATTTCTTATTACACGGGGGTTGATAGCCACCGGGGGAGTTAACACTTCCTAGATCTGCTTTGTCATTCAGCCCCCGCTTAAAATCTCTAATCAATCTTTCTCTAGTGTATGTGAGTTGTAGGTTTGCTGGGATCACACCGAGGAGTTTGACATCAACTTTACACCTGTATCATCCATCACCATCTCCAAGGTATTAATCCCTTGTATACTCGACATTGTTTTGTGTTTTTTTGATTTCTTGTACACTCATCTGGACAGGAAGTAGGAAACTCTGATTAACATTTTGGCAAACCCGGTGGGACTAGATCCAAGATCTGGTCATTTCATTTGTTTTGTTCCTTTTATCAACTTTACCAGGTATTGTGAGTACAATGACCATCGTGTTTCATAATTCTCATCAATTTATATATCTCTTGGAAATATTTCAAGTTGTAGGATTGCTTATTTGTAGGGTTTCAATGTTGTCTCCATTTGTGTAGTGTGGTATGTACAGTTAATCATTTTTGTCGTTGCCTCGAGGTAGGTGGTTTTAATTGTTTTCAAACTAAATTTGTTATTACGTTGTTTATAATCGATATACACTTTTATTGTTATGGTTATAATTTTTTTTAAAAAAACAACAATTTAAAATATATATATATATATATATATGAATAAATAAATGAAAAAAAATTAAAAAAATTAATACCCTCTAAACCACCCATCTCCCCATATAACTTTTTCCCGGACCTGAGCTACCATCCCCACACACCGAGCTCTCCCTTGAGCACATGTCTCCACCCTTCCAACACATATGGCCACTCGGCCACTATCTCTACACCTCCCACATCTCTTCCCACGACCAGTTAGTCACCCCATCTCCCACCCACCTTACTCTCTAACCCGTCCTTGAGCTTCTCCCTTCACACCCAGCTCACCATCACTCCCCGCGAGCTCACCATCACTCACACTCAACTCACCATCACTTCTCCCTACCCGAGCTCTGGCCCACCCCTCCACCCAAGGTTCCACTTGCCTAAGCCTCATGCAGTCTCCATAGTTTCTTCCCTCACAAGCTCTTCCAACCGACTCCATCTTCACCACCAACCTCCCATCCCAACTCTCGACTCTCCTCGCCTCCCTTATCTCCTCTCGATCCGACCTTCCTCCTACACTACTCTCCGTCTCCAATCCCCATCTCCTCTACCTCGCCTGAATCCATCCTCACCACCAACCTCATGTCCACCAACTCCTTGCCCCATGTTGTTCTCCATCCTCCTCTACCTGCGCTCATATCCCCTTCTCCCCATGAATCTTCACTACTCCACCTCCGTCCATCTTCTTCCCACATCCACATCTCCCTTCCACTGTCTATCTCAAATATTCACACCTCACCACAGTTTACACACCACCCATCCTCCTACAACTCACTCATCTGTAAGGATGAAACAAAGGACTTCGCAATCTCCACAAGCTATGATGGTGGCAACCTTTTCCACTTCACATACACCTACACTGACATCAAAGGAAACGTGTGAATAAATTTTTTCAATCTTCCCACTCTCAAAATTCTGGGCTTCATCTTCGGCTGGTCCTCCTCCCCACCGCTGGCAGACACCCAGGGTCTCCTGGGGCTCAACTATGGGTCACTCTCCTTGATTTCTCATCTCAGCACTACCCACAAATTTTCTTACTGCATCACCGACCATATAGCATCACCCAGCTCTGCAGGCGTCATGTTATTTACCAAATAGTCATACCATTAGATCATTTGACAATATAATCCTGTATAAACTTCATGCAAACTCTATAGGTAGTGCTTATACAATATTTTTATAGAAATTAGCTTACAATTCTTTACAACACGTTTATAAATAGTGCTATATATTTCTTGTTTATATTTTCTGTGATTCACTTTACATCATTGTACATGTAAAAAGACATGACCATGTGTAATATGGCCCTCCGACCCACGTCCTTTCTTATCGACCAACTACTCCACTTCGTCCAATTGATCTATGTTTAATCCAAATCAACTAGTCAACTTATTCACCTAATTAATTGACTTTTGTCACCACCGTCCGAGTACCTTATTGCTAGTCTTCCCTTCCTACAGTTATCCAAAATGTGCCCCTGCTCATTTTTTGTGGCCAACTCCTCTCATATTTTCCTCTCTTGTTCCTCAGTAATAATATTTTTCTTTTCAGGCACTCAAAACCTTATGGAAATGACACCATTGGATAGAGCTCTTTCTCAGCTTTCTAGAAAGGTAAAGTTTTCCTCCTAACTCCATGTATTTTTGAAGTTATGGCTCGGCGGAGTTTTTTGGAAAAAATTTCCCCTGAAAGGCCCGTGGCCAATGAGATGCTGCCACGTGGCACCTAGAGTGGTGGAGCATGGGAAAATTTTGGAAAATTTTCCAAATGACCAAAAAGGTGCAAAAATTCAAATTTTTGCCCGCCAACCCGATTTGGCCCTGTTTTGCCCTAAAACTTCAAATCGCCATATCTTTTGATCCAAAGCTCAGTTTTTCACGTTCTTTATATCAATGGAAAGCTGGTGAAATTATATACAAGATTTCAAGTTCATTTTTTCATTTTGATGGATTTTGGAGAGATAAAATCAAAAAACACCTCTGGCACGTGGTCATGGACAGAAATGACGTTTCAACCACCGTTTTTAATGAAGAATGGCTTGCATTCTCTCCTAGCATGGTTAAAAATGTTGGGGAATGGGTCTTTTAGGGCACCCATTCTATTTTTATGGAATTTTGGTCAATGGTTGAACCCCTTGCACTTTTTCCCACGTTTCTCTCTCCTGGGGTCATGGTTTGCACTGTAAAAGCTAGAATGAGTTCATTTTGCAAAAGGAGAGACACTTTTTCAGCTCTGCAACTTCCTTTTTCTTCCTCCTTGGCAAAATTTGTGAAATTTTTTTACCTTTCCATGTAATGCAGCACCTTTTCTTGCCTCTGGATCACTGTAATGTACTGTATTGGATCTGAGATGTTGATATATGTTCTGTGATTAAAATCCCTCAATCCTTTCATATATCTATCATTGCTTTCTTGATCTTTCATTACATTTTGAGCATTTGTGCATGTTTTGTGTTGTGTTTCCTTGTGGATTGTGTATTTCATGTAGCATCAGGTGTCTACAACTCCTTTGGTGCATCACCTATTAGCATTAGTTCTTTCTTTTTGCATTTTCTATCCTTGTCCCTTTGGAATTTAGAGTAGATTTAGGAGTTTAAACCTCTGCAATTGTGCAAGTAAAATAGCTGATCAGAGGAGTTGAGGAACCAACCTCTAATCTGGAGATTCCTTTTCCATTTTTGTAAGTCCCACACTTGGGAAGAGGATTCAATGTTGTGTAATCACACTGGATGCTTAGAATGATCAAACTAGAAATCTGATCAACATCTAGGGGGTGCTGCTGATTTGCAACAACACCTACATCATGTATTTTGTTGTTTAGAAAATATATAATGATCTAAGTCATTTTTTTGTCCTCTTGTCCAAAAAAAATTTCCTCAGTTTTGTCCTTTGCCCATTTTTGGTCTAGCCTTTTCATTAATCTATAGTTTATATTATTTTTATTATTTTTATCAAATTGTTTATAGTATATTTATTTATCTTATAACTAGCTTTTATAGCTCGTTTTTTTATTCTAATTGAATATGAGATCGAATACATTTAATTAGTTCAAATAGTTTATTGCATAGGATTTAGTTTTTTCAATTTATAGGATTTTATATCTATTGTTTACTTCCTAGTATAAATTAATTATTTATTAATTAATTTATATTACTTGTTTCATGATCTAAATTCACTATTTTTATTGTTTTGTTTATACTCTTTGTACACAAATGACTTACAACATTTGCATCATTCTTCTTAATCATATTAACTAATTACATTTTTTTTGTAGGTGAATTTAACGACCTCACAACCATTAAATCACGCCGTCAAAAACCATTTTGCAAAACATTAAAAAAACATCATTTTCATTGTCCTCGTCCGCAACTCTAAACAGTGGCATTTTAGGGTACCCGAGCATTTTGGGCCACCAACTGGTGCTTTTAAAATACATCACTATCAAATGCACTTAAATAACCAGGAAAATTGATTCTCTAGGTATTCCTCATTTTTCTCTATTTTCTCTTTTCTGCATTGAACTTTCCCTTTTCTAAGTGACTGTCTGCAGCTAATGTCACATTTCATTTTGGTCTAAAACAAACCTTTTGCATCCTACTTGCTCACATAGACTAAGTAAGGGGTTTAACTCTCCGCATCACACATTGCGTGAGACTACAAAAACATAATTAACACATCAAAACATTCCTCTCACATGGTTAACTAATTGGGACTTGAACACCCAACAGGTAATTGTCTCAGACATCTCCCAATCCAAAATTATCTGAAACCAGCCTTAGACTTCTTTAGGCACCTTTATTATCCATCTTACTTTTCTTTTCACATCTTGTAATTAATCATGATGATAAAAAATATGTTGCTTGATTTTTTGTGAACAAAATATATAAACAAATGTTTCTCTAATTTACACCTATTTTTGATCTCTCTCAAATCAAAACAACATAACAATCTACTCTATCTAATGATATTACTTCTTTTGACGATCTCACCCAACAAGATACTAAACTCAAAACCACGTCATCAATCACCCAACCTTCAGTCTCCATGGTCTCACCTAATGAGAACCATGTCATCCAAAATTTTCCCCACCTTGACACTAATCCCCATATCCCTTATCAGTCTAATCTTCCTAAATCAACTGCATCACCATCTCCCAAGATAATCAAAACCTCCTCCTAACCCCATATATGAATTCTTAATCCAAAAATATCCTACAATCTCTCAATCCTCCCAATCTCCAAAATTGGTGGATCGCATTCCACCCGATCCCATTTTGACAATTCTATTCGATCTCAACCTACCCATTATATGCTCCAACCGTCTCAACCCCCTAACACCCATATCCCCACTTATCATTTACCATAACAACCTATCCAACTTCAACAACCACATCATGCCCCTATTGCTCAACATCAGCCTATGCAGCAATCCCAACCCATGACATATGTTAGTCCTTACCAAGCAGCTCCCCAAACATCCACACATCTGTAAATTAATCAAATTTCTTATCAAACCATTCCGAAAATATCCTATCTACAAACTTATCAACTACCTTCCCAAACAACTCCCCAAACGCCCATACACCCACAAACACATCATTTGCCTTATATAATTAATTTTTAAACCGCATAGCCAATCCAAACTCAACCTTACAACACCTTGAGTGATTCAATTCAAGCCTTAATGAATCGGTTACTAGTTTAGAAACCCTTACCGTAGCACCCAAAAACACATTATCCTATGAACACATCTGTAATGAACCCATTCATCCGTCAGTATCAATCAAACTCTACCCTCCTCATTGGAAACTTCCCGCGTTTACTAAGTTAAAAAATAAGGAAGATCCCCACCAACATCTCCTCGCATTTAAACACGCATGTTGTCTTATTGCGCATGATCACGATCTACTTCTTCACACTTTCCCCATGCTTTTGTCTAGTCCCAGGTTAGACTACATAATAGTATCCCATGACATTCCTTATTCTCTTTCAATTAACTTGCATAGTTTTTCTTAGAACACTTTTTGATTAATATCACACGTAAAACCACTATCACTGATCTATATACCATTCGACAGTTTGAAGACAAGCCCATCGCCGACTTCGTCGCATGATGACATGGTGTTATAAACCAACTATCCTTCACTATCCCACAAACCAAACTCATTAAATTATTCTCGCATTCCTGTGTAAAAATATATCATCTACTTTGTAGATCAAATCATTCTGAACCTTTGATGAATCTTTCACAATGGCTTGCAAACTTGAAACCCGTGTCATTGAGCAGGGTCATCTCAAACTCAGTTCAGTCAAACCTAAAGTTGAATCTACTAAACCATTCACACATAATGACAAGTTTAAGGGTGTAGCTAACACTGTGGTCATTAAACCCTCGTCAACATCTACATCAAATACATGGTCTCAACAATGATCCCCTCAATCAAAAGCCAACTACACTTCCTTGGGAGAATCATATAGCTCTGTGCTTAACAAATTGATTACTATAAACTCCATCCAACTTCCTCCCATCGACCCGTGGACAACTTGCAAGACAATCCTATTTGGTATCACGAATCCCACTATTGTAAATATCATCAAGTCAAAGGTCACGAGATTGAGAAATGTCATTCCTTCAAAGATTGTGTCCAACAACTTATGAATCAAGGGGATATCCAAATTGATAGCTCCATGGCGCAAACTAATCAACCACCAAAAAATCATGTCACCCCCTTTACATCTCAACTATCAAATGCTTATATGATTGACACTGTCAGTCAAGATCTTATCTTACCTCCAACTCCACATGTTCCCATAGTGGACATTATTCTCACCTCTTACTCAAAACCTGTCACACCTACATCAAATTTTACTACTTGTGTTGAACCCGCACCTTCTCCTATCCTTATCAAATCCAAATCAAATTTGACTATACCATCTACTTCATCCACTACAATCATACCTCAATCTACCACATTGAATCCATCTTTCACACCCTTTTTAGCCCCAATAATATCCACACACATCCTTACAACTCTCACATCTATTCCTTTACCCACATCTTCATCAAACACACCTATTACTACACCTACATCAATTATCTCCACAATCATCCCAACTAAACTATGTTCTACTACATGCACCCTTACAGCCCCACCTTTGAAATCAACCCCTTTAGCTAACATATCATTATTACCCCTCGAAACATTTCTGAAAAAAACTATTACCTTCTACTTATACATCCAAAAATGCTGCATTTGCTGCATTACCCATACCCATAAGGTCTACTGCATCAGTTATCGCACTACCCACATCTCCAAATCTTCCAAAAATGCCTACATCTTTATCTATGCCAATGACCCCTATATCTATCATACCAATAAATAAACTTATACCTACCTTGACATCTTTACCTATATCTTTACTCATGGCCACATCACCAATGTTATATGAGTACTCTTTGCCTAATTTGTCTATCACACCAACCAAATCCTCTCAATCTGTAACCCTATCAAAGATACCCTTTGGATCATCTACTAAACCAAAACATCTACCTAAATCAAATAAATATGATTTACCTTCTCCCTCTACAAAATCAACTCTTCCCATGCCAAAACTGAAATAATCCACATCTCACATAGATATCATTAATCGCATCATACAAACACCCTATCTCTCCATTAATGTCCTCAGCTTGTTTTAGGACATTTTCTCCATTAATAGCCACACCACCACTATCAGATCTTTCGGTTGAGATTATTATAATCCTTTCTAGGAATAAATCTTCTCAGTTGAAGTCTAAGGCTAGGGGCAAACATCCTCAATAGTCCCCTGTTCCTCAAAAACATTCAGGTTTTCCTTCTTCTCAACAATCTAATACAATCTATTTTAGGATTAGTCTTCCATCTATCTTGCAACAATCAATCCACATTCAAACAATACAATCCTTCGATTTGTCCTCCAAAACACTAAATACCTATCTAATACCTCAGTTGAAGTCTAAGGCTAGGGGCAAACATCCTCAATAGTCCCCTGTGCATCCTCAAAAACATTCAGGTTTTCCTTCTTCTCAACAATCTAATGCCACAATGTCTATTTTAGGATTAGTCTTTCCATCTATGAAATCTTGCAACAATCAATCCACATTCAAACAATACAATCCTTCGAAAAAAATTTATTTGTCCTCCAAAACACTAAATTCACCTATCTAATCTACATCCACTTTTTCTCCTAACTCCAAGATGAGATATCCTATCAAAACCCATAAGAGTTATCTTCCCCATGACACTTCAATGGGGTCATACATAGATATCTTTTGATAATTAACTCGAACATCTGCCATCAAACTTCCTCCTATTAAAGCCTTTAATCCCTATGGTCCCAAGCCTTCATGGTTCAATCCTAATTGTAGTTCCGCTTATCATCATACCCTAGGCCATGATATCAAACATTGTAAGGCATTTCGGACAATCATCCACAATATTATTGAAAAATATGATTTCCTCATTCATGGGAAAGTTCCTTCTCCATCTACATTGAATCCAATTCATATCACATCTGTCGGGTTTCCCACGATTCCTTCATCCACATCATCCCTTAACATCCCTCCTGCACATGACATTCCACCTAGGGAAGGTCCTCCATTGTTCATCAATACCACTTATCTTACTAAGCACACTTATGGTCTCCGATCGTTTACCCCGTCCAAATCTAAAACAATCTCATCTAAACTCTTTCGACATCTGTTAACTCCTTCACATTTAACTTATTGGGGGAACAACCTTCCCTCTCCCTTGAGCATCTCATCCATGCAAATCCCTTATTACTAGGGGAATTTGCTCTTTGACATTATTTTGTCTTCCTCCTTCATATTCATCCAATCTAAACTATATTTTCCCAAATCCTCACTCATTTTAAGTCCACCACTGTTTCCATATTTATGCCTCTTTCTGGGGCATCATATTTTTCATTGAAGTCCTCTTTTGAGGCCATGTTTATCTCTCCACTGAGGGACCCCTTTTTCTCAAAGTCCACCATTGTGGTCATATTTGTGTCTCTTTTAGGGCACCCATCTATTTCATCAAGTCCACCATTGTGGCTCTATTTGTGTCTCTTTGGTACATCTTTTATTTCATCAAGTCCTCATTTGAAGCCATGATTTTCCTTATATGTTTATGTCTCTATTGGGGTATCATGTATTTTCATCTAAATCCACCATTGTGGTAATATTTCATTTCCTTCAGGACATAGTTTGATTTCCTGCTTTTCTATCATCTCATCTTATTACAACTTCACTGTCTTCCCTCTCATGGTGGTAAACCAAATTCCAATGTGTGTCTCATGTGTTGTATTGGCTGATAGTTTCTCCAACTGTTTTTCCATTTCTGCAATCTGAGCTTCCAAGAATGGGCTCACTCCAGTGTTTATGCTCCCAACTACCTTAGCACGTAAATTTGCTCCAAGCGCCTCACGTTGTTCTGTATAATTATTATGTGAGAGCTCCCTCCTAAAAGGCATGATTAGGCCTCTGATGAACCACTGTGCATGTTGAATTACATGGATATCATAACATAGTTTAGACAAAAGTGTTTTGAAACAAGCATAATATTCCTAAACACTCTCAGTTGTGCCTTGCTTGATATCCTTGAGCACGCTTATACTTTTCTACTTGAACTTAGGGGATATAAAATTATTTAGTGAAAGAATCTCGTAATGCTATATAATCCCCACAAGTCTGATCAAGTTCAAAATTCCTGTACCAGAAGTGTGTGCATCCCTATAATGTTATTGCAAAATGACTAACCTTACGCTCTAAAGTTATACTTCCTTTCGTGTGCTACAATATCTCACACCTATGGACATGCTCAGCAACATCTTCGATTCCCTTATACTCTAGGAGATGAAGTGAAATTTCCATGTAAATATTCTGGGGCTGGTGAGAACCATGCCCACCTAGATCTAGAACCTCATACGTTACCTCTGCCTCCAGATATGCCAGATCTCGAGCCACTTGTTCCTCCTGATTCTCCACTTATAACATGAATTGAACTAGAGGATGCACTTCCTTGTGTCACAACAGTGGTGTTAAACAAAACTCCCACATTCTGTGAAGTTGTACCACCGACCATATTTGAGTCAAAAGTTTTGTGCGCCTGTGTTCTATGCCGACGAAGTACTTAAAAAGGTGCCTCTAACCAGACCTCCAAATAACAAGGAAGCAATCTGCTTGGCCTTAGATGTACTTGCTATTTGTTTTACTCTTGAACCTATTGATAAGTCAACTTTACCTCTTGTTACTCTCCTGCCTAAACTAGCTTGCTAACTATTGGTTATACTAGAAATTGGAAAATAAGGCACAAAGGCTAGGTCGCCATGTAGGTTCAGATGTACACTTGCGGCCCATGTTGTCTCAGTTGGCACACTCTCATAAGAGACCGATGAGGTTTCCTTATCATGATTTCCCAAATGGGGGAGTTCCAGATGCTTTGGCTCCACGTCCTCTACATGAGCTCCAAATCCTTCATGAGCCATCTCTCTCCATAATTCCATATGTTCTGAAACCTCACATTGCTTCTCTAAATCCCTCTCACGCACCTCATTGAACTTAAACCACATTTATTCTCTTTTTCTTTCTATTGCTAGGTCTGCCATATTTCAAAACACCTGCTCTTACCCCCACGCTTGGTGGGGCTTAGCTATCCATCGACGCCTCTTACAAATTTAGGTTTACCATCAAGATCTTGATCTCTACTAGAATTATGTGCAGATATGATCCCCTGAGATGACATAAAAATTGAAACTTAGCTACCTCTGGACAAGAGTAAGTGGAAATTAAGTACTCCAAAATATAGCTATTCAGAACACCATGGAACCAAGTATCCACAACACGTGTCCAAATTAGATAAGCATCATAGAGAGCTTGAAATCATTCTTGCATCTAGACAAGCATGTGAAAACTCCAATTCCTTTTAGATGCATAAGCAACCAGCCACTCGTATAGTTATATGGGAAAGATAACAAATAAGCTCTCATATAAGCATTCATACAGATTTTTCTCAACCCACGCGCATGTGTCAAACTCAGATCCAATGTTGAATCTTCAAGCGTACTCTTCTTCCAGATCTACTATCCACACCTCAATACTTGCTAAGGTTAACCGCACCAGGTCCCTCTTTAGAGTTTCTTATATAAAATGTTAGCCTGATAGTGCATATGTATATTCAGATTCATAACCAACAGTAAACAATCCACAATGCATAAGCCTGATCTAGAGCTTAGAATTTATATAAGATGAACTAAAAAATGACTATAACAAGATTTACCATACAACAACTAGTTTCAGCCATGTTCAATGCCATTATCCAACCAATATGATCCATTGTATTAAATATTATAAAACACATAAGCTTCATACATTCTAAAGGTATCTCAAAGAGTCATGCGTGCAACAAAACCAACATAACTCTATAATAATTGAAACACCAAACCATGCAAATCAATACATATATAGGGGTGGGGAATTTCCCTTCACCACCCATGCACTATCTCAAAATAGGCCACATGCTAATAATAGCCATCTGCATTTACAAAAAGGATGCAAAATGTACAAGTGCTCTAATAATAGACTTCATATAGATAACTCTGAGTAGAAATCGTATTATTATCCTAAACTATGCATGGCGCTTAGCTGATGCTTGTTCCCAAAATACCATTGCATGTTCCAAAATTCTTCATGTCTTTGTATTCCCAACATGCTAACTCTATAAATAGCCTGGACCCATAATACGTCTAAGTTAAGAATTCAAAGTTTTCTGGTGGGTGCTTGTTTTTCTATTCTTCCGCGTATTTAATGCACCTTGATCCCACACGTGCATCTTTTATGTGTCTTTAATTTAGACAAATATTCCATCTTTTCAACACAACACAATCTATAACACTTCACACAACTTTTACAGGGCATACAGTCCTTAACACTCAGCATACATGCACCATACAACATTTTCTACTTTTGCATTGGATCAGAATTAGTCGAACTGGATCATATTTTTACACACCATCTTCAGTGGTGTTCCATACATTGGGAAGTGGTTAATAACATAAGAATTTTATCCCTACACTTCTTCCAATTCTTGGAGTGAGATTTCCTGAGAAACTCACATTTTATGCAGTCGGCGTCAGATTGCCAAAAAAACGCGTTCTTCTACATCATCTTCAAGATCCTTTCTACACTCGTTTCTCATCACGGATCAGGTGCACATGTTCCTTTTTCACGATTTTTCATTTTACATACTTTTTACTTATATACATGTGTATTTGACTACTTGATTGTTCTTCTCTTTTGCGGGATTGTCCTTATGGGAAGCAGTAGTCAACATCATCCTCCATCAACAACATCAATCACATCAGCATTGACATCAACAAAATGCATATTGACGACATCTACACATGCATTTCCACCCTAGGGTCATCATTATCATCAACACATTTTTCACTTTCTCCTCTCTAGTTTCCACACTCCACATTTTTATCAATCCACGTTTTCTCTTGTCTCTCGACATGCTTTCGCCATTGATCTACATGGTTATTTATTACACATCTCTTATCTACTTTATATTACTAAGCATTCTCTCAACAACATAAAGTGGGGACAAATGTAAACACAAAATCATGCACTTTGGGCAATTATCTAGTGTTGAGTGCATATTACTATTCATATGATTCCTAAGTAAGAAAAGTATTAATTAACCCATGTCTTTGGCCATATTTATTTGCTTTTTGTTGCCACTTTTGGTCTTACACTCTTACTTGCTCAGTCTTTCTTTTCATACCTCGACATTTCTCATCTTGGACACTAGCTCCAAGCTAGGATGTCAGTGTGTGATGCCCTGACCTCTTTGTAATTTGTTAGCATCTTTTGGGTCCTTTCTAGTCATTTGAGCATCTTATCTTTTTTGGTAGTCAAAAATTTTGGTGTTAATTACGAAATTAGAGTAAGGGAATCATATAAATATAAAGCTATGCGATCATAATAAGGGACCAAGCACTAAGCATTAGCTATCACCACCTAAGGTTGCATCCAAAGGCTATTCAAGAGCATTAAAATATCCATTCTAGCATCCATTTGAGGGAAATTGAATGCATTCTTCTACATACATTTCATAAGAGGGAAAGTTCATTCTATTCCATGCACACATCTACTTACATCTTCTACATCTAGCTATTTCCTCGCTATTAATTAAAACACGTACAAGAGCCACCTAGGGCACAATTTTGCACAAACACACCTAGAACTACATTGGACCTGAAATGTAGTGCAATGCTTAGTTGTAAGTTCACTTGTTTGAAATCTGAGGACAGTCTGACTCCTCATTTGCATTCTTTTATTTTTGGGATTTGATGCACTCTTGAGGGTTTTGTAGGTCATACTTTCATTTCACGCTATCAGTGACATCGGCGATCATTGTGTGACATACTAGTGATAAGAAGAGAAGGACAACAAACATCTCATGACCATGTGAAGGAGTTTTCCTGAGGGTTTGAGCAGTCATGGGAACCCAAAGCAGGTCTATGGTGCCTGCAAGTGCCCCTAACCCATTCTAAGTGCTCCAGTCCAGGAAGATCTTCAACTCGCATATTTTTCTTAGGATCTATGTGAAAATTCTCCCTCTCTGTTCATCTGGTCATCACTTCTACATAGTTCAAATTTGGTTGTGAATACGCTAATTATTCTTATCCCTTCTTTGCAATTAGGGTTTCATATTTACTAGATTAAGTTTCTTGGGTCTATTCAATACTTAATTTCTTATTCATTTACTGCTACATTGCAATCAAATTTAGGCATTTATAAATTATATATTTTCTTAATCACTAGAGCATCCTCTACCTTTTTTGTATTTTCAAAGAAATTAACTTTAAATTTGTCAAATTTGGGAAACAACAAAGACAAGTTGAATGCATCTAAGGATGGATATTTATACCTCATTCCAACCCTCTCCACATATTTGGGAAATGAATTATCAAAATGACCTTATGAAAATTAAAGCATTCAGTTCTATGCAAATGTAGTCAGCAACCATCATTTCCATTTTATGTTCCTCCTTGAATAGATTCATGTTGAAAAGAAAAGTGAATGTCAACAGTAAAAAACTCTTTTTTCCATTGTATCAAATCATGAAGTATCTCTTCTATAGCAAATGGGATTATTGCATATCTGTACTCAATATTAGAACCAACATTTCTAAGGGCATTTCTCAATGAGGTGGAAACCACCAAACCAAAATTATCATCAAAATGAATAAATTAAATTCTTCTTCAACCGTAACAACTATATATGGCTGCAATGGCTTGCATTTAAAGATTTTCATTGTGTAGGTGATGTTAACAAAATATGGAAATAATTTTTTTGAGAACAAGATATTTTTTTGTTAAGAAGGATACATTTGTATTATCAATGTTGTATCTTGAATACACGATATGATATCTATAAGATCATATGTATGTAATCATGGTAATACCACCACTTCTCTTTCCAAAAAATGTTTTAATTTTACCAATAGAAACAACATGAAGCATTGATTTTGCATTACGTAGGTGAACCACTAAACAAGTGTTGTTGAAAGTGCATATTGATATGATCTATTACTGACTTTATAATGGTGTTTCACATTTTTTCTACCCATGTCGAGGAGTTAGGTATTCATATTTATATCATCTATTGTCAAGCCATAATTTAGAATCTAGAGTTACGCCATAAATCCACTATGATTTAATATTTTTGAAAACGACACAATCATACATCATCTAAGGCATTTTTTATAGTTTTTGATGTATAATTTTTTCTCTAAAGAGTAGAAAAAGATACTTGTTGTCTAAAATATCATCCTTGTCCTATCTTATACTACTCATCAAAGTTTCAGACTTGTGGGGTTATATTCTTGGAGACCCAAGGAATTTCAATAAAAATTTGCATGTTTTTTGGAATATGGAGGCATGTACTAAGAGCCTTAACATTTCTAAACATTTGAATTGAAAATTTACATTTACAAGATTAAAATTTCTTAAGGAAGAAACATCAGAAAAGACTAGTTACAAAAAGTTAGTGTTCCACGGATTTTACATGTAAGGTCTGCAAAAAGAAGAAGTTAAGTTTACTCTTTCATAGGGATGGTGATAGTATTTAGTGCTTCATTGCAGGAAACAAAACACGGATTTTTCTCAGGATAATCTACAATGAAAGAATAACATGGTGGGTAAGGCCATGAGGAAGGTAAGTATGTTACAAGGTGACTAAGGTTGGAAGCCACGAGCCACTATCTCAATGCCATGTGGGTTTCCCAAAGTGCATTGTTTTGTGAGACAAAGGAACATGGTCATGGGTAAAAAATGTTGCACAACAAGGACCAATATCTCCATGACATAATGACAATATTAAATGTCTAAATACGGGATATTTCAAAATTTTTGCAATAATGAATAGCTACAAAGGCTAAAATTGAGGTTGTGAAGGTCAACTACAATATTATGCGGGTTGAAAAATGTTAGTATGCCATGAAATATTAAAAAATCCACGCAACATACAGCCCACAAGGTCAGATAACCCTCAAATTTTATTACTGTTTAGAATACCCTGACTACGCGCTAGTTTCTTGGCCATAACTCTTGAAAGGGAGCTCCAAATTCCATGGAAATTATTGTATTCGCTTCATCTCTCCAACAGAGACATTTTTCACTAAAGAAGAATAGAAAAAAGATATTATTTCAAGGGAGACCATGGAAAAATGAGATTTGTGGGCAAAAGCATAGTTTTCTCAGTTTCAGGCATTCATCAACTTCACCTACCTAAATTTATTGCTTAATAGTGCCCATGCCTTGTCATGTTAACCAAATGGCACGTAAACTGAAAGAAGAAAGGTTTCCCATGCTTTGTCTTACAAAAATGATGATATTTCGTCCTTGGTGGGTGGAAATGGATCATTAATGGCTATTTGGTCACTCCCCCTTCCTTCTTTCTCATTCTCTATATATGTAAGTGATTATCCATGTAAAAAGGGGTTCTTTTCTGTCATTTTGGAAGCTCTACTTTTGGAGTTTTGCATCTCTTACCTTCATACCTTTGTAACTCACATTTTTACAAGAATTTTGAGACCTTTGTTATATAAATTCAAATGAATATTTTCTAGGTATCACACAACTATGGTTTATCCCTTTGAATGCCTATGTATTTGATGTGGATGATTCATTCTCTTATCATCCTTGAATTTATTCATTTATATCCTTCATATATCTATGTTTTTCCTTAGATTATTCTATGTGTGATTATATGTATGTATCTTAAGGTCAGAAATGATGCATGTTCTAGTTTTGGTGCATCACCCCTTTCATTTTACAAAATTTCATCTCTCTCAATCCTGGATCGTTAAAATTTTAGATTAGATTTAAGCACTTGCACTGTGAAGTTGTTTAAGTTAGTTTTTAGTGAGTTAGAATAGAAGGAACCAACCTTCTCTAAAGGTATGTCTCAAGGAATAAGTTCCTACACATTTGATACACTCCTATGTTAGCCATAAGTATTTACTATTGATCTTTCATTATCAAATCCTAGGGTGTTACTTTTTCATGTTAAAAATTCTGGCAAACCTAGTGGGAATAGGTTTAATTTTCCTCAACTCAACTTTTTTTTCCCTAAGATTTGGTGTGTATATTAGTGAGTTTCATCCTTTGGAGGAAATATTATACACACATGGTGATTCCCAAGCTTGGTTTTTCTTATTTCAAACAACCTAGTTTCACCCCTTCATGAGAAGAGTTCAAACAAGGAAAAGAGTAGCAAGTGGGAAGTCCTTTGATTATCTACAAATTTCACCAAGGATAAAAAGAATAAGAGGAAGATCAACACAAAGATATCCATCACCCCTAAAAAAAACTCTCTCCAATCCTCTTAGTAGGCCTTTCTTGTCATATTCTAGGGTTCTAAGACCCATCATCATCATGGCTCATGAAAGAAACCAATATTTTATCACCTTTGATGGAAGAATCCATTTGAATTTAGCTCAGTGTGGTGATATAAAAGTTTCAACCCTTAACAACCACCCATCAAACACATCAAAAATGTAGCAAACATATGCTCAATCTATCATATCACACATGATAATGTATCAATTATAATATTGGTGGCTTCCTTCAATGGAAAAGATCTACAATGGTATAGAGGTTTACGATTGAGTTCTATTAGCACTTGGGATAAATAAGGAGAGACCATTTTCATGAAATTTGAAGATAAATCATACTATTTGTCTTTGGTGGAGTAGATGACTACAAAAAAAAAGGGCACCACATGCGCTAATGTCTAATTTTAATATCATATTTCAAAGAACATGGGATAAAATCCCACAAATGGAAAGACCTATACCTCAATATGCTTTTTTATATTATTCTAGAGCTTTAAATAGTGAAATTTAAGTTATGATTCAATCCATGGAAGGTATAAATCTCCTTTATTCTTATGATATTACCATGAGGGTGGAAAATAATATTATTCAGGATGGGAAAATTACACCAAGGACTCCAATTCCTATCTTCCCATAGGTAGGATCATTTGTGGCTTATCAAACACCTATATTAGCTCCTATTCCAACATGGAATAGTCATTCCACAAGCCAATTCATTACTCCCCAAGTTCCCCTAATGAATTGCAATTGCAAGAAGTTATGAAACAACTATAAAAATTTGGAAATGAGTTAGTAATATTAAAAATACAACAAACACATAATTTTAGACCTTATAAACCTCCATATCAACCCAATAAACCACCATGTCAAGTGAATTATCAAAACCAAGGCCAAATTGCTCATGTGAAATCATTCCAATAATACAATCCTAATGTAACCAGCTCATCTAAAGCAATGGTTACAGTCTAAAAAAACCTAGTACATGATTATAATGTTTTTTTCCTTATAATCAAACCACTTACCCAAATGGCATCCTAAACCAAGCATTGATGATACAATATGTTTCTTTTTCCCAAGTTACATCAACAGAAGTACCTCCACCACAAGAGGCTACTATGGAGCTCTAAAATGATGCTTCATTTGTGAATTGGTGATGCAAGGGCATCCTGAGACTTAGAAAAACCTTCACTGGAAAGGAAATATAGGTATAAATATCAAAAGGACACATGGGAGAAAATAATAGAGTGGTGCAAGGAGGTGTGTGTAACAATTGGGATGGGGCATTACCAGGAGGATAACCAAGTAGAGAAGCCACATGAGAAGGGTTGTTAGAGTGCACATGAAATGTGGTGTACCAAGAGAAAAGTGGAGGCCAATGAAGGATGTCAAGGGAGAAGAGCATGCTGCAGAGTGTGAAAAGGAGGAGAAGTGTAACGGAAAATGGTGAAAAATGAGTTATCTCGAAGGAAATTCAAGGGAAATAGTAAGGAGAGAGTTATGAAGAAGTTGTGCAAGGAATAGAGCATAAAATAAGACCATGGAATAGATGCATGATATGATGAGGACTAAAGATTGGTATATCTCCAACCTATGACAAAACTAGTCAGAAGAAAGGAGGTGGATATGTGTGACAAGATAAAGAGATTCCAAGAGGAAGAAAGATGGCTGCAGAAAGTAGTGACGAAAGAAAAAAAGGAAGACTGGTAGAATTCCAACCTATGAGGAAACTACTTGAAGAAAGAAGAGGTCACGAGAAGTAGGCCAAAAAAAAGGAGGGTCACCGGAAGAAGTGACAAGGAAGAAAAGGGAAGTGCTTGGGAGTCACAAATTATATAGGAATGTGCAGAGTTACGCATAAGGTGAAAGGTGGCGCATAAGAATGAGTGTGTAAGGCATGGGAAAGGGCCAAAGAAACTATCCAAGAGAGTAATAAAGGTGTAGGAAAAGGAAGGCACAGTTACAGTATGAGACACTATAAAAGGATGTAAGGGTTTCCCTGAAGGAAATAAAGGAGAAGCAATGGGAGAAGGAAGTTACACAAGGAGAACGCAAGGAATACGATACGCAGGAAAGGAATGTAGTGTAGAAAAGGAAGGTGTACAAGTAAATGGTTGGCTGAATTAGAAACCATAGAGGGCACAAAAGGATGTGAAAAGAGGAAAGGAGAAAGAATAGAGTCGTGAAGATAAGAGTAAAGGAAGTGCATGAGAAGAAGAGAAAATAAAAAAACACGAGGACGGAGCCTGAGATGAAAAGACGGGATGACAAAGGAGGAAAATGGATAAGCCTAGATGATCATGTGGTTGATGCTAACCAAAATGATGGGGAGGTAGATAAAGAGAATCCATCCACCAGGTACGGTCTTTGACTAACATGTTCTCCCAATGATATTTTATATTGAAATATTTCTTTGGGTATCATACTTCATTTGGGTTGGGTTTTTTTAGAAAAATCATCTACAAAAACCTATATAAGCAAGAAAACACTACCTCATTTTCTAACCTGAAACTCCTAAGGTAATTCACTAAGGCACTCACTTCTTACACTTACAAAAGGCACCTAAAGCTCCCTAAATATTAGAATTATACATCTACAGTCATTAGGAAAACACACACATCAAGTATGAAGCTATAAACCAAGTCAAGGAAGCTATATCTCTCATCTACAAGAATCCAAACATCCTCTCTCCAAGTTTTTAGCAAGATCTAACTTCTAAGTCAAAGTAAATTCCAAATCTAGTTGATCAATCTAGATATCACATGTTGGGTGGAGAACATATGGTTTTAGGCCTCTTTGGAGAAGTGCCAATGTTGGCAGTACACGTGGGCACCCACAACCCTTTTAATGTTTGTTTTACATGAATCTTCATCCATGGCTAGGGTTTAAGGTAATTATCAACCCATTTAGATAGATTCACTACTTATGTGACAACTAGGGTTTGATAACGATAGAAAAATCCAAGAAGATGAGAAACCCAAAAGGCTACAGAGATATATTCAAAGTATGTCCAAGACTATACATAAGGGGTTAGACCATACAATATGGTCCTAACCTGATGGTAGGTGTAGACACCCATAGTTACGCTCGAGCAATTTAAATACTTAAATTGTGCTAATTATCTCCTTTCTCACAAATTGATGACATATCGTCAAAGGTGCTCATTTTCCCTCTTATTGTTGTTAATTAATTACACTACACTAATTAATTAAGTCACTTATCCAATGAATAATCCTAATTAACGACCTTCCGTTAATAAATTCACCCCTTCTATCTAGACTAATTAATTATTATTAATTAATTAGCTTTCCCTTCCATTTAACTAATAAATCAATATTTAATTGATTTAATCCCCTTCTAATAGCCTAAATCGTACTAATATTATTCTAAGTAGCTTCTATAAGCTTACATCTACCTATTAGTTAATCACCTTTGATTAATTAAAACACCCCCCAACTCCCATGACTTGCTAAGCATAAATTAAACCCTTCTAAAGTAAGGTTACCTTTTATAAAGCAACCTTATCCATTCCTAATCATGTTTTACCTTTATCCCACATGAAAAGGGATGAAGTGTTTCCTTTATCCATTGGGCTATATAAGGATCCCTCCTTCTACCTTTATACCTACACCTAAACTTCTTGAGAAAGCAAATGCAAAGCATATAGCAAAATAGACTAAGAGCTTGCCTTTTGTTTTCTTGAGAGTTCATCATCTTGAAGAGTTAAGCCTCTTTCTTAAGTGCTTAGGTCATATGGGAGGTGTCAAAAGGGTCTTGTAGCCCAATTTTGACAAGCCCTCATTCCTAGGTTCTTGGAATACCAAAGACAACCATTTTTTATTGCCATGGAGCCTAATTAGGTCCATTCATTTATTTTGTTGTTAGAGAATAGAGGATTTAGATGCTTAACATTGTTAGTTTCAAAGTTTTGTATATTGATGAATGTTAGCATCTAACCCTTGTTTAATTCTTATCATGATGGTGCTAAGTAGTTTGTTTAATTTTTGCTAATTAAGGCTATTTAGGTGTTAGTCTTTACTTACATTAGCATTAGTTTAAAAACAACACATGCACACATTTGGCATGCCCGATGGGACCTAGTCCCTTAGCATTTTAGTTTAAATTTCATTGTTTTGGCTAACTTTTGATATGCACATATAGTAATTAATGTCCATTTTCTTAGAATTTTTACTAATTTTATATGTGTAAGTTCTTGTTCATAGCCATCATTTTAATGGGTTGTTGCCATTTTAAAACTAACTTGTCAAAATTTGAAGTATTGTGAGCTTTCTTGTGTTTTTTGCCATATTTTGGTTATAGGGGTGGTGCAGGCACACTTTCAGGAGCGCAGACATGTTTTTGGTGGTGCAGGCACCTCTCAGGTGGTGCACACTATCAGAACTTAGTTCTCTGTTTATCGATCTTGGCGCATACACACTAACCCTGGTGCACATACCCTAACCAGTGCATAGATGCACTAACTTGGGTGCAGACACATTTTTGTACTGTACCTTCACTACAATTCAAAACCTGTCAGATCGGCGCATACACCCTAACCTGAGCACATGCACTATTTTGGTGGCACAGACACATTTCTGGTGGCACGAGCATTCTGTCGAGAATCCGATACTATTTTACAAAGTGGTGGTGCACACACTTTTCCAGTGGCGCACATGCTTTTTGTTAGCGTAGACAGCGCAGAATTTTTTTCGAAGGTAGCACATACATTTTTTTGTGGCGCACATTGCCTCTTGGGTGGCATAGGTACATGGTAATCCAAAATCACAAGAGTAGCACATACATTATTTTGGTGGTGCACACGCCTCTCGAGGTGGCACAAGTGCACTATAAATCATAAAAACACAAGAGTGGTGTATCCACCCTAACCTACGCGCAGATGCCAAAACAGGGGCGCATGTGTCTTTTGTTTTCTTGACATTAATGTGTTGAGGTGCTAACATTCTTGCAGGTTTTATCTAATCACATACTCATCTTTGCAGGCTTATTTTTACATGCTTTTACTTGATTAGATAAGCTTTTGCATGTTTACTTATAGGAATAAGATCACGTATGCTCTTCCCTCACATCCCTTGGGGCGATCTTGGGAATCAGAAATGATTCTTAGGTCCTTTTTGATGCTTTGAGGTTGTTAGGAATATTTGAGTTGGAATTGGTTAACTTGGTGTATTTGAATTAAAGTGTTTTTCCATTTGATATCTTTTTGGGATTTTGGAAATGCCACGTATGCTCTTCTCTTGCATCCTTGGACGATCTGGAGAATCAGAAATGGTGTTTACTCTTTTGATGGAAAACTACTAAAAATCGTCATACAGGACCAAAACACCTCACTTGTCAAAGAAAGGAGGAATCAAAATGAAGTCAAAAACTACTAATACAGTTGTTATACAGGTTGCCAAAAGGTGTTTTGAGCAAACCACACCTAATTAAACAAGATAAAAAGAACAACATATTCAAAACATTGTATTGTAGGTTTCGGAAAAGGGTACGTCCCTCTCCACTCAACTGGAACATAACCCCTTTGGCATAACGCCTTAAGCTACAACAATGGGGGTGGTTCCAAGAACCCCAAAGTAGTCCACACAAGAGGGAACCTTGTGGATGAAAAATGGGAAGTGCTCCGTACACTACCTATCTGACTAGTGATTCCTTTGTGAGATAGCGTTACAAGTTGTCCCTATGTGACCCTTTTAAGTACACGATGGATGCATTTACTACCCACTGTGCTTGAAGGGGGAAAAGTTGAGATACTCCCAAGATAGTCGGGACTATTTGGGTAAATCATCCCGCTCGTGGATAATTTTTGTAACACCTAGGATGAGAGAACCACCTAGGAAAATATACTTTGGCCAGGAGCCCACTTTGACCATTCTAAAACAGTGTTGAGTTGTGAACCATCTTTTCATTGTGAAATGTGTGACGCATTACTTTCACTTAGTTTTTACTTGCCTTAAGGTGAGGTGAAACTCTGCCGAAGTGAAGCCAACATTTTTCATCCCCATTTTGAGTTGCTTCCTTCACATTATTTTGACACTTTGTTGATCAGAAGAAGGGTGACTACCTCTGTGTTACCAATCGATTGTTTCTACCACTTTTTTGTCCATTTACGCCCATCCATGTTTTGGCTGGGTAAGTTAAATGTCTAAAGTGCACAGAGACATGTTCATATCATTGGTGGCCATTGTGATCTTGATACCCATGTCAAGATCGTCATTGTAGTTAGGCGTGGTTCATCATCTTGAACTTCCTTAGAAGGGTTACCTTGTTTGTATCGTATCACTACAATTTTGATATTTACGTCTTGTTTCTTGTAAACTCGACATAAATATCTATATTGTAAGGTTACACTACACACATTTTAACTATTCCTAGCTATACTTTGAGATTTTGGTTTGATTCTATTATTACCTTGATTTTGAAGAGTGCTAGGTGTTACCACTTGTGCGTGTTATATCAATAGCATCTTGATATCAATACCTTACTTTCTCACAAAGTTTGGTTAACATATCTTGGTGATATTGTTGTGTCACTCATGAATTGTAACTGGCACTTTTTGGGATATAGGTCTTAATCGAATTTGAACTTGCTTTTAGTATATCTTGTTAGGAGGTCACATTAACTTTTTGTATTTACTTACGTCTTGTTCATCCTCTTGAACTTGGCATAAGTGAGAACATCTTGTTAATTATCTTGTGACACTAAACTAATTTTTGAGACGTAGTCTAGGAGGTACTTCATTTGATAGGCTTGATACCAAACATTTGTGTCACTGGTGATTTATCACTCTATCACATTGGTATTCTCACATTGTTATTCATTCATATTCTTGACAATTTATCTTGCATTTCACTTAGGTGTGGTCACAAATTTTTGAACACATTTACAACTTACCCTAGTGAAACTATCACAAATCATGGCTCCTAAAACATGATTAGGACTCAAGAAACAAACATATGAGGAACAACAAGTGCAAGCTTGGGAAGCCTCTAACAGACAAGGGTCAAACCCCTTTATTGGACATGATCTAGGGCCTCTGTTTTCTATGGAAAAAGAGATAGAAGATATGGTCGATCATAGTGGTAATGAATTAGAATCCCCACACGTAGAATTTGACTTTGACCCTACTTTATTAGATGAGTTTCTTTTCAGAAATAAGGATAGAGTGCTAGCATGGGTTGTGGAATTAGGGGCCAAAATGCCCACTGAAAGTGAAACAATCCCACCTGCGAATAACGCTAATGAGGAAGAACAACCCCTCATCAACATGGAGGATATTTTGACGCATGGACATGCTTCTACCTCCAACGCAGGAAATAATAAGATAGTGGGACATAGAATACCCTTTATCAAAGTGCCACGTAAAAACATGACGGGACATGAGAATGGTGAAGAACCTCCACAAAACGAGGAAGAGGAGGAACCTTTAGAAGAAGAAACCACAATTCAACAACAGATTAGTAGCCTAAGCTGACAATTAGCTTTGCTAACCTCTCATGTGTAGAAGGAAGCAAGCAAAAATGTTCAAAAGTCAAGGCCTAAGGTTAAGATCAATGAATTCCATAGAGAAAATCAAGAAGAAGATGATACGGGGTATCGCCGAGTATATCTCCCCACTTCTCCCACTAGAGAAAAATTACTCACACAAGAGGTACAGTCTATGAAAGTAACACTCGCAAGCCTTCAAGAGAGCAATATAGGGAGCATTAGAAAGTATCAATATGAAGAATTATGCCCCTATCCTTTTGACAAGACTATGACCCTTCAACCCTTTCCTAAGAAATTTGATATGCCAAAATTTGAAAAATATAAAGGGAAAGGGGATCCACGGGATCATGTCAAATATTTCTATATGGCATGTCAAGAGGTGTCCTATAGTGACAATTATCTCATAAGATTTTTCCCAAGAGTCTAGGAGGTCAAGCATTGGAGTGGTTTACACGTTTACCTCGGGGATCAATTTTCACTTGGCCAGAATTGGCAGAAAGGTTTGTGCGTCACTTCTCATACAACATAGAGAGTGATGTCACCATGGCAGATTTATGTGGTGCCAAACAATGCCCTAATGAGACTTTTTCCAGCTTCCTCCAAAGGTGGAGAGGGATAGCTAGCCGCTTCCCTTGCGCTTTCCCTGAAAAATAGTTGGTTAGTATTTTTGTACCCAACCTCAATCCTGGATATAGCTTTCCACCTCCAAATGCATTGTGTTCACACTTTTGAGGAGGTCATTGAAAAGGGGGTTCAAATAGAGAAATCTCTCATTGCAAAAGGAACTCTCAAGTCCCAATCTAGAGATAATCAAAATGTTAAACCCATGGAGAAGCTGAAGGTTTTTAACAAAAAAAAAATGTGGTGGGAGACGGGATCACTGATTCCAAACGTGTACAAACGGTCCAAACCGGTCAACCTTTTAAACTAACCAAAGGACCAATTCAACCACCACCAAAATGAAGAACGTTCACCTCTCTTAATGAACCTTTTTCGGTTATACTAAAACAATTGGATGTGGCTCACATGATGACATATCCTATGACACAACCATTTGATGACAATGCTCCAAAACCTTCATGGTACAAGGAGCATGAATATTGTGAAATGCATCATGTCAAAGGACATAAGACAGACAAATGTCTATGCCTTCGTCATTATATCCAAGACCTCATCGACAATGGGGAAATAGAGGTGGACAACCCAGGAAAAACTCAGACACCCAATGAGAAAATGGGGATATATAAAGAGCCATTCCCCAATCATGATAAAATGGAAAAGTCAAAGCCAGATCGGGGAGAGTCATCCCAAGGTTATAAAGTAGTGAATTACTTATACACCAAAAAAGACAACAATCATTATGATTCACTTATTGGATGTATTCTCTCTCCTACTGACCATGTCAACACCATCCGAATCAAGGGAAAGGATTGCACCATGGTAACAAGGCATGCCCACCTCGTGATTCTAGAACCTTCTCCATCAACCCCACAAACTGGTAAATACAACCTCTTAGAGCAACTTGAGAAGACGTCTGCTAAGATTTTGATCTTAGATCTTCTTAAGATATCCAATGTACACAAAGACATTCTATACCAAACTCTTCAGGGGTCGGGAGTGCCATTAGAGGTCGATCCTATACACCTTCAAGCCACAGTGGCCAACATCATACCAAATGAACATATTGCCTTCAACCATAGGGAGATCCCTACTGAGAATCCAACACATAATCTTCCTTTGTACATTGAGGTAGTTGTTACCCACAAGAAGATCAAATGGGTGCTTGTGGATAACGGATCAGGGTTGAACATCTACACACTAAAGTTGGTTAAATAGCTAGGACATACTGAGGCTGATCTTGAGTCAAATATCATCACTATCACCGCTTACGACAACGTGGAAAGGGAGTCAGGGGCACAATCATGTTGCCCATGGAGGTGGGTCCCACTTGCCATCAAACAAAGTTTCATGTCCTGGACTTGGAACTTCCGTATAACATGCTTCTAGGCCGCCCATGGATTCATGCCATGTAGGCCGTGCCATCAATGTTTCATCAGTGCATTAAATTGAAGCATGAGGGACACACCATTACAATACAAGGAGATTAGAGCCCTTCACTCACTACAGAGCTCTCAATAGCTTTACACGTAAGGGCACATATGCATGTCCCTCCACTGATATAGTTGTCCCTCTCTAATCTGAGGCCATGGAATCCCAGATAGATTCAGATTCTCTCAGTTCTTGTGCCCATGGTGCGTCAACATCAACCTCTCCTTTTGATTCATGGGAGATGAAAATCCTTGAATATGGCTGCGGAGAGTATAATGTGCAGCAAGCCCTCTTGGTCTCAGACCTCTCATTGTCACCCAAGACTAGAGGTCGACCCAACTATCACTTCAGAAGACCTAGAAATGAACACACTATTGGGTCATTCTTACCTGGAGGCTTGTTAGCTGAAGAAAAATTGTTGGATCCACCTACAACTTGGGTCCCAGAGGATACTCAGCCATCCTGTTATCAAACCCCTACATACGAGAAATCCAGTAAAATGATGTACTCCATGGGCTACAAGGGCCTAGGATGTGGAAGAAATGAACAAGGACAGAGAGAACCAGTGCCTCTTCCACATTTTAAAATAGAAAGATACGGCATTGGGATTTTCCCTTATGGAGCACACCCCAATGACCAAGATGCTACTTGTTCTAAATGTGAGGATAGCTCTGACTATCTAGACAGCGATACAGATTCCCATTGTAGCCAATATGAGGATCTTACCTCCACAAACCTATTCATGAACAATGTTTTCCTAACCATAACCCCTATGGAACCAACCCTTGACCTTGTTTACCCTTCCCTTGTTGAATGGGACCAACAATGTCACATGTCGCTAGATTTTTTTGAGAATGATGAGGCTATCACAGAGTTCATGGGCATAAGGGATACAATTCCCATTGGAGACCACAAGAAGGGTTTCTTTATTGACTTGGATACCTGTGCCTACTTCGGTGAGGAGGCTGAGCTTCGTGGTCAGCAAAACTTAAGAAAAAGTGAGGGAAAAAGTTCTAACGTAAAGCCTCAGAAAAAATCAAAGTCCAAGTCGCATAGTGAAAACCTCTTTGAGGCACTAGCCGACAAACAAGTAAAAAAATCAAAGGACAATAAAAGTGACCACGCCAAGGATGAAAATCTCATGGAGACATCCTTGGATGAAGATCTCAACCTTCCTCCTGATCCTACGCGTATGGAGGACTTGTCAAAATTACTAGTTGAGGAAACCATCGATGTCAATATTGGTACAGAGGAGGACCTGAAAATAGTAAAATTGGGAGCTTCACTCTCGGCTAGAGAACAGAAGACATTCACTATGCTGCTATGAGAGTTTATAGACGTGTTTGCATGGTCCTACAAAGACATGCCAGGCTTAGACCCAACTTTAGTTGTGCACAACCTAGTTGTGCATGCAGATGCTAAGCCTATCAAACAGAAGCTCAGAAAGATGCACCCAAGGGTAGCCTACTGGTTAAAGAGGAACTAGAAAGATTGCTTGCGGTAGGATTCATCTGGCCTATTGATTATTCTAAATGGATATCTAACATCATCCCTGTCTAGAAAAATCCTGTCGGGATCAGAATCTACATGGATTTTAGAGACATTAATAAGGCTTTCCCTAAGGATGATTTTCTGCTGCCAAATATTGACATGATTGGATTCAACAGTGGGATACGAGATGCTATCTCTCATGGATGGATTTTTAGGATATAACCAAATCAAGATTGCTGATGAAGATCAGCACAAAATGGCTTTCACGACTCCTTGGGGTACCTTCTGTTATCAGGTGATGCCATTTGGTCTCAAAAATGCAGGAGCTACTTATCAGTGGAAATGACAGTAATTTTTCATGATATGATTCATGATATCATGGAGGACTACGTGGATGACATCCTCAGAAAGTCTAAGACAAGAGAAGATCACCCTGTCATTTTGGTGTATCTTTGAGTGCCTACGAGAATATAAGGTCAGGCTGAACCCAAAGAAGTGTGTATTTGGCGTGCTATCAGGAAAACTGTTGGGCTTCATTGTATCAAGAAGAGGAATTGAGGTAGACCCTACTAAAGTGTCTGTTATTACTGAAATGCCTCCACCTAAGAATATTAAGCAACTGCATAGCTTACAGGGGAAAATCTAGGCTATCCGTTGCTTCATCTCCCAGCTTGCAGATAAATGCCACTCATTCACCCACTTGCTTAAAAAGGATGTCACCTTCATCTGGGGACCAGAGCAACAACAAGCCTTTTCTTTTCTTAAACAATACTTGGCTAATCCACCTGTCCTCATGCCTCCAACTCCTGGGGAGCCACTCTTGCTCTATATCTCTGCTACGTAATTTTCTATTGGTGCGCTACTCACCCAATACGACCTTGGTCATAAGGAAAAAGTGGTGTATTATCTCAGTTGCACTCTCATCGCTTATGAGCTCAACTATCCCCAAATTGAAAAAGCTTTCTTGGCTGTTGTTTTTACTTTTCAAAAACTTCACCATTATCTATTGAATACCAAAACCAAGCTGATATCCAAAGTTGACCCACTCAAGTACTTGTTATCTAAACCAGCCCTCACAGGTAGAATGGCTAATTGGATCATTCTACTAAGTGAGTTTGACATAGAATTTGTGCATCAGAAGTCGGTTAAAGGACAAGTACTCACTGACCAGCTAGCAGAAGCACCTTTGCAAGGCACTGAACCTTTAAATCTGGATCTGCCAGATGCCTCCTTGCTCTACATTGAAGAATCTATCGTATGGCAGATACACTTTGATGGGTCCTTTACTTTTCATGGTTCAGGTGCAGGGGTAGTCCTCATTACTCCTTCTGGTGACCCTATACCATAGGATTTTCACCTAGGTTTTCCTTGCACAAACAATATTGTAGAAGTATGAGGCACTTATCACAGGGATGAAGCTTGCTATCAAGTGGAACATTCACCATGTCAAGGTTGTGGGTGATTCTCAGTTAATTATCAAACAAGTTAATGATGAATACAAGGTTAAGGATGACAAGCTCATACCTTACAAAAATTTGGTAGAAACTCTAAAGGAGTACTTCATGTGCATTACATTTGAAAAAATTCCAAGAGCACAGAACAGATCAGCAGATGCTATGGTGACAGTGGGTTCTATGCTTCGTATTCCCAGGGAATAATGACATGCCATTCTTTGTAGAAAATTTACGCCAACCTATGTATGACATGCCAGAATCTTGTCTGGCTTGTGATGTTGTTGGTCCCAATTCCCCATGGTATGAGCCCATCTTTACCTATCTCAAGGACAACACGTTCCCTCCCGATATCTCCCATTCAGAAAAACAAAATCCTGATTCACCAAATAGCCCATTACACCCTTTTAGGAGGTACACTTTATCATCATGGCTATGATGGGAATCTGTTACGTTGTCTTGATATGATGGAGTCGATCCAAGTGATCAAGGAAGTACATGAAGGGGTGTGTGGAGCACATACAAATGGAATGGTTTTGGCCAAGAAATTGTTGAGAGTAGGCTACTATTGGCCTACCATGGAAACTGATTGTTGCAATTATGTCAGGAAGTGTGTACTCTGCTAGAAGTATGGAAACTTCATCCATGCTCCATCGCAACCATTGCAACCTATCACTACCCCATGGCCATTTTCTAAGTGGGGACTTGACTTGATAGGGAAACTTACTCCTACCTCATCTGATGGTCATACCCACATCATCACGGCTACTGAATACTTTACAAAGTGGGTGGAGGTTGTCCCTTTAACCTATGTAACAGGAGCTCAGATTTCCAAATTTATCATGAATCATATCATTTGTCGATATGGCATTCCTGTGGCCATTGTTACAGATAATGGGAAGTCATTTAAGAATAAGACTGTGAAAGGTCTTTGTCAGCAGTTCCAAATTAGGTTAAAATGGTCTACACCATATTACCCCCAAGGTAATGGACAGGCCGAAGCCACAAACAAGACTTTGGTGAGAATAATGGAGAAGATGGTCAGCAAAACAGGTTGTAATTGGCACTTGCAAATCCACCCAGCTCTTTGGGCTTACAGAACCTCCATTCACACTCCTATGGGTGTGACTCCATATTCTCTAGTATTTGGGACAGAATCCATCATCCCACTAGAAATTGAACTTCCTTCCCTGAGAATCTCTCTTAGGGACTATTTGGATAAAGATGAGGATTACCGGGTAGCAAGACTAGCTGAATTAGAGCTCCTAGATGAGAAGTGCATTCGCGCTCTTAATCACCTCAAAGTGTATCAGAATAGAGTCTCTAGAAACTACAACAAGAGAATCATACCTCGTCAGTTTGAGGTTGGTGATTTAGTCATGAAGGAGAACCAGTTCAACACAAGAGCAGGAATGAGAAAAGAAAGGAAAGTTCGAACCACATTGGTTAGGACCCTATGTTATTGTGGCCAAGTACGGCACAGGGGCATACAAACTTGCTCACCCCAATGGTGATGAGCTCCGTGAGCCCATGAACGCCATGCATCTTAAGCGGTTCTATGCTTAAACATGGCACAAAATCAGAAAAGCAAAAAAATCAAAAACATGGTAAAATGATCAAAAATACAAAAAAATCATCAAAAAAGAAAGAGAAAAAGAAAAAGAGAAAACAGGTCATCCACAAGTGAAAACCATGCAATTTTGGCACTTTGGATAGGTCCTTGGGTGAAAACCAGTTTTTGGCACCTGGGGAGGATTCGTTGTTCACAAGCATCTTGCATCTGGAGGGTACTTTTACTTGGCCTAGCCCTAGTTCTACCTTCGAGATTCCCTGTGAGCCCAATCCTGTCAAGCCTTGATCTGGCTTTGTCTTCTTTTATTCATCTATGAGGGGCATGGTCTTTTCACTATTCCCCATCTTACGCTGGGGGAAATTCAATGACTTCACCTTCTTGTTCATAAGCGTGTGGCCTCTGCCCTTGTACATTCCCCATCTAATGTTGGGGGCATCCACGCTTTCTTGGTTACCTGTGCATAACTCTAGAAAACCATTAGAAAACAAACAAAAACAGTAGAAAATTGTTTCAAAAAATTGCAAAAACATTCAAAATATCCAAAAACACAAAAACAATAGAAAATTCAAAACACAAAAACAATAGAAAATTGTTTCAAAAACACAAAAACAATAGAAAATTGTTTCACAAAAACAATAGAAAATTGTTTCAAAAATCCTAAAAATCCAAAACAATAGAAAATTGTTGCATGAAAACAAACTTACAAAAACATTTACTTACATTTACTTGCATTGTCTTGTTTCTTGCTTTGCTTGTTGCTTGTATAGTTGCTTCATGTTTTTGCTTTTGGGTTGTTTGTTGCTTGGGCGTACTTTGTTAGAATTCATCTTTTCTTGCTTAGATTAGATTTATTCTTACTTGTGCATATTGAGGTGTGTTTTTGCATGCTAGTGAATCATGGTGCATTATTATGTTAATTCATTGTGTTCTTTGTTAGCATTTGATTGTGTTTGTTGCATGTGCATTGTTTTGTTATCACATTATCACATTACCATCATATCATCACATCTAACATCATCTATACATCATATATCAAGAAAATCTAAGTATACATCATACATGAATGCTAAGCTAATCATCACATATTGTATCATCAAATGGGGGCAAGAGGGATCACAAATATCAAAATCTATCCCCCCCGCACCCTTATCATCATATCATCCCATCCACTAAGTATGGCACATCACATAAAACAAAACAACATTTGATATATTCTACAAGATCACATCATCTAGAAATCAAAACACATGTGATACATCACCAAGATCATGATACATATACATGTCAAATCAAATCAGAAAACATCATAAGCACATCTATCTATCCATGAGAAATAATAAACAAATGTCCATCTCATATACACATATGTCATGTCACAAATGTCCAAATCATACATGTGTGGTATATCTGTATCAAAAATGGATATACATCACATGGACAGTACATCAAAAAAGCCTTCATCTGAGGCATACAAAAGAATGGTACATGTAGCAAAGGAATAAAAGCCTTCATCAGAGGCATGTATCAAAACTGCTCTATATCAAAAATGCTTTCATCTGAGGTGTACAAAGGTGATACATCTATACAGAAAAAAGCCTTCATCAGAGGCATGTACAAAAAATGGTGATACATCTATAATAGAATAAAAGCCTTCATCAGAGGCATCATAAAGCTGTCAAAAATGCCTTCATTTGAGGTGTACAAATACAAAAAAATAAAATCCTTCATAGAGGCATGTGTCAAAAACTGCTATACAAATACAAAATGATATACATGGAGCACAATCTGCTCATAGCCTTCATAAAGAGGCATACGTGGATATACAAAATATCAGGGCTGACTCGAGCCCTCTGAAGGAGTAGTTGGCCTGTCCTGGAGGTCACATGGCATGAGCATCATCGGCTCTCTCTGGTCATGGCTGCTCCACTGAGGCCTGAGGCCTCTCAGATCTGGTGCCCCTGCTAGACTGCTGACTATAGGATGGTGCCCATCACTCAGGAGGCACTACCTCAAAATATAAAGACCTGTAGTATGAGGCTCTACCCTCTACTATCACCAAATCTCTATGTGTCTGGGTAGTCACTGCGGTACCCTCTGTGTGTCGGTAGGATGCTATCTCTGTTGTAGCTTGGGCCAGCTTGGCCTGGCCTACTACATGCTCTACCCTGAGCCTATCTCACTCTAATATCATAGGCTACAGCTGAGCCTATGTCTGCTGGTGTAAACCTGTCACCTGGGCCATCTGAGAGGCCATCTGTCGAATCTGCTGGAAGAGCACAACACTATCACCTCCTGGGCCAGCCTAGGCCCGAGCCTGGTCTCACTCTGATAGTAATGTCACAATCTGGGTCTGAGCCTGATCTTGCTCAGCTGTCATGGTCACACACCAGCCTCGGGCCTCATCTCTCTCTGCCCTAGCCTGATCTCTCTCAGCTAGGGCCTGTTGTAACTACTGCTACAATGTGGCTGTCGGTGCCACTAGCTGTGCCACTAAGACTGGTCCCTGTGGTGCTCTAGATGACTGGCCCTACTCTAGGACCCTGGCTCTAGGAATCTGTGCTGGTATCTGTACTGGGCCCTGTGGCCTCGGTCCCTGTGCCTGTGGGGCACCCTGCTCATCATGTGGTAAGCCATCAAATGGATCCTCTAGATCAGGACCTACTGCTCTCTCTCTCCACTCTGAACCATGCCAGATCTCTATGGGTGGTCGAGTACCTGCTGCCCAGGCCTCCTCCAGGATGGTAAGATGCTGAGGTAACACAGTGGCATACCAGGTCAAATAATCTGCTGAGGTACCTAGGTCCCTGACCTATCATGTTGGGTCCCATGCCTGTGGGACCACCTGTGAAAAACTCACTCTGGCTTGGGCCACCGGTATGCGAGGCCCCATGGTATGCCTCTCTAAATCTCTGTGGGCATACCATATATCAGGTTGTGGCACCCCCTGTACTATGCCAAGCTGCCACTGGCACCTGTCAACTCTATACAGCTCTATGATGTAGCTGTGACTGCCAATGATAAAGTGCTCTACTGAGCACACACTGAGCTCTGTGGCATCCTCTGGGCCACTGAATGTGTCTATAAGGTCTCCATATGATATCTATCTCTGGCAGCTCATCAAACTCTCACCTGTATCTATATAGGCTTCCTAGGTGGCCTTGTGCATCGCCACCTACTGGTACCCATGCCATGTAAGATGGCTCCTCTGGGTCTCGAACATGCAAAGTGCCCATAGGGCATCTGATCACAATGTGGTCCCATGACCAAATCTGTAACAATGAAGCTGGCCCCATGGTCTTCTGACCATGGTAAGTAATCAAATGTAGATCCCAGTATAAGTGGGCCAGTATGCACTGCCCCCAGCAATATCGCTCCCCACTGAAAATGCCATGTACTAAGGGTAGTAACCCTCTCAGGAAGGATGTCCATGTCTTATCAGTGAGAAAAAACCCACTGATAAGTGTCATGACGTAAAGAGGCCCCCGATGCAGTGTCGGGTCAGAAATGCACTCATGCAAAGCAATGGTCATACCATCATGAGGTATGTCATCTATGTCAAATAGGTCACTGCAGGCTGCTCTAATCAGCCCTACATCAGAGTTGTACTCAATCAAAGTGCCCATGATCGGCACACAGAGAATCCACCATACATCCTCTAGGGTCATGGTCATCTCCCCAGTCGGACAATCTAAAACACTGGCTCTCGCTATGCCATCACTCGGCTAGCGCAGTCAGCAAACCATGGTCCAGGGTGATAGATGACATTTGAGACACGGGGCCTAGCCCCACCACCTCGAGAAGTATAGACATAGCTCGCCGGTCTCACCGACGCATGCTCCCCTCTACCTCAGCTATCTGGGTGTGATGCTCCTGCATCTGCAATACTGGCAGACATCTCTACAAAATATCAAATCACTCATCAGTTACTAACATTTCTTCTAAAAATCTATCTATCATTTTAGGGTTAACCCAAAAATCCTAAAATTTCTTCTAAGTGTCATCTTTTTGACATTTTTCTGTCTATCCTCTACCAGCCTGGAACACCTACGTGCCCTTTCAGGGTGTGTGCACCTCCCTTTTGGCACATGTGCACATGTGCACAATTGTCTTCTGGCACTTACACCATCATTCAGGCACCTGCGCACCCTTTTGGGCATGTGTGCCACATATTTGGTGCTTGCACCATCATTTTTATGCCTGCGCTTGCACACATGTACCCCCAAGTGTGTGCACCCTTTTTTTGTGTGTGCACCCTCCTTTTTTTGTGTGTGCCCCCTTTTTGTGTGTGTGCATGTGCACACACATGTGTAGTGTGTGTGTGCACGTGGGTGTGTGTCATTTGTGCCTGTGCTTGTGTGCACGTGTGTGTTTTAGGATGCCTATGCCCCCAAAGAGATGCCTGCGCCCCCGACTTGACACCTGCTTGCCTATGCATGCGCTGACGTGACCTCCTAGCCCTAAATGCTAATTTTTGGCATTAATGAAAAAATTGATGGGAAAAGTTTGAATACTCACGAAGGGGCCATCGTCAGCATGCCACTGGTACCCTCAGACTGTGTCTGCTCACCTCAACTGATCCCGTGCAATCACCATCGTCCTCATCGCTATCAGAGCCTCAGGTAAAAACTCAATAGTGGTCGGTAACAAATGAACTGGTCGCGGTGATTTACCCCCCCAGGTGGGGTATATCAAGTTGTTTTTCACCGCCGGGAGGGCCTGGAGGCTCGTTTTGACCATTGTTTTCTCCTCTGTTCACCGATGAATAATTATTTTAATTAAATAATTATTTTTCTCTTATTTTTCACCATATTGGGGCATTTTTGTTTATCCATTACCCCTTTCTTCCCCCTAGGGAAATTTTATTGCTCCTAGGTGATTTTTCTTCTTATTCACACTCTCGTAAATAATTATTTGTCAAAAATAATTATTTTATTAATTTTTCCACTAAGCAAGGACATTATTTGTCACTTGTTTCCTTCTTTCTTCCACCTAGGGCACTTTCTATTGCGCTTAGGCCCTTCCTTCTATTTTCTTCTATTTTCTTCCATTGTCCACCGCATTTTGGAAAATAGAAAACAAAAACACTATATATATCCCATCAAAAATCCAAAAAAAAAGGGCAAAATTTTTTACAAAATCCTAAAAAGTAAAAAACCTACAAAAATGGTAACTTGCTTATTACGGCTGAAACTTGTGTCTTGTGCATGGTATTTTCTCCATATCCTACTGGTTTGTTTCACATCTTCCCTGATTAATACGACTCGTGGATCGTTGGATTCACAACCATTCACAAAGCTAGTTGCTTGCTTCATCTGTACTCTGGGGCACATTTGTTGCCTGGTGTTGTTTCATTGCGCACAACACTTTTTACTTGGACCAAATGTCCATTGTCATTTCCCCTTGCATATATCCTTGCTCGGGGCATCATTTTTAACCCTTGTCATCAATCATGAACATGTGGATCTCTTCATCTTGATAACAAAACATTTGTACAACTGTCTTGACCATTGTTGGGTTGGATATGTGTGTTCGTACTTGTTTTCCCTGTTAAATGAGCTTGTTTCCTTCTCATATTGCATTGCATTGTTGTATGTTGCGTGGAGTTGGTATTTTCAGCAATGGAAAAATTGTTCATAGTATGGATTTTCATGTCATTCTACCTTTTTCGTATGCTTATATTTTTCATAAGGACCGATGACGTAGCTCTTATGGCAATATGATGACAAGAAATTGTTCCAATAAAAAGCGGCTAGAGGCTAAGCTCTTCTCTCCCCTCCTCCATATTTCTTCTACATCACTTTCCTCTCACCCCTAATCTTCCATCTTACCAGGGCATCCTACCCCTTCCCATTCTTCTATCTATCTCTCACCTTTTTCGATCGTCGATCGTCTTCCTTCATCACCCTATCGAAACTCGAGGGGCATCTCTCCTTCCTACTAATTTTTCTTCTATCCCTTCAAAATTTCTTCCATCTACTATCTTTGAAGTGGCGTCACTTACGCCACCCCAAAGAGGGGCAAATGTAGACACCCATAATTACACCCGAGCAATTTAAATACTTAAATTGCGCTAATTATCTCCTTTCTGACAAATTGATGACATATCATCAATAAGGCTCATTTTCCTTCATATCATCATTAATTAATTACACTACGCTAATTAATTAAGTCACCTATCCAATAACATCCTAATTAACGACCTTCCATTAATTAATCACCCCTTCTATCTAGACTAATTAATTATTATTAATTAATTAGCTTTCCTTCCATTTAACAATAAATCAATATTTAATTGATTTAATCCCCTTCTAATAGCCTAAATCGTACTAATATTCCTCTAATTAGCTTCTATAAGCTTACATCTACCTATTAGTTAATCACCTTTGATTAATTAAAACACCCCCAACTCCCATGACTTGCTAAGCATAAATTAAACCCTTCTAAAGTAAGGTTACCTTTTATAAAGCAACCTTATCCATTCCTAATCATGTTTTACCTTTATCCCACATGCAAAGGGATGAAGTGTTTCCTTTATCCATTGGGCTATATAAGGAGCCCTCCTTCTACCTTTATACCTACACCTAAACTTCTTGAGAAAGCAAATGCAAAGCATATAGCAAAATAGACTAAGAGCTTGCCTTTTGTTTTCTTGAGAGTTCATCATCTTGAAGAGTTAAGCCTCTTTCCTAAGTGCTTAGGTCATATGGGAGGTGTCAAAAGGGTCTTGTAGCCCAACTTTGACAAGCCCTCATTCCTAGGTTCTTGGAATACCAAAGACAACCATTTTTTATTGCCATGGAGCCTACTTAGGTCCATTCATTTATTTGTTGTTAGAGAATAGAGGATTTAGATGCTTAACATTGTTAGTTTCAAAGTTTTGTATATTGATGAATGTTAGCATCTAACCCTTGTTTAATTCTTATCATGATGGTGCTTAGTAGTTTGTTTAATTTTTGCTAATTAAGGCTATTTAGGTGTTAGTCTTTACTTACATTAGCATTAGTTTAAAAAGTTGTAAATCTGAGTTAGTATTTGTATTGTATCATCTTTGTAAGAACTGTAACATCAAAAATATAGTTATATTTGATATAACTGTAAATACTATTATTCCCATATCGGTCACTCATTACAGTTCTTACATAGTATTATATAGTATGGAAGATATAATAGTAATCACCTGCAACAATTATATAGTATGGAAGATATAATAGTATGTTTCACTTGTCTGGTAATGATTTTAATTGTATGTTTCTCTTTCTCACATATATTTGGAATGACATGTAATCACCGACAACAAAGTGGAAACCCTGACAACTTGTAGAACACTTCATTGAAGCATTAAAAAACCAAAATGTGAAAACATGTGTGTTGGACTACCCTTGGTGGTAAGACTCCCAATTGTTGAATCAATCTAATTGGTGCATGACATTCCCTCATTATGGGAGAAAACCTCACATAGTTATTCTAGGTTCTTATGAAACTATGTATAGCTAACCAACCCCCTAGGGGTGACCTCGTATTTCTTCACATTGAGATTGTGGGATAATTGTGTTGTATATATTATATCTAGCATGATAGTAGTGAGATACGGTGTGTATCATCTACATGACCTAACTAATTGTTGATTGAAACCCTTGTGCAATGATTGGAGTTACTTTTATCTTGCCAAATCATGGTTTTATGACCTTTTCATGCTTGGAAATGGAGGAAGCTAGTTGCTTTGACTTGGTTGAGTGCTTTAAACTTGTATTAAGGTCTATTCTAGATAATGTGTAGCTGATTTGAGTAGATTTAGGAACTCTTCAAGTTCATTTAAAAATATATTTGTAGTGGTATCTTGTGAGAATGTTAGGTAAGTTATAAAGTGATAATTAATTGCTTATATATCCTTTGTATGAGGGGCTAGGACTGTATAGGTTGATTAAGACTGGACTTGAAATACTAACCCTTGTATACAGTGTCGAGGAAGAGAGATGAAACTCAAAAATGAAAGTTATATCATGAATATAAGATGTTTTATGTTGTTTTGATCAAATAATATTCTCAAAATTAAAAAAAGAGTAGAGTGTAAAGATAAGAAAGTTTTAAAAGAGCTACAAAGATGAAGAGATTGGATTTCTAATGTGATCATTTCTCTTAGCAAGGGAACATGTTCAAACTTGGCATTTCACAAAGACAAGTTACCAAATTTTAGTGTCCACACAGTTGTATATTTTTTAGGATGCTTGTGTTATTTATTGAATATGTGTGTGTGTGTGTGTGTGTGTGCGTGCGCGCACGCGCGCGTGCATGCATGTGTGTGCCTTCTATTTTCTTTAAATAGTTTATATAATAAAATATATAAATATCCTCTTACAATGTTTGATATATTTTGTTTGTTATGAATATTTTTTATTATCCTTTTTTATTGGAACTACCCTTTATATTAAATTAAAATAAAGAGAGTTACATTAATAGGGGAAATCTAAAAACTCACAGTCCCACAAAATGCCACAAGGGAAACAACAAAATAGAAAATGCCACATGGGATACATAAAAAATGCCCACAGGGCCAGCAGAAAGCACAAGAAACGAATCACACCAGTAGAATCAAGCACATGCTGCAACATCAGGAGGAGGAGGAGGAGGAGTGTCATTGTTCTTGCTGGTGACGCCTTAGGGAATCTCATTGCGCATCATGTTGCTCAAGGTAACATTCGTGGGATTTTTCTTCTTGATCATGCTACACAACTCATCAATGGTCACTTTTTTGTTGATTCTTTCCTTACCATTGTTGGGCTACTGTCAAAGTTGTTTACATATCCTGGACTAGTTGAAATCTTACACCTAGAGATGGATCAATCGTGGCAAACAATTTAAATTTTTGGGCATTCCTTTTTCCTTTGACAGTGACTCCACAACCTTGTGGAAATATGTTATTAACATAGTGGAGCTTAAGGTGGCACGATGGTCTTCCAGACCTCTATCCCTTGCTGGTAAATTCCAAGTATGTACCAAGATTCTTTCCGCCACCCATGTGTATTACTTTTTTTGTTAATTCCATTCTCGCTCTTCATTCACCAAATTTACCAAGCTATTGTGGGAATTTTTATAATGTAAACATTTTGGTTTTGTTGTCTTTCACAAAGTGGCTTAGGAGGTCTATTGTCTCCCTCGAGAGCAAGGCAACACGAGGATCATCTACTGAAAGAGTGTGGCTCTCTGTTCTAAATGGATATTTTGATGCTTGATGGGTAATCATGCCTAGAAACTCTTGTTGCGACATTGCATTACGTCCAGAGCTCTGTATGGAAAGAAATGTTAGAATGATATAGGGTTGCATACCCTTATTATCACTAAGGTTCCTATCAAAATCACCAACACTTTTGTTGCCAAAAATATCTGGAAAGCCTTTGAGATGGTCAAGTCATGGATGTGATGGTTTTCGTACAGGGATTTCTTTTAATTCTTAGAATCTTTGGTGGTCTCTTTTCATCACTGATGGTACTCTTCCGCTTGTGGAAAATCCAGGAATAAAATATATCCATATTTCTTGTAAGGGAATTCATACAATTTAGGATTTGGTTACACGCAAAGAGTGGGTGCCTTGGCTTGAGCTTAAATTAAAATTCAATCTTGCCAATTCGGACCTCTCCTCAATCTGCAAAATTCAGGAACTTATGTCTGATGTTATGCTCCACAAGTTAGGGCTTTAATCTCCGAAAGCTTGGTGGCGCGATTGGTGGTGGAACCAAGAAATTGATTTCCTTCACTATAATGCTTGAATAACCTACCATCTATTGATCCTTCTCTCTTCCTCCATTACCAAGCTCAATTCCCGATAGGGTTTACACTTTGTGCATTCCACTTGGCTTCATAGGCTTTCCTATACTTGGCATCCTTTCCTTAAGCCCAAAGTCAATCAATTCCTTTGGTGTCTGGTCTATAAAGGTCTGCCTGTGGGTGAACATCTCAATCATATTGGCATCCCTAATCCTAATTATTATCCCTTTTTTAATAACATATATTTAAAATTATTAGTAAAAAAAGTTGAAAAGAAATTGGAAATGCTTTCGTTAATTGTTTGTACACAAACCACCCTATTGACTATCATTATAAAACACCATTCGCTATAAAAAAAACAATCATATAAACTCAATTAAAGAAATGCAACAAGTTCTATATCAACTATTTTTTAAACCCCTTAAGAAAATGAACAAATCCCCTCTGTAAAATATTCAAACCCTTGGTGGGAAGATGCGTTGATGCGGACTACCAGATTTCTTATAATCTATGACCGCTAACTGGCCAAAATTTGGCGCCGCTCATACACCGCTAACACCTCAACTCTTAGTCGGGCGACAGTGGCGCTTCAAGGCGATCCCTACTTTGACACTCTGCAACTGCAAGTTGTAACTCTCTGGCATCAAATCCAAATTGAAGACAATTATAATGCTAAAGGTGCTCAGATCTGGGCTCGAATGCATTGGCTCAAAGTTGGAGATTGGGTTTCGAAAGAATTTTTCTCTCTTAGAGCCAAAAAGCCTTCTCAAAATATCTGAGCTATCATTGATAACGGAGCTCAAATCACTGACCCGTAGCTTATGTTGCAAGTATTTGTGCATCATTACAAGCTCGTTTTCCAAGCTCAACCACCCTCTGATGCTTGTCGGGCCGCTCTTGACCAATGTTTGGGGGTTGTGCCTCGCAAGCTTTTAGAGGCTCAAAAGGTGCTCTGCGAAAGAATGCTCACTATTAAAGACCTCCATGAAGACACTATGTAAATAGGTAATGATAAAGCACCTGGCTGCGATGGATTACCCTGTGAATTCTATAAAAATCTTTGGGATTCCGTCGGGAAAGACCTTTTACAGTCTATCTTGAAGGGTTTCACAACCTATCCCTAGGGCCTGGAATTAACAAGGGAAACATCAAATTCATTCCTAAGTAAGGAGATCCTGAGAAAATCACTTGTTGTCAGTTGATTACTCTATTGAACGTCTCCTATAAAATCATTTCCAAAGCATTAGCTCTATGATTAAACGTAATCTACTACCTGATATTATTCAACCAGAGAAAACAAACTTCATACAGGGATGCTTCATCCTAGATAATATCATCGCCATTTGGGAAGGCATGGAATGAGCCTACAAATCTCACAAGACACTATGTTTATCAAGATTGACTTTGAGAAATCCTATTATCGGATTGAATGGCCTTTCATCCTCATCATGCTTTAGGCCCTTGGCTTTGGCCCCATCTTTATTTAATCTGTCAATATGCTTTTTGTAAATGCATCTACTCAAATTTCTATCAATGGCCTTAGCTCGGAGCCCTTTGGGCTATTCTGGTCTATCAGATAGGGTTTTCCTCTAGCCCCTGCACTTTATGTGCTTGCGGTTGAAGTATTTGGTTATCTATTAGCCCATGCCAAAAATCAAGGTCTTGTTCATGGGATTTTGCTGCCTGCTGAGCCACCTCTCAACTCCTCAATGGGAATTTCGCAGATGATTCGTTCCTTACGCTTATCAAGGCTGAAAGTAACATTTTCAATGCCATGTAATGCTTGGATACTTTCTTCCTGGATTCTGGTTCTTCCATTCAATGGTAAAAAACTGAATGCTACAGGCAATCCTTCCTTCCTACGTCGGATTGGCTTACCACTTATGATTGGAAAAATCTTCAACATGGGGATATCTTCATATTCCTTGGTATTCCTTTTTCTTTTCAAGCCTCCCTGTCTGATCTATGGCATTATGGCATTCAATGAGTGGCAAAAAAATTGGAATATTGACTCACTAGACCCTTGTCTCTAGCTGGAAAATTCCAAATTTGTTCCAAAGTTCTGGTGGCCACCCATGTCTATTATTCATCTTGTTGGGTGCCTTCTAAAGAAACCATCCAAAAGCTGGAAAACCTACTCAAAGCTTTCTTATGGGCTAATGCTTCTACTAGAAAATATTTTCATTGAGTCACTTGGGATATATGTTTCTTACCTCGCAATTCTAGATGCCTTGGGCTTCTCCACATCCATCACCAAGGTCAAGATCTCAATGCTAAGTGGATTATCCATAGCATCGTTGGTCAGGAAGCTTGGAAAGTTCTCATACGACAAGACATATCATAAGGCTCTCCTTATGGCCACCCTGTGCCTATCAAAGTTGTGGGAACCTTCGTCCTTAAAACTATCTGGAAAGCTTGGGAATCTGTCAAACCCTAGATTTTATGGAAAGGGGATGTCTTTCGTAATGGGATATCTCTCAATCAACAATCTCTCTGGTGGTCACCGATTTTTCAATCCCAAGAGAAATTCCTTACAGAGGTTCCGGGAATCTCCTGTTAGGATATTAATATTTACATGGGTAATTATTATTTACATGTTTTTATAATTACTGTATGGTTGAAACGGTAAATATATGGTTAGTGAGTGGTTCATATATAAATATAATAAAGTAAACATTATTGTTTTATTATATATACGAAAGAATATTGTTGTACCCGTAAATCTATTAACGGGTTATTTATTTATATGGGTTCCTATTTTATAGGGTATTAGTTTTCTATTATGATGGCTATATAATAACCTAATGTATTGCATGAGATAATCAGACAGATAATATATTGGTAATGTTATCTAAATTCCGTAACCAAGACAATTCATGATTTTTCGAAGCCCATTTGGAGTCAAATCCTCTCCAATGGAAAAGACTTAGCCAAATCATAAAGAAAGGAGTAGGCTTGCAAACGATGCCAAGTGTCCAACCGATGAAAATTCAAGAGTCAAAGGAGGGATTAAAGTCTTAAAATCCCACAGGGTTTCCACTTGGAGCTAACTACAAAGGTCCCACCCAAAAAGGGGTTTTGACATTATATGCAGTGGGGTCCTTTACTTTCCAAAGGAGTGAAATGGCGTGCTTGCGAATGACACCAAGTGTCAGCACAACGCATTCCCAAACCCTGAAGAGTAATAGAAATATTAAGGATGCACGGGCCTCCCATGTGGATCTTACAACAAATGAACTCCAGGTTCAAAGTTGGTCATAAAATGTGACAAGCCATGTATCATGTATGAGTGATTATGAGATTTATCTGCAAGATCTAAATACTCACAACATTTTCAAAAGATCATAGGTAAAGGGTCATTTGGCTTGTAACTTCAGTAGTGAGTTAATGTGTAGCCCCGTGTGAAGAGTGCCAACCAGCGAAGACTCAATTTATTCATTTGCATTCAAAGGGTTGTTTCAGTATAACGACAAAATACGAACCACTTGAGTCATAAGGCCGAGAACCAATGCACAAGGGATTGAAATATCTAGTTATGTATTAAAGAGCCAAGGAGATGTTCCTCAAAAGGTGAGTCCATCTCAAAGGAGTCGGTTGCATGATAGTTAAAGATGCATTAAATAGGCATGGCTCTCACTCTTTAGAAAGGGAAGATAATGGGAAAGTGTGAGAAAGATCTCAAAAAATATGTTCCTGTCACTTCACTCCATTTATCATAATTAAAAGTAGTTGGAAAGAAGTAAGCGAGGGCTTCTTATCTCCTCTTCCTCCTCCTATATACATTGTACGCAAAAGAGATAGAAATATAGATAGAAGTAGTTAGAGATAAGTTATGGGAGTTAGTCAGTTTTCTTCTTTGTCTCAAGTCCCTCTTATGTAAAAGACAGGGGTCTGGAGCTCTAGACTTCTTCCTGGGTTTTGTAACAACATTCTTGCCTCTTTTCTAATGTAATATTGTGCACAATTATTGGAGTAATATATATTCCTTGTGGTGCATCCTATTCATCATTTGCATATCTTTATTATCTCTTATCGCCTTTATTTTTCATGTAGAAATTGTGTATCTTCCAATGTTGTTTTTATCTTTCCAATGTTGTTTTTATCTTTGAATATGTGCTTAAGTAGTTTGAGGTAGTGTTCTGTGTGATCTTTTATGACCTATGGTGCAATTTCATCCACCCTTTTCATTCGTTCACCATTTCCCTTTTTCAGACGGTAGTTGTGGTCTCGATTGATATCTTAGAAGGCTCATTCGGCACATCGCCCCCATTAAAATTCATGTTTTGTTTCACTTTTCTAACCCTCATCTCACACTGCAGAGAAGGACCGACTTCTTTAAAATATGGAGGTCTCCTTAGGGCATACGTCCCACTAACCTAATGATTCCCACAACTCTGATGGTCCAATCCTCCAAGGATGATCATCAATAGTTTTCCTGGCACACCTGGTGGGACGAATCATAGGGGTATTTTATCATGGCATCAACTCATTTTGTTCCGAATGAAGTTCAAACTTTAATGAAGATAATTGCAATCACATCCAGTGATTCCACATGGTTCGGACAAATCATTACAAAGGCTCACAGACCTCCCTCTCATCCATTTCCACTCATCTTTCTTTCTACATCTTCCATTTCTCTTCATCCTATGGATTCATGCAATCATAACTTCATTACCACCAAGGGATCGTCCTCTTGTCCATCTCCAAGCCACCCATTCCACCTTTCCCCTTTCTTCGAGCAGATATACCCCTCGCACAAGCAACCAATGGCTCTAAATCCAAAAGAAGAGGAGCATATGGTGAGAAGTGATACAAACTCAAGAGGTTTGTATTACAAGATGAGTAGTAGAGAGGCTGTAGAAGTTGCCTCTATTTGTCCTCCCCACAAAGTAGCCCCCCCGGAAGATTTTTTATCAATGGGATTCATATTACAAGATGAAGCCACATATGATGGAGAATTTGCAGACTCAAAAACCATCATAAAAAAGCGTAAAGCTTTGACAAAGGAGGAAGAAGATAAGCTTGAGTGCTTGTCAGATTTGGGGGGATGCCTTGATGAAGAAGGGCCTATGGAAATAACATCCTTCGCCACTTCATCAACCCCGCAACAAAGGTAGCCTTCTGCTCACAGCAACTCCCCTGGGACTAGTCGAAGGGCTCTAGAATAAAGTATTATTGAGAGATTTTTTATTTCAATCGAAGATCCTGGATTCACCAAAAAAAGCTGCTAAAAACAAGGAGGGAAAGGATAGGGATGACACCCTTCAAAAAGCCTGCAAAAGGGCCCCATTCCAAAAGATGCAATCCATAATGACGAGCAGAATCAGAGAGTCAGATCGACTCCCACCAAAGAATGGTCCTCTTCAAGACCAAGGAAAGCCTCAACACGAGTCATTCTCACTTCAAGGTATGAGGATAATTTTCAAGACCCTGAGGGTCAGCTACAACACCTCCAACCAAGAGAGGAACATCTCAAAGAGGTATTCATTCTTTTCGTTGATACTGTGGGTGGAAGAGTGAAAGGTAAATTTTCACTCTTATTACAGGACATATCAATAGCTAAATTTATCATATGGCCATGCTTTATAAGAAAAGGAAGCTATTTTTCCTTGTTTGTTTCAGGTTTTGTTTAGCTTGTACTAAATCAATTAGATTAGGAGTAGGAGTAGATTGCTTTCAGTAAAATAAGTGCCTGCGCACACTTTGCATGACTCATTTGAGGCATGTATGTTTTTTCTTTTGTATAGTCCCGCGCTTATATTACTCCATTAAAGAGGCACCAGATCCTAGAAAAAGACTCTGGCTCACTGGAGAATTCACAGTTGTCTGAGGTGGTTGCAAGCTTCACTTCGAACAAATGCAGAGCAACTAAAATTAGTCAGGGGATTTTGTTGGTTGTTTTTTTAATTTTCTAATCTCACAAAAAAAAGTTACAGATATTTTTTATTATGAGAGTAGGAAGGCACAAGGATTAGTCAACAAATATGAAGGCTCTGTAGCATCCAAAATTGCTACTAACCCAAGTTCGAAGTGGCTTTGAAGCACAATTCTAGACCAAATTAATAAGCGAGAGATTGTGGGTTCTTTCCGTTTAGCAGGCTAATGGTCCTAGTGAGTCGCTAGACTGTTATCTAAATTATGCATCCAGGAATATTCCTTCCTTTTTGAATCCCATTTGGAGTCGAATCCTTGCCAATGGAAAAGACTTAGCCAAGTCATAAAGAAAGCAATAGGCTCACAGACAATGCCAAGTGTCCAACCGATGCAACTTTAAGAGTCAAAGGAGGGAGTAAAGTTTCAAAAGCCCCACATGGTTTCCACATGGAGCTAACTAAAAAGGTCCCACCCAAAAAGGGGTTTTGACATTATATGCAGTGGGGTCCTTTACTTGCCCAAAGGAGAAAAATAATGTGCTTGCGAACAACGCCAAGTGTCGGCACAGCGCATTCCCAAACCCTGAAGAGCAGAAGAAATCTTAAGGATGTGCGAGCCTCCCACGTGGATCTTGCAACATATGAACTCCAGTATCAAAGCAGGTCACAAAAGGTGACAAGCCATGTATCACGTATGAGTGATTATGAGACTTATTTGCAAGATCTAAATACTCAAGAATTTTTCAAAAGATCGGAGGTAAAGGGTCATTTGGCTTATAACTTCAGTAGCGAGTTAATGCGTAACCCAGTGTGAAGAGTGCCAACCAGCGAAGACTCAAGTTATTCATCTGCATTCAAAGGGTCGTTTCAGTATAATGAAAAAATACATGCCGCTTGAGTCATAAGGGCGGGAACCAATGCACAAGGGATCGAAATATTTGGTTTTGTATTAAAGACCCGAGGGGATGTTCCTCAAAAGGTGAGCCCATCTCAAAGGATTCAGTTGTAGGATAGTTAAAGATGCATTAAATAGGCATGGCTTTCACTCTATAGAAAGGCCAGATAATGGGAAAGTGTGAGACAGATCTCGAAAAATTTGTTCCTGTCACTTCACTCCATTTATCATAATTAAAAGTAGTTGGAAAGGAGTAAGGGAGGGCTTCTTATCTCCTCTTCCTCCCCCTATATATATTGTATGCAAAAGATATAGAAATATAGATAGAAGTAGTTAGAGATAAGTTATGGGAGTTAGTCGGTTTTCTTCTCTATCTCAAGTCCCTCTTCTGTAAAATACAGGGGACTAGAGCTCTAGCCTTCTTCCTGGGTTTTGTAACAACAATCTTTCCTCTTTTCTGATGTACTACTATGCACAATTATTGGAGTAATATATATGCCTTGTGGTGCATCCTGTTCATCATTTACATATCTTTATTATCTCTAATCGCCTTTATTTTTCATGTAGAAATTGTGCATCTTCCAATGTTGTTTCTATCTTTGAAGTTGTGCTTAAGTAGTTTGAGATAGTGTTGTGTGTGATCTTTAATGACTGTGGTGTAATTTTGTCCACCCTTTTTAGTTGTTCACTGTTTCCCTATTTCATACAGTTGAGGTCTCGATTGATCTCTTAGAAGGCTCATTCGGTGCATCGCCCCTGTTAAAATTTGTGTTTTGTTTCGCTTTTATGACCCTCATCTCACACTGTAAGGAAGAACCAGCTTCTTTAAAATCTATAGGTCTCCTTAGGGCGCATGTTCCACTAACCCAAGGATTCCCATGACTCTGACGGTCCAATCCGCCAAGGATGATTGTCAACAGGTAATACAATTATTATTATCATATTTGGCTATGTAAAAGCTTAAACCAAATTTATATTTGGTATCAAAGCGATATCGATCTTGATGAGAGTCGAGAGAGAGGACACTGAAAATGTTTAGAAATTTGGCGTAGATCAATTTAATTTGTTTTAGCATCTGAATGCTTAAGTGTTCATTTTGTGCTATCCATGGAAGTTTCTTGCACATGGTTACAGTTCTGACAAGGGCTTAATTTATATGTAAGTAAGGTGGAAAAGAAACGGGTGTTCAACTTTTGCAGTGGAAGCGTTGTGTGAGTTCAACTCGTTGGTATCAACATCTCAAGTTTAATCCATTTCGTTTGATCAATTTTGGGTTGCATAGTATTCTCCAACAAACCATTTGGAACGTGGCACACTACCTTCAGAGAGTGGAAATTATTTTTGGTGTTTTATCATTACTACTTTTACTCTGTGTGGAAGACTATCTGACACCTCCAACTAGCAAGTACATATTTGCATTAAAATCTATGCCTTCAATTGGTATTCGCAGCTATTCACAAGGGATTCATATCCCTGTCAAATCTAGCTTGGAGGACATAATTTTTGGCATTTCATTTCGGAAATTGTGCTTGGCCATGTGGTGAATAGAAGACTTTGCACCTGCGTAGAAATTACAATATGTGAGTTGACAATTTGTTGTTGTTTTGCTATCTTTTGGAGTCGTGGTGATTGGAAACGTGGCCTTCTCCATTTTTAAAAAATTTCCCAATTTGGAGCACTCATTTTCTATGAGAATGTGTCTTAACGATACTGGGAAGGAAAATATATGGTGTGAGGGTTTCATCCATCCTACTCGGCACCACACTAGGAGGAAAAGACTTCATTTGCTGATAAAATTTGGAAGTGTCCAGAAGTCTCCTCTCCCGTGCGTCATCACTTGTTGGTATTTCTATTCCTTTCACGTGAGTTTCTACATATCTAGGATTTTAGACACCTATGTAATTTTTCAAGGCATGTTTTCATTTTGTTTCATGAAGTCTTTTAATGTTTTCAAGGTGATCTATTGTGATCCGCACTTTCTTCTTAAGTTTGTTTATTATGTATCAAGAGTCTAAACTTTCATAGTTTTGTATATGTAGCTTTGGTCAAAATATTTAGTTGTTCGTTGACATTTTAATGAGTCCTCGTATTGTCATAGTATTTATTCCGGTCATTGTCCGATAAAATATTACGTGTCTTCATTATAAGTATAGTATTTTGTGAAGACTTAATTCATAGTCAAGTTCGTATATTAGTGATGTGTAATACATCATCCATCAACTTATTTAGATTTTTTATGTCTTTAGTTATTAAGTCATCTTCATATAAAAAGTAATCCCATTTTATTACTTTTTAGTCGAGTCAAGTCTTCTTGTCCAAGTCAAAAGTGTTGTTTTTAAATTTGTAAATTGTCGTCAAAAGTTGTATAATTGTAAAAAGTCCAAAAAATAAAATAAAAATTTCCTTACGGATACATTTTTGGTGTTACCTGACGTCCGAAAAAATAAAGTGTTTCACATTGCGGGAGGGAAGATATAATAAACATTGTGGAAACAATTGAGCTTCATATCCAAATCCGACTGAGTTAGCAACATGCTAATGGAGGACGGAGGCTAGAGTACAACCAACGACCTCTCATCAGTCATCAATGGCAAGGCCGCATAGAGCTGTGGTGGCATATAGATAATGTGAGTATATGCTTTTCAGTGTGGTTTTGTGCACTTTAGTTTTTACAGTTTGCAGTTTTCAATAAGTGGAAATTTCACATTGAGGGGGGAACATGATCAACATGATCTGATGTTCTATTTCTAGTTTTTCAGTTGTGTATGTGATTATTCCTATATAAATTCCCCAATGCAAAAACATAGTGAAGAACAGATAGCACAATGAAATGCAACATCATGAGTATTGATGAGGTTAGACAATCAGATGTGTTCCTATTCATACCTAGGTTTGTGGTTAGCGTATGGAAAACCATTGAAGGCTACTCAAATGTATTCTTGTTTGAGTTCCCACACTGCTAGGTCAGATGTGTTCCTTGGAGTGACAGGTTGATAAGCAGATGATTCATGAGCGTGTTCCCATCCTCATCGGTCAGATGTGTTCCTGACAGTGCATGGTCAATAAGAAGTTGATGTGTTCCTTCTTCTACCTTCAATTTGAGTGTGTGTCAAGATCATGAGCATGCAAAGGTGACACGTTGTAGAGGAAGTGCGAAAGTTGTTAGCTACCATGTAAACATTAAGGGGGGAATGTTATGATGTTAATATTTACATGAGTAATTATTATTTACTTGTGTCTATAATTACCATATGGTTGAAACAGTAAATATATGGTTAGTGAGTGGTTCGTATATAAATATAATAAAACAAACATTATTGTTTTATTATATATAAAAAAGAATATTGTTGTACCCGTAAATCTATTAATGGGTTATTTGTTGTATGGGTTCCTATTTTATACAGTATTGGTTTTCTATTATGATGGCTATATAATAGCCTAATGTATTGCACGAGATACTTAGACAGATAATATATTAGTAATAAAGTGATTATTATCATATTTGGTTGTGTAAAAGATTAGATCAAATTTATATCTCCACGCTCAAATTCTTTAAGCGTGGAATTCATACCATCGAGGTTTTTTTTTGCAAAAACAAGCAATCCTGGTTTGCTTGGTTGGAGTTTAAAACTCTGTTTCGGCTCTCCAACCAGGATCAGGATACTTTCAATACTGTGATCAATTATGTTCTTGATCACATGCTACATAAGATTGTTGTGCACTCTTCTCACCCTTGGTGGACAGACTAGAAGTGGTTTGTCAATACTCATTTATGTGACTATAAAGCCAACAAAGACTATCGGTGGCTCTCACCCCATTTTCCCATGGTGGACAAACTCAGCGCTCGTTGGGGAATGAACACCACCCCATATGGCTGGGGGAAACGGTTTGAGACTGTTTGGACTATGTGTTGAGCCCAAAATTGCTCATTTTTTGTGGTGTATTCTTCACCAAGGCCTTCCTATTGGGGCCCGTCTTGTTCAAATTGGGATTCCGGCTCCCAAATGCCCCTTCTGTGGGCATCTGAAAACTATTATGCATGTTTTTCTGGTTTTGTCTCAAAGCTCAAACTGCCTGGAACTGGATCCATACTTTTTTCTTTCCTTCTCGGCCCCACTGTTTCACTTGGCAACATATCCTCCTAGGAGACAATCCCAAACTTTTGCCTATGTTCACCCAAATTTTGACATGTTTTTGGAGGGGAGATTTTATTTTGGATATGGAAAGAAAGGAATGTTTTTTTCTCTGTTAATTCTGCAGTTGATCAGTCTTTCTCGATTTATAATAAATCTATGGTGATCTCCAATGCGCTTTTGCAAATTCAAGTTCAAGCGAATAAGGTGGTGTTAGAGGTGGACCACCTCCAGACTTTATTGTGACATTGGGGGGAAGCCCTGTGCAATGTTGCTTGGGTTCTTCCCTCTCCCACTAGGCACTCTATGGCCTCCTCTCATGGCAGCCGACGTAGTAGATCCCAGCGTCATGCGTTCAATCGCTCTCGTCGTTCTCCTGGGCTGAGCCATTGACACAGCCACTCACCTAGGCACCACCGCATTCCTTGGCTCACCAGCAAGGTTGGGGCGGTTCTCCACCTCGATTGTCGGCTTACCAGCAGGGTTGGGGTTCTCCCTCCACCACTTCTCAATAGGTCGCCTAGCATCCGCCGCCACCCCTGCCTGCTGTTGGAAAATTCCCTCAGCTCAGCTTAGCCATTCCTATGCGCAGGGAAGCAGATCCTGAAGAAGAATGTGTTGATCGCTGAGAGATTCCCGACAGTGGCAAAGATCTACCTAGTTCGGGGTGACCAAATGATTAGGATCTACCCGCCTCGGGCATGTTTGTTGTTGTTGCCTTATTTTGTCTTTGTTTTTTGCCAGGATCGATTTTTTGTTGTTTCTCCCTAGGCTCGGCCGAGTTTAACTTTTGGTTTCCTAGGCTCGACCTAATTTATTTGTGGTTTTGGGACGTGCTCTCATACCGTCCACTTTTTTGTTGAAAGCTATCTTGTATCTTATTGCATTAATATAATATAAAATCTTTTTCATCAAAAATAAAAAATAAAAAATTCAAACCCTCTCCACAAAATATTCAAACCCTCTCGTCATAAAGGGTCCACTTGAGGGTTTCAAATTATCCCCTAATTAAATAAAATAAAAACCGTGCACCGAATTCCTCAATGAATGACTTGACTGTAGATTTCCTGTGGTAAGATGCCATTTTGGCAGTGTTCGTTTGTCCGATTGAATGTTTGACCAATTCAGAGGTACTTACTTAGAACGTCTCTTTGACCCACACACACACACACAGTTTAAATTGAACTGCCATCATCCCTTTCATTTCCATCGCAACATCTCTCGCTCGGCATTTCTTTTTAAAATTTAGAAAACATGTCTAACGGAGAGGCGGTACAGGGAAGGTAATTGCTTCTGTTAATTTACATTGATTAGGAACTTATCTTCTATATATGCTGCTCTTCTTTATAACTGTGTTGTTTTTGTTTGTAAATAAATGAAGACTGGAAGGCAAAGTTGCTGTAATTACGGGCGGAGCGGCAGGGATCGGAGAGGCCACAGTTCGGCTATTCACAAAACACGGAGCGAAAGTGATAATTGCAGACATTGCAGACGAAGCAGGTCTAAAACTGAGCGAATCAGTGAGTCCACTGGGAACATTCATCCACTGCGATGTGAGCAAAGAAGAAGATGTGAGCGCAGCCGTGGATTTGGCAGTGGAAAAGCACGGCAAACTGGACATTATGTTTAACAACGCGGGGACGATATCTTCAGAGATAAGAAGCGCGGTGGAGTACGACATGAAGAAATTCGATCGCGTGATGAACATAAACGTGAAGGGAGTGATGCACGGGATTAAGCATGCGGCGCGGGTTATGATCCCTCATAAAAAGGGGTGCATAATAAACACAGCAAGTATTGCGGGGTTATTGGGAGGAGTGGCTCCTTACTCTTACACGGCCTCCAAGCATGCGGTTATCGGGCTGACTAAGAACGGCGCCGCTGAGCTGGGGAAATTCGGAATAAGGGTGAACAGCGTATCTCCGTCGGGGCTGGCCACTTATTTCTCGATGCAGCACTACGAAGAGATTACTGAGGAGAGGAAGACGGAGGTGGAGGGATTCTTTCACAGCAGGGCGAACTTGAAAGGGGCGACTCTCAAAGTGGAGGATATGGCGCAGGCGGCTTTGTTCTTGGCAGGAGATGACTCCAAATATGTGAGCGGACATAACCTGGTTCTCGACGGCGGATCCAGCGTCGTCAACCACTCCTGGGGCCTCTACCAATAATCACCCTTCCTTCCTCCTCATCTACGACCTTTCTTCCAAATAACTTTCTACACATTTTCTAGAAAATCTCGTCTTCTTCTCAATTTAATAATTTCGATACCATTTCGAATAACTGTCAAAGGCAACATGCTGTGTTAGACATCAACTCAGTCCATTCTTGTGATTGTTTTGATATTAAACAGTTGCGGGCCTTACCGGGATTCGAATGCGGATCGCCTATTATTCTAAGTCAGCAGTCTCCCTTGCCCCGCGTGGTAGGTAACGGAATGGTATTCGTTTAGGAGATCTTTCAAAAAAAGAAACAAGAGAAATTAAGCTCTATTATTATAAAGTAATTGTCTCCAATGGAATATCCTTCAATCTTTTAAAGTTAAATGGAAAAAGTATATTATTCTTACGTCATATACTAGAAATTGTACATGAGTTGCATAGGCCGGATAGATGGCAATGTTTAATTTTTTATTTTTTATTTTTATTTTTAAGATATTTTGCCAAACCATTTAAGTGTGTTATTTAATTTTTCTATGTTCTTAGAATAATAGGACGAATATTCATTTGTACAATAAGGCCTGATTTTACTGTATTATATCTATTTAATCATCATTGTAAAATGTATGTAGATAGTTGTAGTGTATGATGGAAATTTCACACATATTTATCATTCCCTCCTCCTTGGTAGCTTTATAGTATTCTAAGAACATTTCCCATTCAATTACCGGTCTTTAGATACATGCCTTGCAACCCTGAGTCAAGATGTGCATCTTCATTTTATCTTGAAATCTTGTACAACTAAAAATCCTCGGCCAATCAAAATTAATTCCACATTAGTTGGTTGGCTTAGTCCATGATACCATATAAACCCAAAGTACTATGATCCAAAAGCTCAATCTCATATTGGTTCGCTGCCTTGGTCCGTGTACCATAGAAACCCGAACATACCATGATCCTTATGTCCATAAGGGTGACACCACAATGGAAGTCCTCTTACTAACATAATGGTTGATTGATTATAAGATTAGTGTGTGTGCTTGCTCACTCTTCCCTCTCTATTGTGAATTCATATTACCCAAAAAATCACACTCAATTCTTGGCATATGGATACATGTCTCACTACCCTAAGACGATTATGTCTTTTCAATGCATCTTGGATTTACTTCTATGAATCTAACACTCCTCATTCTACCAAACAATTAATCCAACATTAGTTAGTTGGCTTGGTCTATGGTACCGTATAAACCCTGATATACCATTATCCTTATGCCAATTAGGGTGACACCACAAAGGAAGTGGCCATCTGATCTAAAAATGGATCTGAAATACCCAATTCTATGTATCCTCCATGTCGATACTTGCAGTACATATTCTCAACATATTCTTTATTCAAAGGATGGTCTAGTTAGGCAAAGGGTGATATGGACACCTTCGAATGACATATGCGGGCCATCATTATTCAGATCAGAATTTTTCTAGGTGACAGTTACGTAACCACCGCTCTTCACAAAACAGTGGCTACATAATCATTGGATGCAGGGACCGACAATTGCGTAACTGCCTCGACGGTAACACAAACACCACAATGGTTATACAACCACCACTCTGTGGTCATGGACAATCCTATCCCTAACGATGCCAAAATGGGAATTCAAGCGATTGCAAATGTTTGGATTGCCCAGATTAGTTCGTTTTGCCTTTCCCTCCATCTGTGGGTAGAGAAACTATAAATACAAGTTTGATTCTTCATTCTAGCAGGGGATTTTGAGTGAATTCAAGTGTGAGCAAAGAGGAGGAGTTGGAGTTCTTTCTTGTTTTGTTCATTGAGAGTGAGTTTTCCATGGTTGAGAAGTTGTGAGCAAACAAATACAATTAGGAGGGTGAATCCTTCTTGAAGGCCAATTGTTGGTAGTACTTTGTATTTTTTGGAGAATTACATAGTGAGATGGAAGTAATTTTCTTACCCACTGGAGTTTTTCACACATTGGGCTTCTCCAGGATAAATTCTTGTGTCTCATTTGCATTCTATTTCTCAATTTTTAGTATGGTTGTGATTTTTTCATGCACATTATATTGGATAAAAACGAACTTAGTCAATTTCCATTCAATTATCAATAAACAAGATATGTTAATTGTTGAAAATAGGCAATTTATGGGGGATATTGGTATTAGAGCACATTCGATCAATTGTTTTTATGTGGTTAACTTGTGTTGACATTTGTAGTTAGATGCCCCTTACCCAAAAGGGAAGTGAAAGTGGTGAAGGTATCCTTATTTATTTTGAAGAAGAGATTTACAACAGGAGCAAGAAGCAAGGAATCCAAGACATAGCTCGTAGAGAAGATGTGGATGAGACTAGAGAAGAGAGTTTCTACAAGTTATAGGCGAATGTGGAAAGCCTATCCAAAGATATGGGCAATATTTCCTTGTCCATAGGGAAATTGGAGTCCATCATGGGATTTCTCATGGAGAAACTTGGTGTTCCAAATGAGGCGCTATGAACCCATAAAGAAGATACTTTTGAGTATGAAGAAGAGAAACCCCGTGCCATCCTAATACCCCCCATTCAAAGCCGAGGTGAAGATAGAGATTTGGGATTATGATGGAGACGTGAATGCTGAGAAGCTAGACCATTGGCTAGCTCAACTTGAGGTATATTTCAGTTTGCATCAAATCAATGAGAGTCAGTAGATTTCCTTTGCAAGGTTAAAATTGACCAATCATGCTTTAACTTGGTTGGAAAGTTATGTTCATTATTTGTTTGTTAAGAAGCTTCCTCCTATTACTAAGTGGGATGAATTTAAGAGGATAATATAGAAGTAGTTCTATCTCATTTGTTATGAGGAAGAGAGGTCCATGTATTGCTAGTATCTTCGGCAAAAACAATGCTAGAATGTGCACGAGTACACTAGTGATTTATGGAAGAAATTTGTCCACATGGGCAAAGATGTAGCGGACTAAGACCTTCTAATGAAGTATGTCAATGGACTACAAAGCCACCTAAGGAGACCAGTTCTTTTGGCCAATCCGACAGATGTAGATGAGGCTTGTTCTCAAGCTCACTATTTAGAGATGGACAAGAAAAGGAGTTCATCTACCTGTCAACCTACTTCAAACAAACAAGGTGACACCAAGCAAGAGGATAAGGGAAAAGGGAAAGGTAAGAAGAAAGCTACTTCCATTTCTAAGAAGGTACTAAACTTGATTGTGGGCATTTTGATGTTGACACTCATTCTGAGAAAAAATGTTAGAAGCTCCACCCAAAATTACATCCCTTCAAGAATAAGAAAAATAAGAAGGTCATGGCTGCCCTCTAAAGGGAGGAAGTATTTTGTAGCGAAGAGGTGGATGAGAATATGTGTTGTGCCTCTGTCCGCATAGAGGTATGATTTGGTAATAGCAGTAAAGCTCAAGAGAATGAACTTACTAAGCTATTTAATATTAAAATTCAGTTGAAGAAAACCGAATTGGATGCTCTTTTTTATACTTGTTCACAAGCTAATTTGGTTAGTAAAGAGTTAGTTGATGGGCTGATGTTGGAAAATTACAATCATCCAACTCCGTACTCATTGGGTTGGGTAAATAAAGGTGTAGACATCATGGTTACCAAGAAATACACGATTACTTTTGGTATTGATAAAAAATGCATTGATGAAGTTATATTGGATGTCGTTCCTCTTGATGTGTGTGGCGTAGTGTTTGGCAGTTCATATTTGTATATTAGAGATGCCATCTTCATCAGAAGAGATAACTAGTACCATTTGGTGAAGGATGGTAAGAGCTATGTCATTTCATCCTTTGTAGGATAATCAAATATTTCTTTGGTAAGTTCCACTGAAGCCCAGAAACTTAATGCTAGTGGGAGATTTTCTTTACTTCTTTTAAGGGATGGAAAAGATGAGGAAGTTATCTTTGAGACCACTCATAGCATGGTTGCTAATTAAGAGTAAAAAAATGGAGGATTTTCTTCAACAATTCAGGGAAGAGCTTATGGGGATGCCCCCAAATAGGCCAATTGAGCATATGATACAATTGTTACTTGATTATCTACTTCCAGAATCAGGATTCCTTAGGCAGTCCATGCAGGAAGCCCATGAAAAGAAACAACAGTTGTAGTATTTGTTTGAGTAAAAACAAACTTAAGGGTTGGTTGGTCACTTTGGCATGATAAAGATTATTGAGCACTTACACAGGTATGATTTTTGTCCAAACACATGGAGATAGAAGTTGCTAACTTTGACACGGGTGTGTTTCACATAGTGAAGGAGTGTTGGGGTTATGTATACCAGTATCAGTTTCTTCCCAACCATGGGTAAGTATCTCCATGAATTTTATGGATAGTTTTCTTACTTCCAAGCATTGGTATGAGTATGTTTTTATGGTGGTAGAATGGTTTGGTAAAATGGCTATTCACATTCCTTGCAAAAATACCAGTAAATATAACAAACTTGTTAGTTGCTTAATCCGCGGGTTGACATGTCTTTGTTTTTGTCTAATAGGCTTAGCCATGAGATCTAATTCAATAGTGTGTTGTGCTAGATCAGGATCAAAACTTCGGAGATCTTCATAGTTCCATGCAAGGATATTAGCAAATTCTTGAAAAATTTCCACAGAAGCATGATTTTCTTGAGGAGTGCATTCCTTGCCAATTTTGAGTGGCTTATTCTTGCCAATTGAAATGGGTTCATAGTTATCTTCTTTAACTATCATGTTCACCTTTTCCTTTCTCATATAGTCATCTGGGAGATGCAGATGGATTCTAAGGTAACTAATATTTGGGACAAATTTTTTGACCTTAGTTGGTTAATTTGGTCCCCATATTATTGCTTTAACTTATTTTGGTTCCTTGAAGAGAACTCAACTTCTTATTGGATGAATTTTATGATCTATATGTCATTCTCGAAGACTTGTCAATGGATATCATTATTAGGTACCACGAGCCTCACTACCACTTTGATGTGCGGTTGTTCCTTGTTCCTTTTCACCTCTTCAGCAACATCAAATATTGCTCCTATCATAGCCAATCTATCTGCTTGTTTATTTTTTTCCCTTGTTATGGTGCAGATATTGAAAGCTTCATAATCCTCTATGAGGTCCCATACCCTATGCTAGTAAGCTCTAAGCTGATGAATCTTGGTTGTGTTTATTCCTCTCATTTGATTGAAAATTAGCTTACTATCCCCAAAGGTTTGTAAATATTTTATTTTATTTTAATATTTCCCATTGAAGGCCTTATATGAGAGATTCATACTCCATTGAGATGTTACAAAAACTGGATTGAAATAAGAAAGAGGAGTAGTATCTTATACCAATTGGAGATAGGATCATCACACATACTCTTTCTCTTGACCTGCTTCTTGAACCACCAAAAAACATTTTCCAAAGGCCAGTTTTGTGTTCATCTTTTGCCGTCATAATGTCAGACGGAGGTGACTTTTCTTTCCACATACATTAAATGTTAAGGGCTTCTTTCTCGACTTGTTTGTATGGGTCAAAACCATGACACTCGTTTCCCCATTCATCAAGTAATGAATATGGGATACCATCAATCTGAGTAATTACCTCTTCAATGCTTGGATGATCTTCTTGATAAAAAAAATAGTGCAATTTGCATTGATGGGTCTGGGTGTATAAGGCTATATATGATATGTGGCAATAAGCTCAGACCTTATAGTGACCTTGGTGCCATATCTAGTTCTGAAGAGCATATGTGACCAATCCACGGATAGATATCCGTTAATCTTGGAAGTGAAATCCCATGAGAGGAAAAAAGAAAAGAATGGAGGTAGATCGATAATGAACACGTCTTGCAGAATTGAGAAGTTGGGGCATGTATGTAGTGTAATACTTAGGCCTCTTATAATCACAATGGTCCCAACTGTGGTTCCATCTAATTGTGCCACTCCCTTATAGAGTGACTCATATTCAAGGCCAAGTTGATATGCTATTCATTTGGGCATTATTGATTTGTTTGCCGCTGAGTCTATCATACAATTATGAACTAAATGATTTCCCACAATGAGAGACACATATAAGGGTGGTGGCTTTATGAATATTCCTAATTGATCATCATTTCTATTGAAGTGAATTGGTGAGCACAACCTTTTCCTTCCCCTTAGGTTTCTCGAGCAATGCGAGGAGGTCAACCACGACATCTTGCAGGAGATCTATCTTTCTAGGGATAGCTAAGGATTCCCACATGTAGATGCTTAACTTCTTAATTTTGCTCCAGGATGTTGAAGGCAGTAACCATAGTTTTCTACAATAGAGGAATGATGTTTACCTTCCTTTCTCATTCAATCAGTGGGTTTTATTTGGTTGGCGGATCCACAATATGCCGCAGATCTTCTTTGTCCTACGAAATCACAATGTTCTGTGGATTCATAACATTATGTGGGTCCACAGTTGAAGCTTGAAATACTCCTAAGCCCACGAGTTTCCTAACTTGACGATTACAAATTAGAGTAGTAAGGGATGGTATATTTCCTTCTTCCTGTCTCCTTTTTTCCTTGGTGTTCACGGCCATACGAGCAACGAATGCATTTGATTACTTTCTTACAATTGATTGATTTTGTGAAACTCCTCCATCTACCAAATCACAAGTGAAGCATCATTCGACAACATTTCTTACATACTTTCTTGATGTGAATCTCCTTCCGTGGGTACACCTTATGGAAAAGAAAAAAAATTTACCACTAAGGCTTGGCTAAGAATACCATTGCCACACGTTTCTTGATTATGGGGAAGGTTACAAGGAAAACACCATTCATAATCTTGCACAAGATTATTTTTCATTACGACTAAAGACTTAAATGAAATAGCCACATTTGGGTTGTAAGATTGGAAAGGTTTTGCAGGAATTATTTGATTTTGTGGTTCCGCTTGGAATGGAGGTCTGACTTACATGTGAAGAGACTTGTTAGGTTGGTATGAGGGTTGGTAAGGCTTGAAGTTTTAGATTTGTTTCCTTTTTAGTGATACCAATTTTGGTTTCTTAAACGTGCACCCACGTCTCAGATTTCTTAAAAGGGCCGAGGTGTCTAAGACCACAATGGAACCGTCCCCAAGTTATGGGACCTTGTGTGCTTGGGTCGGATCTCCGAAGAAGGCCGGTTCCTCTACCTACCTCTAACACTATTACTACTCCTAATGTTGAATGTAAATCCTATACTAAACATGCCAAGGGACTAGGGATAGAAGGATGTGTAGAAAGGGGAAATCCTAAGCTAAGGAAGGCGATAGTGCCAGAAGGAAAGGGTCGATCTCTCTCCACGAGCGGTGAAGGAAAAAGAGAGGGCACAGGAGAAGAGGGAAGACGACGTGTGCCACAGATAAACACGCGGGCTCAGGCTTCCTGCACGCACAACACATGAACGTGGGGATTGCAAGAAGAGGAATACACATAGCATGCCAGAAAATGCAAACAGAGAGGTGAGATGCAATGAAAACGAGAGAGGGAAGACAAGAGTTCCACAAAACATGATTTTATTGCTTAAGGGACGCATAATCATTTACATTCATGACAGGAGGCAAGAAAACATTGCAGAGACCATGCCAAGGTATGATACCCGTGGGAAGTTGGCCACCATTTTGGCATGGTGCCATTACAAAAAGGAGAGATATTTTTACAAAGTAGACCTCTGCTATTTGTAGAAGAAGAAGGAGAGAAGAGAAGGAGAAAGGGAGGGAAACTTGGATTCAAATCTTCAACCAGCGATAAATGCCTAAAAATCCACCTGCAAGGCTATCAGATGCGCTTCCCCATGTCTGTTTTGTGTGTGAAAGAACGAAGAAGGAAAGATCTGATGAAATCTAGTAGCTGAGGTCGATTGGATGTGTGCATTGATGAGCTGAGAGACATTTCCCTATATTTCACCTAACAAATCTCGCCTATATTTGAATTTGAAAAGTCCAACGTGTAGCTTGTGTCAGAAGCTTTCTGACAAGTCTAGGTGTGCGTCGATCTGAGCTCTGTAGCAAAAGATACGGTTGCTAGAAGATTTCAGAGCCATCAGCACATGAAAAACACGCGGCGCACGCAGGCTGGTTGAAATGATGGCCAATTTTTCATTTGTTTGGTATTTTCTGCCACATGTTATCCACTAGTTGGTTGCCTAGATTCGGTGCCTTGTTGGCGCGCTTTGGTTGGTTACGCGTGGCACACTCAAGTCGGACAGAAGATGAATTGGAACAGAAGGGCGCAAAGGAAAGCGTAAGGCGCGGGAGCAAGAAGCAAGTGTGCGAAAGGGAAACAGAGGGGAGGCGCAGAGGAGTGCGCGTGGGAGGAAGGCATACTTGCATAATGCAAGTATGAAAACAAGACACGGGCATTCAACTAAAGGAAGGCGTGCAGAGGAAGAAAGAAAAGAGGACGCACGAAAGAACTAAGTTTGGGTAAGTGCACAAGAGGAATGCTAGGGACTTAGTTGATTGGAAGGTAAGTCTGCAGAGGTGCGCGCAAGGAGTGCACGACAGGATAGGAGAGAAAGCGGGCGCGCAAGGAAAAAATGGAAGGAGATAGAAGAATGAAAAAGGGAGCATGAAGGTGCGCAAGGGCGTGTAGAGGAACTACAACTGCGCTAAGGTGTCAAAAGAACAATCTTGAGTGCACACAACCTGAAATGTGAAACATCAGACTCAAGAAGAGAATATAAATTATCCAGATAACTAGGAGAGTTATTTGGATAACAACCAACTCATTACCAAGATAATGCAATTATTCTATGACCTCCTGTAACTCGCTTGAAGATCTTGTAGAGGTAGATGTTTGGCTTGAGCTCTAGCTTCTTGGGGATGGAATGGGTGTTAACTCAGGAATTTGATGAGGAAAATGTGTCCCTAGCTATGGAAATATAGGCATTGGTATAGGGGAAATTTTCCTGGCCTAAATGAGGTTATTCTCTACCCTAATGGAAATGTCATAAGCATATGGTAGAGTTTTGGCCCCCATGGACTGAATCATGAATCAAATGTCATTGTTTAAAGCCTTTAAGTAGTCAAGAAATGCATATTGAGGGATAGGCCTTACCACTTGCGAAATCTGGTCTCAAGTCCTTTGAAACCTGATATTGAAATCATACATTGGCTTATTAGGCGCTCTTTTTGTTGTTGTCAATTTCTCTACCAAGGATGAATGATTAGATTTATCTTCAAAATGATTGTAGAGAGCTTCCCCTAATACATCCCAAGTGGTGATGGAGTTTACCCTTAAGCCTCTGTACCATTACTGGGCTTTAACTTTAAAGGAAGCTTCCAGTAACCTGACTGCTACATTATCTTATGTAACATGGTATACAAAACAAATGTTAGCAACATCCTCAATGTGCTCAACGAGATTTCTAGTGTTCTCTCTAGTGATGAAAGGAACACTCTTCGTGGCTATAACTAGAATAACATCATAACGGGGTACACGTAGAGGCTTTTCCCCATTAAATGTGACAAAATCTTGATTCCTTTGATGGGCCATGAATATAATTGGTCTTAAACCCCTATAAGACATTGAGAAGTTCCTACCAGGAGGAGGAGTAAAAAGAACTCGATCTAGAGGTGAGAAGGACCTTTGAATCGATCTACCTCTTCTCCTTCTTCTTGGTGACAATTGCAGATAGTTGAATGGCTCTTTTCTTGTTGTTTTTAACCTTGTTTGGATTCTTCTCATAAGAAACGAGAACTTTTACTGCTTAAGCCAGTAGATGAGATAGTTGGAGTCACCATATGTGTTAAGGATTACCTCAAAAGGCAAAAATTACTAAGTTACACGTCAAAACTTAGTGAAAGGATAAGAAAATAGTCCCATTGTGCATGCCAAAATTGTTAACACAAAATGTTGCACCCTCTGAATGTTCTTTGGCGAGCACCCAAAACTTAGGGGTAACATGGGATGATCTCGAAAATGTGGGACTTTACACAAAAAGATCTTTCTCCGAAGAATGTTGACTTCCTGATGTTCCAGATCGCAACAACTAATCTATAGCCTAAGAGTGAAACTAAACTAACATTAAACTACACTTTCACAGGATCCATGGTAGAGAGGGGAAGGGAAAGAGGTTACAAACTAAAAGGAGGTGATGTACCGAACTAAAACAGGGTCCAAACCTGGCTTATGTAAACACAATTGAAACCACCAAGGGGGAAAATAAAACAAACTCGGAGCTTTGTGAGAGGAGAAGATGTAAGTTTAAATGAAGACAAGAGGGCTAAGAATTCACATTCAATACACAAGGTATGAAGGAAAAACCACAATCTTATTTCATTAAACGATGTCACTCACATTTACAAAATAGAGGCTTGGCAATGCTCCATGAGATTTGTTTACAGAAGGTCCAGAAGCGTGGATTTAAAGACAAAGCTTACAACTCCACAGGGGGGAATTCTTTTTACATGCAAGAGCACTCATATTTATACCATTCGTGACATGAAGAAATGGGAAAAGAACCATTGAGTTGGAACTGATCGCATCTGAAATTTGCATTGAATGAGTGTGGGCGCCATGATTTATCTCTTGAGTTTGCTTTAGTACATGTATGGATGCCTCTAACTTCAGCCACCAACTCCAACACGACCCTTGAGTTTATTGCAGGCCACCAGACTATACAGAATGATGTCCTTCTTCATTAAATTTGGGTAGTTAGGGTGGTTGGCTCTCTAGTTCTGAATTCTGGGCAGCTTTTACTACATTTCACGGTTTTTATCGCGGCCCTTCACATTTTCTTCACCCTAAGGACCATCACTATCTTCCGACTACCTGCTTTGAGGATGGAGAGCACTCCGCTCCACCCGCAAGGGTCTACTTTCTCGATCTACAACTATTTTCCTTCATTCCGCAAGTTTGAGAAAACCTGTGGGACGTTATGCTTTGGTGAACCCATGGAACACCTAAAATCTCCTCTTCTCCATCAGAGAATTATTTGCTTAGTGTTTGCAAGATTGAGAGCATGTTGCGCAACACTGAATTTTACTTATTTTCATCTAAGTCCCTGCAATGCTTGTTCCTTTGTTCCGCGGGTTAGGAGAACCCGCAGAATACTAAGTTCCTCCTTTCTGCAGTAAGCTAAATCAGTCTCTTGCGGCTTTTCTAGAACATGAAAGTGGTTAAGTCTTTTGGATGAGTTGCTCAAAATTATAAGGAGTGTAATTTTGGACAAGAGTTCCGAGATCCATCATCCACATGAAGAACCTATCCATCATGTGTATTTACAAAATTGAATGGTCAACCATTGAATAAACTCTTTAAAATATTTTGTGATGAGTTAGTTGACCAATCAACTTTACAAACATATGTCATCTTTGACTGAGCGTCATCCTAGATTCACGCAAACAAACTCACCATCAATGGAGCAGGGTTCATTTTAAGAGACCAATTGGAAATCGGAGGTGGAGAATACCTGGCGAATATCCCTGGAACCGGTTTTGCGGGAAGGTGAATTTTTTGGGGGTTGTATGAAAAAATTTCGCCTAATTGTCAAGTGCTACGACAGAAGGCTGCAGATGCGCGACAGGAGATTTTGCTGTCGCGCGTCAAAAAAATGCAATGACGCGCGTCAACAGACCTCAGTGACGTGCATCAACAACCTTGTTGACGTGCGTCAAAGAGGTCTATTGACGCACGTCAATGAGGGTGTTGTCCCGTCGCGCGTCTGTAGCCTCCGACCTCTGCTTTCTCATCAAAAAATCTCCGTGTCGCGTGTCAACAAACTCTTTGTCGTGCGTCTTATATGCATCAATATCTGTTGTACCTCCTTGTCGCACGTCAACTATCCGTCAAGGTCACACGTCAACAAATAACCCTCATTGACGCGCGTCAGCAGACCTCTTTGATGCGCGTCAACAAGGTTGTTGACGCGCGTCAATGAGGTCTGTTGACACGTGTCAATGCATTTTTTTGACGCACGACAGCAAATATCCTGTCGCGCGTCTGCAGCCTCTGCCCTCTTCTTGCGCATCGAAAAAATTTCCATGTCGCTCGTCAACAAACTCTTTGTCATGCGTCTACTATGCGTCAATATCTGCAGTATCTCCTTGTCTGGAAACCCTCCTTGTCGCGCGTAAATAACTTACCCCCTTATCGCGCGTCTATAATACGGGATATATCATATTGTTGAAAAATGTGAAGTAGAAGTGTTCTACCTGGGGAATAATCTAGGTTTATATAGGGGATATTTTTCAAGGGTAGGCAAAGCCGACCCCTAAAAAAAATTAAAGTGTAATTTTTAGGCGAACAGGTCACTGACCCGTGCAAAAAAATTCACCTTTTCAAAATTTTCAAAAATAGAATATTCGCCACTAAAATTTTCCCTGCAATGGAGAGGGTTTTGACCGAGAAGGATGAAGGAAACAACCATATCTATATTTTACACAGCTTATTTCTTGGCGGTCTAACCAACTTGTTTCCCGAACTTCAAGACCAGTGTTTTATATATTCATCTCTGGTCCCCTCGGGCCATGCGTCTTAGCTGTGGTTACATTTCTTGCATCCATGTCTTTTTTATGCATAAATAAAATACGTTAAAAGCTCTTCTCGGAAGCACCCATCGAAAGTTCACTCTCAATTTGTTGGAGAAACGTCCAAAAAAAACCATGATAAAATCTTATTTTCATCAGGATTCTCAAAAGACTGTCCCCATTTATTTACATTAGTGCAAGCTGTCACCTGCATACCGAATATCCCAGTCCAGGTTTTGTCGAACGGAGAGCGGAGGTATTAATATGATGCACGACTATAGATCTGAGGAATACTCAGAAGATGGATCGAGTTGGGATCGTGTGCTGCAGATGGAAGAATTTCATGGCATTCTGGACGATATTCCTGTTGATGTTCAGTGCCCATGAAGCCGCTTCCCTGCCAATTCAATGTACTTTCACTTCATCTTCCTTCTATGTGCCTTCATGGCCATCTGTCTCCTGTGAAAATCTTCCAACTTCTCTCAGACACCGTTTGTTGGCGGGAGCTCCTGTTTCTGGACCCTCCTCCAACGAGCTGCTTATTCGCCATGGCGACAGTGTAAAATCTGAACAAATGGACGTAGCAGTCCACGCCCAGACATATGAAATTAGAGAAAGACAAAATGCAGCTCGTCGACACAGAATGAAAATAGAATCTGCAGTAGTTGGCGGTGTTATATTTGGGGGTCTGCTGAGTACCGTTTTGGGGACGCTATTGTGCTATGTTCGAGTCACAAGAAAACATCCTCCTCCTCCTCCTCCTCCTCCTCCTCCTCCTCCTCTTACTGCTTCTGTTTCTCCTGCTTCAACTCCATGACTAGGTATAGTAGCTCATTAGATATTTCCTAAATGGTGAAAACATACATCTTTTATATGCGAAATCTTATGGTGAAAATATACATCTTTTATATTTCCTAAATGGTGAAAACATAGCCATTAGATTTACAAAACTTTTCAGCAATGTATAGAGTACGTTAAACTAAAGAATTGTGTATTTGTCAAGCAATTGTTTGTACAAATGAGTTTCTGTTGTTCCGCAATGAGAACAATGGGATTATGCAGGCTGGACTGTTACAGTTCTGAATTTGAATTTGTGTTGGTAAATGATTTCTATGGAGGCCGAGATTCTTTCAAAGATCTCATTTTCTTGTAAGCTTAAGATTCCGAATAAGATGTCAGTCCGTGGATTCGTGCTTCCCCCCAAAAAAATTGGATGTCTGGGCACGTTCAGTCTCCGCCCCCCACACACTCTTTAACAAAAAAAAAAATTAAAAAAATTCCGTAGTGATAGGCATTTATACACCGATTTGTGAATAAAATAGTTGCAATTTATAGCTTTAAGTCCAATACTTAAATACTCACATTTGTGGCTTTCAAGACTTCGACTTCCTTCTATATTACGCACACGTCATTTTATCTTAACAAATTTTATTATTTCCATGCCAACGCGAACCGGACAAAGGAGACGTATATGCAATTTGGGATGACCTAAAGTCACGGCTCTCATACCAAAAGGGTGTATTAATTTTCTGATTGATGGAGAGACCTGGCTAATGTGGTTCTCATCATTCATTTCAATTCAAGGTTAAATGTCAATATGGGTGATGTCGAAGGCAATATGTAATAGGAAAAAAAAAACCTTCATTGAAAATGTTTTCTAAATTCACATATATTGTAGAAAAATAAATTGCAAGAATTTAGACCACACATTACAAGAAACAAATCACTAATCTACTTGTGTGATAATTAAATCAAACTTAACACACACCGTAAACATATATAATCTAATAAATTTGTCCCTTTTTAAAAATAAGTGGGTCCTTGCCCAATCCTCCGAAGAGGGCTTAACTAAAACTAAAATTAGCTAAAAATTTTCAATTTGACAAACTTCAGCTTGAGTAATTGAATTAAGGAAAAGTTAGATAATGTGGTGTGGCAGGGTGCATTTATAATGTCATGCTTCCAACCAACGCCTTATTTTAGATAAAACAACCAAGACTCTAATCACTCACAAATAAGCTTCAATCTCCACAAAATATGGAAAGACTATAATATTAGATGAAAATCTTATCTAACTAAAATAGAATATGATCGCAAGATTTGCTCATATAAGAAAAATGGACTACATTTTGAACAAGAAGCTTCAAAAGATATGACAACTCCGTTAGCTTGAAGTGGACATGTGGGTAACCCAAGAGGAAGAAAGGTAATAAGAGCATACTCTATGTTTGAATAGGTAGACACAAAATAACGCACATATTAAACTATGTTACTATGTCATCAGTATGTTGTTAAATGCGTGGATCTTAAGTAAGAAAAGTATTCATTGGTGACACAACCCTTTGTCCATCCACTTGCTTTGATTGTTTCTATTGTGATTTTCTTTCACTTCTGTCATTTCTATACTCACTTTTGGTCAAGTCACAGAGATCCCTTTTTGTCTATCCTTTCACATTTGTCGTCATTTATTCCAAGACACCAACGCCCATTTTGGACACTAGCGCCCAAGTGCATGTGTCCATTCTGAGCTCTCCTGTCCCGTTTATTATTTTTACTTATTTTGACATTCATGGTTGACCTTTTTGGTTATTTATCCTTATCTCGAGCTCATAGTCGGCCTTTCATGTCACTAGTGTCAAAATGCAAACAAGAGATCCATATATATACATAACATACATAATATTATTCTAGCTAACAATTCTAAGGGGCAATCATATCTACATACTATCACTACTATCAAAGAGACTGCATTTTGGGGTTCATACACTGTATAGGAAAGGGAAGTGTTAAGTGTCATACCACACATTTGCATCTAATCTAGTTATAGCCTGATATTTTGGTGTCATTGGCACGAGGGAAACCTAAGGACACTATTTCACACACAAGCACAAAGAACTACGTGGAGTCTGGGATGTAGTGCAACACTCGGTCATAAATTCACTTTTAGGGTAACCGTCGAGGTCAGTACGACTTCACATTTTACATATTTCATGCAGATTTGATGTATTTGCGAGCTTGTGCAGGTAGCTAGGGTTTGTTTTGTAGGTTACATGTAACTTCGACAATCAAAGAGAGAATATCGAGTGACTAACATGAATTAGTAGTGAAACCCTAATGACATAGAAGAAAGTAGATCTTGATCGTTTGCATAGTCACCAACACCCAAAATTGGACACCAAGATCTAGGCACCCCTACCCTGTTATGGGCACCCCTATCCAACCTCAGTGTAAAGTTCCAGAATCTCTGGCGAGCTCCTGTTACATCATTTCCTAACAGATCCAGCATATACACAGTCCCAACTACCTACATATTGATCATGAATAAGCTAAGTCACGGGTAAGTGCAGCAAGTTGGTGGACAAAAAAGTGGACATAAAAACCTGAAATTCACGTACAGTGATCGCAGGACTATTTTCTACAGGTTTGGGGATTTTTGAACATAGAACCGTGATCGCGGTCATTTGAGACAAAAAAACAGACCCACAACCCCTCATTTTCCCCCAATTTTCCCCTGCGAATTGTAATTTCTCCTTAACTGTTGGAACTCGAGATTTGAATACCCCCTACAAATTACTCTTCAGACTTCTAGATTACAAAATTTTCAACAATTCCGCCAAGATGAAGAGGTAAGCCCTCAATTTTGATCAAATTTCTCGCATTTTAGGTTATTTTTTGTGATTTTCATGGATTTTTCAATTTTTTGTTTATGTATACATTTTTTTTGTTTTGTCAGTTGTTTAAAAAGCTTGTAATCCTACAAACCATCCAAATATTCCTTAAAACCCTCAAAACATTCCTCAAAACCCTCCTCCAAACGTAGATTTGCCTCATGTGGCTACTTCTGTCCCCATGGAACCTGCAGGAACACAAGTTGATATTGTTGGAAGAATCTGACAAAATGAAATTGTCATTGAGAACCTTATTCAGAAAATAAGAGAAAATCATGCCACAAATATGTCCCACATGACTTTAGCCAACACATTGCAAACATTGATTGGTGAATTCGACTCCGCAACCAACCAAATAGAGAGATGGAATACCTTTATATGTGATTATAGGCGGTGGTATGCAGATAAATTATCCCATGCGGCCGTAAAAGACAAAAAATTGTTAAAAGATCACATTTGTGCAAAATTTATTGACCATAAAACCAATGCCCCCCTGCAACTATTTACAAACGGTTCCCAATCCATTGGTGCCATGATGAACGAACCAAGAACAATTTTTAGGATCGATGGTGGATGATTTTTGATTATCCACCATGAAAAAACAATGAGGTTACTCTCTATTTTTTGAAGAAATTATATTGTGAGTTCGTGCTTAATGAGGTCCCAAATTATTTTTACTTTTCTGAGTTTTATGGGCGAGTAGGTGGCTCTGCATAGAGTAGACCTGGTGCATGCATTGGTCAACCAAGGATCCCCCATGCCCCAAAACCCCCACTGCCTTCAGTTATCCCTCCTATAGTGAAGGAGGTTGTGGAGATTGACACACTACATCATTAAGGGAGCTCACCGACACTCTGACTCATCATAATGACCAGATTACATCTAGTGATGTTGGTGGAGGTGCCAGTTCTAGTGCACCACACCACTGTGGATCATGCGGTGTTGTATGCACTGCAGGCGAGACATCATTTGTTGGATCACATGATTTATTTTCTCTAGATGAGATGATGGAAGATGTTTTTGGAACTGGTGCAAATGATCTTAGTCTTTCACAGGTAAATGTCAAATAAATATTTAATGTATATATACAATAGTTTAATTCATTTGAGATTTTAATATATATGTATTTGATTACGTCACATGTACATACATGTAAAAACTAATATTTTTTATTTTAAACATCAAGAGCCGGTGAAGGACACATCCAACATCGACATGCTAGCTACTGCAGTTGGGTGTGTTACAGACGTATGTTTCAAGTTACTTACATTTCAAATTTCATTTGATTACACTTTTATTATTAAATATACATTTTTAATGTTCATGTATAATGTTTCTACGTGTACATGTACATATTAATATGTTTGTCTTTTATACACATGAGCCTAACGGATCATCATCTTCTCTAGGCATTGAGGCTACTAGCACATGCCTCACTTGACTTTTACAGCAAGTTAGTTTCTCTTTACACTTTGTTTCCAATTGTGGAAGTTCAGTTGTGTATCTACTCTTGTAGGAATTTTGGAGACTTGAGTAACATCGAAGCTTCCCTAGGATAATTAAACCTAGATTCCTACTCTTCCAGGAGGTCATATGACAATAAGTTGTATTATTAACCTAAAATGGAAGATTTTTGGGAAGATTGTGTCAACAAGATTAATTTTTATTACCGATGTTTCTATAGAATGGCATTACAATAAATAATAGACTTTCGTCTCTAATGGGTCATATAGGACATAGAATATGATGCTAATGATTTGTTCAAAATGGGATACCTAGATTCGATTCACTTCACACCTATCCCTCCTATAGACAGGTCATTTGTGAAGCCTATTGATATACTAACTCGTACTGCAAAATTCCTCCAAAGATCGAAAAAGTGGTTCATTTAGAATATGCATGAACTCAACTATACTACTTTTCCTACTTATAGAAAATCCCCGAAAAGCAAATTAGCTTCCTAAAAAATATATTTCAAGTACCCAAATTCTTAGTGAAATAAGTTCAATCATTTCCATTATTGAAATAAAATGATGTATTAGTACCATGGCTTTGAGCCATGTTCCACATTGTAAACTAACTTCTTGTAGATTAAAGAGTTATAAAATAGACATGTTGAAATTGATATCTTTCAGACAAGTTGACTATACTAGACACATTCAAAATTTTCAAATACTTGGCCAAAAATAGTCTCAATAAGGTGATTGACTTCCATATCTCACTATATGTGTAGACTTATTATTTTCATGCATAAATAATTATAAGCCAAATTTTTGGGAAGTGAGAAAGGATTCACGTACTCCATTAGCACAACTAAGCAAAGACTCTATTGATACTTACTTCAAAATCCATGTTTGTGAGGTTTACAATGACTTGAGTATTAATGGTGTGTTAATGTACTAGGAAAATCATCAAGAATAGTCTTTAAAGGAAATTAATTTGCCATGGCTCCATTTTTACAAATAGGGTAGATCCTAAGTCTATGAGAGACTCAAAAAGTATGATTTCAATGATGTTATTTTTAGTGTTGAATCACATTTGTAATTTAAGTAAAAGTAGATAAGGCGATATGGTGTTTTAAGCCTTAAATATCTAGGTCATTTCCACCATCTAGTAATGAGACAGAATTCATAGATTGGGGAAAGATAATCAATGATAAAGCTCATAAGAAACTAGTGGACCTCCCTTGAGCTCAAACATTATTTATGCCTTCTAACCTTATCTATTGCATTTTCAATCTTAGACATTGTTGGTATGTAAAATTTCTCTGAATTTTACTAGACAACCGTAGTCAAAGTTGTGAAATTGTCTCTTTTCAAATATCAACTTATATGGAAGGTTTTGCAAGCCTTGGGTGGTCTTCAAAATACTAGGTTATATTAATTGGGAAGGTATATAATTCTACTTCACATGATAATATGCAATAAGAAAGGCATTAAGAGCATTGTACTAGTCTTTGGAACACATTCACTTCTGACACTTTTTGTAGACAAATTTTACTCTCAATCATAAAAGGAAAATAAACTTGGGAAGAAGATATTAAGAGCCTTGGTTGGTTTCTATTAGCAAATTAATACATTGGTCTGTTATGTGTCGATTATGCTTTGGGGTCATGTTATGTTGGACGTCATGTAGATTAATATTTATCTATACATGTTTTTTGTATAGCTTATGACTGCCAGAGAGACTCCTCCCTATATGCAAACTATGGAGGTTATTGTATATGTTGTCATAGCGTCTGTAGATCCACTAACTCAGGTACACTTTTTCAAAAACAATTAAATTTTGGAGGAATTTTTTTCTTATTACTTATCTACAATATCAAATTTTGTACATGAAATATTTAATTTGAACTATTTATTTGTATGTATCCTACCCTTCGTGAGTCTACCATTGACCCTGTAATGTGTCGAAGAAAAATTGATAGGGATCATGAGATTGCGGTAAGATTTCACATGCATTATAAATTATAAGTTTCTAAATTTTGAATGTATTTTAAAAATTTGGGTGTTAAAAAATTGATGTTTATGAATGTGCAGGCTAGGTTGCAGGCTTTGCTTAGAGACGCCTAGGACCACACAGATGAAATCCATAGTGGCATCTGCCTCCACTACATCCACAGTTCGTGGACATGCTTCTTATAGCAGGGTGAAGAGAGGGAAGATGGTTCATGATTAGATTCATAGGACCTAGATGTTTAGATATATATGTCATCTGGTCCTAGTTCATGATTCTTCATATAGTCCATGTATATAGCCTTATGCAACTGCATGTGGTCCTATATATATGAAACACTTATTTCGATACATTATGAACTTATATTTTCAGAGACACATGGCACACTTATTTTGATACATTATATCCATGTCGGTTTTCATAACGATATTGCTTCTATGTTTGATTTGATTTCATTGCACATGATATCCTTCTATGTATGTTTTCATAACCATATTAGTTCTATGTTTGATTTGATTTGATGGCCTCAATTATGTGACCATTATCCATATGATATATATGATATATGAAGTTATGCTATTGTTAAATGATATATGATATATCATGTTATGTTATATACTGGTTTTAAAGGTTCTTGGGTGCAAGATCATTTTTTTTCAAGAGATTCAAGTGTGGACTTATATCAATTTTCTTATTTTAAACACGTGGTTAACACACTCCAAAGTGGGACAAAATGTACACAATTAAAAATGGTCTTTAGGGATTTATTACAAGTCATTTTATATGTTTTTAGTGTACTTATAATTTATTTGTTAAGTATTAGTCCAAATTAAGTGTTATTGATGTGTGTAACAATAAGTTCCTAATTTGAATTCACTTGTTTAAAAAAATGTACAAAAACATTGTAGTTTAGTTGGCACAAGATATGAAAAAAATATTCTTAACACTCTATTGTGTATTAACATGCTTTAAAAAGATATCAAACAATCATTAAAGTATTTACATGGCAATGTGTTAACCTTGTTGCAATCTCATTAATACGAATTGACTAGTGAAAATTCATGCCTCAGGACGTCGTGGGAGCAAACTGTCACCGCCAACGCACCCGATTTGGGGGTATATGCATTTGGGTGTTATAGCAGTCTCTAGGGAGGCCCGGTTTGGAGTCAGACGACCTGATCCAGAGCCAAAAACCCCTTCCCTATTAATCTCGATTCACGTTTTCAACGGAAACTTATGACGATCACAACTTGGCGCTCGGTCATCCAAACCAAGAACCGTCTAAGCCAAAATTTGAGTTAAGGAGTTCTCTAGTCACACCAAAAATTTAGGATCGTAGCATTCTTGAGCCTTCGTGGCATAATTGTTTACAAACTGCCTTTTCTAAGTAGTCCTAGGAAATGAACGGAGGCGAGTAGTGAGAAATCATGCCTCGAGATGTCATGGCACTAAAAAGACTATGGGAACACCTCTGGGTGGCTAGGTGAATGCTAGAGGAGGCATTGTTTTGGTGTGGGACAACGTTGTTGCTTCCGGGCTACTTCATTCGGGCGTAGTCTCTTAAGAGGCCTGAGACCAAAAATTCATTCAACTTCGACGGGTCATTACTTGATCTCTGTGGCACCTAGATATGTCTCATCAAATCCTACACTTTTCCATAGGAGCCCTCTACAATATCATGTCTCAGTTCTTTCTGTCTCTAATTGGTGATTTTGCTACCCTATTGTTTTCAAAAGTGCGAAATAGTGCAGTTTGAGCTAGTATAAGGTTGTCAAATGCTATATTTTGCAAACGGTGGGTCAAGGCCCCGAACCGACTACGCCAAAATAGAAGAATGGTTAGATAAACACTAGATATGGTTTCATTTCAATGCAGGATGATGAGGCCATAAATTGGCCATAAATTACCATTATTTTGTCCTTCCAAGTTACCTTTGAAAGTGGATTTAAATGTAATCTAAGAACTTATAGTTTGCTTAAGATAGAATATAGGATATATACCTTGTTCATTCTTTAGAAATGGATTTTGTTATCTATTTTGTTGACTAATCCTATTGATTATTTGGGAAAAGATACAAAGTATATTGTGTATGCAGGCTTTTTATAATTTTGGAAAAATAATGTTAGTACTTAGGGAAAAGTGGAATTGATCATGAAAAATATCTTACATTTAAAATATATCTGATTTCATATTCAATCCATTCCTCTCTGAAAACATTATGCAAGTTCAAAAAATTATCATCTCAATCTGATTGTCACATTCAAAAGTTAATAGTTTATTTAAGTTACCTAACAGAATGTATTTTAGAAGAGTTAGTTCCGAAATTAATAAGTTTAGTTCCAGAACTCACTAAGTTAGTTCTGGAACTTGCAAGTTTAGTTCCAGAACTCACAGATTTTTCCTGAACATGCTGTCAATTGATATGACAGTTAGTTCAACAGAACTTTCAATTCGATAGACAAATTAGATTTCATGTTCCAGATAACTTGCAGATTTAGATTACTATTGGAACTGGTCCTACGTGCATAAAAGGACATGACAGCTTATAGTTATGTGAACTTGTATCACACATGAATGACTTAGTTTTTTAGGGATTATGGAAACTTAGATTTTCCAATGGGAAATATGAGAGAGGTTTTTATCCATAGAAATTTTTTTAACAAATACCTCATTCATATTTGCTATAGGTTTTACTAATGACTCATGAGATCTAACTTTTAGTGAGCTTACAATCCAGGATATTAGTGTATCAAATGTCATTGCACTAAAAGTTTCATAAACAGATTGAATGCACAAAATGTCAAATGGAATTAATCAATAAGATGAAGGTCCATTTTATGATCATAGTGCAATGTGTTTATGCTTAAAAATCTCATTCATATTTGTTACAAGTTTTATCAATTGAAGAGAGACATAAGATTTTAGTAAGTTGCAGTTCGAGTTTTAAAGTGTATCAGACGAGCACTAAAAGTTCCATAAACATTGAAATAGAAAATTAAAATGGAAAATTTGAGAGAGGTTATTGGTTCATAAAGGAATATCTTTTACAAAAACCTCATTGAATTTTTTCTACAAGTTTTACCAATCAAGATAAATATAAATTTTAGTTTAGTTGTTGTCTAAGATATGGAAAAAGTGTATTTGACAAGCGTCAAATGTTCCACAATAAAACTGCAAAGTCAAATGGAATGCAATCCGAGAAAGGTATTTTGGTCAAAATGTTTATTTTGAGGAAATTTCTTCTTCCAATAATGTAGAAGGAATCTTTGTGCCTCGGAAACTCATTATGACTTATTGATACCGAAAATCCTATTGGGGGGGTTTAGAAGATTTGGGAGCAAATATTCCTAGGGAAATAAGTTGAGATAAGATTTGACTTCAATGAATTTATCTCTAATCCATCACTTTTGTGAAGACTGGAGATCAAGAATTGTTAGGATTGGAATAAAGACCTAAGATCAAACTGTTTTCCTAAAATAAGGATATAGTTAGCTATGCATGAATTATAGGGATGCAACCTTCCACATTTAGTATGTAAATGCTTTTCTCTAGTCCTAGAAATAAAGATCTATTCTTTCCTCTCAAATATTCTGTATTTTAACCATCTCAGAAGTATGGTTTAAATCCTCTTCCAAGGAATGAGCTGGCCACTCATTCGAAGAAAGATGGATCTGTGTATTTATGTTTAACAATGTTTATTCATTTGTCTTTAATTCAGTTCTGTTGTAGTGTCCTTTTTATCTTTATATTGTGAAAATTCAGTCTATTGTAAACGTGCAGGTGTTTCATTCAATACTGTGTTTATTTCTTTTAGAATTTCATTTACACAAGTGTGTACCCTCTACCAAATTCATGCAAACTTTATTTCTGCAATGATGCCTTTCAATTTCCGCAAGTCTGATTTATTTTATGCAAAGTTTAAATTGGTGTTTGAGGAGTTAAGGATTTTCCTATATTTTCTTCTCTCAATGCATCAAATAGCCTTTGGAAACACAACCCAGATTGACATTATTAATGGCAAGGATTGATGACCCTCAGTAACGAGACAACTTCGTTGCTTCCAGGCTACTTCGTTCAGCGTAGTCCCTTAAGAGCCCTGATACCAAACAAATCGTTCAACTTCAACAGGTGATTACTTGGTTTCCATTGAACCTAGAGATGTCTCGTTACATCCTTATCACCTCAGTGTAGGGACCCTTTACAATATCCTGTCTCATTTATTTCTTTCTATAATCGATGCTCTAGTTACCCTATTGTTTGCAAACGTGTGAAATAGTGCAGTTTGAGCCAATGTAAGGCTATCAAACGCTATATTTTGCAAAAATGGGTTGTGGCACTGAACCGACTGCGCCAACATATCAGAGTGCTAGGTAAACACTAGAGGAGGCATCATTTCAGTGTGGAACAACTTTTTTGCTTCCAGGATACTTCGTTCGAGGCATAGTCCCTTAAGAGCCCTGAGACCAAAAAACCGTTAGAATTTCGATGAGTGATCACTCAATCTTCGTGGCACCTAAAGACATTTCCTCAGATCCTACACCAATCGGCATAGGGTTACCCTATATAATATCTTGTCTAAGGTTCTTTTTGTCTCCAATCGAGTGCTCTTGCTGCCCTATTGTTTATCAAACACACGAAATAGTGCAGTTTGAGCCAGTGTAAGGATGTCAGGGCATGCTATATTTTGCAAATGGTGGGTCATGGCACCGAACCAACTATGCTAACACATCATAGGTGACAAGGTAAACTGATTAGATGGTATTCTTTGATGTAGGTTGAAACGTCCTTAGATAGATATAAATGCTACTTCTTTCGGACATAATCCCTATCACAAAACAGGGGCATAAAGCCTCACATGAATTATATTATCATGTGAAATCAATTACAAAAATACAAAGATGGACTGTAATACTTATAGATATTGCATAGCCAAATACTAAACAAGAAACTAAGTTGCACAAGTGAAACCATATTCCATATTACATAAGCTTCCAATATTACATTCGGGAAGCATAACAATAATATTATACCCGTGAAGAAATAAAACAAATATGGTTGATAAAACCATATAACAACATTATTTAATTAATAACATTAATTAAATAATTAATCATATAATGCATTATTAATTTATCCTAACATTCCCCCCTTAATTATGCATTGTCTCAAGGGATGAGGAGAGGAACTCTCTAAACAACTTGAATTTGTCACGTGCAAGTGACTTTGTGAAGATATCTGCTCGTTGTTCATTTGTTGGACAAAATTGAAGCTAGATGTTGTGCTTCAACACATGTTTGCGTATGAAATGAACCTTTACTTCAATGTGCTTTGTTCTCTCATGAAAAACTGGATTGCGAACAAGTTTGAGAACACCTTCATTGTCAACATACATGGTGGTTGGTTTGTCATGTGGTATTCCAAGTCCTTCTAGTATGCGACGTAGCCATATTCGCTTCACAGAAAAGCTTCTCCTAGAGAATGATACTCAACTTCTGTGGAAGAATGAGAAATGAAGTGTTGTTTCTTGCTTCCCCATGATATTGGTCCAGATCCCATAAAGAATACAAATCCTGAAGTGGATTTTCTGTCATCAATATTTCCTGCATGATCTGAATCTGAATATCCAGAAAAGAAGAAGGTTGTCATTCTTCTTGTATTCTAGACCAAGATCCACTGATCCTTTGAGATATTTCAAGATGTGCCTTGTTGCTTTCCAATGACACACTTTGGGTTCCTGCATGAATCTGGATAGATAGCTTACTGCAAAGCTGATATCTGGTCTAGTGTAGATCAGGTAAATGAGACTCCCAATCAACTGTCGATAGAGAGTGGCACTTACCTTAGGAGATGGCTCTAAACAAGAAAACTGTAATCTATTCTCCATAGATGTAGCAATTGGTGTGTAATCCATCATCCTGAACTTCTCGAGCATTGTCTTGGTATATTTCATCTGAGAAACAAAGATGTGATTCTCTTTCTGTCATACTTCCAATCCAAGACAATAATGCATTAGCCCTATTATCTTTCATGTCAAATGATCGATTAAGATCTTTCTTTGTTGCATTGATCATCTTCACTGAACTGCCAGTGATAGCTAGATCGTCGACATAGACAACAACAATCATAATCTCTCCCCATTACTTTTTGAGGTAGAGATTGGGGTTGTATGGATTTCTAACAAATCCATGTTGTATGAGATTCTCATCAATCTTGATGTACCATGCCTGGGGTTCCTGTTTGAGGCCATATAGAGATTTCCTAAGTTTGCATACCTTTTCTTCTTGACTAGGTACTACATATCCCTCAGGTTGAGTCATGTAGACTTCTTCTTGTAAATATCCATTTAGGAAGGCACTTTTACATCTATCTGAGTGGACTTTCCAGCCAAACTGTGCAGCTAGAGAAAACATCATTCTGATTGTTTTGATCTTCATTGTGGGAGAAAATGTCTCCTCATAGTCTATGCCTTCTTGTTATGCATACCCCTTTACTACTAGTCTCGCTTTATACATGTCCACTGTCCCATACCTGCTTTGTACTTTGTTTTAAATTTCCATCTGCATCTAATGGGTTTCTTTCCTAGTGGAAGATCGAAAAGCTACCAAGTGTTATTCTTCATCATTGATTGATATTCAGAATCCATGGCATCTTTCCAAGCTTTTGACTGTAGGGCTTCCTGAGACTGTAGAGGGCTCATCAGATTCAATAACTCTACTCATCAAAGCAAATTTAACTTCTTCTCTTTCTTTACTGCGAGTCTATGGTCTAGGGGTGGATGTATGTGGTGGAGCATCCATTCTTGCATCTCGTAATGTGCTAGTACACCACTTGGGCATACGTTAAATTGTTCCCGTGGGTCGTGGTTCTATCTGATCAACACCATCATCCCCATCATCACTTTCATCTTCTGAGGGAACATCAGCTTCAATTTTTACAACTAGAGAAAAATCTACATCTGGTGAGTCTGGAGGAGGAGACTCTACTTCATTCTTCTCAAAAAACTCAACATCTCTGCTAGTGTAGACTTTTCTAGTCTTAGGATCCATCAATCTATACCCAATAATTTCTTCACTATACCCAATGAAGATGAGTTTTTGTGACTTCATGTCCAATTTATTTTTTTTCTACTTGGGTATGTGCATACTTGCTTTGCACCCGAATACTTTAAGTTGTGCAATAGATGGTTTCTGATTTGACCATGCTTCTTGTGGTGTTACTCCGTCAAGAGCAACTATGGGCACTCTGTTCAATAAATACCACTGCTATCTTTGCTGCTTCTGCCTAGAATGTCTTTGTTAATTCCAGAGTCATCAATCATGCATTGCACCATTTCCATGATAGTACGGTTTTTTCTCTCAACAACACCATTCTGTCTGCGGTGTGTGTGGAGGAGACATTTATCGATGAATCCCATGAGTTTGTAGGTAGTCTTTGAACTCATTACTAGTGAATTCGCCCCCCCCCCCCTTGATCTAAGCAAGAGAGTTCTGATGTGATGACCAGTTTCATTCTCAACTGCTACTTTGAACTTCTTGAAAGTTTCAAAAGCTTCACTTTTCTTGTGAAGACAAAAAATCCACATTTTCCTTGAGTAGTCATCAACACATAGCATGAAGTACTGAAATCCAGAATGACTTGGTTGCATCAGACCACAAAGATCAGTATGAACCAGATCAAGCTGACCATGAGCTCGATATGTACTCTTTTAGAATGAAGCTCTGTGTTGTTTTCCTGCTAGGAAGTGAGGACACTTGTCTGTATCCTTCTGAAGAGATGGTAGCTCATGTACCATATTGCACCGAGTGAAGTGTCTCGAGATACTTGAAACTTACATGACCAAGTCTCGATGCCACAATTGTGCTGAGGTAGAGTTCTTAGCCACAAGTGCTTGATCATCTCTATGAACAAAATCAAGTTGGAACATGCGTCCCACATTGGAGGCTTTTGCAACAATTTTCGAGCCTCATGATTTATCTCTAATCAAACATGTTTTTTGGCCGGAATGACTATCAAAGTCAATTTTTAGGTTCTGATCAAGGAGTTGACTGACTGAAAGAATATTCTTTGTCAACCCAGGGACATATAAGACATCTGAAATTCTACAGTTGTGTGAACCAAGGGGTAGAGAAATGTTCCCAATCCCCTAAACTGTATATGAAGAATCATCTCCCAACAAAACATGATTTTTTGATGGTGTGTCCCTCATTGAAATAAACCAGTCTCTGTGGTCGGTCATGTGTTGAGTGGCCCCCGAATCAACATACCAAACATCACTAGATGACATGGATGGTTCACTTGATTGAGTAGTGAACAAGTAGTCTTCATTGTCTAACTATTCTTGTTGCTCAACAATATTTCCTTTTTGATGGGGTCTTCTTTTCCAGTTCCCCTTTTTTTTCCCTTGATTGTAGTTAGAATGTCCCTTGTGAGATTGTTGTGGAGGTCTAGAGAGTTGCTTGATGAACCTTTCTTGTAAGTATTATACCAACAATCTTGTAGGTCATGTCCTCTTTTACATATTGGACATTGCTTCTTGGTGTTATTTATCCCCTTGATACTGATTTTGATTTTGGGATTTTTGATAGGAATTAGGTTTTCCTTTACCTTTTCCTTTCCATTTTTGATGTGAAGAAAGTGCCTGCTCTTCTTCATCATCCTTATTATGTATGGCTTCCTCTTGTTGCAGGTTTGTTTACCAATTTGTCAAAACTAACAGTTGCATCTAACACATTTAGTGTTGTAACAAAAATGTGGTAAGAAGAGGGGAGTGCTCTCAGAACAATGGGAACGAGATCATCATCTTTGACCACTTCTCCTAGGGCTAGAAGTGAAGCCCTCAATTCTGTAACTCTTCTTAAGAAAGCTTCTATTTTTTCATTCTGCTTGAACTTCAATGTGTGTAACTGACTCTGTAAATTCAGTATAACATTCTTGTTCTTGGCCTCGTATACTGTGCTCAACTTATCCCATGCTTCTTTGGCTATGTTTTAGCATCTCGAATGTGGGGTTTCACATCGTCAAACACTCCAAACAAGATGATGAGTTTGGCCTTCTGATCTACTTTATCAAACTACCGATGTTGTGTTGTATCAGTAGTTGATCTAGTCAGAGTACCATTCACAACAGGCCAGATTCTCTTCAAACTCAAGTTGTGTCTTAATTTTTGTCTTCCATGTAGCATAGTTGTTTCCTCTGAGTAATTGTGAATCTAGAAGAAAAAAATTTGGGGGCATTGGTGCCCATTTTACAGAAATCACTGTTAGGTTTTGGCTCTTATCACTCCAGGTATAAGGTCTCCCAATATATATACTGTCAGTCCGATATACCGAACCTTTCTATATACATGCCCTTCTGATATACCCGGTGGTACGTGGAAGAAGCTCGCCATTTCTATATACACTGGTGGTACATGAAAGAGACGTTAATGTACGTGAAAGAATTCAATACATGGTACCAAGACAGTACTAAAAGGGGTCTATGTGATTATTGACACCGGCTCAAAGAAATATCCTCATACGTGCACGTAACTTCGCTATATACTTGGATAATTTCTCAGTCTGGATTTATGTCGTGTAATCATTCACAGACATGGATGGGATGGCTCATAGTGTGTGCACTATGACCTTATTACTCCCCATCAATTTAAAGGTCGATGCCCAGACGACGTTGTTTACAGCTATATTAGGTGTTAAGTGTAGTAGTAGTCATGATGGCTTTACCCGTAAGTGCTTCCCAGAGGCACTGTATATACCAAACGCTGCGAATGAGATCTAGGATCTCGTGAGTGTTACAGAACCAATTTTTTTGTTGTTTTTTATTACAATTCTAGCCAGTTTCTGATCAGTTACAAAGTTTGTAGTTGACTTATGGCAACCTACAAATTAGTACAATATATTGCAACATGTAATTACATTCAAAAATTTAGAAAAAATTGAATGGCAGGCAAAATGTTTTTTTTTTGTTTTGCGGGCCTTGGTGGCCTCCGGAGCCCAAAATGACCCACTACACCAAAAATTTACAAAAATATAGCTAAAAATATAATTTATGGATAGGCCTCCTTTAGCAAAAAATGTCCAGAATGAAAAAACATGCTGAATGGAGGAAAAAATTTTTTTACCCTAAATTAGGGATTTCCCTCGCTAAATTTAGTTAGTTATAACTAAATTTGAATTTTTGCTAAAGTTAGCGGTTCCACTAAATTTTCTGCCAAATTTGGTAGTGGGTGAGGGAGGGGGATTTGACCCCTTGACCTCTCTTGATGGGAAGTGTCTTACAAAAATTATGCTAGCCACTTGGGCGGCTATGCTAAACAATTATATGTAAAGAGCAAAATGTAATTAAACACTTCCAAACTGTAAAACCATACCTCTTCAAAAAACCATGGTTTTGGAAAGGTTGTTTTGAGCAAAAATTCCAACAAAGAGAAAAAATGACAGGTGGTTTTGGCAAGAATGAAGGCGGTTTTGAGTGTGTATGGTGCCTTAGATCATTTTTCTTCCTTCCTTTGAGCTTGTAATTTCTTCCTTGGTGAATTCTATCCTCCTCAACCTTAATTGCAATGAATAAAGGTGGTTTTGAGGAATTTGATGGCGGTTTTGAGGAATTTGATGATGGTATTGCATGGGATGGGGCTGGGAAGTTGCAGAGGTAACTCTGGCTCTCCTTTTCTTGCACAAGCTTCTCTAATGCTCCTCAAACTCTGCTGCAATCCTCCAATATCCTTCAACCTGCTCTGACACCAAATGTAGATTGAGCAACATAGGGTGGAAGCCTGATAATTATATTAAACTCAATCAACCAAAAATACAAAGAATGGAGTGCTGCAATATTTATAGATATTGCACAGCCAAATACAAACAAGAAACTAAGTTGCACATGTGAAACCATATTCCATATTACATAAGCTTCCAATATTACATCCGGGAAGCATAACAATAATATTATACCCGTGAAGAAATAAAACAAATATGGTGATAAAACCATATAACAACATTATTTAATTAATAACATTAATTAAATAATTAATCATATAATGCATAATTAATTTATCCTAACAGTCTCTTAAGTGTGACTATGAGTGGAATAACAATCATGTGTGACAACTTGGCCAAGTCTATTACTCAATCTACATGGCACCAAAATGGCTGTCCTCATTGAGAGATCTATTCTTAAGAAGAAAGTTGTTGACCTCTAAAGATCAGCCTAGATCGGTTCTTTAGGGCAAGACAGAGAAAATGAGTCTCATTATCCAAGTGTATTTAGCATAACGCGTGAAGATAGGTTGTAGTTCTTGAACTAAAGTAATGGAAAATGTCAAGAGGATATATGGTAGCAACTTTGGATGGAAATTCATGGTATCGAAATCTCTAAAAACAATGTATAATTAGGTTGGAGTAGATAAACATCTAGATCAGGCGTAGTTTTATTAGGGAGAAATACAGTATATTTTGTGAGATGAAGAGGTCGTGGCACCAGAATTCATTATATCAAGACATTAGGGTGGCAAAGTAAACAATATTGTAGGCCTCTAATACACAGTGCGTAACAACTTAGAAAAATATGGGCTTAAATCATTTGAGGTGAAATGGATCAAGAGCCATGAGACCAGAAACCCGGTCAACTTTGACGGAAGATTACTCAGACTCCATTACATCCTATAAATGTATGTTCAAATGATACACCTTGATGGAGGGACCCTCTACAATATTATGTCTGAGTATTGAGCATTGAGAATCGGTGCTCTAGAAAGCCCTATTGTTTGCAAAACATGAACGAAGGAAAAGTATAGTTTGAGCCAGTATCAGGCTATCAGGGGGACGCTTTGATTTGGTCAAGAATATGTCACTCAAGCTTCGAATAGGAGCTCAGAAAAGACTATGCAAACATAGTCTCCAGGGGGAGCTAAATGCTAGATGAGGTAAGTTTATTTTCTCAGTGCGCGACATTGGTTTCAATTGCTTCCAGGCTATTTCATGTCAAGTGGCCAAGTTCCCTTTTTCATAGATGTGATGAGGGGGAGAGAGTGATGTCAGAAACCAGGAAGGATGATGTGAGCTCAGATTCCGTGTTTATCATCAAAGGTTTTTGAGAAAGTTTCCATACACCTGACAAAGGGGTAGAGATTGTCTGAACCCTAGTCATGTGTCAGTTGGTGTTGTCCAATTGATACTCTCACTACCCTAATGTTTGCAATTGCATGGAAAATAAGTGCAGTGGTGAAGGTTGTCAATCATTATATTTTGCAAACGATGGCATGATGGTTTGATTAGTGAGTTCACTTCAACAGTGGTACTAGTGAGCCATTTAGGATGGTCTCAGTAGTTCTGCAGGCTTTATTTCGATCCGAGGTACGACGTCCATTAGAATCCATGGCTACATGGTTCAGGTATTAGTCCCTTGTAGATGCCCTTAGACCAAAAAATCGTTCAGACTATCGATGAGTGATTATCATGAGAAAGAGATCCGTGTAAAGTAGAGATGTCTCAGGTCATTTTGTGGACAGTCTCAACGTAGGGACCCTCTACAATATTTCTTATCTTAGATTTGTTTCTTGAGCTCTGATGAGGTGCTGACAGGTACCCTATTATGTCATGAAAATATCATGTGATTATGGGATGCAGTATGAGCCAATGTTTTATAGACTGTCAAATGCTATGAGCATGCAACAAGGTGCATTTTAGCTCTTGGAGGACCAAATGATCACAAGTCGCACCAAAGTTGGCCATTTGAGAACTGACTAGAAGAAGCATATTATTAAAATGAGCAATGGCGTCATGACCTATATCAGGAAAACCTCATTCGGGCGTAGTCCAACATATGGAATGTGTAGAGGGGTGTCTTATAAGTCGTTTCAACTTTGCCAAATGATTAATCGGAATTTTTAAATAGGTATTTAAGAGTTATGTCTAGTTTTTTTCTAAAACTGCTCTCTTAAAGACCCTGCTACAATTGAGTACTGTCTAGCTTCTTAGCATTCCAAGAATTGGTGCTTTTTATGCCTTATTCGAATGCAATCATAAAATGAAATTTTTGAAGAGAACTTTGAGCTAGTGTAAAATTTTCAAACACTATATTTTGGAGAAAAATGGGTTGTGAAAAAAAAAGAATTTATGAACGTTTTTCTGACAAGTTTTCTCTCTCTTCAGCTCTGGCCTTTTAAAGACTTGGAAAGGCATAAAATGTATTGGTTCCCTGACGCTCCAAATGGACTTCCGGGCTTGTTACTAAAACTCCTGCAAAAATGTATTAATCCAATTTTAAGTTAGGATAGTGACATATTTTATCGTTCAGGTCAAAATTTTTATCCATTATGCTCTTGGTAAATGCAAAATGTTGATCATACTATTTAAACTTGAAGAATTTACAAGTGGTCTCTACTGTAGACAGAAGCCAACCATGTCAAAGGTGGGATCTTAGATTTTCTGACACCATGCTTGAACTTTTATCAAGTGTATAGTGCTTAAGAGTCCTAAGTCAAATGTTATGGTTGACATTCAAAAGGACTACTCAGATCCAGGCTAAGCTTACATCTAGTGCTTGAAGAAGAATCTGGTAAACATGCATAAGGTCTAGAGTTGGGAAATTTGAACAATTCAAATCATATTCTATATACCGTCACGAGTTTTTTTGATGAAGCTTCATTCCAATATGCACCATTGTGATGATCTCAAATATTTAAAACTCTTGTCTTTCACCACTTGCCTACATGAAGAAGTGCTAGTCAAAGAAGTCTGAGTTTGCGAGATCATAATTGCATATACTAGTTCTATCACATAACTCTCACTCAAGTGGTTGGCAATAAAATATGATTAACTTGAATGATCTTGAGTAGGCCATACAAGTCTTGATAACAGTGATCAAGTGAAATTATATATACTAGATATCAAAATGTAAAATTGTTTCTTTATGAACCCTCAGGACCAGAAATCATAGTTCTTTGAATAGCAGACTTGTTTGCATCATGATCTGACTATCGAACATTGTCATGGAGTCTTGTAAATTATATATTCCTCGATATCTATACAGTGTAAAGATTAGTCGCATGAACTAGATTCAATTCCCTAAGAGTTTATTTCAATCTCTTCTATGATCAGCAACTAGACCTGTTATGTATTTCCAAACAAATGACTATGGTTTTTAATGGATACCATTGTAGCAAAGTTTGGGTAACTACCATTGACCCTGTAACAAGTACTGAAGTAAAGGTTCCCTATCATATACAATAGGAGAAGTTTGAAATTATTTCTTTCCTCGATGCATAGTGACATAAGAAATAGCTTGTTCATACTTTGATTAGTCTTGTGTAAGAGAATAACTTAGCATCCACCCTATGTCCTAACAAGCAAGAGAAGATTTTTTCAACTTGAAATTTAAGATATACATACTTGAGTGCCACAAATTTATGATAAGTCAATACAAAAATTAGCACATAACTCATTTTAGAGCTTGTCAGCACTAAATTTGAAAGCTTTGTCAAACTCCTTGGATATTACCACTCATCATTTATAGCAAGAAATCGGCCTGTCTGTGGAGCTTGCATAGAACAGAGCTATGGAGTTTCAAGAAGGAAACTCTTCAAAATCCATCCATTGAACCAACAAATATTGTGAATCACAATCAACAGTGAAACCTATCGTTATAAGGTGCACAAATACATTTCAAAAGCCAATCAATCTCTTTCATCATGAATGCCGATGAAAGAAATGTCATGGCAGTTTCTTTGCAAACCATGCCAAGTGCAGGTATCACTGGGGTTTTTCCAGTGTCATAAAAACCTAATCAGTTATTAAAAATCTATATTCTTCTTTGATTTAACTTCAAAGAAGGGTATGAAATGTGGAATTTTCTATGAGAACATTGTTGCCATGTTGTTAATAGCATGTTTTGTAGTATGCTCCTTAAATGCTTTTGCAATGGTTAAAATCTTCCTTGTACATCAATTTTTTTCTGTTGTTGGGCTTTTTTGAGCTGAAATGCCCTTGCACCGTTGATGCACTCATTGTATAAGGGTATAGTCCTCTTTCAAACTCTAAAATATTTGCCCACCCATAAAAAAAAACTTGACATGCATCCTAAAAATAAAGATGGAAAAGCATTCAAGCATTGTTTAAACTGAGCACAGTGTAACCTATCTGACCATATGCATACATGTTGATTGAAGTGAAATGTCCCTATCAGACTAAGTTTCCAGAATAATAAGCTTTAATGCACCCTATTGCTATAACTTGGAATTTGGACTTGAGTATGGTCATCACTTATATCAAACTGGTACTCTCTTATATAAGTCTTGATCAGGGTCTATACTTTCAGGAGCATGTCATAATATTTTTATATGTGTTCACTTAATAGTTACAACATGTTTCCTTGTTAGTTACAAGACTATGATTGAACCTCCATTAAGGGCTATGGTGTGAAGAGTATCTCTGTAAAATCGAGCACTGAAATAACAATACCAATTGGAAATATGTCACTCTGCATTTGTTAAGGAATATGAATGAGTCCAAGAGACATCGAAACTCTAAGTGCAGTATAACTTGAATTTTATTTTTCCAAGGAAGACAATTCAAACCTATGGTTGTTTTTTCAAATGAAAAATTAGACAATAACAAGATATATAGAGTGTAGTAACTATCTCAAATTAGTTCAGAATCCTTATGAGATATGTGAGCTGGTATGGTACTTAATTTTTAAGTGTTCAAAATAGAGAAAGTATGAAGGTATATGTACCTATAGCACCTACAAAGTGATCTCATTAATGAAGCATTGGGCAAGTGTATTTTAAAGCATTGACTAAGCTACAGAGAAACACGAAAAGACATGAAAAGTACTAGTGGTGAAGTAGTAGTTTTCTTGCAAGAATTAATGTCATGCAATTACAGATGTGAGTTTTGATTATGAGTTTCTTAGAAAGAGAGTAGTGTATACGCTATGCAACAGTATTTAAGGACTGGAAACTTTTAGGACATATTCAATCTATTGTGTAAGAAATTGAGGTACAAATGTTACTGAGAACAAAGCATGATCTAGAGATTGATAAGTTGTCAACCTGGTGAAAACTTGGCTTAGGAAGGTGTGAAACCTGCGATAGGTAGCTAGCTAAAAGAACATTATGGCAAAGAGTGGAGAGCTACAGGACTGGAGGAGCATGCTCCCAAGGTGTGAAAACATCTAGAATCAATTAGCAGTGGATCTGAAGCCTGAGACATAGGTGATTTTGATAAGTCAAGAGGTTACTATGAATATGAATGTGGTACCTTTCTGAAGGAATTAGAGAGGGAGATCAATAGAGAGTGGATCTCTACGGGAATTCTGCAAGGATTTTTTTTGGGATTGGGTATATAAAATATAGGAGAAGGATGCATCAATAGGCTTGCGATTGTAAATTTTCTTTTTGAAGAGCTAAGGAATGTAGATCCAGTTATGATATATGTCTTCGGTTTGCATATTATGGTGTTATGTAATGGATCTAATGAATGTAATGAGGTTACCAACTTATTTGAGTATGATCATTAATGATTGTGGTCCATCCTCATATCTTCATAAGTTATGTTCATGTATGGTTATGAAATAAGTATGAATCCTTGTACATTTCCCTTTCTATTTTGGTTTATTCTTATATTATATTAAAGTATCTTTCTGTCTAGAATGACTGCACTGGTCTAGAAGCCGTTCTAAGCTCTATAATGTTTGCATGTCTCATTTCTACTCATAGATGATATTTCCCACTAAACTCGCATAAAGGAGATACTCGGCACCAGTGCATGCCTCGAGTGAGCACCTAGCGCCTGCTGGGTGATAGTTCGACACGCATGGGATTCCCTTGCTCTTTGGTGGGTGTAAAAAGGACTACATCTTGGTTCCATTTTTGGGACCCCTTTTTGAAGTTGTAGTGGGAAATGGAATACATAATGATCTGTGCAATGAGTGATGACAAAGCATTTAACCTTGGAAAGTGTTGAAACATGGTTTAAAAGCATGGAGGATGAATTTTCTCATAAATTCAGCACTGGACCTGAGTTTTATGCACATAGATGGGTAGAAGAGAACCTCTACCATGAGTTGTATGAAACTTTTTTCTGTTTCATCCCATCAAGATCTACATGAATGGCTCTTGGCATATGCGTCAAGCTCAAGTTGGTATTTAATATCATGCATATGGACCTAAGAAGAGTACAAGAGGCTGCAAGATGTAGATCTGATGTGGACTAGTAATGTGGATCATTGGTGGAAAGGAGTATTGGCTAGCTACACCCTGGAGTATGCTATTTCTACATATTCTTGTATGGAAGTCACTAAGTTTGAATTTCTGAGGGAACCTAGAGGGTCATTTCTATGTGTTATTCCTTTGGCAATGAAGATCTTGATTGTTACCTTGAGTTTAGAGGCATTTCTGATGGCCGGATAAACCTTCTTGAGCATTAGGTGAGGAAGCTAGGGTGGAGGAAGATGGAAAATATTGAAACTAAGAAAGAAAGGGAGGAGAGACGAATCAAGTATAGTGAAGCACGTGAAAGGGAGATTTCTAGACAACGTGAGGTTATAAGTGTGATGGATATATGGAGGTAGACATTGCGAGAAGGATTTGAGGTTCACGCAGAGGACGTGGAATTTGAGCAGTCTGTGTTACCCCATCTTGGCAAGCGTGTAAGAGAGACCCCTTTGAATTCTGATGAGATTTCATCGTGCGGAGAGAGAAGAGTCGTTATCATGCATCTGAACCCACCTAGTGACCAAACCTTGGTGCTTGGTTTTCCAGATCAAGGGAAGAATATTTTTAACCCAGTTGGCATCAGTGGAAGAGACCGATTTGCATCCAGGAGATATAATTTCTCGTTTGGGACTTCTATGGCCGCACATACCATCCCAGTGTTAGGAGGAATTTTTGGGCAGAGTGCGGATACACAAGCCTTCGGTCTCACATCTGGGAGTGGCGCAGGGTACACTATTAGTAGTGGGACATTATCATAGACCGTCGACAGGTGGTTCAGTGGATTATTCATATAGTCCATGTTTATAGCCTTATGCGACCACATGTATTCCTATATTTATGACTCACTTAGTTTGATACATTATGAACTTATATATTCAGAGACTTGTGGCACACTTAGTTTGATACATCCATGTTGGTTTTTATAACGATATTACTTTTATGTTTGATTTGATTTCATTACACATGATATCCTTCTATGTATGTTTTCATAACCATATTAGTTCTATGTTTCATTTGATTTGATGGCGTCGATTATGTGACCATAATCCATATGATATATATGATATATGAAGTTATGCTATTGTTAAATGATATATGATATATCATGTTATGTTACATAATGGTTTTGAAGGTTCTTGGGTGTAAGACCAATTTTTTTTTCAAGAGATTCAAGTGTGGACTTATATAAATTTTCTAATTTTGAGCACATGGTTGAAAACGTGTGTTGTATTTTTTTCACTTTTAAAAGTTTACAAAGATTGTGATTTTCTTAACCAATTTTAAGTATTCTAAACTTCAAAAATTGATTAAATTCTGATTATTATTCATCCATAGAAGTGTGAAAAACTTGGGTAACAAATAAATAATAAAAAAACTGAAAACACTCAGATAACAAACAAGATTGTTTACGGGGTTCGGAAATTCCTACGTCCCCGGGTTCGGATTGAACCGATCCATTAATAATACTGAAATTTAAGTACAATAACTCTTACAAACAACCAATAATGAATCACAACTTGTAAATGAGATGATCAATGTCCCAAGAACTATGAAAAATAGTATAAATTGTCCCAAGAACGATCCGTGGCTCCTACAGTGTTTTCATAATGTGATCTCCCTGCAACTGTGTTAGAAAAACACCTACATATGGATATTTACAAAAATTATATGAAAAAAAATTATATATCTGAGATCATCTCAGAATTTTGAACACTTTTCATGTTTACACCAAGTCACATTTCGGACTAGAAGTGCATTAAAATTTGTGTTTTCCAACTAGCTGTCTTGTAGATCCCTGTTAAAAACTGTATTCAAAGCTTCCAAAAACAGGTTAAAACTCGAAAAAAACATCAAATATTACATCATTGGAATCATCTCAGAATTCCCTACATTTCACCTTTTTAATTCGAGTTCCCATTCTGAGTGCAAGGCCTTCAAAAATGGAATTTTCTGAAAACTACCTCCTTATGGCTTTTACACAGACCTGACACTTGTCTTGTATAAGTTGTAGCGACCCATTTTATAACCAAGCGAGCCCCTTGGGCGAGTTTGCTAGCATATTTTTCTTGGGGCGGTGAGATCATGGGTTCAAGTCATGGTGGCCTCCTTTTGCCTCGGTTTTGGTTTGTTGTGGGTGAGATTAAATCCCATATTTGGTGGGATGAAATATTTTAAGGCTTAAAATAGCCTTACCCCACGCAAACATACTGGTCAAAGGACCACATGAGCATAACCACCCCCTTCTCAACCGCTTCATCACCTTCCACGTGGTCATATCATGTTGGCGGCTTATGTAGGTATACTAATGTATAAACATTAATATAAAAGCATAAATATCTATATGTGTGGTATGTGGCATTTGGGAATAATGTGTGGCAAATAACTACAAGGTAATTTCAAATTCGAACCAAATTGGTTATTTGCAATAAAACCACCTTCATTTTTCCCTTTTTCTCCTTTTGCCAAGTGTCGTAGTGCTATTGGTCAATATTAACATGTTGACCAAAGTTAATGTCCCTTGTTGACTGAACTTTGACCACACATAACTTGAGCTCAGAGTGTCTGTTTTTCATGTTCTTACAGTCATCGGAAAGCTCTCTAAAGGCCCTACTACATTGGTATGGTTTAGGGAAGTTTAAGGAATATTTTGACATAGAAACATATCCCCTGATCAGCTCTTAATGCCCTATTGTTTACAAAACACATAAAATAGTGTAGTTTGAGCCAGTGTAAGGCTGGTCAAACACTATATTTTACAAATGGTGGGTCGTTGGCACCAAATCGACTATGACAACACATCTAGGTGGCCAATTAAATGCTATAGGAGGTGTCATTTTAGTGCGTGACAACGTCGTTGCTTCCGAGCTACTTTGTTCGGGCGTGGTCCCTTAAGAGTCATGAGACCAAAAAAACCGAGCAACTTCAACGGGTGATTACTCAGACTCCGTGGCACCTAGAGACATCTCATAAGATCCTACACCTCAACATAGGGACCCTCTACAATATCCTGTTTCAGTTTTTTTGTTTCCAATCGTTAATCTCGCTACCCTATTGTTTGCAAACGCACGAAATAGTGCAGTTTGAGCCAGTGTAAGGTTATCAAACACTATATTTTGCAAATGGTGGGTCATGGTGCTAAACTGACTTTGAAAACATGTACTAGTGGTAGGTAAACATTATAGGAGGATTTTTTTAATGTGGGACAACGTTGTTTCTTCTGGGCTACTTCGTTCAGACATAGTCCATTAAGATTCCTGAGACCAAAATATCGTTCAACTTTGACAGGTGATTGCTCGGACTCCGTGGCACCTAGAGATGTCTCATCAAATCCTACACCTCAGCATAAGGACCCTCTACAATATTTTTTCTTTTTCATCTCTAATCAGTGCTCCTCGCTGCCCTATTGTTTGCAAATGCATGAAATAGTGCAATTTGAGCCAGCGTAAGACTGTCAAACGCTATATTTTGCAAATGGTGGGTCATGGCACTGAACCGAATGATCTAACACATCCGGGTAGCCAGGTAAATGTTAGAGGAAGAATATTTTTTGTGTGTGATAATGTCTTAGCTTTCGGGCTACTTCGTTCAGGTGTAGTCCCTTAAGAGCCCTGAGACTAAAAAATCGTTCAAATTCGACGGGTGATTACTCGGAATCCATGGCACTGAGAGATGTCTTGTCAGTCCTACACCTCAGTGTAGGGACCCTCTACAATATTTTGTCTCAGTTTTTTCCATCTCTAATCAATGCTCTCGCTTCCCTATTGTTTTAAAACACTTGAAATAGTGCAGTTTGAGCCAATGTAAGGATGTAAAACACTATATTTTGCAAATGGTGGGCTGTAGCACCGTACCGAATATGCACATGCATAGGTATGGCCTTGTAAACACTTGGTGAGGCATCATTTTGGTTCCTTACACTCCCAGTGCTTCCGAATACCTCCTTCAGAGCCAAGAACCCCCTCTACAAGTACATAAATTGTTGTTAATTGCTTCTCTTTTCTGGGTAAAACAATGAAAGCTTCTCTTAGCTTTGAGAATATAAAATTATCTACAAATAGTGCCAACCACGTGAAGGTGGAAGCTTTTCTGGCACCACTAACCTGCATAAAAGTGTTAGTCAAAGAAATTTAAGTTGAATCAAAACCATACTAGATATATACATAATACACAAATTTAATAAAATATATGAACTTGAATCTAGAGGTGACAAATTTAAACAATTTAAAGAAATTATATATACTAGACGAGCTCATGTAAATTCATTCTAATGTTCACCATTAGGATGTGAAATTGGAAGCTTTTTTGGCACCACTAACCTGCACATACCATCGCAGTGTTATTAGGAATGTTTGGACAGAGTGTGAATACACAAGCCTTTGGTCCTCACGTCTAGGATTGGCACGGGGTACACTATTGGTAGTGGGACATTATAACAGACTGTCAGCGAGGATTTCATTTGAAATTTGGGGACCCTTGGCATGAACACAATAGGGCCTGGTGGATCCAGTGGATCTTGTGGGTCAGGGGGGGTCAGGAGGTACAGGACCTAGTGGATCTAGTGGATCTAGTGGAGGAGGAAACACCAGGGGAAACCAAGGCTCTGGCTCAAGAGGACAAGGGCCCCATCCACCTCCTCTAGTTTTCTTTGAGATTTCTTTACATTTTCTAGATTATAGAGTTATTGAAGATGTTGTGGAGTATGTTCACAAGTGTGAGCTGCTATGGCACGCGAAAGGGATCACTAGCCCAGAGCAGAAGGCAAGCCAGTTTGCAATGACATTGTAAGGGTGCACATATAGCTGATATAGGAAATATGACCTCATTAGATGATGGTGGATTATACTACTTTAAAAAATGCCTTCTTGGCAGAATTCCTCATCAGTGCCCTAAAGGAGATCTAATAGGGAACTACCGAGAGTGTGCGAGAGTATGATGCATGGTTCAAAACCCTCCTGTCAAAATTATCATATGACATTCACCCTTCATAACATGCCCAATGGTTTTTTTAGAGGGTTGATAACACCTTTTAGAAGATTTTTATCTCATAAGACTTTCACAGACCCGGGCGAGGCGTTAGAAGTTTCTCTAGGTGCCAAAGCTATTGGAAGCGTTGATAATGGTGTTAGCCCATTCTTAGAAGCTAAAATCACTTCTATGGCTAAGCATCTGGAGAAGTTGTCTGCAAACTCAACCCATGAGACTCGCAGTGGTATATGGTGTACAAATTGTGAAGTAGAGGGGAATGTCAAGGATAGTTTCCCCTAGAGGACAGTACGCACCGTAGCAATAGATTGTGAGATTTTTCATAGGGACCATGATGTGAGTAGATGTCCCTTGTTACAGCGGATGATGTGGAAGAATGTATCTTGCTAATGTATCTTGCTACTGACAACCAATGATACTAAGGATTGTAGGCTTATTGACCAGATCCATGATGCCATTGATCTTGGTGTTCACCAAACTAGCCTTGCAAGCGGTTCTAAGGGTGATGATTGCCATTATGAGGAGCGCGTAAATGGAGGTGCGCGTGGAAGGGGATTTCATGAAGGATTCCATGGTCATGGTAACCATGAAGGAAGAAGTGAGTTCCCATGTGGAACCTATTTTAATTGTGGATCTATAGACCACTACAAGTGTTACTGTCCAGACTTATTGCAGTTCTCATGGTGCGGGAAGAAGCACAAGTATGAAGAATGTATGGAACTCCATGAGCACATGAATCAGAAACACCAAAAATACAAGGCACTGCAATGGTAAGCATTAAGAAGGCCAAAACAAAATGGATGCCATGGGTGACACGTGATACAAGATTAGAACCTGTTATGTTAACAACAAGAGTAGAGGTCATGCGAGCAAAGGAAATGCCAAGGCAGGAGAATTTGGTTTCAAGGGAAGAAGTGGCACATGGGAAGTACCCAAAACCTACACATCAAAAGGAGGTATATCAAGAAACCATGGATGTCATTCATAGTTTACAAGGAGAGATCCAATCTCTAAAGGAGGAGTCCAAGTGGGAGGAGAAAAGTAGGAAGGTCAAGGCACCAAAAGATGACCTAGATGGGGTCAAGGAAGTATGTAAAATGCTAAGGTAAGAGAATATTATTCCCTTAATAGGAGAAAGGTTGAGAGAGAAGGTACCACATGCTAGAGAAGAGCGTGAGAGTAAGGTCTTGCATGTAAACCTTTCCCCTCATAACCTTGACTATGATAAGGAGATCACATTAGATGCAATCATGGATGGATGGCTCCTTAGTAATATCCTCATTGACATATGCGTGGAGGTCAATGTTCTCACCTTGGATGCTTGACATCAAATGGGAAGGCCTGCATTGTATCCATCTTCAAATGTGTTGTATATGGTGAAAAAAATGAAGGCAATTCCCATCGGTGTCTTAAAGGATGCAGCTATCACCATTCAGGGAGCTAAGTTTACTAAGGACTTCAAAGTCTTGGCACTCACTGAGGTAGAAAATTTCCTAACATTACTTGGGTGCCCATAGTGCTATAAGAACATTGTGGATCTTCAGTTCAACAAGGGATACATAAGCTTTAAAAATGAGGAGGAATGGGTCATCATACCCCTAGCTGATGGGAAAATCAACACCCTATACTGAACCCTTGGGAGAAGAGGTCCTGGATAGAATATATGTGCACTTAATCAAGGATCCAGAAATTATTCATCCCATAGAAGGAGTTATCCAGTTTTGAGGATGCTTAGTCCCTAAGTGACACCGCCAGTATAGTGTGTGATAATTTAACACATGGGACCTATGAGTTGATCAGACAGAATTTGAAACGATCAGTGACAAAGGTGATAAAGGTTTGTATAGTCCGGTGCCTAGGAGGAAAGAAGCTACCGAAGTATTCAGGAGGATCCTTCCTTGAGATCTTTTTACAGGAGATGGAATCTTAGTGGAAGGAGGAGAATGAACAAGGAGGGATGTTAAGATATATCCTACTCAGCACAGTGACATGGTGGTGGGCTACACATCAGGAGAACCTCTTGGAATGGTGCGAGGTGAGAATTGCCCTCTCTGTCTAGTTCTCTAGAAGCAACACACCCACCACCATCAAAGATTATCAAGGTAAGGAACCCACCTCTTTCCATATCCAAGATTGTGAGACGGTGTGGAGAGAAGGCATGGAGGCTTTACCACCATCCCTATGGGTACACAAACTATATTCTACATTACAATTATAGAAAAGGTGCATGGTGGGATTGCAAGAGGACACTATGCGGGAAATGTGACTGTGCAAAAGATTATACTCATAGGGATTTGGTGGGAGACCATTTACCAAGATTACATTGAGTTTTACATGGCCTGTGACCATTGTCAAGGCCTTGAAAAACCTGGAAAAGGGATTAAATGCCCTTGCAACCAATAGCCAGTGCAGAACCATTTGAGAAGTAGGCTATCAAATTTTTCATACCAATCTCGCCAGCGGCGCGAAGGACTGGTTTGCGGTATATCCTCACTTACACTAATTATTTGACAAGGTGGGCAGAAGAAGCACATACAAATGATTGTACAATGGCTACCATTGCTAGATTTTTACATGAAAACATAATCAGCAGGTATGGATGCCCATTGAGTTTGACAAATGATAGAGGTACACACTTCCTCAATGAAATGGTCAAGATTCTATAATCAAAATTCATGGTGGCCGATCACAAAACTACTCCATATCACCCTCAAGCAAATGGAACTACTGATGCATTTAACAAAATACTTAGTCACACATTGACGAAGATCTGTGATGTTGGTAAACAGGATTGGGATGATAAAGTATCAACTATTCTTTGGGCATATAGGACAACCTATAAGAGGTTGAATAAGGCCACACCATTTCAATTGGTGTTTGGCATGGAGGATGTCCTACCAGTTGAATTCATGTTACCTTTTTAAAGTATAGCGTGCGCAGGAGGATTGGTTGATGAACAAATGCTAGAAGAAATAATTGACAAGTTAATGCAATTGGACGAAAGATGATCACTCAAAAGGTGGATCTAGACAACTGAAAAAGAAAAACAAAAGGCATGGCATGATCGTCACATTAAGAAAAAAAAAAGTTTGAGGTTGGGCAGATGGTGCTACTATATGATTCCAAGTTTATGCACCATCCTGAGAAGTTAAAATTCCATTGGTTGGGTCCCTAAATCATCTCGTACATCCTTGATTCAGATGTGTGCCAGTTATAAGTGCTGGATGGGATGAGATTTCCAAGACACTTCAATGGGAGTAGGCTAAAGCCCTACTATAAATAAGTCTTCTTGGAGTTTGTAATAAGGTAGTATTGCCAGTTAGATTAGGATTTCCTTTAATGCATTTTCTTTTCTTGTGTTTCCCTTTCTCGTTGTTGTTTTGTGTTGCGCCTTAGGTGCCGGTAATCTTATTACTTTTTTAAGGTTGTAACTACATAGAGGACCGCACATCAATTTAGTGTGGGGTGGAGTAAGGTGGAAGAAATTGGAAAGTGTGAAGTGCCAAGAATAATTACGTTGGAAAGCCTGGTCGGATGGCCTTGGGAAAGGAATTGCATGGAAGGAAAGGTGAAAAAGGATGGTTGGTGTTAGGGTAAGGTTACATTGTGAATCCACGTACAAGAGAGGAAGAAGAAAAAAAGTAACATGAGGTAGGTGAGAGAAAAAATCATGACAGAAGTACCTTCGATGCTTGTGACGCGCACGTAAGAGTCTCCTATCAAGATGGATTGGTTGCATCCCAGAAGGTTGGGGAATTATCCGTGCAAGGTTGGGTGCATGAGTTAAGGTGCTAAAGTCATATTTTGTTGAAAAATCCACATTAAGTGTTGAAGTATGGTGGTAGGTAAGGTAGCATTTAATGTTTAAAAGTGGGAAAAACTATAAATAGAAGGTTGGACACTTCATTATTTACATTACGAATATGAACAAGGAAGAGATTTTGTGAACTAGGGTTTCCAGAGTTGATCCATGTGAAGGAAAATTGGAGAAATTTAATTGTGAGTGACTAGTTTGGATCTAAAAACCAGGAGGGAAATAGTTCACGGGCGTAGAAAGAATTGTGGAGAAGCACCGTCTTATGAAGGAGATATTCCAACGAGGGTTTGACAGCTAGGGCACGAATTGAAAAGGAGTTTCTTCACAAGTTCGAGATCTAAGATTGGAAAGGGTAGAGAAGCAGAGCAAGAGAAGTTGAAGTGCAAAGATAACCTACACAATGGCACCCAAAAAACTAGCTGTAACACCTAAGAAGGGCAAAGGCAAGGGCAAGGGAAAATAACAAGAAACCACCACAAGTACCAATGAAGAATGGTATGCAGAAATGTAGCACCCATATGGGGTTTTTCTTGGAAAGGAGTGGGAGTCCCATTTAAGAAAATGATAGTAAGTGATTATAACCATCGCACAAACGTGACAGAAAAAGATATGGCACTAGAGTTAGTGCACCCAATGAACAAGAGGACACTAGAAGGGTTACCCATTTATAGCGATGAAGTAAAAGTGAAGTTGGAGAAGGCGGGATTGTTGTAACTCTATGAATTTCCCTACTTTGGGAAGCCTGAGTGCTTTTATCAGTGGCTGATGTCACGCGTACACAAAGACCACCTTCACTTCGCAGGGCACAAAATGCACATAACTCCTCAGCTAATTTCAAAATTCACAGGTCTCATATGTGAAGGAGAAAGTATAGAGGACGACCTATGTGACAAAGAAGCCATAAAAAAAACCATCACCGCATATGCATACAAAAAGGGGTCAAGGTACTTTGATATTACGGATATCCAAGACCCGATGATGAGAATGGTCGTGCGCCTGGTAACCAAACTTAATGACCAGGAGAGGTGGATGCAAGTGAACAAATCATGACACAATGTTTGTAGAAGGATATTAGATGGTGCCATCTACAACTTATCCACGTACATCACGGATGAAATCATCAGCAGCGCGTAGGAGGGTGACAAGATACTTTTTGACAATCTCCTCTTAAAAATTGTGTTTTTAGAGATCATAGTGCCAGATGCAACAAACAAGTTCATGTGTGAGTACCCAGAGGAAGATCCCTCAACCACAAAGAGATTCAAAAAAATACACTTGCAATAGCACGACGGCCATTCACAAGGTGTGTCTTAAGAAATGGTATGTGTTCTTGAGGAATGCGTGTGGATCGGAATGGAGGATCCCAGAACAACTAACAAAGTTCACAGAGGGAGAAGCTGAATTAGCAGTATACCAACACTTCCACATTAGCAAATTTAGGTTGGTTGATGAAAATATGAGCCCTTGGTGTAAACTTCCATTTTCCTTCACCACTCAATACTTCTAGGTGGGGGTAAACAGATTCAAGGAATCCAAGAAACTAAAGTTTGACCTTGGAAGTATGTATCGGGACCACAAGGAGATGTGCAGGACATTGGTCTACCCCAATAACCATGTGTACGTGGGAAAGTACATAACACATGAAGTTCAGATGATGAAACCCCTGAATCTACCTATTGCAGGGAGGTCTGTGGCACATGTATACCTTCGCATAAGGCCCAAGTTTGAGAAGGGCACTTATCTTGAAAACAAGATAGCTATACTTGAAGACCTAACATGTAGAAATAAGGCTACACCCAAGAGAAGGGGGGTGGAAGAGATAAAGAAAAATGCACCAAGTGTCCAAGATACTCAAGTGGTGGGCACCCCGGGAAAAAGCACTAGAACAAGTACTTACACGCACATGAAGAGGTCATCAGTTAGAGAGGAGGTGCCAAAAAAAGAAAAGCTTATCGCAGAGGAGAAATCACTAGAGGAGGAAGAAGAGAAATTATAATCTCCTATACTAGAACCCCCAGTTAGGAAGAAAACAAAGGTGATGGAGGAAGCTAATTCTGAGGAAACAAAGAGCTTGGAGAAATACATGGGTGAGAGGGATGACGATGAAGAAGATGAACCTGAAGGGGACCAAGAACCACTTGTTTTAAGCGTGTACAATTTGGGAGAATAAGGTGCAAAGGAGAAGAACGACTATCGCTTTGTGCGAAGTGTTAGTGCAAAATCATAGCACCCCCAAATGACCTCTCAGATTTGGTGTGTTGAAAACCTGTCGTTTGATGTGATTCACATAACATTGAGTTTTCCCCAAAAATGTGGGACTTTGCAAATGGGAAAAATCTCCAGATTAAGGTTGGTTTCTATTCCTTTGTCTAGGTGCATACGTGAAATTCGCAAAGGATTGATTCTTAACCCTAATCTAATATTGCCAAGGAGACAAGGATGAAAGGAATGCAATAAATTAAAACTAAGCTAACCATGTGATACACCGAAGGAATGATGAAAATTTGTTTTGCTGATAGGCACAACCAAAAGAATGCATAGAATAATCAAGCACAGATAACTAGTTTTGCAATGAAAGACCAGATGAGAGAAATGAAGACAAGAAAGGGTCAAAAATCAGCCACAAACATGTATTATTGCTCTGCATATTTGATACAATGCATTCACAAAAAAATGGGTGCTAAAAGGTAGAAAAATAAATCTAATAGAAGGTCTAAAACTCCATGAATTCATTTGCTAGAGGAAAAGGGGAGCCTGCAAAGCAGAAGAATGTCCAACCCTTTACAATGAGTCTTGACCCTGCTTTTATAGATTTAACACAGAGGGGGAGAAAGAGAGAGAAGCAGGAAAAATAGTTCAAAGTTAAACTACTGCTATCAATACATCCTACAAAATCTTCCCCCCAAATCTATCTTGACTACATCAATTACTGGTTCGGTGCATCAAAATGAGGAGTAAATGGTGGATCAGATCGAATCCGATCTGGTTAATGGGGCAAAAATAGATCCTGCATTAATGGCCTAAAGACATTTCTCCATTTTTCTCCCACATAATCTCTCCAAAATTAAATTTTTAGATCTTCATCATGTAGACGAGGGTTGAGATCTTTCCAATGGTGCTAGATTTGTTGGATTTCGAACCTTGAGTCGAAAGATATTCCCATTTGGAAATTTGAATCGGCTCCATACAAAAAAAGTGGGGAAAACCAGTTTGAAAATGAACCCCCTCTTTTTTAAACCGGACACGTGGAGGGGTTTGGCACATGCCTGAAGGTAGCCTCTGTATATTTTCTTTTTGAGTGGCACAGGACTAACACGTGGTTTTATTCCATGACCTACTTGATTTCCTTATGCTTTTGGCTAAGTCCTATTGCTCGATGGGGTCAAATATTTGACTGGGGACACGCAGTGGCCTAGTGCTTGCTTGGAAACCTCCCCTTAATTTTGCTCTTGAATTAGTGGCCATTTAGACACATGGCACCCTCCGCTGGCCTGTCGCAATGGATTGACTATTTAACCCGAATCTATCCCTTTTTGAGACTAGATGTGTGGAGGCTTCACACTCAAAAGCCCGCTCATTGATTTGCCTTTGAAGGAGCGTCAGGTTAACACATGGAAGCCTCCACAGGTTCTTGGAATTTTCAACGATCCCTCTTACCTTTTCGAACCTTGAACTACATGGCAAGCTGGCACTTGTTTGGGTCTTCTTTTTTGGATTCGACTTTGGAGATGTGCCGCTTGGACACTTGGCAGCATTTCGTTGTCTCCTCCATACTTAGTTGATTTTCTAACTCATTCTGAACTGTTCCAGAGGCTGAATACTTTGAACCTTCGCTACTCCTTCTCTTTTGAGCTCATGGCTTCTTGACACTGTCTCTTCCTTCCCCAACCCTGTTATTCCATTTTCGAGCCTGCCTGTAACATATTTAATGGATTTTAAGGCACGGATACGCTCGTTGGAGCCATTTTTTGAAATTCTCCTATGCAGGGTCATTTGATCTTCGCAGGTTCTGTCACTCCATTATAGAGTCCCTCTGCAACCTTGTTTGAGGGATTCGAAGGTGATTTCTCTGGTTCTTTTTATGTGGGGTTGTGGTTGATCCAATATTTTTTCTGAGGGGGAAAAATATGGATAACAATTTTGGCGACTCGCAGGGGTATAAGCCTGTTAGATGAGAGGACCAGATGCCTTGTTATGTCCATTGGGAAAGGAGTTGAGAGAATGATGGCCTAGTTACTGATCCACAAACCCAACCATCTGTGGTCTCAATTTTCAAAAGAAAAAATCGAGACAATGGTTTCTGACAGTTGAAAATTGATTCAACCCAAGCATTCAACTGTCCCTGAATGGACTATTTCTAAGATAGCTTTTAGTTTCTTTGCATTTGATTTCTTTTGAAGATGGAAACTATTACAGTGTAACCATGATTTTCCTTGCTATTAATACTAAAAGGGATAACACGTCCACTTGGAGACACATTGGACAGTATAACGACGCAACCTGGAGCAACAAATGAACCTGTGCCACAACACTTAGGGAAACAAACAAACTATACTACAACAAAACAACATGCATACGCACCTAGGGAAATAAAAATTCCTATGCTAATATTTTCAAGGGTGGAAACTTCCCATTCAGTAGCAACGTTTGAGATTGATCCCATTTACTGGGATCTACAATTTTTTTGCCATCCAATTTAGACAACTGGAAGGAATTGCTACTCCTTGCACTCTGTGATCATGTAAGGGGCCACTCTAGATGGCATCAAACTTTGGAGTGGTTTTTCCTGGATTTTCCCGATCTACATCCCATTTCAAAACTAGGTCTCCGTCTTAAAAAGTCCTTGTTTTTGCTTTTCTTATCAAAGCATCTCTTGATTGGCACCTGATCCTTCTCCATTGTTTAAAGTGCATGCTCTCTAGTTTCTTCCAACTCCATTATCTCTACATACATCTCCCAGCTACTTCATGAGTTACCAATGTTGGCAACTCAAGTGATATAGGAAAAGATTGCCTCTTTCCCATATATAATTTTGAATGGAGATCTGCCTGTAGACCTCTTGGGTTTTTTCCTATCAGCCCATAAGGCTGATTTGAGTTTTGTGTGCCAAGTTCTCTGATTTTCATCAAGAGTTTCTTCTGATAATCCTTGGCATGTTCTTGTTTGTGGACTCATCTTGGCCATTACCTCGAGGGTAATAGTTTGATGAAGTGCTCAAGTAAAGCTCATTCTGGACAGCCCATTCTGTTGATTTTGGAACCTATGAATGCCAATGCATTGTCTAATATAATGATGGCTGGCACTCAAAATCTAGTCATTATCCCTTCATAGAAATCTAGTATTCTAGACTCATTAGCTTCTTTGAGTGCCACTGCCTCAGTCCACTTGGTGAAATAGTTTGTTGTTGTTAGAATCGATTTTTGGCCTTGGCTTGAAATTTGGATTGATGACCCCCGATGAAGTCCAATCCCCATTGCAATGAATGGTTGGTCAACTGAAATTGGCCGCAGTGTAAGTGATGCTAGCCTTTCTTTGCCTCTGAAGAACACATAGTTCTTACACCTTTTGATCCATGCATAGCAGTCACTAAACACCCTAGGCCAATAATAACCCGCCCTCATGATCTTGAATTTTGTCACCCGTGGAGTGAAATGGCCTCCACCTACTCCAACATGGAACTCTTGTAACACTCTCTCAATCTAATTATGTCCCAATGCATCTTAACAGAACGGCCATTGATGTCCCCTTTTGAACAAGACACCATCAATAAGCACATATGGGATGGCCTGTAGTCTGAAGTGTATCCTTTTTGTTTTACTCATTTTTAGAGGACACATGCCTGTTTGTAGGAAGTGTATAATGTTCTGAGTCCAACAAGGAGTGGGAACATCATCATTTCCTTCCTCTTGACTATTCTACAGGACAAAAAACAGCTTCCTTTTCACCACTTGCTTCATCTTGTTGACTCAAGACTAGTTGTTCACACAATCCCTTCCTATGGAATAGCTTAGTAACCTTGATCTCAATGTCATACTCCATGACACGAGTGATCCATCCTGCATGTTTTTCATTCAGATCCTTGTTGAGAAGGAAGTTTTTAACTCTTACATGGGAGACTAAAAATTTGATTTTATTGTTTGAAACCAGATGTTTAAACTTCTTTAACCCTCTGATCACTACAAGAATGTGCTTTTCAATGAAGGAGTATCTCACTTCATAATCTTTCAGGCCTTATCTGAAGAAATCGTTGGCTACTCTGTACCCTCCTTGTTCTGTTGTACTAAGATTGCATAAATTGTGTCACTACCACCAAAGGAATATAGTATGAAGTCCTTAGAGAAGTATGGGTTCACGATAGTTGGGGCTTGTGATATAGCTTATTTAATGGCCTGAAAGCTTACTTTTCCTTCTGATGTCCACCTAAATTTCAAGGTCTTCTTCAGCATCAACGTTATTGGCTTTACAAAGGCAGCAAAGTCTGGTACAAACCTGTAGACAAAATTGATCTTTCCTAAGAAGCTTTGAAGAAATTTCTTATGGCTTGGTAATGGTCATGCTTTTATTGCCTCAACCTCTCTGGGTCAATTGAAAAACCCTCTTTTGACATAATATGGCCTAGAAGCCTGCCCTCATGGGCCAAAATTGCATTTTTAGGGTTTAATGATACCCTGAATCTCCTACATCTCTGAAATACCTATCTTAGGTGAAAAATGTGATCCACTGCATTTTTGGATAACACAATGATGTCATCCAAATATATTATTACTATTTTATTGATCAACCCTTTGAATGTCATATCCATTGCCTTTGGAAAGTGGCTCCAGCATTAGACAATCCAAACGATATTTTTTTGAAGGCATAGGTGCCCCATTTGGTGGTGAAGGCCGTTTTAAACTTATCATCTTCTTTCGCCGTTATTTGATTATACCTTGAGTAGCCATCTAGGAGGAAGAATCTCTCTGAACCAAACACCACTTACAAAATATGCTCCATTGAGGGGAGTGGGTAGTGGTCCTTGAGATATGCTTTGTTCAAGTCTCGAAAGTATACATACAACCTAATCTCTCCATTCTTCTTCCTGACTGGGACCAAGTTTGCAATCCAACTTGACTATTTGATTGGAAATATAATACTTGCCTCTATCATCTTGTTTAGCTCTTTCTTCATTAGAGGTTCAATGTGAGGATTGACTGGTCTCTACTTTTGCCTGATGGGCTTAGCATTTGGATCTAGTTTAATTTTGTGTTGTGCTAGCTTCGGATTGAAACCCTCTTAGGTCTTCATAGCTCTAAGAAAATACATCTGGAAACTCTTAGAAAAGTTGCATGAATTCATACCTTTCTTGCTCGGTGGTCACCTTGCCAATTTGAAGTGTCTTTCCTTTTCCAACTAGAATTGACTATAAATCTTCTCCTTTGATCTGTATGTTAGCCTTTTCTTTTTGAAACTGATAATTAGGATTGAAGATAGATTCTAATGTCACCAAACCTTTGGAAAGCTTGTTTGTATGTAGCTGCACTACTTGATCTCTATATTTCTATTCTAATTTGTTTTGATTCCTAGCTAAGAATTCAGCTTCCTCTTGCAAGAAATTGATGATCTGCTGATCATTCTCAAACACCTTCCAGCATGTGTTGTTATCTAGCATTGTCGGCCTCATAATCACATGGATACTTGGTTATCTCTTGTCCCTCTTGATGTTGTCAACCACATCAAATGTTGCTCCAACTTCTATAAGCCTATCAGCAGCTTCATTCTCCTTCCTGGGTATGGACACAATGTTGAAGGCTTCAAAATCCTCAATGAGATCCCATACCCTATTCTTGTAGCTCTTAAGCGGGTTGTTATTGACAGCATTTTGTCCTCTGACTTGGTTAGTAACTATTTCATTATCACCAAACACTTACAAGTTCTTGATTCCTCGTCTTCTCGCCCAATGTAATCCATGAACCAAAGCCTCATATTCTATTGTATTGTTTGAACATGCAAATTAGAAACAGAAAGCTGAGTAGTATTTCATACCTTAGGGTGACATAATCATAGCTCCTCCTCTATCTCCTTATCTACTTCTTGATCCATCAAAGAACAATTTCCATACTTCATTTTTATCTTTGTGTTTCAGCTTAATGATGTCAGGAAAAGGATTTTTCTCCTCATACAGGCATTAAACTCCTAGCTCAAATTCGTCCATCTCCTTATAGGGATCAAAAGCATGTCTTTTTTTTCCCATTCATGGAGAGTCAATTCAGGGATACACCCCACCTTAGTATCAGCTTCACAAGTGTTTAGGACGTCCTCATGATCAAAAGATGAACAATTTGCATTGATTGGGCTAGGCACATAAGACTCAATGTGGTAATCTGTTATGGGATTAGATTTGATTGTGGCCTTCACTCCATACCTCATTATAAAAATCATATGCGACCAGTCAGCAGACAAATAGCCTCCAATTTTGGTAGTGAAGTCCCTAGACAAACACAATGTAAAATGTGGTGGCAAGTTTATGAATGATATGTTCTGTAATACAGTCACATTGGGGTAGGCATGTAGAGTGAGGCTCAGATCCTTGATGACTCCAACAGTTATCACTATTGTCACATCCAATTGTACTACCCCTCTAGAGATGGCTTCATACTGGAGACCCAATTGATCAACTATTTGTTTTGGCATTACCAAACTACTTGCCCCCGAATCAATCATGTAATTATGCACCAATTTGTCCCCAATGATTAATGAAACATAGAATGGAGGAGGCTTCATATTGTTACCTTGTTGTCCTCTATGGTTTCCCTCAAGTTGAGTTGCATTGGTAAATACTTTCTCTTCCTGGTTAGGGGGTTGATTTGAGCTTGACCAATTGGCCATAGCAGTCTGCAATAGATTCCTTTATCCTGGAATGGCCAGTGACTCCCATAGTGAAATGTTTACACTTGTATTCTTCATTTTCTCAATGATATTAAATGAGCTACCCTTTTGCTACCCCTTCCCTGACACATTTTTCTCTTGCACATGGGTTGTTACAACCGGTGCTTGAGTAGATTTGGAAGGTGGTTTAAATTGACTCTGCATATTGGGAGTTGTATCTTGAATGTCAATACCTTGTCGAGTAATGGAGGATTAAGGATTATATAATTTTGGTGACTGTCCTTCTCCAATATTTCTCTTCTTGTACCATGTATTAGCAGCTATACTTTGAGAAGGAGCTTGATTCATTCCACATAATTCTTTAGCTTTCCAATTCACAAGCATAGTTTCACTTAGAGGTCCCTCTTACTGAGCTCCTTACTGCTGAATTTCTTCTTGGCTAGATTCTCGCGACACACCAGTGGTCTATACCATCAAGGCCTGGTTTAATGCACCATTGAAGCACCAATTCCCTTGATGTTGAAGTTGTGTTTGGATCATATGACCTGAAAGGTCTAGCATCTTGAGGTTGTCCTTGATTTTGAATCTAATTTATAATCTGAGCTGGTGGTCTTGTTATCAATGAATCACAGCACCCCTCTGTTTATACAAGTGCATATACTTGAACTCAATGTGTGATTGGATAACATGGGTACTATCTCCAAGTTTTGGGACTTGCTACTTGAGATAGACCTCCAGAGAAAGCTGGTTCTTGCTCCTAAACTACCTGCCACACTCTACTCTAATGCAGGGGAAACTAACTATTCTAACCTAAATTTCCAAGGGACCAGGGAGAGAGAATACATAAGATGAAATCCTACACTACAGTGGTGATACACCAGAAAAGGAGGGTGTGAGAGTAGTCTTCAAATGCGTGAGATACAAAAGCAAAGTGCACACTAGAAGGGGTGATGATAGTTCTCCACAATCTAGCAAAATGCATTCATAAAAATATTTCAAACATACACAATGATAATGGATCCCTACAACAACATAATAATAGACACAATATTCTTGTAATCAAGGTTGAAGGGGCAAGAAGAATGCAAGAAAACACAGCAGGGGAATATGCATCCACAAACTTATATTTTATTGCTTTCTGATACGCACAGTTCAATCGGTTACAAGAAAAGGGCCTGGATCACCATGCAAGGAGTCCACAACAAGGGCCTGCAACACATTATCTTCACAAAGCAATTTTTTCAGAGCTTTGCTACAAAACTACCTCCCTTTACAATGAGCCCAACACTCCAATTTATAGAAAAAATGAGAAGAGAGAGAGAAGGGAAAATGGAAATCCCAAAATCTGTCCTTCAACCACTTGTAAGAGGAATTAAATGGAGTAAAATGATTATATATTACTTGTAAAAGGCTCCCCATACTGTCCCAAGTGCTGCAGCAGAGAAAGAATGATGACCATGCCTCTTAATTGCACTCCCAACCACCAAATAAAACATTGTTATGAACCCGTCCACGTTTTCTAAAAAATCTCCATCTATATCTCATCAAATTTGTAATTTCTTGATTTTTGTGTCTTTCTCGGAGCCACGATTCCAACGGTACAAATTTTGTGTGATTTCATTGAGAAATGCAAAAGTTATGGCCTTCTGAGTGCGGGCAGCTATTTTGGGTCTGGCAGGCGTTTTCTGTCATTTGACGGGAATGAGCATTAACTGACTGGAGCCAAATATGTTTCTTTTAATTAAATATATCTACCCTCATTAAAAATAATAAATCCAATTTTTTTGGCGTAGAGGACGTCGTGCTCGTTCCAGAAAGTCCAATTTTGTGAAAATCAGAGCTCGGAGTCAAAAGTTATGGCCGTTTGAAGTTCACGGGTCAAACGTTGACTTTTCTTCCTTACCTTCGGCCATTTCGGATTTTTGCGTCCCTCGCGTACCTCACGCACTTTTTTCCCAGCTGTCCCAAATGAATTCTCTTGCATCGGCCGATTCAGGCTTCCTTGTCTCTTTTTGCGGCCTTTTTGCCTTTTCGCGTCCCTCGCGTACCTCGCGCACTTTTGTCCCAGCTGTCCCGGACAAAAATATCCGAACTACCTAAAATGGACCATCTTTCGGTGAATCGGTCGGTTCGTGTCCCATGCGTACTTTTGTCCCGGATGTCCCAAACCGCGTGAAAACAAAACTTGATGATTTTTTCCACTTTCGGCCGTTTCGACTTTTCGCGTCCCGACGTCCCAACTGTCCCGCAGACCGCCTGGGACAAAAATGTCTGACTTAGCCAATTTTCTTTGTATTTCAGCCCCAAGCTTGGTACGACGAACCTTGGTACGACCTGCATTGGTATGATCCGCACCCTCCAAACCCGAAATGCTTCAAAACAGTCCTTTAACCTTATTTTTTGTATTTTTCACCTTTTTTCTAACTCGTTGGGATTTCTTCTTGAATGGGAGAGTTAGGGAGAAGCCGAGGGGCCCCCAAAAACATGATTTCAGGCCTTGGATCAATCTACTTGATCAGGACTAAATAATTTGATGCATGTTATCAAAATTACCTTGAGGGTGAATTTTGGATAACAGGTTTTTATTGCTAATACGAGGGTCTAGCCTGATACAAAGCCTAAGGCTAATATGGCCTAGAAATCTGAGCCTACTATCTTTCAATAGTTACTAACTCATTCCCTAGGTTTTGAATTTGTTTCATGACCTCTTGAAGTTCTTTTGAGGTGTTAGAGGATGAGGTGGAGGCTTCAGCTGAACTTTGATTCCTAGGGGTAGGTATAGGAGCTAATGTGGGTGTCTAGCTAGTGCTTGGGCTTCCTAACTCTGGGTATAGAGGCATGGGTGGCCTAGGAGCAAGTTTTCCATCCTGAATTAAATGATTCTTAGCTCCTATAGAAAGGGTATAAGCTGTAGGTAAGGTTGTGCCCCCATTGACTAAATCATTAAAGCAATATCATAATTTAAAACTCTAAGAAAGTATAAGAAGGAACCTGCTTCTGTGGGCTTTACTGCCATTGGAATCCTATCCCATGTCCATTGAAATATGAGTTTGAAGTCTGTCAATTTCTCATTTGGAGCTCTCTTGATTGTTTTCAATCGTTCTAACAAGGATAGGTTTATCTCCTTTTTCTCCAAACTGGTTGTGAAGAGCTCTACATAGATGGTCCCAAGTTTGAATAGAGTCTGTTGCTAGGCTCCTGAACCATTGTGAAGCTTTACCCTTGCGTGAAGAGGGCTAGCAACTTAACTGCAATGTCCATCTCAATGATCTCATGGATTATACAGACATTTACAATGTCTTGAACATGGTCACCAGGAGAAGTCTGGTTTTCTCTAGTGAAAAATGGAATTGCTCTTTAATGTTACCACCTGGACTAGATTTTGTGCATTCAGAGCCAGTGGGTTGGTACCAGTGAAATTGACATAAGGATTTGGCTATGCCATCCTGATCGGTGTGAGCACCCTTCTTGGTTGAAAGAATGGCCTAGTAGGAGGAGGTGTTGATAAGGCTCTATTTGGTGGAGATGGAGACCTCTGGGCTCTTCTTCCTCTTCTCATTTTGTCTAGAGACAAGTAAAGTGGAAAAATTGTCCCTCTTCTCTTGTTCTTGACCATGTTTATATCCTTCTCATGAACTTGGGTAGCTTGGACTCTTGAAGCCAATAGATTCTATCCCTTTTGGAGTCGCCAAATGTATAGTTTTTTAAAAGTTCTTAAAAGCTAGAATCACAGCAAGTGCACATCAATCTCACTGTAATAAAGATGAAGACTTCTTTGTCCCACCGGGTGCGCCAAAACTATTAGTGCAAAATCACAGCACCCCAAATGACCTCTCAGATTTGGTGTTTAAAACTTGTCATTTGATGTGATTCACATAACATTGAGTTTTCCCCAAAAGTGTGGGGCTTTGCAAATGGGAAAAATCTCTAGATTAAGGTTGGTTCCTATTCCTTTGTCTAGGTGCATACATGAAATTTGCAAAGGAATGATTCTTAAACCTAATCTAATATTTCCAAGGAGACAAGGATGAAAGGAATGTAAGAAATTAAAACTAAGCTAACCAGGTGATACACCGAAGGAATGATGAACATTTATTTTGCTGATAGGCACAACCAAAAGAATGCATATAATAATCAAGCACAAATAACCAATTTTGCAATGAAAGACCAGATGAGAGAAATGAAGACAAGAAAGGGTCAAAAATCAGCCATAAACATGTATTATTGCTCTACATATTTGATACAATGCATTTACAAAATGTCCAAAAGGTAGAAAAATTGTTGCAATCTAATGAAAGGTCTGGAACTCCATGAATTCTTTTTCTAGAGTAAAAGGGGGGCCTACAAAATAGAATAATGTCCAACCCTTTACAATGAGTCCCGAACCTACTTTTATAGATTCAACACAGAGGGGAGAAAGATAGAGAAGCGGAAAAATATATTCGAAGTTCAACCACTACTATCAATGCCTCCTGCAAAATATGCCCACAAATTTTTCTTGACTTCATCAATTATTGGCTCAACGCCTCGAAGGAGGAGGAAACAATGGATCAGATCGAATCTGATCTAGTTGTTGGGGAAAAAATAGATCCTACATTAATGGCCCAAAAATGTTTCTCCATTTCTATCCCACCTAACCTCTCCAAACTTAAAGTTTTAGATCTTCATGACATAGACGAGGCCGAGATCTTTCCAATAGTGCCAGATATGTTGTATTTCAAGCCCTGAGTTGAAAGATATGCCCATTTGGAATTTGAATAGGGTTAGTATAAAAAAACAGGAAAACCAGTTTGAAAATGGGCCCCCTTTTTTAAAACGGACACATGGAGGGCTGGCACATGCCTAAGGGCAGTCTTTGTATTTTGCTTTTTAAGTGGTGTGGGACTGACATGTGGTTTCTTCCGTGACCTGCTTGATTTCCTTATGCTTTTGGCTAAGACCTTTGCTCGACAAGGTCAAATATTTGACCGAGGACACATGGCAACTTGGTGCTTGCTTGGAAACCTCCCCTTAATTTTGCTATTGAATTAGCACCGTTTGGATATGTGGCACCCTCCATTGGCTTGTCATAATGCATTGACTATCCAACGTAACCCTGTCCCTTTTTTGAGACTAAATGCAGGGAGGATTTGCGCTCACTTAAAAGTACGCTCAATATTTTTCCTTTGAAGGAGCGTCAAGTTGACACATGGAAGCCTCCACCGGTTCTTGGACTTTTCAATGGTCTCTCTTACCTTTTCAGACCTTGGACTACATGGTGAGCTGGCACTCATTTGGGTCTTCATTTTTGGAATCGAATTTGGAGATGCGTCGCTTGAACACTTGGTAGTTTCCGTTGTCTCCTCCATACTTAGTCAATTTTTGGACTCGTTCTGAACTAAACTGGAGCCCGAAGAATTTGAACCTTTTTCGCTCCTTCTCTTTTGAGATCCTAGCTTCTTGACACTATCTCCTCCTTCCCTGACCTTTATATTCCATTTCTAAGCCTGTCTATAATTTGTTTGATGGATTTAAGGCAAGGATTCGCTCGACGGAGATATTTTTCTAAATTCTCCTACGTAGGGTTGTTTGATCTTCGCAGGTTCCATCACTCCATTGTAGAGTCCCTGTGCAACCTGTTTGCAGGATTCAAATGTGATTTCTCTAGTTCTTTCTGTGTGGGGTTATTGTTGATCTAGTATTTTTCTGGGGGGAAAAATATGGATAACAGGAAGGGCATCTAGGAGTAGGAAGGCACCTAGAACATGGGAGGAGGTGAAGAGGTTAGCACAATGAGTCAGAGGACTCCAAACCGCATGTAGGAGAAAATAAACAAGGTGGAAGAAAGAGAAGCAATGCAAATTATTTAAGCCTTGGTAGAACAAGAGTTGGAGCGCAACACTAAAATAGTGATGAATGAAGATAAGGAAGGAAGCGTAGGAAAAGACCATGATAGCACGAGAGGCCATAGTCTAACAGTAACTATTCCTAAGAGCAGGTGCACAGGTGGAAAGTGCATGGAGATCAAAAAACCATGAATGAGATACATTGATAATCCAAGTAAGGTGTTACGCGCACGCTTCCAAATCACAATCCCAACAGATCAACTCTTTGAAATGAAGTCATTTGATGAAGAAGGTGCATACCCTCGAATGAGGAAAATGCTTTTGTGGGCAATTCAGTCCCACATCGATGAGCCAGAGTTCGAGGTAAGCTAAGGGGCACTAATGAAGATGACTGAGTCAAAAGAAGATAACCCCTTGGAGAGTGCTCATCATCTTTCAAATGAACAAGTTTGTAATGTGTTGAATAATGTCTCAGTTGAACTGGAAGTTAGGTTATTTGGAAGGAATGACAGGGTAAAATTTCTAGAGGTAGAGCTAGAAAAGAGGGAAGAAGAGCTACAAGATATGATCAAGAACTTGAAGCAGCAGGAACTAATTAGGCAGCAACTAAAGCATGAACTAAGGGAAGAAAAGGAAAGGGTACACGAGGTATATAAGAAGGTAGAATCCATCATAGATGTCATTGTTTTCAAGCATCCAGACCTGGCACCACCCACAAAAAATTATGGATCTTCCCTTGAGTGCCTTGAATACTTAACACACATCCTCACCATGGAAAGGCAACCTCTGGCCTTAGAATCCATGGAAGAAGTAACAACGTGCCTGGAGAAGGAGGAAAAATTAAAGGTTTTAACAATCATTACCGAGTACAGCAAGGTGCTTGCTGATGTGAAAATTTTACCCATAATGCTGAGGTCACATATGACAATTGTGCAAACAGAGATAAACTGGTGAGTATCCTGTTCACCACTCATGAGGTAGAGCTCAACGAATTCCAAGAGAAGAACAAAGGAAATAGAGCAGAGTGAGGGAGGATCTTGTTCACGGTCGAGAAGAAGTCAGAAGCTATTGAAACCTTACGAGGTTCAATTAAAAACCAGCTGAAGGAGTTGTACCCACAGATTACAAGAAGGATGGATGTGATTGAGGACGTGGGCAAGGAATTGGAAGGAATGGTTGATACATTGAACACTCGAGGAAATGGATTGGGTTTTGAGGAGGTAACCACCCTAAGTGGCGACCTCTACTAGAGAGCACAAAATGAATTTGATTCCTAGAACAATTTGGAGGCCAACTTGCGAAGATATTTCCCTATCTTGTTGCAGTAATGAAAACACTTCCCCATTCTTTCATCTTTCCCAATTCTTCATTCCCTTATTCTTTTTCCAAGACATTGAGTCTATTGTAATTCTTTTCCTGAGGGCAGAGAACAGGTTAAGTGTGGGGTGATGTTGGGCCTCTACAATATTGACTAAGTACAAAGAGGTATATGGGCATGCAAGGCCTAGGTTGAAGGGTGGGCGCGTAAGAAGAATGTGTGTAATACAGGGTTCTAGGAGGGTTTTAGAAGGACCGTGTTATGTGCCGGCAGAACAATGTCTTGAGAATTAGCCGTATTTAGTGTCTTGGGTAGGACACGAGAAAAACGTGACCTGCCTGCGCATGATGAATGGATAAGGTGCCAGCCTGGCGACATGTTTTCCTAGGAAGGAATATGCCCTACGATGGAAGCTTCTAGAATACCATCATGGTAAGGAGTGGAGAGCTCAGGATTAGAGGAGCATGCTCCCATAGAAGACCACATCTGGACACTTGGCGATGGATCTGAAGCCTCAAAAAGGTGAGTTGAAAGTTCAAGAGGCCTAAAAATACAAGCACCCATAGCGGAATTAGAGAGGGAGATCAATAGAGAGCGAAGCTCTATAGAAACACCGTGACGATTTGTTTTGGGATTAGGTAGATAAAATATATGAGAAGGATGCATAAAGGGGCTTGGGATTGTAAATTTTCTTTTTGAAGAGCTAACGAATGTAGATCTAGTTATGATGTATGACTTCGGTCTACCATATTGTGGTGTTATGTAATGGATCTAATGAATGTAATGAGGTTACCAACTTATTTGAATATGATCATTAATGATTCTAGTCCATCCTCATATCTTCATAAGTTATGTTAATGTATGGTTATGAAATAAGTATGAATCCTTGTGCATTTCCCTTTCTATTTTGGTTCATTCTTATATTCTGTTAAAGTATCTTTCTGTCTGAAATGACTACACTGGTCTAAAAGCCGTTTTAAGCTCTATGATGTTTGCATGTCTCATTTCCACTCATAGATTATGTTTCCCACTAATCTCACATAAAGGAGAGACTCAGAACCTGTGCGTGCCTCGGGTGAGCACCCAACACCCGTTGGGTGATAGGCCAGCGCGCATGGGATTCCCTTGCTCTTTGGTGGGTGTAAAAATGACTACATCTTGGTTCCGTTGCTAGGACCTCTTTTCGAAGTTCTAGTGGGAAATGACATACATCATGATCTGTGCAATGAGTGATGACAGAGCGTTTAACCTTGGAAAGTGTTGAAATATCGTTTAAGAGCACGGAGGATGAATTTGCTCAGAAATTCAGCACTGGACCTATGTTGTATTAAACTTTTTTTTGTTGCTTCCCAGTAGAGTTGTATGAATGGCTCTCGGCATATGCATCTAGATCAAGCTGGTATTATAAATTGCATGTGTTGACCCAAGAAGAGTATAAGAGGCTACAAGATGCAGATTTGACATGGACTCGTCATGTGGATCATTGGTGGAAAGGAGTATTGGCTAGCTACACCATGATCTACACTATTTCTACATATTCTTGTCAGGAAGTCACTGAGTTTGAATTTATGAGGGAGCCCAGAGGGTCATTTATATGTGTTATTCCTCTGGTAATGAAGATCTTGATTATTACCTTGATTTTAGAGGCATTTCCGATGGCCGGCTAAAACTTCTTGAGCATTAGGCAAGGAAGCTCGGGTGGAGGAAGATGGCAGATATTACGACTAAGAAAGAAAGGGAGGAGAGATGACTCAAGTATAGTGAAGCATGTGAAAGGGAGATTGCTAGACAACTTGAGGTTGCAAGTGTGATGGATATATGGAGGCAGATGTTGCACAAAGGATTTGAGGTTCACGTAGAGGACGTGGAACCTGAGCAGTCTGTGTTACCCCATCTTAGCAAGCACATAAGAGAGGCCCCTTCAGGTTCTAATGAGATTTTTTTGTGCAAAGAGAGAAGATTTGTTGGCACGCATCTAAACCTACCTAGTGACCAAACCCTAGCACTTGGTTTTCCATATCAAGGGAAGAATATTGTTAACCCAGCTGGTATCACTGGAAGTGACCAATCTGCACCCAGGAGATATAATTTCTCATTTGGGGCTTCTATGGCTACACATACCATCCTAGTGTTAGGATGAATTTTTAGGTAGAGTGCAGATACACAAGCCTTTGGTCTCGTGTATGGGAGTGGTGCGAGGTACACTATTGGTAGTGGGACATTATCACAAAGCATCAATGCATAGTTCAGTGGAACTTTGGGGACCCTTGGCTTGACCACAACAAGACCTGGTGGATCCGGTAGATCTAGTGGGTCAAGGGGGTCAGAAGGAACAGGACCTAGTGGATCCGGTGGATCCAATGGAGGAGTAAACACCGGGGGAAACCAAGGCTCTAGCTCAGGAGGACAAGGGCCCCAACCACCTCCTCAAGTATTCTTTGAGATGTCTTTACATTTTCCATATTACATAGGTATTGAAGATGTTGTGGAGCATGTTCACAAGTGTGAGCTGTTATGGCATGCGAAAGGGATCACTAGCCCAGAGTGGAAGGCAAGCCAGTTTGCAACGATGTTGCAAGGGTGTGTACATAGCTGGTATAGGAAATATGACCCTCATTAAATGGTGGTGCACTATACTACTTTAAAAACTACCTTCTTGGTAGAATTCCACATCCCTGAGCTTGAACAAAAGAGCATCAACGCCCTAAAAGAGATCCAACAGGAAATGGTGGAGAGTGCACAGGAGTATGATGCACGGTTCAAAACCCTCCTATCAAAATTTTCATATGGCATTCACCCTTGACAACATGCTCAATGGTTTTTTAGAGGGTTGATAACACCTTTTAGAAGAGTTTTATCTCATAAGACTTTCACAGACCCGCACAAGGCGTTAGAAACTGTTCTGCGGGCCGAAGCTGTTTGAAGTGTTGCTACTGGTGTTAGCCCATTCCTAGAAGCTTAAATCACTTATATGGATAAGCAGGTGGAGAAGTTGTCTGCAAACTCAACCCATGAGACTCATAGTGGTATATGGTGTATAAATTGTTAAGTAGAGGGGCATGTCAAGGATAGTTTCCCCAAAGGATAGTACGCGTCGTAGCAGTAGATTGTGAGATTTTTCATGGAGACCATAATGTGAGTAGATGTCCCTTGTTGCAAAGCACGATGCTGAAGAATGTGTCTTGCTACTACAAGATTTGTACCTCTACAACCCATGATACTAAGGTTTATAGGCTTATTGACTAGATCCATGAGGCCATTGATCTTGGTGTGCACAAAACTAGCCTTCCAAGTGGTTCTAAGGATGATGATCTCCATTATGATGAGCACACAGGTAGAGGCGCACATGGAAGGGAATTGTTAGTGTAGAATCAATATCACCCCTGGATGTCTACAACAAAATGGGTTGAGACTCTCAGTGTGATTGCACAACATGGAGCATCTCTCAAGGTGTGGGACCTTGCGAGTTGAGAGAGCTCTCCAGATTGAGGCTGGTTTCTATCCATCTATTCAGGTGTATACAAACAAATTTTAGAGGATCTATTCTAAGTATATTCTATCTACCAAGGAGACAGGGTTAGAGAGATACAAGAAAATAAACCTAAGCTAACAAGGTGATACACCAAATGAATGTTAAACACTCATTATGTAGTTTAACATAGACCACAGGAATGTAATACAAACAACATACACATATGACCAAATCTTAATAAGAGATTAGAGAGACAATAAAAAATACATGAGAGGGTTGAGAAACATCCACAGACATATATATTATTGCTTAGGAGTCGATATAGTATATTACAGAAGCCAAGAGACAAATCTTGCATTACAACCTAAAGGAGAGGTTAGAAAAGCTCCACAAATCCATCTGTGAACAAAAGAAGAAGGGAGGGCACAAAATAGAAATGTCCAACCTTTTACACTGAGCCTTGACCTTACTTTTATAGATTCATCACAGAGGGAAGAAGGAGAGAGAAGCGGGGAAAATCCATTTGAAGCTCAATAAATACCATCAATGCCTCCTACAAACTCCACCCCAAATTTTTCGTGCTTGCATCAATTCCTTGTTTGGTGCCTCGAAGGAGGAGGAGCAACAGATCAGATTAGATCCAATCTAGTTATTGGGGAAAATAGATCATGTATCAATGGTCCAAATATGTTTCTTCATTGTATCCCAACCTAACCTCTCCAAAATTAAATTTTCAGATCTCTATGGCATTGACGAGGCCGAGATCTTTCCAATGATGCCAAATTTGTCAGATTTTAAGCACGGAGTCAATAGATATGCTCATTTGAAATTTGAATCAGGTCCGTAAAAAATGGCGGGAACTAGCTACCAAAACGGGGCCCCTTATGAAACTGGAAACATGGAGGGTTGGCACATGTCTGAGGGCGGCCTTTGTATTTTGCTTTTGGAGTTGCACTGGGCTGGCATGTGGCTTCTTCTGTGGTTTGCTCATTTTCTTTATGTTTTTGGCTAAGTCTTTTGCTCAACGGAGTCATATATCTGATCGGGGACACATGATGGCCTAACGCTTATTTGGAAACTTTTGCCCAATTTTGCTCTTGAATTAGCACTATGCTGACACTCGGCACCCTCTGCTGGCCTGTCTCAATGCTTTGACTATTCAACCCCGACCCTGTCCCTTTATGAAACCAGACATATGGAGGCTCTGTGCTCAGTTAGAAACCCACTCAGGATTTTTCCCTTGAAGGAGCATTGGTTTGACACGTAGAAGCCTCCACAAACTCTTGGACTTTTCAATAGCCCCTCCTACCTTTTTGAGCCCTGAACACGTGGCGAGTTGGCGCTCGTTCTCTAGACTTAGTCAATTTTGGCCCCGCTCTACCCCATTTTTCAACTTGGGCTACATGGCGAGCCCGCGCTCATTTGGGTCTCCACTTTTGGATTTACCTTTGGGGATGCACTAAGCTCACGCGTGGTGGCTTTTGCTAGCACTTCTATACTTGGTCTTTTTTTTTAGCTCATTCTGAATTGTTTCAGAGCCCGGAGACTTCAAACTTTTTTTGTTTCTTCTCCTTTGAGCCTATGGATTCTTTGACACTATCTTCTCCTTCCCCGACACTGCTATTCCATTTCTGATCCTTCCTATAATCTGTTTGTTGTTTTTGAGGCACGAATTCACTCAACAAAACCATTTCTTGAATTTCTTCTTGCACAGGGTCGTGGTTGATCCAATTTTTCCAGGGGGGTAAAATATGGATAACAATATGGCGACTCACAGGGGTATCTTCCTTCTAGATGAAAGGACCAGTTTCCTTGTTATATCCATTGGGCATGGAGTCAAGAATGATGGCCTGATACTGATCCTTCCTCTAATCTATGAGCCCGACCATTTGCACTCTCAATTTTCATAAGAAATCTTGAAACAAGGCTTCTGAGAGTAGAAATTTTCTTTGACCCATGGCTTTCAACTGTCCCTTAATGGACTATTTTGAAGACAGATTTTTAGTTTCTCTGCATTTGTTTTATTTTGAAGATAACAATAATTATAGGAAACTATGAGTCTTCTTCCATGAATAGTGAAGGGCCTGGCCTCAATATCTCTAGAGCAATACGAACAAAACTTATGTACAAAGACAAAATCCTACATTCCTCAAATGAGACATGCAGAGTGTGCACAAGCACTTCTTCTACTAGAAACAAAATCTACTCCTACTCCTAAACTAACCAGAGAGAAAAGGGGCTAAACAAAACTTGTTATAGGCAGGGAGAAGTAGTCATGCAAATGATTTAACACTAAATATGTCTGCCTATATGAGTGAAAAACTGACTTTAAGTCAATCCTCCACCCATATCAGCAAGGTATCAAAATTAATGGAAAATACATCCTCAAATTTATTTGCATTAGACTCCTGGAGTTGTTGATAGTGACCCTTGGTGCTTTGATACTCATCCTCATGCCCTGAAGTAGGCATGACTGGTTTTGGCTTCTCCCTTGGCTCTAATGAGACCAAGTACCTAATCAAGCACGGTCTGATCCGTTGAACGTGCCCTTTTCTATGAAATTTAAATCCAAAAATGGAGTCTTTTGTGGACCTTCTTGGATGGATGGTGTGAGAGAGATGATGACATCTTCTTGCCTTTTTCTCTTCCTTCTCTTGTGAAGAACATGGAAGACTCATATCTTCCAACCTTGGTCTCAGAGAACTGTTATGAAGTGTAGGCTGTTGTCCTTGAATTTCCTCCTTCATGTCAACAAGCTTATATGCTTGGAAGGTGGATGGAAGAGGATCCAATGATGTGATCTCCTTAGGATCCTCTTCACCAAAGAAATCTTCCAACTCTGACAGATAGTCTACCTCCTTGTTGTTCTACTGCAAGTGCTCTACTTCCTCCATGGTGTCCTCTTGATCTAAAACTTGCTCACCATGGTTCCCCTCTTCCTCAAACACAAACTTTGAAAGTTCAAACTCTTCTTCAACATTAGAGCTTGAAGGGGATGAAGTGGGAGAAAGAACTGAAGGTTCTTCTTTAGCCTACACTATGCTTGAAGCCTCTTAAACTGTATGGTCCTCCTCCATCATGGAATTAATAATCAAATCAGGCCCTTGAAATGAAAGCAAAGGATCTTTAATGATGCTTTCTTCATTGAGTGGCTTCAACACTGATTTGATTTCTCCTGTCTGCTCCTCTTCAATGGGACTTGGAGCTGATTGTTCTTCCTCCTCAACTTGTTGTGCAGTATGGATCAGATCAACATCCTCTTCAGACAAAGTGCCATTAGGGACATTGTATTCAAAGAAAATAGGTTATTGATCTTCTTCCTTCTATTTTTGTTCCTTCTCTGCTACAAACTCAGCCTCAGCCACCACTAGCTCTTCAACCTTGACCTTCTCTATTGGCTTAACCATCAAGGGGATCTTTGTAAACTCAAATTTGGAAGCCCAACTCTTCGGGTTATTTGTCATTTCTTCTCTATTGGGTTCCTCTTCTTTCTTCCCTTGGCTGGTTGTTTGATTTTCATCTCCCCAACATGGATTTGGGGAAGCAAAAGGAGTGGCAGGTTGGGGTTCAACCGGTTTTGCTATTGTTTGTGATGGAGAGGGAGGTGGAACTTCTTGTTTTTTTAGAGGGAATGACTTCTTGGGAAGGAAAAGGGGAGAAGAATTGAGTGGGGATGGAAAACTAGGAGATGGAGAAATGGAATCAACACTTGAGGCAGCAAGTGATGGGCTTGACTCTTGATCACACTGAAATGATAAAGATTGAGAAAGAGAAAATGAAGGACAGGGATCTGGTGATTGACTTACCCATTAACAAGGTTGTCTTATGTCCAGCTCATAAGCCTCAATATCTTCAATCCAGTTATGTAAGCTGAGGCATCATTTCAACCATGAATTCAAGCTTCTCCTGAGGGCTGTAATGTCTTGGAAAAGGGCCTCCCCATGGACAAGGTGCTCTGTAACCAATCTTGAATGCCTTTATTTGTGCTATAGCCCTTGACTAAACCATGTCAGCCTCCATTTTTTGAATCTTCTCCAGCAAACCAGCATTCTCCACATAGTTGTCACCATTGTATGTGCCCCCTTGTTCTTGATAAGCTCTATGGCCAAACTGAATTTGACCCTACTCATATGGGTAATCATAATGCTCTTTAATCTGATTATAATGCTAATTTGGAGGAGTTGGGAAATGTATTGGAGGTAAACTGCATTGTTGTTGTAAGTGTGAGTTCTAAGAAGGAAATGAAGCCATGATTGCACAACTTCATGGAATGGGAGAAAATGAAAGAGATGGAAGAAGAAAATGGATGAAAATGGGTGGAAATGGATGGAAAAGGTTTACAACTTCAAAGGTAGGGTTGTTGACTAGATAGAGTCACCAGATGTGCTTGCATGTGCCTCAAAAGGTTGAATCTCAATAGGAACACACCAACCTGCTAAGATGAAGTGGTAAGGTACTTCTAACCTGTCCCACCAGGCATGCCAAAACTGATAGTGTGGTCACACGGTGGCTTATGATTTGTTGTTTGTAATGAGACACCTTGGAAAGATGGAAGATCTAACCTCAGTGTCCCACCGGGCATGCCAAAACTGTTAGTGTGGTCACACGGTGGCTTATGATTTGTTGTTTGTAATGAGACACCTTGGAAAGATGGAAGATCTAACCTCAGTGTCCCACCAGGCATGCCAAAATTGTTAGTGCAGAATCACAGCACCCTTGAATGTTTGAATCCAAATGGGTTGAAACTCTTAGTGTGATTACACAATATGGAGAATCTCTCAAGGTGTGGGACCTTGCAAGTTGAGAGAGATCTTCAGATTGAGGCTAGTTCCTATCCCTCTGTTCAGGTGTATACAAACAAATTGCAGAGGATCTATTCTAATTCTATTCTATCTACCAAGGAGACGGGGTTAGAGAGATGCAAGAAAATAAACCTAAGCGAATGAGGTGATACACCAAAGGAATGTTAGACACTCGTTCTACAGTTTAACACATACCACAGGAATGTAATGCAATTAACATGCATAGATGACCAAATCACAATAAGAGATTAGAGAGACAATAACGAATACATGAGAGGGTCGAGAAACATCCACAGACATATATAGTATTTCTCAGGAGTTGATACAATATATTGCAGTAGCCAAGAGGAAAAACTTGCATTAAAACCTGAAGGAGAGGTTAGAAAAGCTCCACAAATCCTTCTATGAACAAAAGAAGAAGGGAGGGCACAAAATAGAAATGTCCAACCTTTTACACTGAGCCCTGACCTTGCTTTTCTAGATTTAGCATAGAGGGAAGAAGGAGAGAGAAGCAGGAAAACCAGTTTGAAGCTCAACCACTGCTATTAATGCCTCCTGCAAAATATACCCCAAATATGTCGTGCTTGTATCATTTACTTGTTTGGCACCTCGAAGGAGGAGGAACGACGGATTGGATCAGATCCAATCTGGTTGTTGGGGAAAATAGATCTTGTATTAATGGCCCAAAGACATTTCTTCATTTTCTCCCCACCTAACCTCTCCAAAATTAAAGTCTTAGATCTCCATGGCATAAACGAGGCCGAGATCTTTCCAATGATGCTAGATTTGTCAGATTTTGAGCACTGATTCAAAAGATATGCTCATTTGCAATTTGAATCAGGTCTGTACAAAATGGCGGGAACCAGCTACCAAAACGAGCCCCCTTTTGAAACTGGACACGTGGAAGGTTGGCACATGTTTGAGGGCGGCCTTTGTATTTTACTTTTAGAGTTGCGTCGGGCCGACACGTGGCTTCTTCCATGGTTTTCTCATTTTCTTCATGTTTTTGGCTAAGTATTTTGCTCAATGGGTTCATATATCTAACCGGGGACACGTGGCGACCTGGCACTTGTTTGGAAACCTCTCCTCAATTTTGCTCTTAAATTAGTGTTGTGCTGACACTTGGCACCCTCTATTGGTCTGTCTCAATGCTTTGACTATTCAACCCTGACCCTATCCCTTTATGAAACCAGACACGTGGAGGCTTTGCTCTCACTTAGAAACCCACTCAAGATTTTTCCCTTGAAGGAATTTCAGGTGGACACGTGGAAGCCTCCGCAAACTCTTGGACTTTTCAATGACCACTCCTACCTTTTTAGGCCCTGAACACATGGCAAGCTGGCACTTGTTCTCCATACTTAGTCGATTTTGGGCCCGCTCTGTCCCATTTTTCAACTATGGCTACGTGGTGAGCCCATGCTCATTTGGGTCTCCACTTTTGTATTTACTTTTGGGGATGCGCCAAGTTGACGTGTGGTGGCTTCTGCTAACACTTCTATACTTAGTTTTTTTTAACTCGTTCTGAATTGTTTCAGAGACCAAAGACTTCAAACTTTCACCGTTTCTTCTCCTTTGAGCCTATGGCTTCTTTGACATTTTCTTCTCCTTCCTTGACCATGCTATTCCATTTCCGAGCCCGCATGTAATCTATTTGTGGGTTTTGAGGCACCGATTCGCTTGACAGAGCCATTTCTTGAATTTCTTCTTACACGGGGTCATTTGATCTTTTGCAGGCCCCACCACTCCATTATAGAGTCCCTCTATAACCTATTTACAACATTTGAATGTGATTTATCTGGTTCCTTTTGTGTGGGGTTGTGGCTCATCCAATTTTTCCAGGGGGAAAAATATGGATAACAGGAATTTCACGGAGGATTTTGTGGTCGTGGTAACTGCGGAGGAAGAAGTGAGTTCCCACATGGAACCTATTTTAATTGTGGATCTATAGACCACTACAAGCACGAGTGTCCAAACTTATTACAGTACTCATGGTGTGAGAAGAAGCATAAGTATGAAGAATGTCTGAAACTCTATGAGCATATGAATCAGCAACACGGAAAGATAAGGGTGTTGCAATGGTAAGCATTAAGAAGGCTAACACATAATGGATGCCACGGGTGACACGTGATATAGGCTTGGAACCTGTTATGGTAACAACAAGAGAAATGGCCACACATGTAAAGGAATTACCAAGGCAGAAGAACTTGGTTTCAAAGGAAGAAGTTGTACATGGGAAGTACCCAAACCATGTGCATCAAAAGGAGGTATATCAAGAAACTGTGGACATCATTCAAAGTTTACAAGGAGAAATCTAGTTTTGAAAGGAGCAGTCCAAGATGGAGGAGTAAAGAAGGAAGGTCGAGGCACCAAAAGATGACCTGGATGAGGTCAAAGAAGTATGTAAAATGCTAAGGAAAGAGAATATTATTCCCTTGATAGGAGCATGGTTGAGAGAAAAGGTATCATGCATCGAAGAAGATGGCGAGAGGAAGGTCGTGCATGCAAACCTTCCCCCTCACAACCTTGACTATGATAAGGAGATCACATTAGATGAAGTAGTGGATGGATGGCTCCTTAGAAATATCCTCATTGACATAGGCATGGAGGTCAATGTTCTCACCTTGGATGCATGACATCAGATGGGAAGACTTGCATTACAGCCATATTCAAATGTGTTGTTTATGGCGAAAAAAATGAAGGCAATTCCCATCAGTGTCTTAAAGGATACAACTATCACCATTCAGGGAGCTAAGTTTACTGTTGACTTGAAAGTCTTAGCGCTCGCTGAGGCAGAAAATTTACCAGCATTACTTGGGCACCCATGGTGCTATAAGAGCAATGCAGATCTTCGGTTCAACAATGAATACATAAGCTTTGAAAATGAGGAGGAACAGGACATCATACCCCTAGCTGATGGGAAACCAACACCCTATACTAAACCCCTGGGAGAAGAGGTCCTAGATAGAATATATGTGCTCTCAATCAGGGATCTAGAGATAATTCATCCCACATAAGGAGTTATTTGGTTTGAGGATGCTCAGTCCCTAAGTGACACCACCAGTATAGCGTGCGATAATTGGGTGCATGGGACCTATCAGTTGATCGGATGGAATTTGAGAGGATCGGTGAAAAAGGTGACAAATTCACGTACAGTCTGGTGCCTAGGGGGAAAGAAGCTACCTAAGTATTCAGGAGGATCCTTCCCTCAGATACTTTTATAGGATATGGAAGCTCAATGGAAGGAGGAGAATGAACAAGGAGGGATGTTAAGTTATATCTTGTTTAGCACAGTGGCACGGTGGTGGGCTACACATCAGGAGAACCTCTTGGAATGGCGTGAGGTGAGAATTTACATCTCTTTCTGGTTCTCTAAAAGCAATACGCCCACCGCCATCAAAGATTATCATGGTAAGGAACCTACCTCTTTCCATATCCAGGATTGTGAGAGGGTCTGGAGAGAAGTCGCGGAGGCTTTACCACCATCCCTATGGGTACACAAACTATATTCTACATTACAAGGTTGTGCGCACACATGGTACATTCATGCTAAGACATGCAGCCAAACAGGGAATTGGCAAGAGTTAGTGGTTGATCTCATTAAAACATTCGAGTATTGGAGTACAAAACCCTCAGTGGATAAGGCATTGTAGGACATAAAGTGCCTCACCATTGCGGACAGTGCCATGGTAGAAGATAGGCTATCTAAACTTGCTAGGTGAACCTATTCAGGAGGTACACTTTGAAGAAAAAGAAATAGAAGAGATACATCTTGAGCGCGCATGTATGGAAAAATAAAAACGGAAGATGGTGTTTGTTATTGATGGGGAAGAAGCAAAAAACTTGGATGTTGACCATTATGTAGGGTCGTGTGAGGTGTTAGATAGTGCTGATGAACAGGTGCGTGCCTATCATGAAACTTTAAAGACAAAGAAGGTTAACATCGGCTCAAAAGAAGAGCCTAAAGAAGCTATCATCAGAGACTATTGGTCAGAGAAGGAAGTCTCCAAGATCATTGATCTTTTACGTGAGTTTGAGGATTTATTCCCACGCAGGTATCATGAACTCAAAATAATTCACCATTCCTTGGGGGAAATGAGAATTAAGTTGAAGGAGGGTGCGCTCCCGGTCTGGAAGATACCATACTGAATGAATCCTAACCTTCACATGAAGGTTAAGGAAGAATTAGATAATATGATAGCGTCAGGAATTATTGAAGCTGTTGAAGAGTCAGAGTGGATAAGTCTAATGGTAATTAGCATCAAGAAGGATGGAAGGATAAGGATCTATGTTGATTGCAGGGACCTGAATGTAGTGTGTATCATTGATCCTTTCCCAACCCCATTTACTAAAGAAATCTTAGAGGGAGTGGCAGGGCACGAGATCTATTCTTTCATAGATGGATTCTCGGGCTATCACCAGGTAAGAATCGCGAAGAAGGACCAAAGGAAGATGAATTTCACCACTAGGTGGGGAAATTTTTCCTATACAATCATGCCTTTTGGGTTGAAGAATGCGCATGTTGTGTTCTCACACATTGTGGTATAAGCTTTCCAGGACTTCATCCATAAATTCCTTCAAGTCTACCTGGATGATTGGATAGTATATGGGTTAGTGAAGGACCATAGTGAAAACTTAAGGTTGATGTTTGAAAGGTGTCAGCAGTTGAGGATATCCCTCAGCATTAATAAATGTGTCTTTGCTACCCCGTTTGGAACATTATTGGGGCACATCATATGTAAGGAGGGCCTACTAGTAGATCCCGCAAAAGTTGTAGTAATTGTGGGATTTAGGGAGCCTACTAGTCAAAGTGCAATGCGCAAATTTCTTGGGCATGCGGGGTACTACAGAAAGTTCATCAAGGGATATGCTAAGATCGTTGCACCTTTAGAAGTGTTTCTTAGAGATAAAAGTGCCTTTCATTAAGGAGAGGTGTAATAGAAGGCATTCAACACTTTAAAGGATAGGCTTGTCACTGTGCCCATCCTACATTTCCCTTCTTGGGATAAGCCTTTCCATGTTCATGTGGATGCCATAGGAACCACCATTGGGGCAGTACTTGCACAGACTGGTGAAGGGATTGTTGATCATACTTTGTGCTTTGCAAGCAGGAAATTAACACAAGTAGAGTACACTACAATTGAGTGCGAGGCATTGTCAATGATCTACGCGCTTCACAAGTTCATATAGTATTTTTTGGCAACCCCTTTTATATTTTACACTGACCATATGGCATTGAAATACTTGGTGAACAAGCCCATTCTACAAGGGCGCATATGTCAGTGGGTACTATTTTTCTAGGAATTCAAGTTCGCAATAGTTGTCAAACTAGGTAAAAGTAATTCTTGACCTGATCATTTGTTTAGGATTGATTTAGGAGAGGACACGGAGAGCATTAAAGAGACTATGCCAAATGCACAATTGTTTAGATTATGGCGAACGCCCTCATATTTGGAGGACATTACGGTATTCCTTAAAACAGGTGTGGTGCCAAAAAAAATGAAGGCCTTGGAGAAGAAGAGGTTGGCCATATGCATTGTGCCCTCCATACTAATTAGTGGAGATCTGTAAAAAATGGGTCATGATGAGGTTCTACGCCATTGCGTACTAGAACATGAGCGCATTACAATTATGGAAGAGGCACATGGTGGGATTTCAGGAGGACACTATGTAGGAAATGTGACTGTGCAGAAGATTCTACTCATAAGGATTTGGTGGGAGACCATTTATCAAGATTGCATTGAGTTTTACAAGGCCTGTGACCATTGCCAACACCTTGGAAAACCATGAAAAAGGGATGAAATGCCCTTGCGACCAATAGCCAGGGCGGAACCATTTGATAAGTGGGTTATTGAATTTGTCAGACCAATCTCTCCAGCGGCACAAAGGACTAGTTTGCAGTATATCCTCACTTGCACTGATTATTTGACCAAGTGGGTAGAGGCAACACCTACACATGATTGTACAATGGCTACCGATGCTAGATTTTTATGGGAAAACATAATCAGCAGGTATTGATGCCCATTGAGTTTGACAAGTGATACAGGTAAGCACTTCCTCAATGAAATGGTTAGGATTTTGTTATTAGAATTTATGGTGGCCCATCAAAAAACTACTCCCTATCACCCTTAAGAAAATGGAACTGCTGAGGCATTTAACAAAATACTTAGTCACACATTGACTAATATCTGTGATGTTGGTAGACAAGATTGGGATGACAAAGTATCAGTCGTTCTTTGTGCATATAGGACAACCTACAAGAGGTTGAATAAGGCCACACCATTTCAATTGGTGTTTTGTGTGGAGGATGTCCTACCAGTTGAATTCATGTTACCTTCTCTGTGTATAGCATGCACAAGAGGATTGGCCAATGATCAAGCGTTGGAAGAAAGAGTTGACAAGTTAATGTAATTGGAAAAAAGATGATCACTCGCCAGGTGGAGCTAGACAACTGAAAAAGTAAAACAAAAGGCATGGCATGATCATCACATTAAGAACAAAAAGTTTGAGTTTGGGCAAATGGTGCTACTATATGATTCCAAGTTTATGCACCATCCTGAGAAGTAAATTCCATTGGTTGGGTCCCTACATCATCTCCTACATCCTTGATTTAGGCGCATGCCACTTACAAGCGTTCGATGGGACGAGATTACTAGGACACTTCAATGGGAGTAGGCTGAAGCCCTACTATAAATAAGTCTTCTTGGTGTTTTTAATAAGACAGTATTGCCAGTTAGATTAGGATTTCCTTTAATGCATTTTCTTTTCTTGTGTTTCCCTTTCTCGTTGTTCTTTTGTGTTGTGCCTTGGGCACTGGTAATCTCATTACTTTTTGAAGGTTGTAACTACACATAGGACTACGCATCATTTTATTGTGGGGTGGAGTAAGGTGGAAGAAATTGCAAAGTGCGAAGCACCACGAAGAATTGAATTAGAAATCCCGGTTGGATGGCCCTGGAAAAGGAAGTGCATGGAAGGAAAGGTGAAAAAGGATGGTTAGTGTCAGGGGTAAGGCTACATTGTGGATCCATGTACAAGAGAGGAAGAAGCTTAAAAGCAACACGAGGTAGGCGACAGAAAAAATCATGACAGAAGTACCTTCGGCGCTTGTGACGTGTGCGCAAGAGTCTCCTATCAAGATGGATTGGTTACATGCCAGAAGGTTGGGGAATTATCCACACAAGGTTGAGCGCATGAGTTAAGGCGCTAAAGTCATATTGTGTTTAAAAAGTCGTATTAAGTGTTGAAGTACGGTGGTAGGTAAGGTAGCATTTAATGTTAAAAAGTGGGAAAACTATAAATAGAAGGTTGGACACTTCATTATTTACATTGTGAATACGAATAAGGAAGAGCTTTTGCGAACTAGGGTTTCCAAAGTTGATCCGTGTGAAGGAAAATTAGAGAAATTTAACTGTGAGTGACTAGTTTGGATCTACAAACCAGGAGGGAAATAGTTCATGGACGTAGAAATAATTGTGGAGAAGGGTCGTCTTGTGAAGGGGATATTCCAGCGAGGGTTTGACAGCTAGGGCATGTATTGAAAAGGAGTTTCTTCACAAGTTCGAGATCTAAGCTTGGAAAGGGTAGAGAAGCAGAGCAAGAGAAGTTGAAGTGTAAAGATAACCTACACAATGGCACCCAAGAAACCAGTTGTAACACCTAAGAAGGGAAAAGGAAAGGGCAAGGGAAAACAATAAGAAACCACCGCAAGTACCAATGAAGAATGGTATGCAGAAATGCAGTACTCATATGGGGTTTTTCTTGGAAAGGAGTGGGAGTCCCATTTAAGAAACATGATAGTAAGTGATTATAACCATTGCACAAACTTGACTAAAAAAGAGATGGCGTTGGAGTTAGTGCGCCCAACGAATAAGAGGACACCATAAGGGTTACCCATTTATAGGGACAAAGTAAAAGTGAAGTTGGAGAAGGTAGGATTATTGCAACTCTATGAGTTATTCTACTTTGGGAAGCTTGAGCGCCTCTATCAGTGGTTGATGTCACACATACACGAAGACCACTTTCACTTCGCAGGGCGTAAAATGCACATAACTCCTAAGCTGATTTCAAAATTCACAAGTCTCATATGTGAAGGAGAAAGTATAGAGGATGACCTATGTGACAAAGAATCAATCAAAGAAACTGTCGCGACATATGCATATAAAAAGGGGTCAAGTTACTTTTATATTGTGGATATTCAAGACCCAGTGATGAGAATGATCGCATTCCTGGTAACCAAACATAATGACCAGAAGAGGTACACGTAAGTGAAAAAATCATGGCTCAATGTTTGCAAAAGGATATTAGAGGGCGCCATCTACAACTTGTCCACGTACATCGTGGATGAAATCATCAGCAACACGCAGGAGGGTGGCAGGATACTTTTCGGAAATCTTCTCTTACCTATTGTGTTTTCAGAGATCAAAGTGCCAAATGTGGTAGATAAGTTCATGTGGGAGTAGCCAGAGGAAGACCCCTTGCCCGCAAAGAGATTCGAAAGATACACTTGCAATAGCATGACGGCTATTCAAAAGGTGCGTCTTGAGAAATGGTATGCACTCTTGAGGAATGCATTCGGGGCATGATGGAGGAGCCTAGAACAACTTCCAAAGCTCATAGAGGGAGAAGCTGAATTTGCAATATACCAACACTTATGCCTCAGCATATTTAGGTTGGTTGATGAAAACATGAGCCCTTGGTGTAAACTTCCATTTTCCTTCACAACTCAGTACTTCCAGGCAGGGGTAAACAGATTCAAGGAATCCAAGAAACTAAAGTTTGACCTTAGAAGTATGGATCGGGACCATAGGGAGATGTACAAGACGTTGGTCTACCCCAACAAGGGTGCGTACGTGGAAAAGTACATATCACATGAAGTTCAGATGATGAAACCCCTGACTCTACCTATTGCAGGGAGGTACGCGGTGCATGTATACCTTCACATAAGGCCCAAGTTTGAGAAGGGCACTTATCTTGAAAACAAGATAGCTATACCTTAAGACCTAACAGGTAGAAAGAAGGTCGCACCCAAGAGAAGGGGCACAAGAGAGATAAAGAAAAAGGAACCGAGTGTCCAAGATACTCAAGTAGTGGGCGCCCCAGGAACAAGTGCTAGAATAAGTACTTACACATGAAAGAAGAGGTCGCCAGTTAGAGAGGAGGCGCCAGAACAAGAAAATATTATCGCAAAGGAGAAATCACTAGAGGGGGAAGAAGAGAAAGTAGAATCTCCTATACTTTAATCCCGAGTTAGGAAGAAACAAAAGGTGATGGAGGAAGCTGATTCGGAGGAAACAAAGAGCTTGGAGAAATACATGAGTGATAGGGATGACAATGAAGAAGATGAACCTGAAGGAGACCAAAAACCACTTGTTTTCAATGTGTACGATTTGGGAGAAGAAGGCATAGAGGAGAAGAATGACTATCACTTTGTGCGAAGGAAGGGAAGCTAGGAGGAGGATGGCACCCAAGACATGGGAGGAGGTGAAGAGGTTAGCACGATGAGTTAGAGGACTCCAAACCTCACGCAAGAGTAGATAAAAAAGGTGGCAGAAAGAGAAGCAATGAAAATTATTGAAGCCTTGGTAGAGCAAGAGTTGGAGTGCAGTGCTAAAATAGTGATGAATGAAGATAAGGAAGGAAGCGTAGGAAAAGACCATGGCAGCGCGGGAGGCCCCAGTCTAACAATAACTATTCCTAAGGGCACGCACACAGGAGGAAAGCACATGGAGATCAAAAACTCAAGAATGAGCTACATTGTTGCGTGCACACTTCCAAAGTATAGTCCCAACAAATCAACTCTTGGCAATGAAGTCGTTTGATGAAGAAGGTGCATACCCTCGTATGAGGAAAATTCTTTCATGGGAAATTGAGTCCCACATCAACAAGCCAGAGTTCGAGGTAAGCCAAGGGGCACTAATGAAGATGCTTGAGTCAAAAGGAGATAACCCCTTGGTGAGTGCTCAGAAGCTTTCGGATGAGCAAGTCTACAATGTGTTGAATAAGGTCTTAGTTGACCTAGAAGCCAGGTTATTTGGAAGGAATGATAGGGTAAAATTTCTAGAGGAAAAGCTAGATAAGAGGGAAGAAGAGTTAGAAGAGAGGACCAAAAACTTGAAGTAGGAGGAACTAATTAGCGTACAGCTAAAGCGTGAACTAAGGGAAGAAAAGGAAAGGGTATGTGAGGTATATAAGAAGGTAAAATCAATCACAAATGCCATTGTTTTGAAGCATCCAAACCTGGCACCACCCCGCGCAAAAGTATGGATCTTCCCTTGAGTGCCTTGAAGACTTAACACACATCCTCACCATGGAAAGGCAACCTATGGCCTTAGAATCCGTGGAAGAAGTAGCAGCGCACCTGGAGAAGGAGGACAAATTAAAGGTTGTAGCAATCATTTCCGAGTACAGCAAGGTGCTTGTTGATGTGAAAATTTCTACCCATACTATTGAGGCCATGTATGACAATTGCACAAATAGAGATAAAGTGGTGAGTATCCTGGTCACCACTCACAAGATAGAGCTCAAGGAATTCCAAGAGAAGAGCAAAGGAAATAGAGTAGAGTGAGAGAGGATCCTGTTCGAGGTCAAGAAGAAGTCTGAAGCTATTGAAACCTTACGAGGTTCAATTAAAAACTAGTTGAAGGAGTTGTACCCACAGATTATAAGAAGGATGGATGTGCTTGAGGATGTGGGCAAGGAATTAGATGGAATGGTTGAAACATTGAACACTTGAGGAAATGGACTGGGTTTTGAGGAGGTAACCACCCTAGTTGGTGACCTTTTTTGGAGAGCGCAAAATGAATTCAATGCCTAGAACAATTTGGAGGCCCACTTGCGAAGAGATTTCCCTATCTTTTTGCAGTAACAACAACACTTCCCCATTCTTTCATCTTTCCCAATTCTTCATTCCCTTATTCTTTTTCCAAGACGTTGAGTCTAATGTAATTCTTTCTTTGAAGAAGTGTTCCTGAGGGTAGAGAACATGTTAAGTGTGGGGTGATGTTAGGCCCCTAAAATATTGACTAAGTACAAAAAGGTGCATGGGCGCACAAGGCCTAGGTTGAAGGGTGGGCGTGTAAGAAGAATGTGTGTAATACAAGGTTCTAGGAGGGTTTTAGAAGGACCGTGTTATGCACCGAAAGAACAAGGTCTTAGTACTTAGCCGTATTTAGCGTATCAGGTAGGACACAAGAAAAACGTGACCCACCTACGCATGATGAATGGATAAGGTGTCAGCCTTGTGCATGTTGGCCTAGGAAGGAATATGTCATGCGATGGAAGCTTCTAGAACTCCATCATGACAAGGAGTGGAGAGCTCAGCACTGGAGGAGCATGCTCCCATGGAGGACCACATCTGGACACTTGGCGATAGATGTAAAGCCTCAGAAAGGTGAGTTGGCAGTTCAAGAGGCCTATAAATACAAGCGCTCGCAGAGGAATTAGAGAGGGAGATCAATAGAGAACGGATCTCTGCAGAAATGCCGCGAGGAGTTGTTTTGGGATTGAGAAGCTAAAATATAGGAGAAGGATGCATCAAGGGGCTTGGGATTGTAAATTTTCTTTTTGAAGAGCTAAGGAATGTAGATCCAGTTATGATGTATGACTTCGGTCTACCATATTGTGGTGTTCTGTAATGGATCTAATGAATGTAATGAGGTTACTAACTTATTTGAATATGATCATTAATGATTCTGGTCCATCCTCATATCTTCATAAGTTTTGTTCATGTATGGTTATGAAATAAGTATGAATCCTTGTGCATTTCCCTTTATATTTTGGTTCAGTCTTATATTTTGTTAAAGTATCTTTCTTTCTATCATGACTGCACTGGTCTAGAAGCCGTTCTGAGCTCTATGATGTCTCATTTCCGCTCATAAATGATGTTTCCTGTGTGTGCCTCGAGTGAGTGAGCCCAACGCCCGTTGGGTGATAGGCCGACACGCATGGGATTCCCTTGCTCTTTGGTGGGTGTAAAAATGACTATAGATGCAACTTTCCAATTTAGGTAATCCGCTGCATGTACCACAACTTCCATCTAAACAATCCTTACTATAAAAAAGTTTCCAACTTCTCTTTCACAAAATACTGTAGCAATCAAATCCCTTAAAGATATTTGTGGAACCTGAACACCACATTCTAATAACATAGTTTCAGAATGAAAATCAGAACGAATACGTACAAATTTAGCATAATGTATCGTAAATTCAACATGTTTCCTACAACAATAAGTGGTGCGAGCATGGTTTATTTTCACATAGAATGGTTTCAACATTTCAAAAAAAATGTTGACTAATTTTAATTTCTAAATGCTCCTGTTGAATTTCACGCTTGTTACCTGTCCAAGTTAATGCACCAAACTAAACACAAAAATCCTGAAAAACTCCAATGAAATCGATACCTGATGGACAAGATCCGAAGATGTAGATGGATAAGGAGGTCGATATAGATAAGACGGGCGCACACGAGCAATTCTGCACAGTAGATCCAAGTAACCTGCGAGACACCGATGCTTGACAGAAAAAGACCACGTTAAAAGATATTTAGGTGGACTGCCCGAGAAGCGGGTCCGGGAAGCGATGAGCTCCCTCGGCGGATGTCAGTCCACGTTTTCAATTAAGTAAAGAAGCATACATGATAAAAGATGTACGTACAAGACTAGATTTTCTGATCAAGGTAATAAACAGAATCTAAAAAGCAGGCAGAAAGCAACAGAAGACAGGGAACTGTGAAAACAAAGCTGGATTTGTGTTACCTGTGTCCTTTTACCTGTCTGCAGGATGATCGGCGTCGATTATGTAGAATCGGCGTCGACTGATGTGATCGGCGTCGATTATGAAGAATCGGTCGTCGACTGAATAAGATCGGCGTCGACTGAAAGTAGATCGGTCGATCGGGGACAGTGCGAGAAGATTTGGAAATCGGAAAGTGAAGGCCAGATCGTCAACGTCTGCTGGATATGCCGAAGCCGGTGAGATACTGGAACAGAGTCACCAGAAGATCAATGGATACGTGTGATGTTGAAGTGATAAGAGCAGAGTAACGGTGCTCCTCTCAGGGATTGATTTGGACAAGATCCGTTCTCATTTGATAGATAATGTTGACACTAGATGCGCAAAGATCTCTCGTTCTCTCTCTTTCACGGTCTGTGTTTCTTTCACGATCTGTCTCTGTCTGTCCTTCGTGTTCGTGCGTGTGCTTTTCGTCCCCAGAACTGAGTTCTGGGCTTCTATTTATAATCGGCGCCGCTCCTAAAAATTGGCGTCGACCGTACCGGTCGGCGCCGATCGCGGAACAGACTCCCGAGATGGCCAAAATGAACGATTTCTAGAAAGATAAGAGTTATCCCTCCACCTCAAATACGGGAAATATCCCGCTGCTTGATTGTGAGGAGGAGAAATAGGAGGGACACATGGATAGGATAGATATGGGGTAAATAAGTGGTTAGGATACATGTGAAAAGGTGTAATTAAATAGTTAATATTTAATTACTCATGGGTAAAACATAAAGGGGTGAATTAAACTTAGGATAGGTGTTTAAAATGCAAATTGAATAATATCCCAAGGGGATAGTGGTGATATAAACGTGCCCCAGGTTACCTGAGAGAGCAAACGCGTACGAGGGACACTAAATTGGATAATCAATTTTAGGTGTCTACATTTTGCCCCTTTTTGTCGAGTAACTTGCGATAAGCAAGGTTGTGAGACAAAAACAAGGAGGTGGAAGAAAGGAAGAAAAAGTGATGATGCGATCCCCCTCAAACTAGGGATGGGATGGATGATAGAACAAACGATCCCAAGTTTGAAAAAAAGGTAGATGAAAACGCGGGATGCCCCAGCTGGATGTCTGGAGTAGATCTGATCATTGATGACGCATAAAAATAAATAAAAAGGCAGCAACCTAAGGAACTCACATTGGTAGGGCAAACTAGACGGTCTCCTCATGAGACGACGTTAGTACCTACAGACCCATGAGTGTAAGGAGGGCTGCAAAATAGTCAGCATCTAAAGAGAGACACATTGGTAGGGACAACTAGACGGTCTGCAAAGCAGACGACGTTAGTGCCTACAGACCCGTTTAACTCTAAGCTGCCAAAAAGTACGAGTGCCCCATGCAAAGGGAACAAACTCGAAATGGACGGTGATATCGAAAATATGTGCCAAAAGGCAACATTCAGCGCACAATAATGATCAGATAGATAAATAAGCCAAGCATCAACACTAAGGCAAAGAGATATGGAAAATCGGCGGCGATTATAATAATCGGCGTCGATCCAAATAAACGGCGTCGACCAAAATAGTCGGCGCCGACCGTTGCAAAGCACATATAAATATGTGAACGGAAAACGTGAACGATTTATTTACATCGTGACGATTGAATCAGAGAGAGTCAAAAATTGGATTTGAGCACCATGGAAGCCTCTGGAAGCGGTCAGAAGCGGAGGAGGACACGACCTGGGGTAAGTGGTTCTTCGTGAACCCGTTGTTTTACTTTTGCTTTATTTTTATTTTTTTTATTTTTTTTCATTTCTATTTTGCCGGGTGGGAGGCCAGGGTGTTTTTTTACATCCGACCGAGCAATCGGCGCCGATTGGTATAGTCGACGCCGATTATATGAAAGCGGTGCCGATTTATGTTAATCGGCGTCGACTATAAATAAACGACGCCGATTATATTTAATCGACGCCGATTGTATAGACTTGTGAATAGATTGTAATAAAAAAATTTTTTTTTTTTGTTTTGGATGTTCTGATTTGGGTAAATATGAGACTAATATTGCTCTTGATGTCGTGGATGCAGGCACGAGAGGTTCTACACATGAGGGATGCTATTCCCGAGTTACTAGAGACTATTCTTCCTGATGTGACTGATGCAGATTGGCGGCATTTAGAGTTAGCCGGGCTCGGGGGCTTTAGATACTACAGACGAGTGCCGCGAGATGTAGAGTTGATGCGAGCACTAGTGCGACGATGGGATAGCCAGACGTGCACTTTTTGGTTCAGGACGGGTGAGATGACCATCACCCATGAGGATATATACAGGATTTTGAGACTGCCGATCACTGGGGACCCGATAGAGATTACACCACGAGAGCAGCAGCAGAGGGCCCTAGTTCGATTGTATGGAGATAGGGTAGATGATTCAGAGATAGTGTCTGGGGCAGTGCGGATAGCCTCGCAGTACAGACAGGATAGCCCCCGGAGCAGACGGATAGTTTTGATTCAGATGGCGATATCCTATTTCGCTCTGCCAGATTCAGGAGGTGGGAGATTCCCACTATTATTATTAGATTGCGTTTGCGACATCCTGCAGTTCAGACAGGTATTTGCTTTTGCTGATGCTCTGATAGCTCAGATATATCACGAGCTATGGATGTATACCACTGGCCGGAGGACAGGTATTGATGTTAGTTTTGTGCTCCACTGCTGGGCATATGAGCATATAGCAGTGATCAGGCCATCCGGGCTTCCTTGGATGCCAGCAGCAGTGGGAGCTATTGATTATGGATTCCGGCGATGGCGGGCCGATATGGCCGCTGGGGATACAGGGAGGTCGGCGGATTGGTATACTGAGCGTTTCAGGACGCTGACACCGGATCAGGTTATCTGGAGGCCATATCGGGTATTTCTGACATGGGCTGGTCAGGATGCTCACTTGGTGGCATTGAGACGGAGCAGGGTGGTTAGGGGCCGCAGGCCTGATATGTGGGAGCGAGTCCCGTTTATGCGGGTATTGAGACAGTTCGGCCTAGTGCAGACAGTGCCGACTACTTACCGGCCTTATAGGCGAGATAGCAGGGAGACTGATCTGCCGATTTTGATCCCGGCAGATCCATTGAGAGAGGCCCCACCCTCCACAGACAGCGATGATGATGCCGGAGTAGGTGATGGTTATGCTGCATGGTATGCGACAGAGCTACCACGACATCTCCCGGCATCTATAGATGCCGACGAGGAGGATATGGCTACGGTGCTGGAGAGACTGGAGGGAGAGCACGCCACCCTGACACAGACACACCAGGTGGCTCTTGAGGAGATCAGAGCTCTGACAGAGGAGAGGGATGCCCTAATTTTGGAGAGAGACACCGCTCGCCAGGAGTGAGATACAGCGATCCAGCAGAGGGATCGCTACCTTCGACATAGGGAGGCCCTCAGGGCCAAATATGGGGAGACAGGTACCATGTCAGAGTCTGGTACACAGGGCACGACCCTAGGAGGAGCACCACCACCACCAGCAGCCCCAGCAGCACCAGCAGCACCATTACGAGCACCGGGTACCGTGAGCTTGAGCACATATCAGTCTCTCCTCGCTGAGGTGAGATACTATGAGGATGCCTTAGCGCAGCATGCCCCAGATGTGCCTCGGTACGGGGCGAGGAGGAGATCAGCGACGGCCACAGCGAGCGGGGCCTCAGGTGGAGGGAGCACCGGGAGAGACCGAGGTGGGCAGAGACCTCCAGCAGCAGGTGCATCTAGCTCGATAGGCGGCGGCCAGGAGAGACAGCCTGGTCCAGAGGAGGGTGGAGGAGATAGTGTCCTCCATGCATCAGATTTTACTATATAGGGATTTTTTTATATTTTGTATCAGTGTAGTGATGTAGCCTCGATTGGAAGGCATTGTATAGATGGCTTGATTGAGAGCCACCCATTTTTTGTTGTACAGACACTTATGTATATATATAGATTTATCATTGTTTTTGTCATATGATTGTTCTCCTGTTTTTAATTTTGATATACATGGACAGATGTAGCGTAATTGTGATGGATGTAGACATAGATTGATAGATGATAAATAGATGAGATTGGATGAACATAGACATAGAGGATAGATAGATGTGATGTAATTTGATGTGATTGATATGTGGATATAATTTTGATGAAAAATAGATATAGATGGATGTAATGAAACTTGGATGTACATATTTTTAGATATTTTGATGGATAGATGGATAGATGTGATTGATGTATGGATTTAATTTTGATGAAAAATGGATATAGATAGATGTAGTGTAACTTGGATGTACAAGTTTTTAGATGTTTTGATGGATAGATGGATAGATGTGATTGATAGATTTGGTATGTTTGAGATGTTAATTTAATTTTGATGAAAATAGATATAGATAGATGTAGTGTTACTTGGATGGACAAGTGTTTAGATGATGTGATGGATAGATGGGTTTTGATAGTTGAAATGGATTTGATATTTTTGAGATTTTGATTAAATTTTGATGAAAATAGATAGATAGATTCACATGTGTTGACAATACATGCTTTGATATGTCAAAGTAGATAAGATGAAATTAGATAGATGATAAATTTTGATTAAATTAACATGTGAAATGTCAATTTAACTGGATGAAATAATCGGACATACTCTCTGTGAGAGTCAAGGATGTAATGAAAACGACCTTGATTAGAAATAAAGGAAATACACCCAGATAAGAGGAAAAATGATAAGTTGGACTCTCAACCGACCATAAATAGAATCTGGATAAGAAACCAAAAGATCGTGCATACAAGGCCCTACATGAGGTTAAAATAAACCTGACACTAACTAGTCGCAAACCAGATTTAGGAGGGAAACGGAAGGAGCAGTAAGTAAGTATCTCGTCGAAATTTACAAGGGACAGAATACATGTTTATACTGGGAAAATAGGATTCTCCATATGATCGACAAAAGGTCTTATATCTCAGCTTCATGATTTCTGGCAGAAAAGCAAACTGATCAATGCGGGAAGTTTGCTAGATATGGAAAGACTGATCAATACGGGAAGTCTTTCAGTGATGCTAAAAAGTGTAGAAACTGATTGAAAGGCTGATCAATGCAAGAAGCCTTGAGTATTCCTTTGAGAAACAGCCGTCCTTCAAGGGAGCGGTCTGTATTTTGAATTTTAATGATAGCCATCCTTCGAGGGTATGGTCTATATCTTTTGATTCATTTGATAATGTATGGATAGCTGTCCTTCAAGGGATCAGTCTATCTTTTTTTGGATAGCATCTTTTTTTTTTTTTTTTTTTGAAAAGCTTTTTGGAAGAAGCTGAGTTTAGACCTAGATAGATCAGATAGAGGGGAAGAAAACGTATAAAGAACATACACTCATGCCCCGAGTAGATCCGATTAAGATAAGCACTTGGGACAAATGAAACAGTGATTAAGGTGTTCCTACCATGAGGAGAAACATATCCAGAAGAAAAATGCTATGAGTAGAGCCGCGATACTCATATTTAAGGTAAACAAGACAATAGGTGGAGAACCACATAATTTCGAATCACCATGAAAGTATATGACTGGTTGTTAGACGGATGAAAGATCTGTCTTGCGACTAGATTTGTGTAAGATAGATTTTAACAGTAGAAGGGCCGTAGATGCAAGGCATTAAGAGGTTCCACTTCGGGTATACCATCCATGGAAGATAGACGATAAGCTCCAGACCCATATTTATGAGTAATAACGTACGGACCCATCCAGTTGGGAGCAAACTTACCACGCTGACTCCTTTCGAGTGTAGTGACATTTTGATTTTCTTTAAGAACAAGATCACCAATTTTGAAGTCACGGTGCTGCAAGTGCTTGTTATAAGCACGTTTGACACGTTCAAGATAGACTTGATGATGTTCAAGAGCGTTGAGGCGCCGCTCATCTAATAATTCAAGTTGTGCTAGACGATTTTGACGATAGTCCTCATCGGAGATGAATTCTCTAAGAGAAACACGGAGAGATGGGATTTGGACTTCCAAAGGAAGAACAGCCTCAGACCCATAGACGAGAGAGAAGGGAGTAGCACCAGTAGGAGTACGGATGCTAGTCCGATAAGCCCAGAGAGCAAAAGGGATATGTAAATGCCAATCCCTACCAGCTCGACTAGTTACCTTTGCGAGGATATTACGCAAAGTTTTATTGGAAGCTTCGGCCTGGCCATTAGCTTGAGGATAGTATGGAGAAGAAAAGCTGAGTTTGATATTGAAAGCGTCGCAGAGGTTCTGCAAATCAACGTTTTTGAAAGACTTACCGTTATCTGTGATGAGTTTGTGTGGAACACCAAAGCGACAAATGATGTGTTGATAGACAAAATCAACTATGGGTTTAGCTTTTGTTGAAGAAAGAGGGATAGCTTCCACCCACTTAGTAAAGTACTCAGTGGCAGTAATGATAGAATGATGACGCTGTGAAGAACGGGGATTGATGAGACCAATAAGATCAAGACCCCATTGCGAAAAAGGCCACAAATCCGCTGTAGGTTGTAAAGCTTGACTAGGGATATGTGTGAGATTGGAATGTTGTTGACACTTGACACATTTCTTAGTGTATTCACAACAATCTCGATTAAGAGAAGGCCAATAATATCCCAAACGTAAGATGCGTTTAGCTACGGCCAAGCCACTAAAATGTCCACCACAGATACCGTCATGGACCTCCTGGATAGCTTTAGATGATTCAAGGGATTTGAGGCACCGAAGCAAAATGCCATCAAAGCCGCGTTTGTAGAGGATCCCGCCTAAAATAGTATAGCGATTAGCGCGTAGGATAAAAGATCTTCTACCATTGGGAGTCAGATCCGGAGGAAGTACCGAATGAGATAGATAATCAACGATCTGTTGATACCACTCATCCTGAGTATGGGTTGTGATAGCATGGATTGAAGTTAGTTGCCTAAGATGAGATGGTTGATCTAATCGTTGTACAGCCACATAAAGTCGCGAGTCCTCGGTAAAAGGTGGGATGAGTGAGGCTAACGAAGCCATTGTATCTGCGAATCGATTCGCAGTGCGAGGAATAGCTTGGATGGTGAATTTATCGAAAGATTGGAGTTGAACGAGAACGATATCACGATATTTTTGAAGGATATCATTCCTGCATTGATAGACACCCGTGACTTGATTAACGATGAGTTCAGAATCACCAAAGATGTCAATATGACGAGCGCCGAGATTAATGGCATTTTGAAGACCCAAGACAAGAGCTTCATATTCAGCCATATTATTGGTGCACTCAAAGTTCAATTTGTGTGCGACTGGGATAGGCGTACCCCAAGGAGGAATCATCACGAAACCCTGCACCTCCCCCTTGCTGGCATTTGGATCCATCAAAGAAGAGCTTTACTTTAAATGGAGACAGACCAAAATCAATTTGTTGGATATATTCATCGGGGAATTGAGCAAGGGGAACTTGAGTGTCCGGGAGAGGAGCATCAGCTAGTTGATCTGCAATGACCTGACCCTTGATAGACTTTTGCGGGATAAACTCGAGATCAAATTCAGTCATAAGCATGAGCCAACGAGTGATACGATCATTGTGATAAGGCTTCGCATGAATTGTCTTGAGTGGATTGACACTTGTGACAATGTAAGTTTTGTGATTAAGGAGGTAATGACGAAGTTTAGAAGTTGCGAAGAAGAGAGCACAACACAGCTTTTCAGCTTCGGAATAACGTGTTTCATACTCATGGAGGGTGCGACTGATGTAATAGATGGCTTGTTCTTTACCGCAAGTGTCCCGTTGCGAGATCATGGCTCCCAGAGCGTGGTCAGTCACAGAGATATAAAGATAGAAAGGCTCCCCCTCGCGTGGAGGTGTAAGCACAGGTGGGGAAAGAAGATAAGCTTTGAGATCATCGAAGGCCTTTTGGCAATGTTCATCCCATTCAAAATGAACATTCTTACGGAGGAGATGATGAAAAGGTTGACAACGGTCCGACAATTGTGAGATAAAACGACGCACTGATTGAAGACGTCCTTGGAGACTGCGGAGTTGCTTTAAGTTAGAAGGGGGAGGCATCTCAAGGATAGCTTTTATTTTTGCGGGGTCTACTTCAATACCCCTAATGGAAATGATAAAACCTAAAAGTTTACCAGTGAGAACGCCAAACACGCACTTAGATGGATTTAGACGAAGACAAAAGCGGATAAGCCTCTCAAAGAGAGGTGCAAGGATGAAAAGATGATCCTGCCGACGCTTGGATTTACCGAGGAGATCGTCGACGTAATCTTCCACAGTTTTGTGTAAGAGATCATGGAAGATGTAGGTCATTGCTCGCTGATAGGTTGCTCCAGCGTTCTTAAGACCGAAAGGCATGACACGATAACAAAAGGTCCCCCAAGGAGTTATGAAAGAAGTCTTATGTTGGTCTTCTGGTGCGATGAGAATTTGATTATATCCAGAGAAACCATCCATAAGAGAAAGCATCTCATGACCCGCAGTTAAATCCACGAGTTGGTCGATATTAGGTAGAGGAAAATCATCTTTTGGACAAGCAAGATTAAGATCCCGGAAGTCGGTACAAATTCAAATTTTCCCAGTAGCTTTAGTTACTGGTACTACATTGGAAACCCATTGTGGATAATCGATGGGTTGGATGAAGTTAGCCGAGAGCAAGCGCTGCAATTCTTCTTTAACAAGAAGGGCTACTCTAGGGTGCATTTTACGTAATTTTTGTTTAACTGGTTTGATGTTGGGAAGAGTAACGATATTGTGGACCACAATATCGGGATCGAGTCCTGGCATATCCTCATATGCCCAAGCAAAAGCTTGACGATGGTTGGAAAGAAAAGTGGTAAAGTCTCCTAATTCCTGTGGATTAAGGGATTGGCCGACCTTAATGATGCGAGGGTCTTTAGAAGTCCCTATATTAAGGTCGACAGTGGCTTCGTTGAGAAGCGTAGACGTGTCAGAAGGAATAGTTTTGGGAAGATAGGAATCCTCTGCCCCCAGATAGGTGAGGACAGAATCATCATCCGCACAGTGGATAGTGTTGATAGTAGGAGAGTCGTCTCCAACTATTTCAGGGAAAATTAACGGTATGGAAGTGGACCTGTCATTAGTCTTATAGGCTAGTGGCCCTAAGGAAATGGTATTGATCAAAAAAAAAAAGTTAGACGGGATGGAAATGGCGTCGTCCACATCGAGTGATGCTTCTGACTTAGCGGGAGAAGATGGTTCCTCAATAGGAAGAGGCTCATCGAGAACAGTGACGGTGGCTTTTGAAAGAGGTTTAAATCCTAAACCAAATTTTTGATGTGGCTTGAGAGTTGGAATGGACGCGAGGTCATGCACACCTTGTTCATATTTACCCAAGCCAAAGCCCTTCCACGCGCATCGATATAAATAAGTTTTTGCAAACGTGGGATTCTGTAGACAATCGAACCCTGTTAGATAAGGTTTGGTCCTAGGAGGAGAATCTGGGTGATAGTGAGGTGTATCAAGACCACCGTAAATGAAATTAGTCTGTTGGTTGGGCAGACCAATGGTGACGATGCGACCAAGACCTGGCTGATATTCAGGTTGTTTGTCTGGTCTACCATACTCACTAGGTTTAAGATGGTTGTCAAAAGAAAGGAGAGGAAGCTCTCCTAGTGAGAAACGCTGCAATGTTTCTTCTAAATTTTGTACATCCGGTAGTTTGGTTGCAGGTATGGAAGAAGATGAGGCCCCGTCAGGAGAACAGGCATTTTCCTTTAGAGGGGCAGACCCTGTGGTCATGTCGCATTGCGCGGAAGGCAAAGGATCTCCTGGATGAGTATATATTTTGCCCTCATATTGATATTTTAAGCATCGATGGAGGGTAGATGGGACACAATGCATTGCGCGAATCCAGGAGCGTCCGAGGATCATATTATAGTGGAATTTCCCTTCAACAATGTAGAAGAGTTCGTGAAGCAGCTTCTTACCTACTCGAATGGGTAAGACCACAGTTCCTAAAGTAACTGCTAGCTGATCGTTAAATGATCGAAGAGCGAAAGGCGGGGGTGACACTACGTTCTTTGGTAACTTAAGTTGCTCGAATGTGTGCGAGGAGATGACGTTGAGTGCAGCTCCACTGTCGATCATAATGCGTTTTAATGTAGTGTTGTCGATTTGGACTGTGATAAAGAGGGGAGCCTCCAAATCCTCGGAAGAAAGAGAAGGAATTTCTGAATCTTCAAAAGAAATGGTGGTTGATGGTCTATTCAATCCAACAACCATCTCGAAAGGCTGGGGCTCATCTGAATTCACTGCGATGCGATGCAGATTATCAATCAGAGCCTGGCGATGTTGCGGAGAGGATTGAATGAGGTCAAAAAGAGACATTTTGACCGGAGCCTGGGTGAGTTGTTTCATAACACTCTCCTCAACTGACACGGGAATTTGAGCCCGAGGTGCAGCACGAATAGAGACCCGAGGTCTCGGGGCTAATGAGGAAGGAGGAACTCCTTCGGGGGCTGCAGAAATGACAACCTGTGGTCGAGACACTGTAGATGAGGATGGATTATCATACTGTTGGGTTCTCGTGGCGATATGGATTGTGTCGATTTGAGAAGGTGGAAGATCAATTGGAGTGGAATCACTAGAAGTAGAGGCCTGAGTAGATCGTTGGGGCTCAGATGGAGCTAAGATGACAGGAGGTGCTTGTTTCTCCTCCTCCAGCAAAAGATCACTTTCTTCCAAAAGGTTGTTGACGACAGATTGAAGAGCTTTACATCCCTCAGTATCATGACCCGGGGTACGGTGGTAAGCACAAATCAAATCAGAGTTAAACCAGGCCGGTTTAACTCCTTTAGGGTTATAGGGTTTAATCGGAGGAAGAGATATGGATGAAGATTGGATAAGTCGGCGAAGGATTTCAGTATAGAACCCGGTAGACAAGGATGAGGACAGAGATGATGAAGGCGCCTCTTTCACTTTAACAGACTGCCGAGGTAAAAGAACCTGCATGTTTGGTTTGACAGTCTTTTTAGGGATCATCTTATTTTTTTGGACATCTGGAGGGGCAGCCTTGGGCACTTGAGATGGAAGTAAGTGAGACATGATTGATTTTGGTGGAGGGGGAGCCCCTAAAATAGATTTTGAAGATGATGGAGATGTGACAAGTGTTGTGGTCTTCAAAGATAAGGGAGGCTGCTTGGTCGAAACTAATGATGATTTAGATGATGTCGATTTAGATGAGGGAGAAGCTTCCAAAGTAGGTATAATCGGAGGAACATAGGGCGCCCTGGCTTTTGGTAATGAAGATGATGATTCTGATAAAAGAGGTGACGTCTCTTTAGTAGGTAAGTCCACTTTTCGAGGTGCTGGTGAAGAATGTGTTGTAGAAGAAGATGATGGTTTTGATAAGTGTGTAGTAGAAGATGCCTTCTCAGCAGACAAATCCAATCTTTTATGAGGCGTAGAGAGAGATTTTTGTGGGAAAGCACCAAGAGTCTTGATGGTTCGAAATATGGGCTTTCCTTTTTCAGGGATGGTGACAACTTCAACCGCATAAGGTGATTGTAACCTTTTTGGGGGAAGCAAATGGGGAGGTACTGATGACGCAATGTTAGATTTCGGTTGTCTCGGTCTAAGTTCAGGAACCGAGCGTATAGGTGTCGGTGCTACTTCTTTAGATTTCCCCTTAATAGGCAAAGTAACATTTGTGATGGAAGAAGTGAGTGATGAAGAAGCAGTTCCTTGCGAGGGAACTACTTCTGGTACAGTAATTGTGGGTGAAACTACTGTAGGAAAGGAAACAGGAAGAGTCAAAATCGAAGACGCTTCCGTCGAAGTCGGCACAACTATAGGTACGTTCACCAATGGCATAGTCGCAGCAAAAATGGGAGAAATAGAAGTAGATGTATCCGCGGTGGAAACTCGAAGGGATGTAATTGCCTCGAGCATTGAAAGAATGTCTGACGATGAGACAGATGAGGATGACACTGTCTCGGGTATGGATGGAAGATCAGACAAAGAAGCAGAGAGAGGTGAATCCGTATCTAACAATGTTGGAATATTCAAAGACGGGCTATCTGAAGATGGTGGAATCCCAACGATTAACGAAGCAGAAGGAGGTTCTGATTCGGTCGATGTGTTCGCAGATGGCTTAGTTTTAGAAGAAGATTCTTCAGTAGAGATGACGCTGATAGTATGAGTGTTTGGTTTTTGAGACTCTGAAGCATCATGGTTCGGGGAATGATTAGGAAAAGGTTGTTTAAAGACATCCAACGCTTGATTTGGGGGAGCATTTGGGTTATCCAGAATGAGCTCGCCTTTATCAATGAATTTCTGGACAAGATTTTTGAAGGTTTGACATCGCTCAATGTCATGACCTTTGGTTCTATGATAATGACAGAAGTCATTTTCTCTATACCAGAATGGACGTTCTTGGCTTTCATCAATATTCCTAATGGGGGGAAGTTCGATCATGTGAACTTCCAACATTTTTTTCAGGATAGAAGCATATGATTCCCCCAATGAAGTGTAAGATCGAGATGACGAGGACCCTTTTCGAGAAGATGAGGAGTCTCTTCGTGGTGTTTGATTAGAAGTTTTATCGGCTCGTGATGTTTTTAATATGATAGCGTTGGTGGATCCCTGATTCTTGTCTTTAGAAGTGGAAGGATTTGATTTGGTAAACCGAGAAAAATCCGGTTTAGATTTGGAGCGAAGTTTTAACTTCCCTTGTTCAATGGCGCGGGATTCAAGTTTGCGTGCCATCGTAAAGGCTTCTTCAAATGTATGAAAAGTCTGGATCCTTAAAGTGGAAGAAATATGATTAGCACAAGATCGAGTAAACAACTCGATCTGTTGGGATTGAGGAAGGGAGAAAGACAATTGGTTGATTATCCCTCTCCAACGAGCGACAAAGTCTGCAATAGACTCATCATCGAATTGACGAATGTTATAAAGATCTGTAATCGAGATCTTATGCGCGATATTTATTGAAAATTTTTCAACAAACATCTGGGCCAATTGAGAGAAAGAAAACAAGGAATGTTGAGGAATGTTATTGTACCAGTCTAAAGCAGGACCTGCTAGAGACATAGGAAAAGTACGGAGCATAAGCTCCTGATCCTGGACTATGAGGTAGCAAGCATGTTTGAATGCTCACAAATGTTGTTGAGGGTCCTCTCGACTATGAAATTTTGAAAATTTAGGAAGTTTCCATTGGGGAGGATAAGGCTTAAAATCCACTGAGGGGTGAATGGGTTCATTACACACTTCTTCAAAGGAGTATGAAGGACGAGCCCCTTTGGTGGAGGCTTCCAAGTCTGCGATTTTCTTGAAAAGAATTTGAACCACGTCAGATTGAGGAGGAGGCACACTGGTATGTCCTACATAAGAAGCAAATGGTGGATGTTGTTGAGGTGTCAACGGGGATTCATCTGTTGATTGATAGGATGATAAGAGGAGTAACCAGGCGTTCTGGGTGACGCCTGGTGGGGTATTTTTGTGAAGGAGCCTGTGTATAGGCAGGCTGTGGGATAATAAGTGGTTGAGAGAATGAAGGTTGGATGACAGACGGAGCCTGTGATTGGTGGACTCCTATGCTTGTTGACTGAATCGGAACAGATTGAGGAACATGGGTGCCGATTTGATTGGACATATTGGGGAACAAGACCTGAAAGAGGGTTTCTACTACCGGATTAGTTATTAAGGGCACCGATGCTAGAGGATGGGCGAAGGTCACTGTTGCTGGAACATTGGAAGAAAGACCCACTGAAGGACGAGAAGCAGGAACCACCTGACTAGTCGGAGGGGGTTGACTCATAAAGGGGTACTGACCTTGGGACACGATGGAGGGCATAGATGAATTAACAGCAATATGCGGGTGCATAGACGCACTCATTATAGCCAGAGTAGAGGACCTCTCAGAAGTAGGTTGTGGAATATTCGAGGTAACTGCGGTGTTAGGAATAGGTAAGACTATTTGAGAACTAGTCGATATGGTCGGTGGAAGGGAAAAAGGAGGCACAGGGGCACTGCCCTTCTCCATGGCTCGAGGCGAGAGAGATGATACTAACTGTTCTACAAAGGCCTGGGATGGTTCACGAGAATAATCGTACACTTGCTGGATTGGTGGTCCCTGATCAGATATTTGAATAGACTTGTGTACTAGGTAGTCCATGAGGGCTACCAGATTGCGATCGAGGAGTGCCTGAAATTCAGGATCCCCGCGAGGAACATACTCTGAGTCAAAAGCAGATGATATTTCTGAAGGACTAGGGGAAGCTGGACGTGATGGGGTTGTTTTGGCCTGATAAAAAGGATTATATGACCAAGATGGGGAACCCATTAACAGTGGTCCCGAGGAAGACCTGGGGGGTGCCGAAACCTCCACACTAGTGGTGATCTCGGAGGAAGAAGGGGCTAATTGAGCCATTCTTCTAGATTGTAACCGAGTGATGACCGTCATAAACAAGCAGAAAACAAGATTGACCTAACTAATGCACAGACAATTCAAGCAGCGTAGGTGATTATCTCTTTTAAGTTTTTATGCTTTTAAGAAAGAAAATATTAGGGAAGGCCTTTTAGAACAGGAACTACTCAGATAGCCAAACTAAGGATGGTTTGGGGGATGTTTTGGTGAGGAGTCCCGAAGGCACTTCAGTAAAAGACCGGTACGTGGCTTGATATAGGGGCCTACCCCCGCACTTCACACACCGCTGCGATAAGGGAGTCGGGTGCTTTGCCAATATATACCAGAACTTCCGTGAATTTATAGCGTGGCCCGAGTACCGCGTAGGCTCTTCCTCTTGGATGTCACTTCCAAGTAGGTGAGGCCAGGGAAAGAATTTTTGTTTAAATGCTTTACACCTAATGATTTTGGCTTTGTGTGCAAGGGTGAAAAATAAAAATCAAATAGTGTCACTACCGATTTTGATCAATTTTCCAGCCTAATTAAAACTAGATGAAAGACATACAACAGAAATGACAAAGAAAGAGTTCCTTTTAAGCACTTAAAAATGAAGTGTTTGATTTCGATGAAGACAAGCCAAACAAATTCTTTCCCAAATGCGATTAAATTCTTTTTAAGCACCAAACATTGAAATGTTCGAATGTGATGGACAACAAACAAAGAACTTTTTTTTTTAAGTTCTTAAAAAGGAGAAAACACCGTAAAAGAGAAATACCTGTAGACTTAGCTCTCCAAGGTGTGTGGACTTCAAAAAGCGCGTTGTTGAGCTCTTCCCCTCGAACAATCCCACGAACAAGCAAAGTGCTCCGCAAGAAGAGGTTAAACAAACACCAAACAAAATCTAGAAAGATATATCCAGATAATGGTGAAATGGAAATTTCTATTTCAAGGAACTAGAAAAATTTCAAGGAAATAACAATTTCACATAAAGAGCAAGATTAAAACGATGATAGGAAATGCTCAAGCAGAACTGATAGAAATCAGTGAAGAAAAAGAACAAAGCTCAAAACTAGAAAATAAATGAACTTACCAATAAGGGACTTTGGTTGGGTCCCACCGGGTGTGCTAGAATGTAGATCAAGAATTTTGCGCTTGTTACCTGTCCAAGTTAATGCACCAAACTAAACACAAAAATCCTGAAAAACTCCAATGAAATCGATACCTGATGGACAAGATCCGAAGATGTAGATGGATAAGGAGGTCGATATAGATAAGACGGGAGCACACGAGCAATTCTGCACAGTAGATCCAAGTAACCTGCGAGACACCGATGCTTGACAGAAAAAGACCACGTTAAAAGATATTTAGGTGGACTGCCCGAGAAGCGGGTCCGGGAAGCGATGAGCTCCCTCGGCAGATGTCAGTCCACGTTTTCAACTAAGTAAAGAAGCATACATGATAAAAGATGTACGTACAAGACTAGATTTTCTGATCAAGGTGATAAACAGAATCTAAACAGCAGGCAGAAAGCAACAGAAGACAGGGAACTGTGAAAACAAAGCTGGATTTGTGTTACTTGTGTCCTTTTACCTGTTTGCAGGATGATCGGCGTCGATTATGTAGAATCGGCGTCGACTGATGTGATCGGCATCGATTATGAAGGATCGGCATCGACTGAAAGTAGATCGGTCAATCGGGGACAGTGCGAGAAGATTTGGAAATCAGAAAGTGAAGGCCAGATCGTCAACGTCTGCTGGATATGCCGAAACCGGTGAGATACTGGAACAGAGTCACCAGAAGATCAATGGATACGTGCGATGTTGAAGTGATAAGAGCAGAGTAACGGTGCTCCTCTCAGGGATTGATTTGGACAAGATCCGTTCTCATTTGATAGATAATGTTGACACTAGATGCGCAAAGATCTCTCGTTCTCTCTCTTTCACGGTCTGTGTTTCTTTCACGATCTGTCTCTGTCTATCCTTCGTATTCGTGCGTGTACTTTTCATCCCCAGAACTGAGTTTTGGGCTTCTATTTATAATCGGCGCCGCTCCTAAAAATCGGCGTCGACCGTACCGGTCGGCGCCGATCGCGGAACAGACTCCCGAGATGGCCAAAATGAACGATTTCTAGAAAGATAAGAGTTATCCCTCTACCTCAAATACGGGAAATATCCCACTGCTTGATTGTGAGCAGGAGAAATAGGAGGGACACATGGATAGGATAGATATGGGGTAAATAAGTGGTTAGGATACATGTGAAAAGGTGTAATTAAATAGTTAATATTTAATTACTCATGGGTAAAACATAAAGGGGTGAATTAAACTTAGGATAGGTGTTTAAAATGCAAATTGAATAATATCCCAAGGGGATAGTGGTGATATAAACGTGCCCCAGGTTACCTAAGAGAGAAAACGCGTACGAGGGACACTAAATTGGATAATCAATTTTAGGTGTCTACACAAACTTACGAAAAAATTGAGTTTGAATCATATCTAAGAAATGCTTTGGATGTGGTTCACGATTAGTAGAACCAACTCTTCATTTTACAATATCTCTTTTATTAGGTGAAACTCTAGTGTTATCATGCCAAAATTGAATAACAACTTCTCTTATAGCATCAGATATATCTTTGTCCTTACGCAGTGCTCTAGCAAAAATTACCTAAAAATCGGTGTTATTGAGTGATTGAAGGATACTACATCTTTCAATTGCTTTCATTAGAGTTTTTTATTAACTTTTAACATTCGACTTGTTTGCATGATCAAATATTTTTTTTGGTTGATTCACTTACAACACTAGTAGCAAGTACACGACGCACAATATTACTATCCCTTGTGCATCTCTTGACACCAACAATGTGATATGCATCATGAAGGTTTTCAATAATGGTATAGGTTTGACCACGTATCTTAGATGTTGGAAATCCTAAGGTGTTTAATATAGGTCTCATTTTAATCAATTTTATCAAACTAACCAACAATTGATATCTTTAGAAATCATTTAAAATTTCAAAATGATTATCACAAATTTCAGTGGCCTTTCTTCTGATTTTCCATTCAGAAAGTTTTTTAGACATTGGTTTCAAAATGTTCTCATCAATTTTAATAAAATAATTAGGTTTCTTACGTAAAATCCTAGGAGGTGTTTTTGTCAAATTTTGTTTGTCTATAGTTTTAACCTGAATTTCCTGATTCACCTTTTCATTGTCTCCTTCAATTTCAACATCACCTACATCACAAGTATTTAATTATTCTTCAACATTGACAATAAAAACATCTTCATCACGAGTATTTAATTCATCTTCAACATTGACAGTAAAAACATTACATGGTTCCCGATTGCTTACAATAGTAGGGGTTGAAGATGAACCTCTTCTTGATTCACGAAGATTCCGCATTTGCTCAACATTTTGAAATATTTTTGCCTCTAATTCGTCTGGTGTTTTTTAACTTATTGAATTCCTTTTTTGACTTCGTTTCTTATTTCCCATGATTTTTTGCTTCCGGTGATAAGAAAAACATGCAGAAAGTGACATAATTTCGCAGTAATTTGTATAGTAAGGTCAAACAGTAAAAATCGCATGGTAATTTAAACTTTGGGATGCATGTAAACATGATTTAATTACCATGATCATGCTTTATAAACCACGATCGCAGTTCTAATAGTAAGTATCGCATTTGTGGTTCTATTTGTATCATCAAATCTGACCCTCAAGGCTCGGGAAATCTTTGTTTTTTCCCCAACCAGAGCTATAAGAGGTCATTATGGAGTGTAAAAAGTCAAAAATTTCAAATTTACTCTTTCGTGGACTTGAACCATGCTGAAAAATTCAAAACATCTCACAAAAATGGTACCATCACGTAGGGGAGACTGTTAACTTCATAGAAATAATGATTTTAAAGTGAATAGAATAAGATAAATATCATTTTATAATTTTTCACTAACAGTAAGTCTTTAAGACATTTTTCCCGTGAATGTTCATGTCTACGTTTAAGACTGCAACTTTTGTTTCACTTATCAAAATGTGATAAAATGTATACCATCCCAAGCATGGCAAAATTCTATACACGTTAAAAAAAATATATATTTGATTTCAATATTTTTTGATATAGTTATGGCGGGAAAATAGAAAGTGCTATGTTTTCTAAAAAAATTCAAACCACTTTCACAGAAAAAATCATTAAAAAAATATTGCTCGAAAAAAATACAAAATAAAATCCATCCCAAGATAGACAGTGATATCTAACTTTTCACCAAAGGAAAAAAAACAAGATTTGGTCATCCAAATCGCAGGCAAACGGACTACAATCTTATAGTTTTTAAGAAAAAAAAACCAAGTCATATAATTTTGAGTGTTTAATATAGCTAAATTTTTCTGTTTTTAAAAAAAATAGTAGTTTAGAAACTAGATTCCGGATGCTACGATTCATATTTATATAAATTTTTCTAATTTTGAGTGAGTCTATTGCTAATAATCCCTACAAGTTGAGATTTCATTGTTTTTTTCAATATGACGTCCAATTATGACCCCTTTTTGCTCCACCAACTTGTTGCACTTACCCTCACCTATCCCTCCTCTTTTTTTATAGTCTTGCATTGCTCGAGTTCTTAGCATTTGTAAATTACTATATTTTATCACATTAGTTACTCTGAAATATAGATTTAATTAAACCATTCAAGGTCAACCCACTTTTATTCGAACTCTTTCCCCTATGATACTAAAACCCTCATGGCTAAAAAGAGGTCCTCATCTCCCAAACATCATATGGCCGATACATGCATGCAACATGTTTTTGTCAATACCTCTATAGAATTTAAATTTCATGTTCTCTTCCACAATCCTCAATATGATCCCACATTCCTCCAAAAACTCATTGCCTTCCAAAACACCCTTCTTGTTGGCCTCGACACCCCTGATATTTACAGACTCCCCTGACCAAAGCTTTGCATCATGTTCTCCCTCACCTCTTGTAGCCATAAATTGTGCTCCATATTCATTTCCTTCTCATATGGAAAATGATACAATTAATATAGATTCTTTGCATGATGAGGTTCTTGCTTGTGAAAATATGGATGCCAGTAATTCTACTTCTAATCATGACAATGTAAATGTGAATGATGATGCTTCTATTAGTAGTCAAGATGAATGTAAAGCTATATCTCCTACTCTTCCTACTTTTGAAATTATTTATAATGATTGCAATGATAAATTTGATGCTAGTACCCCTACAACTTCCTTGTATGCTGATGATAATCTTGATGAAATACTTGTTTGTGAAAATATGTCTGATAGCGATTTTGATTATGCTTATGATCATGAACATATTAATGATGATGTTACCTCTATTTCGGTTGTTGAATGTGAAGTTACCACTCCTATTTCTTCTACTTTTGAAGTTGTTTCCAATGTTTCCCATGATGATTCTACTCGTACCACTAGTGCACCTCTTATTATGTCTCCTGAGCCTACATCTGGTATTCCCATAGTGCCTCCATGTTCCTCTCCTCGTCTTCCACCTCCTTCTCCTCCTTCCACATCCACTCCTTCTCACATTCCCATGATAACTCACAATGGTAAGGTTCAGCCTCTCAATGTGCGTCTCATTTCTCCTATCATCCCTTCCCATGATATCCTCTCTCTCTCGTGCATGTTGTTGGTACCTTGCAATCTCAAGTTCATTCCCTCATCCTCAAAGAAAATCCTATTATGATTTCATTGACAATAATTCATTTCATGGAAACCCCATTCCTAAAAAGATTCACAATTATGCTTTCCCCAAAGATTTCATCATGCCTACTTTCTCCCGTGTCGATGGTACTGGCAATCCCTATTTACACCTCAAGCATTATCGTTTATCCATGGTTGTTTATTCCAATGATCGCTGGTTAATCAAAGCATTTCACCATAGCCTTGTTGATCAAGTTCTCCAATGGTATACACATTTTCCTTATGGATCCATTAGTACTTATTATGATATAGAGGATTCTTTTCTTAGGCGCTTTCTTTCTAAAAATGGTCCTAAAGTTACATATGAACGCTTGAATTCTTTGCATCAAGGAAAGCATGAACCAATTGTAGATTACATTTTACACTTCAATTCTTGCATGCATTAGTTATTATTTTATCGTATTGATTTAGAAATGCAATTGTTTATGTGGTTTAATTCCTCCCTTAAAGGCTAAACTATTATATGATACATGCGACTCATCTACTCTTTTGTGTTATAAAGTTATTGATCTAGAAAAAGACCTCATCACGGATAATGTCTTAACACCTTCTTCTACTTCTTCTATTCCTCCTATGCCTAAGTCTTCCCCTCTTCCATCTATTGACCCTCTTGCACAATCCCCATCTCCGCCTCTGTGTAAGCGTCTTCCTACCCCTCCACCGTGTCAACATTCACCTAAGTCTTTTGCATATCCCACTCATGAACCATTGCACTTCTCACATAATGTTAAACCACATGATGTCTTACGAACCTTACTTGATAAGCGGCTCATCTGTTTACCTGCTAACCAACATCATCCACCTCATCGCTTGCATCACTAATTGATTGTCCTTTCTGTAATTTCCACCGCATCAATGGCCACCGTGATAATGGTTGTTGTGCACTCCATGAAAAATTGCAACAATTAGGAGACAAAGGTTTCATTGCCTTCAGTTCTCGCTCTTGTGAGCGCTCTCTTTCCTACTCTGCATAAGCAAGCTTCTACCACTATTCACTTGTTTACTTCACCTCTGTATAAGGTTGACATCCACCCAACTCCTAAGATCATCATCCATCCTCGTCCTCCATCTATCCACATATAGTTACATCTTCTCATCCCTCACACATCGCTATTCCATCTGCATCTGCACTCCCTACAACTACACCTCCCATTCTTGGCACCATTCCCTCTGACATCCAATTCGGTACTTATCCTCACATGAATGTTGCTTCACTTGTTCCTTCCATGCCTCACATGCCTCTTCATCTCTGGTAAATGACATCCATTTTCCATCTCATTACCCTATGACGCACTATCATGTTACAGTTCACATTTGACTGTTGAGGTCATACTACATCAATGAACCTCTCCTTTCACACCTCAGGGTTTGTGCTTCATGTCATATATTTTCTAGCATATACTCGCACGCGACAACACCATTTCCGGATGACACACTCTTGTTTTATGGTTCATTCTTGATTGTTGAAGGGGCATTTATAAATGAACCTCATTCTTACATTGGGGAAATAAAATGGCTTGGACTGCACTCCTTGCTACCACAAATCCCTGTACGACTGAGCTTTGGAGGGCCTTAAGTGCACTAAAGCACGCTTTTGCCCTCCATGTGCGTAGGCTATCCCATATTCCGACCTTCAAATTTTTCAAGGAAATAATGATGTCGTAGAATTTAGTGGTCATTATAAATGTCAAATTGAATTTCATGTGTCATGTCCAAGATAATATCATAAATTCTATTATTTGAAAGCATTAATTATGGTTCACCTTTATTGAAATTTATAATATGGCAGTTTTTTTTAAAAATAGTTGTGTTTGATTTTGCTGGATGTCATGTTTTCATCATTAGGAAGATATATGCAAGATGACTATAATGAGGTACAATGATACCAAGTAGGATCCATTTGGAAGAAAAATAAATGTAAAGGAATGATTGCAACTTTTATTAAGATTTCATCAACGACTTTTAAAACATCAAATGTGTAATTCCTAAAGTGTTTAATCATTTTTCAACATATTGATAGTTGGCCTACACACGTGGCCCAAGCCATTAAGCCATCATTCATATTAAAATTGTGTATGTGTTTTTCAATCTCAATGGATCATCTTAACCAACATCTATGATAATGATTTTCCATAGAAATCATCTTTGGATCCTCGATGCAAATAAATTACTTTTTTACTAGTGCGTTAAGCCCAAGCCACTATTTCTTTTTCTCTAGGCGGATGTTTCACAATATGCTTTTTGATTCTTGTCTAGATAGATCTTCTTATTTCCCATATGTAAGGGAGTCGACATGGAATTCCTCGTTGAACTTAATTCCATTAGTCGTTTTCCGTCTTTAAAAATCTCATTAATTTTTTCTTGGAATCCCTTGCCCATGTCTTGAAAAATGAATGATATGAGTGTAATTTTACTAGTCTAAAATCTTCTTCTAAAGATATTACGGATCTTGTGCATGGTGCAGTCCGTGTAGCGACTCAAAATCATGTAATATATACAACCGTGTGGGCCCTTTCACAATGCCAAAATACATGGATTGCACATAACTCGACTTCAAATACACATATTTTACACAAAAGACAACCACCATAAAGAGACTTCATACCACATTGCACCATCCTCGACATCACTCTTAGAGATCTTTCCATACTAATACACTTATACAACATTTCTTTATTAATTAGTTTATTTAACCACTTGATTTATAAAATTAAATTTCAAGATGGTGTCAAATTCCTTCTTTCTTTGAGCATGGCCATGGATGGGATCCTGCTCCGAACTCCCCCAACCCCTTACAACGTGTTGGGGTGGTGTTTCGCACAGGCCGCCTTCTCCTCCTCCTCCATCCGCCATGGTTGTAGTTGCTGCTTAGTTTGTCATGTTTGTGACTTGTTACTTTGTATTCGTTTGGTTTTTTATTCCCATAGCACGTGTGCCATGTGTGAAGCTTTCTGAGGTGTGACTTCTCCACCCTTTTTTTTATGTGAATCTGCAATATACTTTTCATGAATATATCAATATAAAAATGTGCTTTCAATCCAAAAAAAAAAAATGATATCAAATTATATTTAAAGGACTATTAAACTATGAAAAGGTTACAATTTTTTATACCGCTAATAATTAATGAATACTTTAAGTTAACAAGCTTTTTGACCAAGAGTTATTGAATAGAAAAGCACAACACTAAAAAGGGGACGAGACTGAAATTATATCCTAACTAAATTTGGCAGAATGATAATGCTCAAAGCTTAGCAGTAAACTTAAGAAGATCAATTACATCGACCTGCAACTAAAAACAACTAGAACTATTTTATTCATAATTAAAAAACTCCCACTCTAAAAAAAAAAAAAAGGTAATACACTTCGGTACAATCCAAAGAACATTTTCACGGCCCAGTAGGTCTACACAAAATTTAACATCTGTTTGTTCATGGGCGGTCAAAATTACTTAACCGCCATTATTTTGCATCGGCAAAAGCGATACAATCTTCCAAACGCCGAAACGTTGGCTCGAACCCCAACGGACAGAAAACGCTTTTATGAGGAACTCTGTACGACACGTTTTTCAGGAAGGTCTGAGACTGCGATGGCGAGGCCGAGCCCGAGCCCGACGATGTTTGTGGGCGTAGATCATGCTTGAGTACCGTATGAAAACGATTTTCCGTCAACCACAACACGCCCTGGCTCACTACGCCGTCAGACGGCCGGAAGAAATAATCGCAGCCCGTCGGAGCATTTACAACTTGAATTTTGATATTGACAGTGTGTTCCCATGCCCATTTCAGCTTTTTATCCAAATTCCATACCCGAAATGCTAAATTATTTCCGGCAGCCTCGTCCACTGTAACCAAAACAAGTTCTCCGTTGCAGTCGCCAAGACAGAGGGGCACAAATTCTTTGGAAATAGAAATGGGGTCCGTCCATATTTCCTGATGGGTGTCGAACCCGATCACCCACCATTGGCCCGACCCCCAAATGTTGGCCTCTTCAGCCAGCCAATACAGACGTCGCGCGATCGAAAACCGGGGGAGTGGTTTTTCACATACCAATTGCGCAAACAGGGTATCTCTTTCCACGAAGCGTGCATTCCATCGTAGAGAAAAGCCTTGCAGGGTTGTTCGGCTCCCACAATTATTTTACAGGAACTTGTTTGGGCATCTAAATACATGCCTACAATTAAGGGATCCGCCATTTGAGAAGGCAGACGGAATGTTCTCCATTCTCTGGTGACGGGGTTGCAGATATAGTAGAACTCACTGTTTTCGCCCAGCGGAAAACAGAGAAATCCGGAGGCGGATGCTCTGGGTAGGAGAGGTAATCGCCGGAAAAGGGAGGTGAGATCGAGGAAATCCCAGTGAAAGAGATGACGAGTGCCGTTTTCGTGGATGCAGTGGATTTGGTGATGTGATTTGTGAGTAAGGAGCATCGATGTTGGAGGGACCAGCGAGGAATGAAGGCGAGCGAAGTGAGGTTGGAGAGGGAGTTTGTAATATTTTTTAGAGACGCTGCGAAATCTGACTACAGACTTGGTGGGTAGCCTTGCGAATATCTGACAAAACAGAGATGGAGGGAGGCGACCCCACACAGCAGAGTCCATAACCATTTCGCCAGTTTTTTTCTCCATCTCCTTTCCTGAACTCCATTAATTTATGCTTCTTTCCCATACGCGTATGCGTACATTTCAAGCTATTTCCAGGTCAGCAACGTCAGCGACAGAGACATTTCACGCTATTTGGATTTTTTATGAACCTTTTTTTTTATAATGCTGGGTTTTTTTTATACTTCTTCCCACGCCTCCGGTAGGTAGAATTTGACTGGACGGATTGTTGGGCCAACCATTCAATAAACAATCGAGTATGGACAAGGTCATTTCTTTACTAGCTTGCCACCAATTTAGACATTTTTTGAGTTTTCTTTGTAACTGCACTATTCATGTATTCTTGCCTTATTTATATATTGAGAGGGTTTCTTTCATCTGACATTGAATTATTAGAGAGAATAAACGATTTCAATGGATGCATCATATACCAATTATAATGTGCATTTTACACTCTACTACATCTAGAAATTGTATATGCATAGTGCATTAATTACATGTTGATATGTTGAAATAATCAAAGAAATCTCCATTTACAAAACTAGCATAAGAAATCCTCCTAAGATAATCCGCATATAAATGTTTTTGGTAATGCTATGAAACCTTTGGGGAAATTACGCATAACCAAGCTTGTGGCTAATCTAAGGCTCCACGAAAATACAAATAACTTCAACCCAAGGCCTCATAGTTGTTGGCATATTATGTAGTGCCCTCTATACATAATATTGCGAGATTGGCATTGGCATTCGACAACATTGGTAATGAGTTGAATCTTCCCAAGATGGTATGTATTACACTGAGCAAATAGCTTACATGGAGCTCGGATTTGAAATATACTAATAAGTTTGGAAATGGTGTTACCTTCTCCAGCTCCATCCTAAGTTTGTGCATTGTTTGAAATGAAAAGGTTTGCTTCTCGGTTTTCTTTCTGATGGGAATGTGGGCGAGCGGTTTGAACGAGTGGCTCAACATGGAGCATGCCTTGTACCATGACATGTAACTTGGTGATGATCCTAGTGGGAGCTATGTGAGGAGCTTGTTTGTAATGAATACGATTCACATTTTCCTGCAAACTTGTGCCATATCCTTCCAATTGTGCATGCATTGAATGGGAGCTTTATAAATAGTTATTGAACATCCATTAGAACACAACAGAAAGTGGATTGGTATTTGTTGTAGTTGTAGGGTCGTGGTAGAAATGTATGAAGGATCTGAAAGTATGCTCAAGAAATAGCAAGTTGTTTAAAAAATGTTTGGAAAAAATGTTGCTTCATGGATTGCATTAATTTGCAGGACACGTACAAAATGAGTTTCTTTAACTGGCCTCTGAGGCACAAAACCTCCACAAACCTTTACTACATACCCTCAGGCATGTAAAGAATGGGAAATTGATAAAGCTCAATGGAAAGCATATTTTTGTCTACTGTTGTTGATATAAGTTCTTGGGTGGTTATGTACGCAAAAGGGTGGCAATTAAGTAGTTGTTGCCCCGAATAAATTAGCATCACAACAAGTGTGACGCCACACACACAAGTAAATTGACCCCAAATACTATTTATGTAATCACTCATAGGTAGATTCTAGTATGGGAAATGAATGTATACCACCCTCATTTTTTTAATGCTTGCTAACATTTTCTCTCATGCAGGGGTTGTTGGTACATTATCCTTCTACGCGGGTGCCTTAAGGGGCCTGTTAGGATTGGGGTGATTGGACTTGGTCACATGGGATATACCACAACACCTCGGAGAGATATTGTTGTGTTTTCCTTTGTGCCATAATTACCCTATCCTTATTTGTCTCATCCTTTGTTCATATATTACCATTATTGTTTCCACTTGTCTCATGTTTGTTTTCACTCACTACTAGTCTTCACATCGCTTACGATCATCCTAAATCTTCATCATATTTTTAAATCTATTTTCCTTCCATTCCCCATTGTTTTACACCCCTTGACCTTAGGGATTCCCCCAAAGCCAACATGTTCTTGTCAGGATTTATGATTTTTAAAGTTAACAGGACCGACCACTGTTAATTTTGTCATTCTTGTTTCAAATATCCTCATATATATACACATCTTTCCTTGTCATTTTAATGTCAAATCTTCATATCATGTAGTCTTTTGTTTATCAATATCTAGCTAGGAAACACTGACACTTCATCCAAACAAGTCTAAACTCTTACCCGAAGCACGTGCAACCACCAGGTCCCTCCTTGGTTCGTGATTTTAAAAATATTGAAAATTTGTAAAACCCTAAGATATTGCAGATTCGCAACTGATAAATAAGCAATGAAGTATAGATATGACATAAGCAATAAGCTAGGTAAAATGAAACCCTATGTGCAAGAGAGGGAATAAGAGACTTAGTTGATTTCACACTTGATCCCGAAGTATGTTGAGCTGGAAACTGATGAAATAGGACGACAACTATCGCAACTGAACTCAGAAAATTGTGGAACTGCCGGAACAAGCTAGAACATGGCATTTGGATTGGGTCAGGGGCGCATGGGCACTAGAGACTGCTTTTGGGCGCCCATAACTGTGAAAGACCTCAGAAACTTATTATTCTTGTGTCACACCAATTTCGCTAACCTTTATTTTTTTCGCTTGTATGCCACTGGATGATTGCAGAGTTCACTTGTAACCTGCAAAACAAATGACCTCATGCAAAACCCCAAAACACATCAAATCCTAAAAAAGAAAGTTGCAAATGGGGATTCGGAATGACCCCGACGATCACACAACCGAGTGAGCTTACAACCGAGCACTACGCTACATTTCAGAATCCATGTAGTTCTTATGGGTGTGTGTGTAAGAATTGTGCCCTAGGTGGCTCTTGTGCAAGATGCACTTGATAGCGAGTAATAGCTAGATGTAGTAATGTAGATAGATGTGTGGATGAAAAAATGAACTTCCCCTCCTATGCATGTATGTAGAAAATACAGTAGATAGTTAATCTAAGCTATGAACAATTGTAATAAAGTAAATAAATACCAGTAAGGAAGTATGTAAATAAGCTAAACAATTATGCAAAAGGAAATGCTAACCCTAATATGTAAGAAGGAAGAGGAAAGAACTCAGCTGAATAACAGATGCTGTGGGAGAGTGTCGCAGAGTGATGATTGGAAAATATGGAAGCAGGAATGATTGTGTAAAAGTCTTTGAAAAGGATGGATTTGGAGATCTAGCTAGACTGGAGCACCTAGAAGGGACTGGGGTGCACCTGCAGGCACTCTGGTATGAAATCTGGGTGCCCTAGTCTGTGAAAAAGCTTTGAAAATTGATCTTTACAGGGACTAAGAAGGTGATCTGAAACCCTTGTTGTGTGTCACATCAGATTTTTGTCCTGTTCAGATGTCACCAATAATCCAAGATGAAGAAAGACCTGTAAGACCCCAAAACAACATCAAACCCTAAAAAAGAAAATGCAATATGAAGGGGTCAGAACTGACCTCAGTTGCCACAATGGTGGACTTACTAACTGAGTGATTGCACTACATCTCAGACCCAATGTAGTTCTATGTGCAAGTGTGTGTGAACATGCCCTAGGTTGCTCTTGTGTTCAGTCACACTTTGTGAAATAGTGAGAAATAACTATGTGTAGAAAATGTAATAGAATGTGTGCATGGAATAAAATAGAATCCCTCCCCCTATGAATTGTGATGCAGATGTCCTAGCCTTGTGCCTTGATGATGGAGCTATGTGGATGCAAGTGATCTCCAATGCAATAGATGGATGTAACTCTAGATGGAGTGATAGTAGTGAATGATGCTAGGTCCCTCATTATGGTCTCATAACTTTATATTTATAGGGTTCTCTTGATCTAATTTCATAATTAACCCCGAAAAGGCTGACCACCAAGAAAGATAAAGATCTCAAATGGCTAGAAAGAGCCAAAAAGTGGTTGGGAAAGTGCAAAAAGGACTGAGGTGCCCTTGGTGGGACCAGGGCCCATGGGCACCCCAGTACTAATCTTGGGTGCCCCAATTGAGGCTAAAATAATGTGAAATGACAGAAGTTGACTGGGCATATGGGTGCAAAAGGTCAGTAATGATGAAATAAAATAAAACAAGATGGCCAAAAGATGGGGGTTAATTAGTACTTTCTTCACTCAAGAACCTTCTAAATAGTAGTATGAGACCGGATAAATAATGTCTAAAGTGCATGATTTTGTGACTACATTTGCCCCCACTTTATGTTGGTGAGTGGAAAGCTCGGTAACATAAAGTAGATAGAGATGTGTACCTGATGTCCATGAAGAGTGTAGTAGAAAATGTCGAAGGACTAGACAAAGCATGGAATGACAAAAAGATGGAGGAGCATGGAAACTAAAGATGAAAAATGTGTAAAGAAAAAGTGATGAGAGTGAACCTAGGGAAGAAATGTGTGTAGCTACTATAGTGTGTAATGTACCTACATGGTTAGTAAAGTGTGTGTTGTCGCAAAGTGTTGTTGTTGACAGTTGTTATTGTTGTTTCCCCCATTTGACTACTTGTTTCTCATACGGCCAAGACTTGCAAGGAGAAAATGATCAAGTAGTCAAATATGTATGTATGTATGTATGTGTAAAAATGCAATGTAAAAGATGCATGTATATGTATGTAAATGTAAAGTACACAAATGAAAAAGTGTAAATGGAACATGTGCACCTGATCCATGTCGAGAAAAAGAGTGTAGAAGGATATCCTGTACTGTCAGGGTTTTTTGGGTGATCTGATGCCATAGGCCAAAGAAGTGTAGGGAGGAAATGCTCGTTGTGTCCTCCAAGCTCTAACTGCTTCCCTAAATGTGTGTGAAGAGATCTCTGTACTATCCTGGTTTTTTGGGTGATCTGACATGCCACTGGCTAGAAGAAGTAGTGTAGAGAGGCACACCCACTGTAACCTCCAAGCCTGTAACTACTCCCAGAATGCTAAGGACACCATGTCATATAAAATCCATTGTGTATGGGGTTCATAGACTAGTTCTGAACTGGTTTGAACCCACTCAAGGTTGTATATAACTAAACTGAACTGGTGTAGAATCTCTATGTTAGTATGTAAAACCCCCAAATGATTCCCCCCTCTTTGGGGGTGCATGCGACGTCGCTGATAGGAGAAATGTGGCCCCAAAAGAGGACCAACACATGTAACTCTGTAACTCTACCCTAGCAGGGGGAAGGGTGCTTGGTAGAAACCAAGGCATGCACAAACAAGGATGGCTAGCCAAAGACAAGTGTAGTTAACAAACATGCATATAGAAAGACAATGTGTAATCTATGCAAACAATGTAAAATCTACCAAGCAAGTAGTAATGTAAACATGTAAGAAGAAAAGTAAGCCACACAAAGTGGATGCAAACATGGGACATCACTCATGATGTCGCAAGACACGCAAGGCCATCATGGCTGCAAAACAATAAACAAGTGTGCACACCAAACATAGGGCAAATCCCGCATACAAGAAGCAAACAATAGATAGACAAGTACAAAACAAAGAATAGTCATGGAAAAATGTAATCCTGCAAAACAAATGTTGCACATGAAGCACCCATTAGCATGTTAGAGAAATAACTAGTATGTCAAAAGCGTGTATAACCAAGTAATGTAAAGTGCTAAGTACAAAATGAAACAATAACACCTGTGAGAGATGAATGTGGATGCCCCCAATGACCAGTGTAGGAAGGGTAGAAGGTGAGCATCCATGTTACGTGTAAGAGACCTGTATCTGTGATCACAACTAAAAATATGCATGAACATGCATGTGTGGATGATATAGATAAATGACATATAAGTAATCTAACTAGCATGTGTAATAAAGTGATCATGTAAAACACAAGTAAACAAGAGTAAAACCCCCAAGACAATGTAGTATGTTGTGGATGGATGGAATGGAATGCAAGATGGAATGATAGGATCACATGCCCCCCGAGTGAATGGAAATGTATGCAATGAGGTTCATTTTGTTTTCCCCCTCAGCAGTCAAGAATGAACCGTAAATGAGAGTGTGTCATCGGGAAATGGTCGAAGTGTGTTGTTGTGTCTAAACACATTGTGATGAATGTGTATGTGTAGTGATGAGATGTGACCTAGAAATGATGTGTGCATGAACCCTATAGCCGAAGCGTATATCATGACTAGATGAATGTATAAGTGATGATTTAGCCTAAGTGTATATCACTATGAGATGAATGGATGAGTGATGATTTATCCCTAAGCGTATATCACTACAAGATGAAAAGAGGGAGTGGTGATGTAACCTAAGGTGTATACCACTACAAAATGATAGAATAGGTGATGATTTAGCCTAAAGCATATGTCACTAGCCTAAGTAATCTAATGTTGCATGATGAAAGGTATGAATAGTAAATGTGTACTAACCTGATCACATGTAAGGTCCATTTGATTTGTAAACCCTCGACAGTCGAGTATGGACCGAGGAACTAAAGTGATACATCATAGGTAGTGAGTGCAGCGTCACTGTAGAAGACAATGTAGTATATGTAAAAGATTGACCATGTGATGAGTAGAATGTGTGAATAAATGTGTATGATGTATAAAATGAAATGTAGAATGTGTAATGATGTAATGTATAGAGTAGCATAAAATGTAGTATGAGGTTAATAATATGACTGTGAATGTAGTATGTGTAGTGTATAAGATGTAGCAAATTTGTAGAAATGCAATATGATGTTGGACTGTAGACTATGTATAAATGGGTAGTGAATATATGTATGTAAGATAATGAATAGCATATGTATGATGTGTAAATGTAGTACATATAGTGGATGATATGATGTAGGGAAATGTATGAAGGCCTAATGTACGTAGAAATGAGGATGCTTGTAAGATGTATAAATGTATGATGTGTTTGGTAGTATAAATGTATGAATGTCAATGTGTGATGAAAGCACAAATGTATGAATATGCAGTGTGTGGGATTTAAGTGTAGTAAATGAATCAACATGCTCAAGTGTAATGATGAGCACATATGAGTAGTGTCATAATGTTGTAGTGATGTAGAATGTAATGTTATGTAGTATGTAATAATGTGATGGATATGTAATGAATGTAATGCAAGATGATGTAATGTGACTATGATTATGATGAGTGAGTGGGGGGATGTGTTAAGTATTATTCCCCCCAAATGCATGTGCACAAAAGATCATGTAAATGTCATCTAAGAAGATCATCATCCTCTGGGTCAAAGTCATATGGATAAGCATTGGTGACCTGATAAGAAATAATGTCTCTGGTTGATCATGCAATGAGCCATTAAGGCATAAGTTATACATGCCCATAACATATTCCTCATTGTAAATGGAGGAAGTGGGAAACCATGTGCATACCAATGAGTGAGATTTTGTGAATAGCCTAAGAAAAGAACTATTGCAGATAAAAAACATGACCAAAAGGCATAGGAAATGAAATGTCTGTATGACTAGGATCTAATGTGCCTCCAATATAAGTAAGCCAAGATTCCCCTAATGTGAGTGGAGAAGAATGAGGGGTATGTGATAAATAGACTATAAGATGAAATACATGCAAACCATAAGCAACAGTAATATTGATAAAACCATAGTAGAGATGAGGGTCATGAGTAGAAGGATGAAGATCCTCAAAGGTGAAACCAAGATGAGCTAGACCATCATGGGAACATATAGTGACATCACATGTAGGATCAAATGGAATATGTTCCCAATATGATTCATTCATGAAAAGTGTGCAAGTGAATGGTGGGCGTGCTAAGGTAGGTGGTGTATGTGAATGTGGATGTGATAGAGCGATGTCCATAGACTGGACAGCCCCTGATAAGGAATCATAGCAGTAGTAGTAGCAAGGTGGCATAGAAGAAACTGCATCTATCACACAAATGGTACCATCAAGTGGTGGTAAGTTGAGGTGGTTCTTCCCTAGGTTGGGGCTCATCTGTAATATCTACATGTGGGATAGGAAGATTAGTATTAGGATCCAGTCACAATACTGGAAATGGATCACGGTCATGAAAAAATGGTGTACTCCATGCTCTCATGTAAGAATTTGACACAATTATGTATAGTAGAGGTGATAGCTTGCATGGCATGAAGCCATGGCCTACCAAGTAGACAATTGTAGGAGACTGGGAAATCAACAACGAAAAAGACATTTCGTGGATAGTCTTTGGACCAACAGTGATGGGAAATGCAATGTGACTAAAACAAGGACAAATAAAACCATCATAAGCACATAGTGAAACACTAGAGGGACTGACATCATGAGCGGTAAGACCTAAAACTTTCGAGGAATGACATAGGACATAAGTTAAGTTCAAATCCATTATCAATCAAAGTATGCTTAACAACTACATTATGAATGCGAGATATGATATGCAAGGTGGATCATTATCAAAAGTGTGAACATCAGAGGGAAGTGTTGGACTTAAATACTAGATGTGAAGAAAATGCATCGACAAAGGCTTGATAAACTGAGTTCTGGATGCATGTCAGCATGAATACGAGTAGTAGCAAGAAAATTGTTGGACTCTATGTAGTAAATCAAGATTTGCAAGTAAATAATCATTGATTGAGATACTCATGATGACTCAAACCCTAGGGTGAAAATACATGAATGAAGAATCTAGAAGCATGAATGATTGAGTCGGGTTCACCAAAATGATTAACTAAAAATAATAGTAGTATATGGGGATAGTTAATCTAAGCTATGAACAACTGTAAATAAAGTAAATAAATGCAGTAAAGAAGTATGTAAATGACCTAAGTAAACTATATAAAAGGAAATGCTAACCCTAATGTGTAAGAGGGAAGAGGAAATAACTCAACTGAATAGAAGATCTCTTGCAGGACTATGTCACAGAGGTGATTGGAAAATCATGGAAGTAGGAACGACTGTGCAGAAGTCCCTAAAAGGATGGATCTAGACTGATTCTAGCTTGGACTGGAGTGCTTGGAGAGGGACTGGGCCATTGGGTTGCTCTGGTCTGCCAAATCTGGGTGCCTTGGTCTGTGTAAAATATCTGAAACTGATCTTTACAGGTTTTTTAGATGGTATAAAACCTTTGTTGTCTGTCACATCAATTTTTCATTCCTCGTACCTGAGATGTCGCCAATAATCCAAGATGAATAGAAAGACCTGCAAACCCCAAAACAAGCATCAAACCCTAAAAAAGAAAAATGCAAATGAATGGGTCAGACTGACCTCAGTTGCCACAACAGTGGGCTTACTAACTGAGCATTGCACTACATTTCAGACCCAAATGTAGTTCTATGTGCAAGTGTGTGTGCATAATGTGCCCTAGGTTCTCTTGTGTCAGTCACACTTTGTGAAGTAGCGAGACAATAACTATATGTAGAAAATGTAATAGAATGTGTGCATGGAATAGAATAGAATCCCTCCCCCTATGAAGTGTGATGCAAGATGTCCTAGCCTTGTGCCTTGATGATGGAGCTATGTGGATGCAAGTGATCTCTAATGCAATACCATGGATGCAACTCTAGATGGATGATAGTAGTGACTGATTCTAGGTCCCTCATTATGGTCTCATAACTTTATATTTATAGGGTTCTCTTGATCTAATTTTGTAATTAACCCTGAAAAGACTGACCACAAAAAGATAAAGGATCTCAAACACCTAGAAAGAGCCCAAAAATTGGTGGGAAAGTTCAAAAAGGATCGGGGCACCCCTAGTGGGACCAGATGCCTATGGGTACCCTAGTCGAGGCTAAAATAATGTGGGATGACCGAAATAGACTGGGAATATGGGTGCAAGAGGTTGGTAATGATGAAATAAAATAGAAGAAGGTGGCCAAAAGATAGGGGTTAATTTGTACTATCTTCACTCAAGAACCTTCTAAACAGTAGTAAGATAACTGGGATAAATAATAGTCTAAAGTGCATGATTTTGTGACTACAAGTTGTGTACTAGAATGTTTTGATTGCATAGAATATTATGATAGATCATGGGTGCAATGCCAACATAGGTGGCCGCTGATATGATAAGTTTCCATCGTGCATTGGGCATGCAAATGGGTAGGTGTGTTGGACAAAATTAAATGTGAGTGGGCGAGGGTTAGTAAATGAGTGATGATGTGTGTATGATTTTATCATTTTTTTATTGAGTTTTACATTTTTAGTTTCTTTTGTGGGATTACCATTGCTTTTTTTAGGATTATTATGTTTTATGATGTTTTTGGTATTTTGAATAGGAGACTTTATGTGCAAGATGCATTTTCTAGTGTCTACAATAACCTTCATCAATGGAGATCAAGAGATAACCATATTAGAGTGGGATGACTCTAAGTAACAAATGATGTATTTGGTATTTCAAATTATGTAAGAGGCCCTTGCTACCAAAGTGGATGAGCCTAAGGTTGATCAAGTCAATGCTAAGAGGAATGAGATAAAAGGCATGATGAGAAGAAAATCCTTTACCCTAAGAATGATTCCATGCAATATATATTGTCACTCTCGAAATTTTACTAAAGATCTCCAAAAAGTAAAAGAAACTCAAAACTTTACTAAATATTCCATGTGTGCGAGTAGTGTAAAATACTGAGGTAATCTACGGTGAAAACACCCCTCAAATATATAAGAAGCTCAAAAGTTTATTGAAGGTTGTGCTATAATTTTCATATGTAAAAACAACCCAAAATCCATACCAAATCTACAAGGAACTCACATCCTAATTCAACACAAAAATTTGTGGAGGTCAAACGCATGAAAAGAGACAATCAGAACCTACCACATGGACTAATGAGAAAAAAGGGTGGGGGGGGATTATAGTTTAAAATCAAAAAATTCCCCTAAGTTTTAATGGCATGGGTGAATGACAAAGATTTGATTATATATATTGATCTAGGCCACAAAATCAAGTAAAATTGGATTAGTTGGAAAAATATAAAGGATTAATTTCTAATGTAATATATGTTGGAACTTGAGCCTCTTAGGAATTATAGTGTGCACATGTATGTTAATTTTTGTAATTATATTATCTTGGATAATATATTTTTATGTATATGTGAGAGTTGTTTGTATAGTTAAAACAATCTGCATATTTGTAGGAAGTGTTTTACGAGTTGTTTAAACAACTCAACTATATTTAATGAGAGGTTAAATGAGCCATGTTAGGCTTCCTACTTTATAGGAAATGACATAGCCTATATACTTTTAAGTTTTTATATGATTGAATATATCACAGTATCATTCTCTATGTGAAATCTCTTTCAAATTCCTCATTTGGTATCACATCAAAAAACATTAATGGAATTCTAACATGATTTGATAGGGAAAATCAGACTATTCATTGTCCTGGTGGATTATAGATTTTGATCAACACACGAGTCTACAAAGATATTTCAATGACATATAACTTTGTAGATACATGTGGTGGATGCTGTTATAAATCCTTTAAATCTAAGACTCGTGCTTTTTGTTCTTTTGTGAGAAACTCATACATGATTTTATCCATGTCATTTTATTTCTTCCAATAGAGATTATATGTGAATTATCACTCTACCATTATATGCCTTCTATACAGCCCAACATCGATGATAGGATGAATGGACTGCATGACTTCTTCTTGTTTATAATATAACATTATTCTTCAGGATATCATTAATATGTATCCTTTGGATTCAATACCATTCTAAATGTCCCTTGCATTCACTATTCTCTCATTGTGTTGAATAGTTGGTTCAGATTTCTCTCAAGCCCACGGTTTCAATGAAAAACTTTGAAAATATGTCCAAGAGACCACATCACTTGGACTCAATTCAGTACGCATATGTATTTGGGTTCTACCTGTGCCTATCCCTTACACACGTTAGCAGTGAGGGGTGGAAAAATTTAAACCCATGACCTCCGTTGTGTCATCCACATGCCCCACCACTAGGTTGTGCATTTGTTTTGTTCAAAAAATTTATGACTTTGAATTTATTGACCACTTGCAAACATACGTGACAATTAGGGTAATTATTAGGAGACTACAAGTAACAAACCAATATATGCATTGATAACATATGCATGAAAAATTTGGCATCCAAACTGTCATTTTCATTCAGTATAGTATGTGCTCGCCTATGTGAGTGGAACCCATCAACATCTTCACACATCAGGTTCTAAAAAAAATTGGTGAAGTTTGGTATTTGTTAAAATTAAATTTTTGGTCTGTTATTTTATAGTTTATGGTTACAAGAATTAGCATTTTTCTTATTATATCATTTTAGTCAGATGGTATAAATTTTGTCTAAATGTGTCATTTTAAGAGTTGTTCCTTTGAATTCTAGGTATTATAATAAGCCACAATGTAGGTTGAGTCGAAAAGTAATATTTAATAAATATTTTAATAATCAATGTGATTATTAGTTTAGTAGTATACTCTTGTCTCCATTTCATTTCATTAAAGTGTCATTGTGACTTGAAGTCAAAATTTGTAAAAAAAATTACCTCAAGGATGCATTTTTGGTTAAAACCAATGTCCTCAAAATAAATGTTTTCACATTGTGGGGGAAGACAAATTAAAGTACAGTGTGGAAACTAATGAGCCTCAAAGTCTAATTTTTCTAAGTTACAATTTATTACTGGAGGATGGAGGTGATGGAGGAAGGATGTCATTCAATGACCTCTCATCAGTCATTAACAACAAGGCCACACATCTGCAGTAGTGGCACTTTCTATATTTTTAGTTGTGTTTGTGTGAATAAGAACATAAGCTATTTCTTGTTCACATGAGAGTAATTACATTATTTTCTTGATGCGTTGTGATATGGCATGGAAGGTGTGAGACTGTAATCAGTTGTATAAGAGGGCAGCTAACTGCAGAGATCTTTTGTATGTTGAGATTCTCTGACTATCAGACTTCATCGGTCGATTGGTGAATCACTGGAAGTGAAAGTGGGAACTGTTGAGTTCATGTTGCTGGAAGTGTGATCATTTAGTGATGGATTTAATGTGGTGAAGCAGGTGATCATGTGCGACAAGATCTAGACAACAATATGTAAACCTACAAGTTTGTAATGGCATATGATTATGTGTTTGGTGATCCTTGCACCATGTTCACACTAAGGGGGGAATGTTAGAAATTATAATGTGCATATTTATGTTAGAGTGTGTAAAACTATATTATTTTGGATAACATAATTTTACGTGTGTGAGAGAGTTTTTTTATGATTAAAACAACCCACATATTTGTAGGAAGTGTGTTATGATTTGTTTAAACAACTCAGCTATATTTTATGAGAGGTTATAGGAGCTATGTTAGGCTTCCTAGTTTATAGGAAATAACATAACCTATATATTTGTAAGTTTTGTTATGATTGAATATAACGAAGTATTATGCTTTATGTAAAAGCTCTTCCAAATTCCTCAGAGCTATGGTGTATTGAAAGAAGTAAGAAATTAAATATGTTCTATCTATTTTACCATTCAATATAAAGTCATAGGTAGTTTTAGAGCTCGAGGGAGACCAATTTTTGGGCCCAAAATCTTGATTAAGCATGAAAACCTATCTGTTAGCATTGCACCACCCATTTTTAGTAGGATTGAAGTCTGACATTCTTATGTAGAGGATTTTATATTTGAGAGTCATATTTGGGTGATTTATTGTCTGCAACCACATTTTGGCCAAGATTTTGGATTTGAGTTTTCAATTTGTCCCTGTCTTATCTCCTTCTTATCTTCTCTGCAACTATAAAATGTAAAGGATTTTCAATTTGAAATGGGTTACTCTCCCTTAAATTCCTAGTTACCATGCTCTATTGAGTAACTAGCATTCATGAATGTCCCTAGACCATTTCTTATACTTTATAATGTGTCTAATGCCTCTTTCTAACTTTGCAATAGGTTGTGCATACTTAAGTATGAATATAATGTTGATTATGGATTATATTAGCTCTATGTCTGATTCTGAAAAGTGACGATCTTAGGGACAAGAGCACCTGAAAGGGGACAAGGCCGCCCAAGCATTAATGTCTACAAAAGTGATCAAAATCTAGTTCTTGTTGTGTTGCTTTATGTTGTTCCTTGTTTATTGTGTCACACTTGTAAACCTGCAAAACAAACCCTATATACCTACACACTACTCAAGCACACATTAAATGAATAAAATAATGCAAATGTTTGACTCAGACTGGCATCAACAGTCAACTGAATGCGATTGTCACTAAGCACTACACGACATTTCCAACTCTATGTAGTTATTGTGTGTGTGATTGAAATAATGTCTCTTGAGCTAGGATTCCCTAGTGTCAATCGCACAAAGAGATAGCGGGCTACAACTACTTTGTCCCAAATGCAAATGTGCGGTATGGAATTTAGAATAAACCCTCCATACAGTGAAGTATGTAGTCCAAAATTCAGTCCTTGATGTAGTAGATAGAAAATATTAACTCATTGGAGATGTGTGTATCTCTTGAATGATTTCCCTCCTAATGAGGTTAAATAAGACATGCATATATGAATCCCTTACTTAGGTTTTGTCATTAACAAGCAAAAGGACGACAAAGAGGGATAAAAAAAGACAAGAAAGAAATAACATTCGAAAGATCAGAAAATTAGGTAAAGAGGACACAAAAACCCCTAGGGGACAGTATCGCCCAGGCGCTCCTGTCCCTAATGGACGGTCATGTATATGATGCTCAAGAGGTCAGACAGTGAAATTAGAGCCGAGTAAGATGTCGGCTAGTGTGAAAAACTGTAAGTTTTCAATCATAAATAATAATCAATAAAGATGAAAAGGATAAAAACAATGTTAAAGAAAAGTAGAGGGGCGTTAATGAGTAATTCTCTTGCTTAGGAATCATACATATAAATGAAATATTTAGAGGTTAGATGTACATAGTAAGTGTGTGATTTAGTCACTACACTAGCATCAAACCCCTTGCCATGTTCTATTCTTCCTCCTTGTTCAAATGAATGATCTATACCCCTCACTTTTTCATCAAAATTCAAGCAAGAAAGATAACCATCCTTGGTTACATTGACCCAAGGTGGTGAAAGTACATGTTTTTCATGAGTTGGCATGTGTGGAAGGAGATACAAGGTGATCTAAACATATATACACATGCCACTAGGTCTCTCCTAACCCCTCTATCCCCCCGCCCCCCACTGTCATGAAAGATCATGATCAAGCATGTCAGAGAATGCCAGAAGAAACACCAAATTGCCAAGTTAGGAATTCAAAATTTTCAAATGTGGTTTTTGGTGGGAAAATGTATTTGATTGGTTTGAAGGGCTACTATAGAAGAAGGATGAATGAATCATATCTTATTGCCCAAAATAAAGTCCAATACCTCCATCAACCCAAAATTGCAATCATTTACAAAAGGTTACCTCTACATCATGAAGCTTGACCATTAATATTTTCAATGCACAACTAATTTATGATACACAAATGAGCTACTTTAACATAGATTTTCCTAGATTATATTTTGCTGAACTCTCATGGACTCCTAGACTCTAATAGATAAGAAGTCACCAAAGTGCTTTCTAACATTACATAAAAACTAGATCCAACAAAGTTTGTTGCAATTATCTTTATGGTAGCATTTACGAAGTCCATATTGAAAAAAAATATTATTTTGTACTTTTCCATTACCATCATCATGTTTGACCAAGTCAAATATGAGGACATTGAATAAGAGTGCCTTTTAGTGCTCAATAATAGCAATTACACCCAAATTTGCAATGGGTATGCCAATATGCCAATAGGGAATGGAAGGAAAACATTGAACAACTTAAGGAAGTAAAAATTATACCAAAATGTGTGCAAAACCAACATAAAATTGACTAAACTAAAATCCATTTCAATGAAAGACAAAGTGTATCAAATCAAAATTTACACAATTGTTATATATGTACATTTTGATTTGATACACTTTGTCTTTCATTGAAATGGATTTTAGTTTAGTCAATTTTATGTTGAAATGTTTTGCACACATTTTGGTTCATATATTTAGCCTGAAAATATCATGTAATAAAACTCAAAATTGAAAACAATGAGAATTTTGTGGATAAAGCACTACAAATATTGAAGCCACTTGATGTATAAATGCATGATTTATTTACTTAGGTTCATATGGTAGTCTTCGCTGTTACTACTCTACCATCCAGAAGAATGTCCTGTTATAAAACCGTAATCAAACACACTTGAACAATCAGAAAAATCTAAGGGGAAATGTAAGGATAGAGAATGATTTTCTGTAGGAAAGAGAGGCATGAGATAAATGTATTAGGAAACATAAATGATGGAGAATGTTATGTATGTCCCATAGAACTAGTTTTTGTACAATATTTTGAAAAACAAGAATGTTAATAATGTAATGCATATAACATACCTTATTATCTGTACCAAATCCTCCTTAGCCCAACTTATTTTCTTCATGAAAATCTCTTCTTGTAGTCTTCATGTCTTCATAGCTGAAAATGTTCAGTTTTTCCTGGATTCCCTGTATTGCTGCTGAATTCTTAATACGAGTATGGATATCATATGAAGTTTTTTCCAGATTAAATCCAATCCGATTGAGAGAAATATATAAATTCAATTCATGATATTTCATCTCCCAAAAGCTCTTGCCGTTACCTTCATTTTCCTAACCATGTGCCATTTACTGCGAAGTCATTTGTTGGCTACGACATTTTATTGCAAAGTCAGAATCTAAAATTTTACAAGACAAAATGTAAAATCAACAAAGTATGTCATACCACTCTTGGGACAAGAAACCAAAACAAAAACTTTCTTGTGAGAAACATAATTTAAAGTGGTACAAATACATTAAATACATCATTCGTAAGGAGTGATGCTATTATTTTGGTTTAAGGATTTTTATTGTTTTGCCAAACAACGATGTTTTATTCAAGTTTCATTCCCATCACCCAATTGATATTTGGTAATTCAGACCTGCAAGGAGCCTTGAATAAAAAAATGTATTTGTTGCATTCGCAGCACCTCCTATGATTAAATTCTCTCCAATTATAGAATATTTTCGGCTTCTATGATAATTTTACAAGATATTTTTATTCTTTTTGTACAGCAGTTTTTCTAAATTTGTGATCTATTATGATCATGGCACAAATTTTAATATTCTAGAATGTAGGCAGCTTCTATTTATTTAGTTGATGAGAAAAAATTCTTAATTGAAATTATGAGAAGGCATCCACTCCAATTATTACCTTGGGCACTTTCAACCTTTTCTCCTGCTCTATTCCTATAAAAAAGTACCATGCTTTTTCTAACATGTACAAATATTGAACTTAATGCCATGTGAGTCATCATATACAATATATGGTTATGAAACGACTTTTCAAACTTCTTCAAGCCTTTATTCGAGTAAGTTATTGTAGCACAACACTACATTATTGTCTACAGAAAACTTATTATGAGGAAGCTCACTCATAGAGGCTGGAAAACAACCAATTTGTGTAATATTGGCCAAAAATATCGTCCTTTCCCCTTCTCCACGTAATGCATGTTTGAATGCACCAAGAAAGTCAAATCACTCTTAATGAAAGGTCAGTGGAAATGAATTTACCTTCACAGTTTCACCAAAATAAGAAAATGCTTCGTGGACAAACTTCCAAATTCCATTAATTCCTATCCACCCAAGTTGTGAGGTGAAATCTTTCTGCCCAATATCAAGAAAGTAGAGAGCTTACTGAAGACATTTGTGGTTGGTAGATATTTGAAATGCTTTCTTTCACGTTAAATACAACAAAGCTAGACAATTTTCGAGGATGAAACTCGTATTTATGGCCTTTCTAAGAATGCTACTCCTTCCCAAAACAAGCATTAAAGAATTTTTATTATTATTTTGCATTCAACATGTTGACACTCGAATCTGTCATAAAAAAAGAAACTGGGATTATTTTCACATATCCCGATTCCCATCCTCATTCTTAATTCTATGTATTTAAAATTTGCATTGCACTTAAAACATTTTAAACTATATTGATGTCTAAACATGTTTCCATAGCTGAAAACTCGCCTCATTCCAAAGATGGAGGAGACAATAAAAATAAACGAAATTTTTTCTATAAGATGGTTATACCAAAAATCACCAATAATCCTTGCAAGAAAAATAATCCTTCATGAAATGGTGAAAGCAGTAATCTCACAACAATCTTAGAAATGAATTTTAATGTAGTTCAGTAGTCGCTACACATGGGAAAATTGTTGAGAGCTCAAATGGTTGTGCTAAAAGGAATATTGATGACTCCAAAAGAAAGGTCCAACTTCTCACTATGGTGACAGAGGATCTATTCTTTTTACTCTCCTTCAATATCATGAAGTGCAAATTTTATCTTAGGAACATACCCTATTTCCTTGATCTACATGAGCAATGTTCCCAACAGTTCATGGATATCAAGTGTTTTGGGTGTGATGTGTCATCTACTACAAATCTGTGAGGTCTATTTTGCAACTAAATCCAACTGCATGCAGGATATTTTTGTATCCACCGTCTCTCATCATTATTCTGGTTCACCTTACATCATCCCATCCCCCATCTACCAGCTGCAACATAGTTGTTTCCAGAAGTACATAAGTTGATAATTTTGGTTTCATATCCAAAAGTCATTTTGCCACACCTGTGTTTACTCCAAACTGGAGTAAATTATGGTAGCAAGCAATGCTCCAAAGACAACTTCTTCAGGCTCAACTGCTATATTGTTCATCAAGGTGGCTAGTGTGAAAATAAAGGTCAACCCGAGGGGGGATTAAGTCCTAGGCAAACTAGGCATCCGAAGGGCATCCACTCAAATTATTACCTAGGGCACTCCTTACCTTTAATCCAGCTCTGGCCGTCAACCATGCATTCATAGTGATCTACTTCTGGTATAATGCCATGATCTTGTATCATCGAATCAAAGTAGAACATATACCTTTATCCATAAAGCCTGCATGACTACAACCACCAAAACACCCACAAAGGTGATGGCATTTTGGTCGTATACCTACATGTTACATCAATTCAAAACGGATGAGTTCTTCTGTGCCATGGCCATGCTGAGAAAATCCAACAATCATCACATTCAATGAGATTGCATTCAGTTGCGACATTTTTTCGAAACAACTATGAGCATCCACAATGCCTCCACTCTTGGAATAAATGTTAACAAGGGCGCCTTCAACAACTACATCAGACTCAAAAATAACTCTAATAACATTCAAATGAATCTGCTTATACGTTTCAGTAGTTGTTGCATTACTATATGCCTGAAAAACACTAGAAAAGATATAAGAGTCTGGCTTGATACTGACTTCTTGTTGCAGTTGAATTTCTTTTGTGCATGTCTTGCGATATCGCATTCCATGTAGCTACATTCAGCTTTGACATTTATAAAAGCAACCCGAGTGCCTCCTCTAGCATCCCTTTCTTGGCAAAGCCACCCACCATCACATTACATGACACCGCATTTCTGTGAGGCATTTTGTCAAACAGTTGGAACGCATCCTCAACTCTCCCATTATAATTGCATCCGACACACCACATTTTGTTCAGGACTATTTCAATTTTGCATTATCTGTACACTTTCACGTTTTCGATACATCTTAACAAAATAGTTCCCAACTGCAATGAATGAAAAATTCTAGTTTTAACAACACAATTATGAACTTATCTTCCCTGCTTATCATCGCACAAACTCCTAACAAATTCTCATCCTCGAGAAAATCAAATTCATTGGATTAATGCCCTCCTTTCTCATCTTCAAAAACTGTTTTGAGGTCTCTTTCCCATACCTATTCTGTTTTGTACCCTACAATCAAGGGACTCCAGGTGAACAAATTATTTTCAGGATTTTTTGCAAACAGTTGGCATGGATCGTTAATCCTACTGTTAGAAATATATGTTTTTATCTTACATGCCTAAGAGACCACATTTTGTCAAAACAGTTCCCTTGCATCCATTAAATTTGGCTTCTTAAATCTTGTGATTGGGTGGAAAACATGAAAAACGTACTAGGTAAGGCCTGGCCTCCCGCTACAGATGTGGAACTGAACAGATCCATTGATGTAAAATTTATCACGGATTCCACAAATCGGGTGGAAAACACACATTCGAGCTTATCAGATAACTTTATCTTCTCCTCGATTGCGTTACTCGAACATTCCTTACCATGCTTAGAATTCCCATTATTGTTATCAGTGATCCCACAAAACCCATATCCTTCAACTTCATCTAAACGAGGTAGCCCGAAAGCAGGGGAGCGTAGGGAACCAAAATGAAGACTCCAATAACATTCACCAAGCAATATGGACGTGTTTTCCTAGACGGTTTGGTCCCACGAGCTACCATTTGCAAAATATAGCGTCTGACAGCCTTACACTAACTCAGACTGCATTATTTCATGCATTTACAACACAATAGGACAACGACAAAACCAGATGGATATGGATAAAACCGCGAGAGGATTTCATAGAGGACTTCAACATGGAGGTTATGGATCTGACGATATGTCTCTAGGTGCCACGGAGTCCGATTTAGGGTTTGATGTTTGTGCGCATAGACCTACGCACTATTGTAATGACTGTTATATATATGTAGCTTTGTGATGTAATGAATTATAGTTCATAATGGATACATGTGGTTGGGTAATGATATTTAATATGTCCGAAGATGGTATCTTGATGATGCAGTTGATCTTAGTTCTTGTTTACATTGATTAAGTATCTTCTTATATGTGTTTCCAAATTACCATGTTTATGAGGATTATTATGCATGGATGAGTATCTTGATTATGAATATGGAAAATAAGCATACTAACCTTCTGATAGGCATAACAAAGGAGGAACCTGGTGGTTGCACATGCTTCGAGTGAGTATTTAGATTTGTTTGAATGAAGTGACAACATGCCTAGCTAATGAGTATGCAAACAAAAGACTATAATCTCGCTCTCCACCTAAGTAATTTCCATCTCCTACTTGGGATCCATTAAATTAATCGCATGATGCTAATCCTCATGGTGTTTTACATGCTTTTCTTGATAAGTGCTTAATTCGCTTACCCTATAATCAACATCATCCTCTTCATCGCTTATATCGCCAGTATGATTACCCTTATTTTAATTTCCACCACATCAATGGCCACCGTGACAATGACTGTTGTGCCCTTCATGATAATTTACAACAATTAGAAGACAAGGGTGTCATTGCATTTGGCTCTCACTCTCACGAGCAATCTCTTTCTACAATTCTACTTCCAATTTTGTCTAATTGTATGACCACGAGTGTTAGTCGCCCAAACTATCTTGAGACCCTGTTCACCACATGGGTCTCCACCCAGTAAACATAATGCCATGTCACCTCGGTGATGGAATCAAAGAAATCTATTATGGGCCAACTGGGCCATTGATCCACATTCCCTATATAGGGCTAGCATGTAACATTATCCATACCCACATGTTCTAGTGGCCAGAATGCTCTGAGTGACCTCACTATAGACCCTTGTGCCTACTGAAGCACTCTCGGGGCATCTTCCACTACTACTTGTGGTTTTCCTATCATCCTATACATCGGGAGCCTCTCATATATCCATAGAGTCAATAATATGATGGGTTGACCCCTCCACCTAGCCCTGTAAAGATCATGCACCAAATGCACCTTATTGGGCCTCTAGAATATTGATTGAGTATAAAAGGCACATATGCACGCAGGTCCTAGTTGAAGAGAGGTGTACGTAAGGAAAAAGAACACAAGGCATGGTTTAAGGAAACCTGTGGCGCATGCGACACACGCGGACAAAACCAAGGGGTTTGGGACTTAGTCAAATTGGATGCATTCGGGGAAGAACACGTGAAAAGAATGACCCGACTACATGTGGATAAGGGTGCCAGCCTAGCGACAAGTTGGCCCAGGAAGGAACATGCCTGCGGTAGAAGCTTCTAGAAGCACATCATGGTATAAAGTGGAAATCTCGGGCCTGGAGGAGCATGCTCGCATGGAGGACCACATTTAGACACTTGGCATCAGATATAAGATTGCTGGAGGATGATTTGGCAGTCCAGAAAGGCTATAAATATAAGCGCCTGCAGAGTAAAAAGAGAGACGAGAAGAGACTTAGAGAGTGGGTGGAGCTCTGTAGAAATACTGCAAGAACTCTGTTAGTGGGTAATTACATTTGGGAAAGGATGTATTGGGCAAGGGGATTGTACATTTTTCTTTTTTGGTAGCATAGTTACATTAGTCCAGTTGTAATGCATGACTATGGTCTGCTTCTCTGTGACATTCTATAAATGGCTCCATTGCATGTACTAAGGTTACCAGTTTATGTGCGTGTGTGTGTGTGTGTGTGTGTGTGTGTATATATATGAATATCAATGATACAGATGCATACGTGTTTTTCATAAGTTCTTTTTCATTTTATGCTAATTATGGATGCTTGTATACTTCTTTCTGTTATGGTACAAGTTATATAATCGGTTAAGTACTATTAGTCTGGAATGACTGCAAGGATCTACAAGCCATTCTGAGCTCTATGGTTCTTGTATGTCTTAAATCCTCTTTGAAATCTCTTAAACACAAATCATAGATGACATTTCCCACTAAACTCACATAAAAGAGATACTCGACACCCGATGCGTGCCTCGAGTGAGCACTTAGCATCCACTGGGTGATAGGTCGACGCGCACCTAGGGTTCCTTTCTTTTGTGATAGGGGTAAAAAATGACTACATCTTGGTTCTGTTGCCAGGACCTCTTTTCAAATTGTGTAGTGGGAAATAAGCATACATCATGATTTGTGTAGTGAGTAATGACAGAGTGGTTAACGTTGGAAAGTGTTGAATCATGGTTCAAGAGCACGAAGGATGAATTTACTCAGAGATTCAGCACTGGACCTGAGTTTGATGCACGTAGATGGGTAGAAGAGAACCTCTACCATGATCTGTATGAAAAAAATTTCTGTTGCTTCCCAGTGGAAATGTATGAATGGCTCTCAGCCTATACGTCTAGCTCAATTTGGCATTATGCATCACATGTGTGGACCCAAGAAGAATACTAGAGGCTGCAGGATGTAGATTTGACATGGACCCGTGCTTGTGGATCATTGATGGAAAGGAGTACTGAGCTAGTTACACTCTGGAGTACACCATTTCCACATATTCTTGTCCAGAGGTTGCTGACAGTTTGAGTTTATGCGGGAGCCCAGAGGATCATTTTCTACGTGGTTATCCCTCTGGCTATGAAAATCTTGATGGTTAACATGAGTTCAAAGGCATTCCCAATGGCCGGTTAAACCACTCTGAGCGCTGGGTGAGGAAGCTAGGGTGGAGGAAGATGGCAGATGTTGCGACAGAGAAAGAAAGGGAGGAGAGACGATTCAAGTATGGTGAAGCGCGTGAAAGGGAGATTGCTAGACAACTTGAGGTTGTAGGTGTGATGGATGTATAGCGGTAGACGTTGCGGGAAGGATTTGAGGTTCACGGAGAGGATGTGGAATCTGAGCAGTCTGTGCGACCCCATCTTGGCAAGAATGTAAGAGAGACCCCTTCATCTTCTGATGAGAGTTTGTCGCGCAGAGAGAGAAGAACCATTGGTGCGCATCTGAGCCCACCTAGTGACTAGACCCCGACAATTGATTTTCCAGATCAGGGGGAAAATATTGCTAGTCTAGTTGGTTACATTGGAGGTGATTGGTCTACACCCAGGAGGTATAATTTTTTCATTTGAGCCTTCTATGGATGCAAACACCAACCCATTGTTAGGAATTTTTGGGCAAGGTATAGACACACAAGCTTTTGGTCTCGTATCTGGGAGTGGCGCGGGGGTATACTATTGGTAGTGGGGCATTGTTGCAGACCATAGGCGCATAGCTCAGTGGAATTGTGGGGACCCTTCAGGAGGAACATGATCACTATAGGACCTGTTGGACCTGGTGGTTCAGGACCTAGTGGACCTGGTGGATCAGGTGGTGGAGGAAACAAAGGCGGAAACCAAGGCTCTAGCTCAGGAGGATTTGGGCCCCAACCACCCCCACAAGTTTTCTTTGAAATGTCTCTACATTTTCCTGATTATAGAGGTATTGAGGATGTTGTGGAACATGTTCACAAGTGTGAACTACTATGACGTGTAAAGGGTATCACAACCCCATAACAGAAGGCTAGTTAGTTTGTAACCACGTTACAAGGGCGTGCACATAGCTGGTATAGGAAATATGACCCTCATCAAACAGTGGTGGACTATACTGCTTTAAAGAATGCATTCTTGGCAGAATTCCACATTCTTGAGTTTGAACATAAGAGCATCAATGCTTTGAAGAAGATTCAACAAGGAATGGCAGAGAGTGTGTGAGAGTATGATGCACGCTTTAAAACTCTCTTTGTCTAAGTTTGTCATATGATATTCACCCTTCACAGCATGCTCAGTGGTTTGTTGGAGGATTGATCACACCCTTTAGAAGGGCCTTATCTCATAAAACTTTTACAGACCCGCGTGAGGCATTGGAAGCTGCTCTCTACATGCCGAGGTTGTTGGTAGTGTTGATACTGGCATTAGCCCATTCCTGGAGGCTCAGATTGCTGCTATGGCCAAGCAAGTTGGAAAATTTGTCTGTGAACTCAACCCATGAGACTCGCAGTGGTTTGTGGTGCACAGATTGTGAAGTAGAGGGGCACGTTAAGGATAGTTTCCCCCGGAGGATAGTACGTGCCATGGTAGTAGATTGTGAAATTTTTCATGGGGACCATGATGCACAGTAGGTGCCCCTTGCTAAAACGTGCGTAATCCGGAAGAATGTGTCTTGTTATTGTAAGATCTGCACCTCTACAACCCATGATACTAAGGACTGTAGGCTCATTGATCAGATCCATGAGGCCATTGATCATGGGGTGCACCATACCAACATTGCCAATAGTTTCAAGGGTGATGATCGCCATTATGAGGAGCACGCAGATGGAAGGCATGCGTGGAAGGGGTTTTTCAGAGGATTTCATGGTCATGGTAACCGAGGAGGAGGAAGGAGTGAGTTCCCATGTGGAACCTGTTTCAATTGTGGGTCTACAGAGCATTACAAATGAGAGTGCCTAGACCTATTATAGTGCTCATGGTGCGGAAAGAAGCATAAGTATGAGGAGTTCCTGGAGTTGTTTGAGCACATGAATCAGCAGCACCGGAAAGACAAGGGCACTGCAATGGTCAATATTAAGAAGGTAGACACATAGTGGATGCCTTGGGTAACACGGGATGCAGGTTTGGAGCATGTCTTGGTAACAACAAGGGCAGAAGCCACACACACAAAAGAGATACCAAGGCAGAGGAACCTGGTTTCAAGGGAGGAAGTAGTTCATGGAAAGTACCCAGACCCTACCCATCAAAAGGAGGTATATCAAGACACTATGGATGTCATTCAAGTTTACAAGGGGAAATCCAATGTCTAAAGGAGTAGTCTAGGAGGGAGGAGCAAGGAAGGAGAGTCGAGGTGCCAAAGGATGACCTGGATGAGGTCAAGGAGGTGTGTAAAATGCTAAGGCAAGAGAATATCATTCCCCTGCTAGGATCATGGTTGAGAGAGAAGGTACCACACGCTGGAGGAGAGTGTGAGAGGCAGGTCTTGCATGCAAACCTTCCCCCTCACAGCCTTGACTATGACAAGGAGATCACATTGAATGCAGTTGTAGATGGATGGCTCCTTAGTAATATCCTCATTAACACAGGCGCGGAGGTTAATGTTCTAACTTTGGATGCATGGCATCAGATGGGAAGACCTACATTACAGCCATCTTTGAATGTGTTGTATATGGAAAACAAGACTAAGGTGATGCCCATCGGTGTCTTAAAGGATGCATCTATCACTATCTAGGGAGCTAAGTTTACTGGGGACTTCGAAGTCTTGGCGCTCGCCGAGGCAGACAAATTTTTAGCACTCCTTGGGCGCCCATGGTGTTACAAGAACAATGTGGACCTTTAGTTCAAAAAAGGGTACATCAGATTTGAAAATAAGGAGGAATGGGTCATTATACCCTTGGCTGATGGGAAGTTCGACACCCTATATTGAACCCCTGGGAGAAGAAGTTCTGGACAGGATATATGTGCGCTCAATCAGGGACCCAGAGATAATACATCCTACCAATGGAGTTATCTAGTTTGAAGATGCTCAGTCAGAAAGTGATACCACCAGTCTAGCATGTGACAATTGGGTGCATGGAACTTATGAATTGATGGGACGACAGTTGAGAGGGTCGGTGACCAAGGTAACAAAGGCACGCACAGTTCGGCACCTAGGAGGAAAGGAGTTGCCTAAGTATTTAGGAGGAGCCTTCCCTGAGATATTTTTGTAGGAGATGGAAGCTCAGTGGAAGAATGAGAAGGAACAAAGGGGATGTTAAGTTATGTCCTACTCGGTACATGGCTACACGGTGGTGGGCTACACATCAGGAGAGCCTTTTGGAATGGTGCGAGGTAAGAATTTCTCTCTCTGTCAGATTCTCTAGGAGCAACGTGCCCACCACCATCAAGGACTACCATGGGAAGGATCCCACCTCTTTCCATATCCAGGAGTGTGAAAGGATCTAGAGAGAAGGTGTGGAAGATTTTCCACCATCCCTCTAGGTGCACAAGTTGTATTCTACACTGCAGGGTTACACACACGCATGGTACATTCATTCGGAGACACGCTGCCAGACAGGGAATTGGCAAGAGCTCGCGGCTGACCTCATTCAAACCTTTGAGTATCAGAGTACCAAGCCATTAGTTGATAAGGCCTTGCAGGGTATCAATGCACCTTACCATGGGGGATAGTGCCATGGTGGAAGATAGGCTGTTGGAGTTACTAGGTGGACCAGGTTTGGAGGCAGTTTTGAAGAAGAAGTAGAGGAAACAGAAGAGTTACAGCTTGAGCATGCGTGTTTGGAAAAGGAGAAAGGGAAGTTGGTGTATGTGATTGATGGGGAGGAAGCAGAAAGCTTGGATGTTAGCCATTCTGTAGGGACGCGTGAGGTAGTGGACAATGCTGATACTCGCACACGCGCCTACCATGAGCCCTTAAAGATAAAGAAGGTTAACATCGGTTCAGGAGAAGAACCTAAGGAAGATATTATTGGAGATTACTGGTCGGAGAAGGAAGTCTCTAAGATCATTGATCTGTTGTGTGAATTTGAGGATTTATTCCCATGCGGGTACCATGAGCTCAAAGGCATTCACCATTCCTTGGGGGAGATGAAGATAAAGTTGAAGGATGGTGCACACCCAGTCAGGAAGAGGCCCTATTAGATGAATCCCAATTTTGCATGTAAAGGTTAAGGAGGAGATAGACAAAATGATAGCTTCTGGGATCATTGAAGCAGTGGAGGAATAGAATGGATAAGTCTGATGGTAATCAACATCAAGAAGGATGGGTAGATTAGGATCTGCATGGATTATAGGGAGCTGAACGTAGTTTGTGTCATTGATCCTTTTCCAACCCCCTTCACTGAAGAAATTTTGGAAGGAGTCACTTGGGCGAAATCTATTCCTTTACGGATGGATTTTTGGGGTACCACCAAGTCTGGATTGCAAAGGAAGACTAGGAGAAGACAACTTTCACCACTGAGTGGGGAAGTTTTGCATATACGGTCATGCCCTTTGGGTTGAAGAATGTGCCTGCTATTTTTTAATGCACATAGTGGTGCAAGTGTTCCAGGACTTCATCCATAAGTTTCTTCAGGTCTATTTGGATGATTGGACAGTGTATGGTCTAGTAAAAGACCATTGTGACAATTTGAGGTTAATGTTTGAGAGGTGTAGACAGTTGAGGATATCCCTCAATATTAAGAAGTGTGTATTTGCTACACCCTTTGGGATGTTATTGGGGCATATCATATGTAAGGAGGGCTTGTTGGTAGATCCCACTAAAGTTGTAGTTATTATGGGGTTAGGGGAGCCTACTAGCTAGAGTGCAGTGTGGATTCCTTGGGCATACGGGTTATTACAGGAAATTCATCAAAGGGTATGCCAAGATTTCCATGCCTTTAGAGGAGCTGCTCAGACATAAAAGTGCCTTCCATTGGGGAGAGGTGCAGCAGAGGGCATTTGATACATTAAAGGATAGGCTTGTCACCGTGCCTATATTACGTTTTCCCTCTTGGGACAAGCCCTTCCATGTCCATGTAGATGCCTCAAGAACTGCTATTGGAGTAGTGCTTGCACAGCCAGGTGAAGGAATTGTTGATCATCCTCTGTGTTTTGCAAGTAGGAAGTTGACACCAGTAGAGAAGAATTACACCACGACTGAGCACGAGGCATTGTCAATGATCTACGCACTTTTCAAGTTCAGATAGTATTTACTGGCAACACCCTTTGTATTTTACACTGACCACATGGCATTAAAGTATTTGGTGAACAAGCCCATTCTGCAAGGGCACATATGTCGGTGGGTGTTGTTATTTCAAGAGTTTGAGTTCACCATAGTAGTGAAGCCTGGGAAAAGAAATTGTGGACCTGATCATCTATCAAGAATTGATTCAGGGGAGGATGCACAGAGTATTGAGGAAATAATGCCAGATGCACAACTATTTAGGTTGCGGCATGCACCCTCAGATTTGGAGGAGATTGCAGTATTTTTAAAGGAAGGTGTGGCACTGGAAGGAATGAAGGCATTAGAGAAGAAGCAACTAGCCATATGCGTCTATGCCCTACATGTTGATCAGTGGAGACTTATACAAGTTGGGACGTGATGAAGTTTTGTGCAGGTGTGTATTAGAGCATGAGCCGCCTCGCCATCATGGAGGAAGCACATGGAGGAAGTGCGGGTGGACATTATGCAGGTGATGCCACCTGCGCGTAAGATATTAATGGCAGGTTTGTGGTGGGAAACCCTGTACAAGGATTGTAAAGACTATTGTAAAGCGTGTGACCATTGTCAGTGCATTGGCAAGCCTGGAAAGAGAGATGAAATGCCTTTGTGCCCTATACCTAGCACGGAGCCTTTTGAAAAGTGGGAAATAGACTTTGTAGGCCCTATTACACCAGCAACGCATAGGACTGGGTCACACTATGTCATCACTTGCATGGATTATCTGACAAGGTGGGCAGAGGCAGCCCCAACTAAAGACTGCACAACAGCCACAATGGCAAGATTCTTGTGGGAGAACATTATCACGAGGTATGGATGTCCTTTGAGTTTAACCAGCGATAGGGGTACACATTTCTTGAATGAGACCATGAGGATCCTGTTAGCAGAGTTCATGGTGGCTCATCACAAGACTACACCCTATCACCCACAAGAAAATGGAACCGTGGAAGCATTCAACAAAATACTGAGTCATACCCTGACCAAAATTTGTGATGTCAGAAGACAAGATTGGGATGACAAAGTATCAGCAGTATTATGGGCTTACAGGACAACTTATAAAAGGTTGAACAAAGCCACACCATTTCAGTTGGTGTTTGGCGTGGAAGTTATTCTGTCAGTTGAATTCATGTTACCTTCTCTGCGAATAGCGCGTGCAGGAGGGTTGGCTGATGAGCAAGCACTGGAAGAAAGAATTGATGAGTTAATGAAGTTGGATGAGAGACGATCACTCGCCAGGTGGAGCCAAACAACAGAGAAAGCAAAGTAAAAGGCTTGGCATGATCGCCACATAAGAAACAAGAAGTTTGAGGTTGGGAAGATGGTCTTACTTTATGATTCTAAATTTCTGTGCCATCCTGGGAAGTTGAAAGTCCATTGGTTGGGTCCTTACACAATCTCGTACATCCTTGATTCAGGATGCGTGCCAGTTATAAGCGCTGGATGGGATGAAGTTACCTGGACACTTCAATGGGAGTAGGCTGAAGCCCTACTATAAATAAGTCTTCTTGGTGTTTGTAAATAAGGTAGTTTTTCCAGTTAGTTTAGAATTTTCCTTTATGCATTTCTTTTCTTGTGTTTCCCTTTTCGCGTTGTTGTTTTGTTTTGTGCCTTGGGCACCGGTAACCTTATTGCTACTTTTTGAGAATTTGTGAGTGCGCAGAGGACCGCGCATCATTTTAGTGTGGGGTGGAGTAATGTGAAGGAGCGCATGGTTAAAGTGCCAAGGAATGGTTTGTGTTAAAAATCCCAGTTGAATGGCCCTGTTGAAAGAGGTGTATGGAAAGAAAATATGGAAAAAGGATGGTTGGTGTCAAGATAAAGCTACTTTTAGATCCCACATACAAAGGAGGAGAAAGCGCATTAAGCAACACGAGGTAGGTGAGAGAAAAAATCAAGACAGAAGAAGTGCCTTCGGTGCTGGTTACGCATGCGCGCAAGAATCTCCTGTCATGTTGGATTGGTTGCATGCACTAGAAGGTTGGAGGATTGTCTGCACAGGTTGGGGCACGTGAGGGAAAGCGCTGAAGATGGGCTTTGTTTGAAAAATCTGCATTAAATGAAAAAAGTATGGTGGTAGGTGAAGTAGCACTTAATGCTCAAAAAGGGAAAAACTATAAATAAAGGGGTTGAGGCACTTCATTTTTCACTTTGCGTATAAGAGAATGAAGCACTTTTTGCACCTTTGCAAACTAGGGCTTCCAAAAAAAAATTGATCCGTGTGAAGAAAAATTTGGAGAGATTGAAGCGTGGGTAACTAGTCCAGATTTGCGAACCAGGAGGAAGGGATTTCACAGGCGTAGGAGAAGTTGTGAGAAGACATCGTCTTGTGAAAGGGAGTATCCCAGTTAGGGTTTGAAGAACTAGGGCATGGGTTTAAGTAATTTTCTTCACAAGTTTGAGATCTAAGGTTGGAGAGAGCGGAAGAACAGAGTAACACAGAGTGATTGAAGTGGGAAGAAGACCTAGATAATGGCACCCAAGAAACCAATTAGTACACCCAAGAAGGGCAAGGGAAAGGGAAAGGGCAAGGGCAAGCAACAAGAAATTGAAGCAAGCACAAATGAAGAGTGGTATGCAGAAATGTAGTACCCAGATGGAGTGTTGTTGGGGAAGGAGTGGGAGTCCCATCTTAGGGACATGTCTGTAAATGATTATAATCATCAGACAAGCACAATTGAAAAGGAGTTGGTGCTGGAGTTAGTGCCCAACAAACAAGAGGACACCAGAGGGTTTTCCCATTTATAATGATGACGTGAAGGTCAAGTTGGAGAAGGCAGGGTTATTACAACTCTTTGAGTTGCCCTACTTTGGGAAACCTGAGCAACTTATATCAGTGGCTGATGTCACGCATGCATGAGGACTATTTCCACTTCACAGGGCACAAGATGCATAACTCCTCAGCTCATTTCACATTTCACAGGCCTCATCTGTGAAGGAGATGGTTTGGAGGATGACTTGAACTGAAAAAGAAGTGATTAAGGAAACTATCACTTTTGCATGCAAGAAGGGGTCAAGGTATTATGATGTCACAGACATTAAGGATCTAGTAATGAAGATGGCCTGTGCACCTGGTGTCAAAGCTAAATGGCTAGGAGAGATGGACCCAAGTCAATAAGCCATGGTTGAATGTTTGCAGAAAGATTTCAGAGGGCACCATCTATAATTTGTCTGCATTCATTGCGGATGAAATTATCAACTACGCGAAGGAAGGTGACAGGATCCTTTTTGGAAATGTGCTGCTAACCATTGTGTTTTCAGAGATCGGGGTACCAGATGCATCAGATAAGTTTGTATGGGAGTACCCTGACTGAAGACCCCTCACCCACCAAAAGGTTTGAGAAATATGCTTGTGACACTATGACAACAGTGCACAAGGCACACTTGGAAAAGTGGTATACGTGCCTAAGGAATGCGTTCGGGGCAGAATGGAGAATTCCTGAACAACTACCAGCAGCCACTAGGGGAGAAGCGGAATTTTTGTGTACCAACATTTCTGTTTGGGCAGATTCAAACTGTTAGATGGGACATGGAGCCCATGGTGCAAGCTCCCCTTTGCCTTCACAACTCAATACTTCCAAGTGGGAGTAAACAGGTTCAAGGAGTCCAAAAAGTTTAAGTTGGACCTTGGTAATCTGGACCAGGACCACAGGGAAATGTGCAAAGGGTTGGTCTACCCCGAAAAGCACGTGTACGTGGAGTGGTACGTGTCACATGAAGTTCAAATGACAAGGCCCATGACTCTGCCCATTGCAGAAGGATCCGCGACGCATGTGTACATTCACATAAGACCCAAGTTGGAGAAGGGCACATATCTGGAAAACGAGGTATCTATACCTCAGGATCCAACTGGGAGGAAAATACCCGCACCCAAATGGGAGGAAAAAGAACCAGAAAAGAAAATTCCAAGTGTGGTGGAGACACAGGCAATAGGTTCCCCGGGACAAGCACCAGAACCAGTATGTACACATGCAAGAAAAAGCCCATAATCAGAGAGAAGACTCCAGAGCCAGAAAATCCATCAGATAAGGAGTCATCAGAAGAAGAAGAAATAGAGTCACCTACATTGGAATCTCCAGTTAGGAAGAAGCAGAGGGTAGAAGAGGAGACCACCTCGGAAGAAGTTGGAAGTTTGGACAAGTGCATAGGAGAAAAGGATGGTAGTGAAGAAGAAGTAAGTGGGGAAGAGGACCTCGGGAAAGATCAAGGGCCACTTGTTTTCAATGTACATGATTCAGAGGAGGAAGGTAGAGAAGAAGAACAAGGGTTCCTTTTTGTGTGGGCGCAAGGATAGCCAGGTAGGAGGAAGCACCCAGGACATGGGAAAAGATGAGGAGGCTAGCACGCAGAAGCAAGAGGCTCCAAGCTCTACATAGGAGTAGACAACCAAGGTGGTAGAAGAAGAGGAGACAAGGGACATTGAGACCCTGGTGGAGGACAAAGTGGAACACGGTGCTGAGCCAGTATTGAACAAGGAGAAGGAGGAGAGTGTAGAAGAGGAATGTGGCAACACTAGAGGCCCCATTTTAACTGTAAGTATACCCAAGGGTACGCACACGGGAGGAAGGCGTGCAGAGGGGGGGAGGCCAGAGATGGGTTATATTGATGACCCCAAGAAAGTGTTTCACACGTGGTTCCAGAGTACACTTCCGGTGGAGGAGCTTGTAGGCATGTCATCTTTTGACAAGGAGGCTACCTATCCATGTGGACAAGGAAGATGATCTCATGGGCAATTGAGTCCCACCTTGATGAGCTAGAGTTTGAGGTAAGCCATGGGGAAATAATAACATTTCAGGACCAGGAGAAGATAACCCAGTGGTGGATACCCAACAGCTCTTGGATGAACAACTGTGCAACGCACTCAACAAGGTCTCTATTGAGATAGAAGCTAGGCTCTTTCGGGTGAAATGATAGGATCAGGGATCTGGAAGGGGAGCTAAAGAAGAAAGAGGAAGAGCTAGCTACATTGACCAAGGAGCTGAGCCAAGGAAAAGTTAATCAGTGCCCAGTGGCAGCGGGAATTGAAGGATGAAAAGGCCAAGGTGAGCGTTGTGTACAAGAAAGTAGAATCCATCAACGAGGCCATACTATTAAAGCATCTGGACCTAGCATCACCCGCACAGAAGTATGGATCTGCCTTGGGATGCCTGGAGGATTTAACAAGGGTCCTCACCATGGAAAGACAACTGCTAGCCTTGGAAACTGCAGAAGAAGTGGCTGCACGCCTAGAGAAGGAAGATAAGTTGAAGATCGTAGCACTCATCGTGGAGTACAACAAAGTGCTTGCTGATGTAAGGGATGCTTCCCAGACTGCTGAGGCCATGTACGAACAATTACGTGGATAGGGACAAAGTGGCAGGTGCCTTGGTCACCACTCATGAAGTGGAACTCAAGGAGTTCTAGGAGAAAAACAAGGGGAATAGGGCAGAAAGAGACAAAATCCTTGCCGAGGTTGAGAAGAAATCTGAGGCCATTGAAACCTTAAGGGTTTCAATCAAAAACTGGTTGAAGGAGCTATATCTGCACATTACACGAAGAATGGATGCGCTGGAGGATATATGCAAGGAATTGGAGAAGATCACTGATACCATGAGCACAGAAGGAGATGGATTAAATTTTGAGGAGGTGAGCACTCTGGTGGAAGACCTCTGTCAGAGAGCGCAGGATGAAGTCGATGCCTGGAATAAATTGGAGGCCGAATTGCAAAAGGATTTTCCCAGTTTGTTGTAGTGATTCTTTCACTCTCCCATTCTTTCTTCTTTCCCCATTCTTTCATCCCCTTATTATTTTTCCTAGGTGTAAGCCTATTGTATTCTTTCTCTCACTAAGAGAAGTGTTCCCGCGGATGGAGAACAGGCATAGTGTGGGGTGATGTTGGGCCCCTAGAATATTGACTAAGTACAAAAGGCATGTAGGCATGCAAGGTCCTAGTTAAAGAAAGGCACGCAAGGACAAAGCGCGCAAGGCAGGGTTTAAGAAAAGGGTTTAAGGAAACCCGTGGCGCGCATGCACAGCGTGGACGGATAGAACCAAGGGTTCAAGACTTAGTCAAATTGGGTGTTCGGGGTAGAACACGTGAAAAGCATGACCCGACATGCACATGCATGGATAAGGTGCTCAGCCTGGTGACAGGTTGGCCCAGGAAGGAGCATGCCTACGGTAGAAGCTTCTAGAAGCACATCATGGTATAAAGTGGAAAGCTCAGGCCTGGAGGAGCATGCTCGCATGGAGGACCACATTCAGACACTTGGCATCAGATCTGAGGGTGCTGGAGGATGAGTTGGCAGTCCAGAAAGGCTATAAATACAAGCACCTGCAGAGTAAAAAGAGAGAGGAGAAGAGACTTAGAGAGTGGGCAGAGCTCTGCAGAAATACTGCAAGAACTTTGTTAGTGGGTAATTGCATTTGGGAAAGGATGTATTGGGTATGGGGATTGTAATTTTCTTTTTGTTAGCCTAGCTACATTAGTCCAGTTGTAATGCATGACTGCGGTCTGCTTCTCTGTGACATTCTGTAATGGCTCCATGGATGTAATGAGGTTACCATATATATATATATATATATATGAATATCAATGATTCTGATGCATACATCTTTTTCATAAGTTCTCTTCATTTATGTTTATGCTAAGTATGGATGTTTGTATATTCCTTCTGTTATGATACAAGTTATATAATCTGTTAAGTACTCTGTCTGGAATGACTGCAAGGATCTAGAGGCCGTTCTGAGCTCTATGGTTCTTGTATGTCTTAAATCCTTTTAAATCTCTTAAACACAAATCATAGATGATGTTTCCCACTAAACTCACATAAAAGAGAGACTCGGCACCTGCGCGTGCCTCGGGTGAATGCCCAACATCCATTGGGTGATAGGCTGGCATGCATGGGGTTCCTTTCTTTTGTGATAGGGGTAAAAATGACTACACACCTATATTGTGCTACCCCACTTGAAAAATACCCCATTATCAACAACATCTCTACATACTATGATAAAAAACAATGAGATGACTTCATCTACTTTGTGGCACACTATCCACACCACAAGAATCACCATTACTACTTTTCAGATATCTAGAATCCCTATAACCGACATTGTGCTATGCTAGAAACATAAAATACCATCGTCGTATTTCCTGCTCCTAGTAACTTGTATGGCTATAGCTCTATACTTTGCAGCATATGAACTCAAATCGCAATACATACAGGTCCCTCTAATGGGTAACCCCACAATTCCATGTACATCCTCTAAGTTCAATGCCATCTTCATGTTTTCTTATCCCGTCCACCAACGAAAGGTCTTGGATCTAGTCTCTCATGCCACTAAGAAAATATTTAATAAATCCAAATCCAATGGTATCCTGGGCATCTACGTGATGCCCCAAAATTCCTTAACTTATAATTAGGTCACCTATGCCTGACTCAATCAAGTAATCATCGCACTGAGCCACGATACATCTACACTTTGCCATAGGTGGATCATGTGCTCTTCCTGCATCCATGAAATGAAGACAAAATAAAATAGAATTCTTACATATCAATTTGTATTAAAAAAATAAAGTCTATAACCTATTCCTATAACTTTCCTATTGTATCAGCTCACTGGCTAGATTCCTTTTAGAGCTCAAAACTGCACTTGCATTCAGATCATAGACAACCTAAAATTTGAGTCAACCATGGGACTATCTCCAAGTTGTGGGACTCGAACTGAGATAGACCTCTAGAGAAGGTTGGCTTCCTCTACTTACCTCTACTGCTACAAATACTCCTAATAATTGAAACACAACTATCTAGCTCCACTCTAACTTTCCAAGGGACCAAAGTGAGAAGGAGATGCATAAAACAAAAATCCTAATTTATAGAGGCGATAACACTAGAAAAAAAGGGGATGAACACTTTAGCAAGAGTGAAAATGGAGGTAAAAAATGATGAAGATGGTTGAAATAAAGACCAAAATTTAAAATCGCATCCCAAGATCCACTTTCGTGATGCACAATAGACTAAAATTTCTAAAATAACACATACAACACACCTACAAAAGAATGAGAGGCAAGAGTGCAAAAAAACGATAGCTAAGGTAGAACAAGCTAAAAAATTAAGATTCTATTGCCTGGAGATCATTGACAAGTCATTCTAAGGCAATAAGAATATGTAAAAAATTTACAAAGCTTGAGTCCAAGGCATGCCACCCCTAGAACACTTGTGCAACATAGAATGATGCCTTCACATTTCCAAATTATCCAACGTTTTTACAAGGCACCATATTACATTATATAGAAAGTTGAAGAGAGGAAAATGAAAAGAGGGAAATTTGAATATGAATTTCATTTCATCAACCAACAACTCCCATTTAATTTCCCTAAGAAAATCTGATCTCTCCTAGAAAAACCACCACCCCATACCACATTGTGTGTTGAAGAAGGAACAATGCCCATACTGCATTTAATTCATGTGGTTGGGCAACTTTGAGTGATTGTTTGCGTGTTCTAGGAGTTCTCCTTTCACTTCACCCTCTTAATTTCATGAAGTATGATTTTTTTTCATGGGGAAGGATAAGATTTTGGTCATAGAATTAGATTTGCAAGGATTCAAATATTTGATTATGAATTTTGACCAATTCTAGTCTTTCACGGAAAGTCATTGTTTTCTTCAACAAATGACTTTATCGGGCTCTGCCATGTGCCACTTTGACCTCCGTAGCTCATCCTTTTACTTTGCGGCATGTGAATGGAAGGGTTTCATGTCATTATATGTGGAATTAATCTCCCATTACCCTACAACTTTCCTGTTTTCTCGTTTCATGGTAAAATTCCTCCATGGACTCCCTACTTTTTTCCTTCATATCACGACTTTCTAAACATCCGCGGAACCTTACTTCATTTTGCGGCTTAACCAAAGTCCGAATCTTCTCTCATGTCAACCACTCCTTATTTGCGATATTACTCTTCACTTCATAGGATGCCTAAACATTCCACGGTACACTAAGCTTCTCTAGACAACAATTCCATTGACCCCTAGAAAATTTCCCCTATGCCATCATCCTTATGGAAGATGCCATCGGCCCTTGGCTCCATTTCCCCCATTCTGACGCCATCAGCCATCCTATTCTAAGGGATCCGATGGCATTTGGACAAAAATGTGGCCACAACTTTCATAATTTGACCTGTAAAATATAAAAAATGATAAGACCAAAATCTAAATCCCTCACAAACCCACTTGTATTTTTTTCCTAACCTACCCATATGCATTTGTGGACAAAAATGATGTGCTAATGACTCTAAAAAAAGAAAAAAGAATTAATAATACCTAATCTACTTAAAAAATTTAAAATTAACAACTTACCCGTGGTCTCACCCCACCACGTGCACCACCTCATCATCCTCCATCGTCACCTCTTACTCATGCCATGATGTCAAAACACACTAAAATTTGGAATTCCAGATCTTTGGTTTTTCAATTCCAAAAATAACAATAAGTAAATAAAAATCAAAAGCACTATATCAAACTCAAATTTATTTTCGAATTTGGTTATGACTATCTTAAATCTTCAAATGACCATCATTTTTTCTCCCAATCTCCATAACATGCATCATTTGTTATTGTTGGGGTTTATAATATTAAGTGGGAAACTGGTTATTATAAAACTACCAAATGACCCAGGTCGACTTTTAAAGATTGGATCATGACCAACCGTCTGGTATATAACAAGGTGATCCTTTAGGGACTGGTTATAGATGATGGTAACATTGTATGCAAGCTATATGTGTGAGAAAATTTTGTAAGTCTCATGAGAAAATGTGTGAAGGAGTTCATAATTCCTTAGTGAAGGCGTAACTGCATGTGAAATAGTGGGAGTGCTAGGTAAAAGTATATTCTCAATAAATATAAGTGATTTCTAAATGTTTTTTTTTACCTTTCATGGTTTTCCCACTTAAATCTGGTGTTCCCCTATCATTTACTTTACTATTATTTGCTTTCATCTCTTGTTATTACATTATGTAATCTGTAATATATAAACATCTAAATCTATGGTTAACTGCACATCATAATCTATAATCTACAGAAATTTATTCTGTGGATCTATAATTTGTTAATTATATCTTCCCTTATAAATCCTCACATGGTATCAGAGACAATGATTATGTATGTGCATGATCGATATGGAAGCTTTTGATTTGCTAGAGTGAAGAAGCTTGAAGTTTATTTACATATATATGAAGCCCTAGTTACTACGATGTCGATTTCAAGATAACCAAGTTTAAAATTCCAATTCCTGCTAAAATATTTTTGAAATATTAGTTAATTGACTATTTAGATCATTTTTATGCATTTGTATGCATAAATATGTATTTTTGTCACTTGTTTTGGTCGTTTGCAGTTTAAATTCTTCATCTGCGATTTTATTTTAATTTTTTTGTGTTGTTTATAGTCATTGTATCTGTTTTTGTTTGTGGATCCAAAATTACTATTTAGATCTAGTTTTTTCAAAACTTTTAAGTCCATTCTGACAGTAAATAACATTATTTTTTACTGGATCTATTTTTGCAAAGCTCAAAGAAATCATAAAGTACCAAGTAGCTTCGTCATGTCAATATTTTGGTAGATATTTTTATTTTTGTGAAGATTAAGCCAATCATTAAGCTCCAAGTAGCTTTGCTGTAGATATTTTCATTTTTGCGAAGCTTGATCCAATCATAAAACTCTAAGTGGATTCGATGAGTCAGTTTTTGTTTAGATATTTTCGTTTTCTGTGATTTTTTATTGCTGTGAAGCTCGAGCCAATCATTTTGCTCCATCTAACTTCACATTGTGAGTTCTTTTTTATCTGCTTATCAGTTGTAAAACATAAGCCGATAAGGGTATTCCAAATTTCTTCGCATTCACAGGCTTGTGTTAGCTTGCCTCCATCACATGCAAAATCATATCCAATAGGAAAGCTCCAAGTTGCCTCTTTTTTGAATTACCAGTTTTGTGTAAGCTTGTTTTTATCTTTGCAAAATATGAGCCAATAGAAGTGCTCCAAGTATTACCACATTGTTAGTTCTTTGTTTTATTTGTTCTGATGCTTGCAAAATTTGATCTAATAGAATTGCTCCAAGTATTTCGCACTGTCAGTCTTCTGTTAGCTTCTTCTGTCATATGCAAAGTTTGAGCCAATAAGATTGCTCCAAGTATTTTTTCATTTCACATTTGTCTGTTTTTTAATTGTGGCAGTGGATTATCTAATAAGAAGTAGCCACCTTTTCACGTTTTTCAGTCTTTATCAAAGTTATGAAAAGTGAGCCATTGAATAGGCTCCACGTGTGTTCAATTTTGCATTAGTCATTTAGTTTTCAATGCAAAGTGTGAACCAATAGCAAAATGAAATGTATTTTTGTTTTTTCGCGGTATAAGACTTTGTCTTGCTTTTGCATTTTCATTCTATTGTTAAACGTGTTAGTGGCTAAATAATAATATTAAGCCACCTTTTTCATGTTTTAAAGACCGTGTTAGTATTTATCAGTTACAAACCAATATAACGTGTCCACGTTCTTTTGCATTTTGTTTGACCTTTGTTATAATTGTGTCAGAGTGTGAAAAAATGATCCAATAAATCAATGACACATATGCACGGGTATGCAGTCTATTTTTTTTATTAATTGGTCTTCTGGTTTGTTTATTACATTACAAAGTGTGATCTAATAACAATGCACCATGCGTTTTTGTCATTTTTTTCTTTTACTGCGTGTTCCTTTGTTTTTTTTCACATTTTTAACTTTGTTTCGGACTCGATAAATTATCTATTTTAATTAAATTTTTGGGACTTCATGTCTAGTCGGGGGATCTTCTTTGGAATTTTCTAGAAAGTTGACGCATACCCATCTTGATATTATTGATCTATGCCACGTATCACCTCTTGCTTTGATTGTCCTTTAATTTTTTTAATTGGTTAAGTGGCTCGGTTTGAGCCTAGTTAACTCGCTTTTAAGATTGCCCCCACTGAGTTATAAAATAGCTCATCGAGCTAATTTTTTTCCTTGACCCCCGTTCCAGATCCATAAGTTTATTAACTTCAGTTTATTCTGGGTATTTCAAGTCCATCAGGGAAATCTAGTTGGAAGAACGTCAAAATTGTGACACGTGTCTCTCTTAGTTGTTGGATTTGTGCCAAGTGGCTGCTGCCAATTCCTTTACTCATTTTTATTTAATTAATATGTTCTAAGATGCTTTTAAATTTATTTTATTTTAAAATGGGTTTTAGCTTGACTCGGTCCAAGCTCGGTTGGCTCACCTGTAAACTCGACCAAAGAAAGTTATTGTTAAAACATCCCGAGCTATTTGCGTGCATATACTAAAACTATATAGCTTGTTTTTAGTCTCTGTTTGGCTCTTTTGTAAAGAGTTAATTAATTTTTTAGCTTTTTTTTTCTTTGTAAGATGTCTGAACATTTAAAATGGCTAATTTTACTAGTTTTTTATTGGATAAATATCAATTATTAAATGGGATAAATCCGATAAAAATCAAGATGAAATTGATGAGAATAATCATAAAGAGCTAATGTAATAACTCTATAAACTATATGAAAAGCATATATTTTATTTAAATGCATTACACTGAATTTAATTTTTTTTTCATAGTTAACTTAGATGGTTTATTGAAAGAAACTAAAGGGTAAGTGCACCAATATGTGGGGCCAAAAAGTTGACACAAATATGAAAATAAGAAAAAAGCGCATATGCATTTTACAATAACATGTACGCATTTTGTTTTTTTGGTTTGGTAATTCACGAAGCTAAAACGTGTACGTGTTATAATGAATATGCATTATGTGAATATAAATAAAAAGTAGAGCCCTTCCTCATTTCTATTTCCCCCAAAAGTGAATTTTAGAGCAAACCATGCAGTCACGTATTGTATTCAACCAGTTAGCTCTCAAGATTATCTGCAAATCCTCATAAATATTGGAATCAATAATGGCACCGTGGAGAAGAGCAGGAAGAGGTAAGGAAATTGTTTTCTTTGAATTGCATTGAAATTTGGTAATTATATTGTAGATTTTAATTAAATACATATTTTTTTATTGTTACAGTTCCACCACAACTACACCAAAACCTTGCCAATCATGTCAATCCTCCTAGACCTCTTACAATTGTTGAACATCCCCTGGGTAGTCAGAAGGATTTATCAGCCCATATAGTGGAAAACAAAATTGAAATTAAGGAATTAATTAAAATAATGAGGGATTCCCATTCTACAAACCCCCACCATGCCTCACTTGTAAACACATTGGAGGCATTATTGGCTCAGGTTGATGCGAAAATGAGTCAAATTAATCGTTGGACATCTTATAAAGATCATTGTAGGGAATATTATGCCAATAAATTATCATATGCTGATGTAAAGAAAAAAAAAATTACAAAAGACCGCATATGTGCGTTATTCATAGACCTTAGAACTGATTTTCCCATGCCGTTATCATGCAAACCATTTCCAATCCACTGGTGCAATAATGATATGATAAAAAATAATTTTTGGGACCAATGGTGGATGGTATTTGATATTCCACCTTGCAATAAAAATGAGGTTCCACTATAATTTGTGAGGAAACTCTATTGCGAGTTTAGCCTCAACAAGATCCCAAACTATTTTGATTTCTGTGAGTTTTAGGGTAGAGGAAAAGGCTCTACAAAGGATAGACCAGGTGCACAATGTACACCTATTGAGGATGGTAGAGTCCCCACACAAAAGCCCCCTCATCCTGAGACTGTCCCTCCAGCAGTGAAGGAGACAATAGAGACCAGTACATTACACGCGCTTCAGGCGCTATCTAATACCTTTGTCTGACATACGAGGGAGATTTCTGATATAGATATTTGTAGAGGTAGACAAAGTATTCTTCCAGGTAGTATTGGCATGAGGCCACATCTTTGCATGTCATGTGGTAGCATATGCTTGGGACCTAATGAGGATGATACTTTCATGCATACTGGTTTTGGTGGAGTTACTGTTGGTGGTACACATGATAATGTGGCTATGTATGATACCTTTTTTAGTGATACATTTGGATTCCAGACATCGAAAACACCTTCACAGGCATTTGCTATTTTTTTATTATATATGCTACAAAAAGATCTAAGTACTTGATTTACTTATATATGTTAAATTTTTTAAATAATTGTATTTGAACTTGGTCAAATTTATTAACTTACACATACATATGTACATGTATGCATTAATATTATAGCATGCAAGAGGGACGTTATCATCCCAACCATAGGTTGCGAGCACCATGCCTATGCATACATTCACAGAGGTAATTTAAAATGTTAATTGTGTAAAATTTTCATGTATGAAAATGTATATAACTTTAAACTCAAATATATGTATATATATGTATGTTCTTGTATATATTATATATTCTCAACTAACTTGACGTGATATATTTTTGATAAAGTTGATGACCTCACTAGACCCACCACCATTTCCACGAGTAGTGGAGAAAGGTGTTGCTGCTACGATTTCATCTATGCAGCAACTCAATGAGGTATTCAAACTATGTATTTTCGTTAAATAGCTCGTGTAATTCATATTATGTTAAATTATTTTAATAATTTCCTTCATTATAGCATCATATAGATAATCAATGTGACTGCATTGTGTATACACAAGAGTTACCTGTGACATGTAGCAACACTGTTCATATGATTCAAATGTGTGGCATGGTAAAACAATAGTTGTATATTGATAAAATTAGTTAAAATATCGTCATTACACATACATGTACTTAGTTGGCGTAAATGTTTGATTTTTTACTCTTATGTGTATGTAGGGCTCAACCCCTTACATGTACTTAAGCTAATTTTGATGTTTGATTTTGTAATCTTACGTGTATGTAGGGTTCAAGCCCTTCCATTTTTACTTCGAGAGCATAGAATCCTCAAGTTCATCATTTTGATAGCCCCATACAACGACTTATTTGAGTGTGAGATGTAGATGTTTTGCTCGGAATGTTTCAGCTTTTGGGAATAGAGTTGCTTCTATCCTTTCATTCCTTTTAGAAACAAATAAGGATTAGGGCTAGGAGGAATACCTATTGAATGTTGAGATGGTGTGCACGTACCGTAGAGAGAGATCAGGTCGATTGTGAAGAACCCCTTTTTGTCTTGGAAGGACTACCTGCAAATAAGAACACAAGACCACAAGATTTTGATTAGACAATAAATGAGGGGAACTGCCTTGGGCCCAGGAAATATAAAACTTCCTTTCGAAGGTGGTCAGTTCCCTTGCTAATATGAATTAACACAGAAGATTGTAAAATAACAGTTTAATTACCTCGCTGAAACAAGTAGGGGGGAAAGGCTGGTTTTTTGGTTGTAGTCAGGATAACCGATACCGGTTTCTGCTAACCGATATCGGTAGGGGCTATGTTTGTAAAGGGGGTTGTAAGGTGGTTGTGTTGTTTGTAAGGCTGTGGTATATGAACGGGATTAGGTAATGGGGGTGATGAGAGGTAAGTGGATGATAGTTAGGTAAAATGTGTTGCTGGGTAGTAGATCTAGGAATAGATTTATAACAGCTGTGATTAAAAAGTCTAAGAAATATTAAAATGAGAACACACAAGATGCAACTTACTAGTTATTGACGAGGATGCAGGTCCAAGAACTATGATGACAAAGGTAAAACTCAAGTAGTATGGCCTGATACCCAGAAGATGAGATGTCTCCCTCCCAATGATCAGATGAGTGTCACAGGGCTCTGAGTGGCAGTTTTGGGCTTGATCTCCTTTTGCTGCAAACTCTTCTTGTTTCTTCACTTGTCTCTGCTCAACCAAGTAAAGATCTGGATTCTCTTGATCGCTTCTAATGATCCTGGTTGATCCAAAAATCCTTCGACCTTTGTTTCTGATTAGGGAAGGTCATTTAAAGGGAACCGATGGTGGTTACGTAACCGACGGCGGGTCGAGTAGGGAACCGGTATCGGTTAAGAAAAATTTGGGCTATTTTTAGTAAAATAGCCGACTTTCCCTGCTTTTCTCCCGAGGGGATTAGTTGCGGGCTTGGTCAAGTAGCTACAAGGGTCGGTTTTGGGTGCGAGTAAAGGAGGCATTAGTCATGGGTCTAGATGTAAACCAAGTTTTAGGTCTTAATTAGGTTAGTTTAGGGTTAGGGGTTAGGTCATGATGAGGTGGAAAAGAATGAGGTGGCAGGTAAGGTGACATGGATTTATTAATTATAAATTAATTAATAAATAATTGTGTAAGGTTTAGGTGATGGGGTTAGGTTACGAAATGAGATGCGGGTCACAGATTGTCGTAGGACACAATATCGGTTAGGTGACTACGATTAGCCGGTTCCTTAGGGCACAATATAACCGATATCGTTTTATAGAGATGCAAAAACCTATAAAAAGAAAACTACGGCCTGTCATTGTCACATGTTGCAAGGGTATTGAAAAACCGATTTGAGTGGTCTGAGGTGGACAGATTGAGATTAGCGTGCATTTGTCAGCTGAGGTAGGCACTGTTGGAGTGGAGGAGTGAGTTGTGAGTGGGCCCGAGTGAGGAGTGAGGCAGTAGTTGATTGGTGGTAGGACCTAGAAGAAGCAGACACACGTTGAGATGCCAGTAGTGCACAGCCAGGAGGAGCAAGAGGGGCTGGACCACCTGGACCACCACCACCCATCCCACTACGACGACGTGTCGATAGTTGTATCCGGTAAGTTTGACAACCGTGCATATAATGTTTGTATTTAATGCATATGAAGCTAGATCCAGGGTTTTTGGGTAGGAATAGAAGTTTTTTAGAAAATAATTAATAAATGGAAATGATTCGGTAGTACCAAAGGGGAGAGGGTAGATAGGTTGAGATAGAGGCCAAGGTCGGTAGGGGTGGGTAGATTTTTAGGGTCGTTTGGGTCAAGTACAGAGGGACCCTAATCATGGGAAAAAAGGGAATTGGGGATGCTGCGATTGAACAAAAGGGTTCTGGCTCGGATAAATTTGCATGTTGACCGATGTTGGTCGCTAAGCGACCGGCATCGGTCTTGAAATTTTAGGGGCTTGGGTCGGGCTAATTGATGAGTGAGGGCCGTGGGTCGAGCCAAGTTATTGGGTTGCGGCCATGGGTCGGGCCAAATGGTTGGGGTGAGGCCTTGGGTCAGGCCAAATGGTTAGGGTGAGGCCTTGGGTCGGGTCGGATGGGTAGGGTGAGGCCTTGGGTCGGGCCAATTGGTTAGGGTGAGGCCTTGGGTCGGGCCGGATGGGTAGGGTGAGGCCTTGGGTTGGGCCAAATGGTTGGGGTGCGGCCTTGGGTCGGGCCGGATGGGTAGGGTGAGGCCTTGGGTCGGGCCAAATGGTTAGGGTGAGGCCTTGGGTCAGGCCGGATGGGTAGGGTGAGGCCTTGGGTCGGGCCAGATGGGTAGGGTGATATAGAGAGGTAAAGTAGATGTTGTGATAAAGAGTAGGGTTAATGTAGTGGGTTGGTTTTGCAGGCACGTCAGCAGCTGACGATGCGGGACAGGATGCCCCCACTGTTGAGCCGGATGCAGCCACATGTGTCCGCAGCACACTGGGGTATCATGCGCGAGGTGGGAATCGGTGGAGTCCAGCGGTACAGAGTGATCGACAGGGATCATAGTTTGATGGTCGCCCTCATCGAGAGATGGGATCCGGCGACCAATGTGTTCCATCTCCCGACTGGGGAGATGACTATCACATTGGAGGATGTGTATCGCATCCTTCGACTGCCGATCGATGGAGAGGTAGTCTTCCAGGTAGATTCAGAGACAGCCATGGACAGCATCCTACAGGTTTTCGGGGATGCAGCTGCGCTACTGACATATCACAGCGTGAGCATCGCATACAGGGATATGTACCGTGCCCATCGCCATGAAACACGGCTTGCCGTGCTGATGATCATCGGGATCACCTGTTTCACCCTCCCAGACTCAGAGGGAGGCCGCTTTCCATGGGCACTTATGGGGGTTTTACATGAGATGGTCGAGGAGCATACCTGTTATGCTTGGGCACCAGTATACCTGGTGCAGTTATACTGAGGGCTATGGGGCTATCGCCGGATGAGGTGATTCGGGATCTGCTCAACGTTTTTGCTACATTGTTGGGCATATGAGCATATCATATGCATTAGACCAGGAGGGCTACCTCAGCAGCCAGGGCCATAGGTCATCTATAGATACGACTTTCAGAGGTGGTTGGGGGTCGTGGGTTAGCCACGAGCAGTTCTTGCAGGGCGAGACGTTACTTATTACTGGCATTTATTAGAGGGCCTGACAGCGGCAGATATTGTATGGAGACCGTATAGAGGTCATCACCCTCATGGAGGAGCCCGAGGATAAGTTGCAGTGGATCCAGTACACATTCTGGATAGCGGGACGGAGGCCAGGAGAGTATGAGAGGATACCCGTGGAGAGGGTACGCAGGCAGATGGGGCTACGACAGGATGAGCCCCCTCGCTTCCCTCAGTACCAGAGGGATGATGTAGAGGCCCCACTGCCTGCACCATAGCCCGTGGATCCAGATTGGGTTGCTGAGAGGCCTGCCAATGACACTGTAGATGATGCTGGGTGCACAGGTGCATTTTTGGTTTGGTGGGCTGGAGAGAGAGCTGCGAGGATAGCATAGCCCGCACAGCCAGACTTAGCAGCTGTTAGAGCAGAGAGGGACCAGCTCAGAGGGCAGGTATAGTTATTACAAGGGCAGCTTGCTGCTGCACAGGCACATATAGGTGTTTTACAGGGGCAGCTAGCCCAGGCTCAGGTACAGGTACAGGCACAGGCTCAGGTACAGGCACCAACCGCAACACCACCAGCGGCACCGGCACAGCCGCAGGTATAGGTACCACCACAGCCACATGCACCACCAGCGGCACCAGCACAGGCACAGGGGGCACTGGTAGTAGGAGTCAGGGGACCAGCCCCAGCACCTACAGTGGCTCGTGATCGTTATATGGAGGCTAGAGCGGAGGCCCGGTACTATCAGGATATTCTTGATGGTACCGGGGGCTGATTATCAGCCATATGTGGCACATAGAGCAGAGACCTCTCGGAGCCAGAGATCTCAGGGAGGTGCAGCCACAACCAGTGGGTCTGTGATAGGCAGGAGGTGAGAGGTAGCACAGGGCCCAGCAGGCAGACAGGCAGAGGGCGGTGGAGAGAGCTGAGGGGTCCCTGTAGATTTTGTATTTGTATATTGGACATGGGCACCGGTCTGCGAACCGGTTGTGTTTATAGAGGCCTGCATGCCTAGATATGATTTATTCATTCATTTTTTTTGTATATACCGGCCCGGCCTGCGAGCCGAGTACGGGTTGTACAGTTGATACCGGCCTGCGAGCCGAGTATGTTTTTGATATGAGAGACCGGCTTGCCATCCGAGTCGAGATTATTGATAGTTATTGCGGCCTGCGTGCCGGCTTTGTTGTATTATGAGATCACAGAGGCCTCGATGCAGGGCACATTGTATATTTGAAACTTTGTATATATATAGATATGATGAGTTGACCCATATGCTGTGTTTAAAATGTTTTTTTTAATTGTTTTGTCGATGGTTTGTGATATAGAATGTATGATGAGGTTAATTGACATGTTGTATTACAAAATGTTTGTATGTTTTGTCGCTGGTTTTATGAAATTGCATGTATGTATCTGATGAATCGGATCCAAATGGTGTATAGATCGATGGTTTTTGATATCCGTAGTTGATGGCTTGTTTGTTTTTGAAATATAGATAATTGATGTTGATGAAATTGTAATGAGATGTGGATTTGATGAACAATTATAGATGAGGGTGTTGTTATGCAGGAAAAAGAGGCGGGTGTCACAAAAATTAGGTAGAAAATAAAGAAAAGAACTATGTTAAAAAAAAGCTAGGTATATGACCGACATCGGTTAGGCAACCGATGTCGGTATAGGATAGACCGATATCGGTTAGCTAACTGATACCGGTTATTCCATAATGAGATTTTTCTAAAAATAGAAAAGCGTAGGTGGCAACTGAAGTTCTTATTTTGAGAGCCATGCAAGATGTTAAATACGCGAATGCGACGCTGTTTTAACGACTGAGACAGGTAATTGCATGAGAGATTTGAGTGATAAGGAGGTAAGAGACAGGTAATGTGAGTGTGGGATGAGATCAAGAAGACATAAATCCAAGCTATATTTGAAGAGGGTGGTGAGCATGGCTGAACGAGGAGAAGCATCCAGCAAGCATGGACGAGAGGGAAGAAAAGTTCCACCGCAAGCTGCTGCAGCCCAAGAGGTAAACGGTTTGGTTGTAATTTGATTTTTGCATGTTTTGTGAATAGGATGAGGGAGATTAAGTGGGTAGATATGAGAAAGAAAACGTGATAGCAAGGGTTATAGGTGAGGTGAGTGTTATGGGGTAGGTAATCAGGGGTTTCGGGTATGTCAGTATGTACAGAGAGGAATAAACGATCAAATTATTGTCGTAGGTGGTGTGTTTAGGCAGAGTGTATAAAAGTGACAGTGACCGATAGCGGTTAGAGATAACCAGTATCGGTTACTGAACCGGTACCGGTTATTTATAACCGATACCGGTTGCTGTAGGAATTTCCAGAATGTGAGAAAAACCCTTGGGGATTTGATGGATTGAATGGTTATTTGTTGCTTTGACGTATGCAGGCAGAGGTAGGGCTGATGATGAATGATAGTGTTCCAGCTTTGTTGTCATGAATCTGAGTGGATGTGACACCAGCTGAATGGATATTGACAAATCGTTTGGGGTTAAGTGGAATCTGCTATTATTCACGAATCACACGTAACTATGCTATGTTGCAGGCGTTGATTGAGAGATGGAATCCAGAGAAGAATACCTTCTATTTGCCAATAGGGGAGATGACAGTGACATTGGAAGATGTGTTCCGTATTTTGAGACTCCCAATTATAGGAAAACTAGTATATCAGGCATTTCCTAGCGCGTGATGGGCAGCGATAACAGCTGTATTTGGTCCATACGCACGAGACTTGACACAGCGAGGTTTGACAGTGACATTGGAAGATGTGTTCCGTATTTTGAGACTCCCAATTATAGGAAAACCAGTATATCAGGCATTTCCTAGCGCGTGATGGGCAGCGATAACAGCTGTATTTGGTCCATACGCACGAGACTTGACACAGCGAGGTTTGACATTTATGTATGGTATAATGTATGCAGCACACCCTGAGGAGACAAGATTAGCCGCGATATTAATGATAGCGGTAGGGTATTATGCGTTACGGAGGGCGGATGGAGGAAGATTTCCTAAAGCATTGATGTGTGTGATTTGGGAAATGATGGAAAGGAATGTGACTTTTGCATGGGCACCTGCATATTTGGCGAAGCTATACAGGGGCTTATGGGCTTGTAGACGAAATCACAGGACAACACTGGATTGTTCATTTTTGTTACATTGTTGGGCCTATGAGCACATTGTTTGTGTGCAACCAATAGGCCGACCTATCCAGTTGGGAGAGACAGGAGTGCAGAGATTAGGATTTAGACGATGGGTCCAGATAGAACAAGAGGCAAGATCCCAGGTTGTGACGGGTGACATTGAGTATTATAGGCAGGTATGGGAGATGGTGACGATTACGGATATCTGTTGGAGGCCGTACGGGAACTATATGGTAACAGATAATATAGCTGAGGAGTTGAGGGGTGTAGAGTGATTAAGGTGGATCGCGAGGCACAGGCCAGGTGAGTATGAGAGGATTCCTCTAGATCGCGTGCGGCGACAATTTGGATTCGTGCAGGATATACCCCTAGCTTATAGACCATATATGAGGATCGACGCCGAGGTAACATTCTCACCTCCTTGGCCAACACCTCCAGAAGGGCCAGAGGAGATAGCAGTCGATCGCAGGGTAATGGATGCAGGAACGACAGAGGCCTATAGATTATGGTGGGTAACAGAACTGTGAGGTGTACGTGATCGTCCTGACATAGCTATGATTACAGCGGAGAGAGATCGTCTGCAGAGTTTAGTTCATCAGCTCCAAACGTAGGTGAATGAGGCAAGAGGATTGTTAGCAATTGTGGAGTCACGAGTAGAGGGACTAGAGGCGAGATACCTCCATGCGAGGGAGTGTATTCATATGTTACAGGAGATATTGGCAGATCAGTGGGCGGGGGTACCAATAGCCATGGTACCTTTGAGGACAGAGAGGCCCGACGAGAGGCGTCGACGATCACGATCATCACCTGGTTCGGGATGAGGCGTGAGGGTATAAATAAATGTTATCTAGGTATAAGAATAAATAAGGATGCTGACCTGCGTGTCGATGATAGAGAAGATGTATTTGTTTAACATCTAAATAAAACTGGATATGTATGTTGATTTGAGTTATGATAATAATAAGAATGTTTTTCGTTTTGACTTTCGGTGTCTTGAAAAAAGGATAAAGAGGAATGTGATTGAATAGAAATACACAAAAATAGTTACACATGATAGGTTATGGTAGGGGATGGTCGAGCTAACCTTGGGAGAACGCATGTCTCCGAAGTGCTGCCTACATAGCCCATTGTACAAAGCAAGGAGGGGCCTCAGACCGATGTAGTTCTCCCTTAGGATCAGGGAGAGGTGAATTCAGGAAATTTTGTTGGTTGGTAAAAAAAATATTGATATTGATATTAGTAGGGTAATGTTGTTGGTGTTGGTAATGAATTGGTGATGTTGTAAAAGGTATAAGGGAAGCGAAAGTTAGCCTACCCAAGTGGTAGGGAACCATGTCCTAATTAAGATCAACACATAATCCTAGATGCGAGGCAAAGAGGAAAGAGTGTTCCGTAGGTGAAAAGAGCTAAACAAACCACATAATAACGTAGAATCAGCTTGAACCCCTAGGTACCGTGCATAGACGAGAAGTCAATAGGTGAAAAGAGTTGTATGATCACAATATATCGATTGTACGTCACGTCCCTTGAGTTTAAACAAATGGTGAGGTGAGGTGGATGGTATAGCTGTGGTTCGGAGAACTTATTACAAAGTGAGTGTTCTGACGAAAGAGAACCTAACCTAAATAGACAAGTCCATGACTCAAAAGTACTTTTGAATGAGGCTTTTATTTTACTGAATATAGACTGATCGATGCGGGAAGTCTACAAGGGATATTGATTGTATTATTCTTGAGGTCTTCACGAAGCTGATCAATGCGAGAAGCTTCTGATAAAGGCTGACTGTGTATAGCTGTCCTTCAAGGGAGCAGTCTATTTATAGTAGCAGATGCGGCATTTGTGTATAGCTGTCCTTTGAGGGAGCAGTCTATATATAATAGTAGCAAGAATTTTGGCATATAGCTGTCCTTCAAGGGAGTAGTCTATGTATAATTTAGAGATCTAGATGTCCGTTTGGCATGAAGCATCTAGTTTTGTCGGAAGTTTGACTTAAGAAAATCCCATAAGCATTTAGTTAAGAATGTGTCATTTTAAGACTTTGAAGTCATGGACTAGACTAAAAAGGGGAAGGCATCATAAAGGGAAGATGGGAATCAAACCATGCGAGCTTGATTTTATTTTGAGATGTAGGAAACAATGTGTATGGTGGTGGTGAAGGAGCTCAAGGGACGAGCAGTAAGTAGATAAGAAGTGATATAACACTAAATTCAATAGTAGAAAGGTCGAAGATGCAAGGCATTAAGGGGTTCAGGCTCAGGTTTACTGTTAAGCGAAGCTAAACGATAAGTGCCTGATCCATAAGTGTGAGTGATTATGTAAGGCCCAATCCAATTGAGAGCAAATTTTCCACGTTTGCTCTTTTCTAGTTTGGTTACATGTTGATTCTCTTTGAGGACAAGATCACCAACCTTAAAGGTACGCTCATGAAGTCGCTTATCATAAGCACGCTTAATACGTTTTTGATAGATTTGAAGGTGATCAAGAGCTGTAAGACGACGCTCGTCAACAAGCTCCAATTGGGCTAACCGCTCTTGGCGGAAATCATCGTTGGTAAGAATATCCTGAAGAGATATTTTGAGGGAGGGTATTTGTATTTCGAGAGGCAAGACAGCCTCGGTACCATATACCAAAGAAAAAGGTGTGGCATTAGTGGAGGTACGAATGCTAGTACGATAAGCCCAGAGGGCGAAGGGGATGTGATCATGCCAATTTCTTCCAGACTCATTGACAACTTTCATAAGGATTTTGTTAGGGTTTTATTAGAAGATTCCGCTTTTCCATTCACTTGTGGATAGTAGGGTGAGGAGAAGCTAAGTTTGATACCAAAGTTGTCACAAAGGTCTTGCAACAACTTATTTTTGAAAGATTTTCCATTATCCGTTATCAGGTGATGAGGAACACCAAAACGATAGATAATGTGGTGGTTAATGAACTCTACAATTTTTTCTTTTTTAGTTGAAATGAGCGGAATAGCCTCCACCCATTTTGTGTAATATTCGGTTGCTGTGATTATCCATCGGTGACGTTGCGAAGAGGACAGATGAATCTCACCAATAAGGTCTAAACCCCATTGTGAGAAAGGCCAAAGATCTCGGGTGACCTGTAGCGGGTGGCTAGGAGTATGTTGAAGGTTGGCATGTTGTTGACACATAACACAATGCTTAACATATTCGTAGTAATCATTATTGAGAGTAGGCCAATAATAACCTAGGTGAAGGATTCGTTTGGCCACAGCAAGGCCGCTAAAATGTCCACCACAAATACCGTCATGGACCTGTTGGATGGTATATGTGACCTCCGCGCCGGTGAGACATCGAAGGAGGATGCCATCAAAGCCACGTTTATAAAGGAGTCCCCCCATAACGACATAACAAGAAGCGCGTTTAAGAAAAGCACATTTACCGGTACTAGTAAGGTCAGATGGGAGAACAGAGGTTGTAAGGTAGTCGTGAAATTGGTGATACCAGGTATCCCGTGAATTAACAGACACATTATTTATCATACAAACAACCGGGGCTGAGTAAGATGGGGCAAATAGTTGTTGGACCAAGACGAAAATTTCAGAGTCAGTTGATGAAGCTGGAATTTGCGAGGCTAAGCAAGCCATAGTATCCGCAAATTTGTTAGTGGAGTGGGGAATGGTTTGGATAAAATAGTGAATAAATAAGGCTAGAAGTGAATCCACGTAGTGTTTATACTTTTGAAGTTTCGCATTTTTGCATTAGTAGATGCCCATAACTTGATTGACTACCAATTGAGAGTCGCCAAAAATATTGATAGATTTGACACCTAAGTGTAACGTAACCTAGAGACCCAGAACAAGGGCCTCGTATTCCGCTGTATTATTAGTGCAGGGGAAATCGAGTCAGAATGAGAGAGGCATAGGCTCAGCGTCGAGAGGAATGAGAACAACGTCGGCTCCTCCACCGCGTTGGCATTTGGATCCATCGAAGAAGAGGGTCATTGGATACAACTCCTCACTGAGTGAAAGAGTGGTGATGAGTTCGTCGGGGAAAGTAAAATTGGTAAATTGTTCCCCAGGTAAAGGGGCTTCTGCAAGTTGGTCTGCGATGATTTGTCCTTTGATTGATTTCTGGTGGACAAACTCAAGGTCGAGGTCGGCGAGGAGCATAAGCCATCAGAGCGATGCGTTGGTTTAGATGAGGTTTGGCATACATATAATGGAAGGGGTCCGTGTTAGTGATGACAAAAGTTTTGTGATTCAGAAGGTAGTGTTAGAGTTTGGTGGCCACGAATGATAGGGCTAGGCACAACTTTTCTACATGTGTATACCTAGTCTCATAATATACCAAAGTACAACTTATATAATAAATGGCTTGTTCGTGGTTCTTGGAGTCACAATGTGCAAGCATGGCCCCTACAGCGTGGTCAGTGGCGGAAAGGTAAAGGTAGAAAGGGCGATCGTCCTGAGGTGGGATAAGCACGGGTGGCTGCAAGAGATAAGTTTTTAGAGCCTCAAAGGCTTGATGACATTCTTTGCTCCAGTGAAAGGCAATGTCCTTTTTAAGAAGGTGATGGAAAGGTTGACATCGATCCAAGAGTTGGGAGATGAAACGTCAGATAGATTGTAGCTTACCTTGTAAACTACGCAATTGTTTGAGATTAGTAGGTGGGGGCATTTCTAGGATAGCTTTGACTTTAGATGGGTCGACCTCAATGCTGTGCAAAGAGACGATAAAACCAAGAAGTTTTCCCAAAAGGACACCGAAGACACATTTATTTGGTTGAAGGCGGACAGAATATTGTAACAGGCGATCAAAAATAATGGTTAAAACATCGAGATGTTCACTACGATGTTTAGATTTTCCAAGAAGATCATCGACGTAATCTTCAAGGATAGTGTGCATAATGTCATGAAAAATGTAGGTCATAAGCCGTTGATAGGTTGCACCAGCATTCTTAAGGCCAAATGGCATTACACAATAACAGAAGGTTCCCCAAGGAGTTATGAAGGCAGTTTTATGTTGATCGGTAGGGGCAACCAAAATTTGGTTATATCCTGAAAAGCCATCCATGAGAGAGAGCATCTCATGGCCTGCAGTGAGATCAACAAGTTGGTCAATACTAGGTAGGGGGAAGTCATCTTTAGGGCAAGCGAGGTTAAGATCCCGGAAATCCATGCATATCCGAAGTCCCCCCGTTGCTTTAGTGACAGGTACGATGTTAGAAATCCATTGATGATAGTCAATAGGCAGGATGAAGGAAACAGAAAGGAGTCGTTGAAGCTCCTCTTTGACCAAGAGGGCAATGCGTGGATGCATTTTTCTCAATTTCTGTTTAATTGGCTTGGAATCAGGTTTTAGGGTAATGTTATGGACAGCAATGTCAGGATCAATTCCTAGCATGTCAGCGTAGGACCAAGCGAAAGCTTGATTGCGAGCACGGAGAAAGGTAGTAAAGGCGACTTGTTCTGATGCGTTAAGGGATTGTTTGATCTTCACAATGTGAGGATCCTCCTCCGTGTGGATGTTGATTTCTATAGTAGACTCATTCAGCATGGTTTGAGTTTCAGTTGGTAAGGCGCGTTGAATATAAGAGTCATCCGCACCAAGGTAAGTGATGATGGAGTCATCATCCTGGCACTCAACAACGTTAATTGAAGGTGAGTCCTCTTTAATCATGTCTGGATATAGAAGGGGAATAGAAGAGGGGTCCTCATTATCACGTTGATAAGTGAGAGGACCTAGAAAGATAGCATTTATGAAAAAAAAAAGTTAGGAGGGATAGATTCAGGATCTATCGACTCTGTGGGTGACGAAGGTAAAATGGGTGATGATGGTTCGGTAGGGGTGACATCATCCTCTTCCAGAAGGCAACTGACACGAGGTTCCTTCGGTGTAAGTGTTCCCGGAAATCTGAGACCACTACGATCATTGTGCTTGCGTGTAGTTACGGGAATGATTGTATGTCGGCCTTGTTCATAAAGACCAAAACCAAAGCCTTTCCAAGCACAGCGAGTCAAGAAGGTGAGGGCAAAATGACGATTTGTCAAGTATTGAAAATCGGATTGGAAAGGAACCACACCAAGAGGAGGTTCAGGGGTAACGGAAGATGTGTCAACACCCCCATATGTTAGGTTGGTGTGGCAATGAGGTGGTCCGTAGGGGATTACTTCCCCCACATGACGGTCATAGGTAGGATGTGCATGTACTTGTCTGTACTCCTGTGGGGTAGGGAAAGAACTAATGTTATATAGGTGATACTCCCCCAACGTAAGGCATTGAAAAACATCCACTAAGGGATCTGAGGTTGGGATGTCATCCGCGGGGAGGGAAGTGGTATTTGCAATGGTGGTTTCATTGGTTGAAGGCGTAGGTGCGGTTGATGTGGATGGTTGGGTTAGATGAATGGGTGTCTTGATTGGTACAAGCACATCATTAGGGTGATATAACATATTGCAGGTTTTGAAGGGGGGAGGATCAGATTTTACAGTGTAGAACTTCCCCTCGTACTCAAATTTTATACATCTATGTAAGGTGGAGGGAACGCATCCCATAGCCCGGATCCAGGGGCGGCCTAATAACATGTTATATTGGAATTCTCCCTTAAGGACATATAAGAGCTTAGGTAAAGTACGTGGTCCTACACGAATGTTAAGGATCACGTTACCTAAGGTAGAGGTAATAGCATCATTGAATGACCGCAACATGATGGGGTTGGCACACATGTAGCTAGAAGGGATATTCATTTATTGGAAGGATTTTGAAGAAATGATGTTTAGACTAGCGCCCCCGTCGATCATCACACGATGTACCCGGATGTCCAGGACGTAAGCTGAGATGAAAAGAGCAGGATCAGGATCTTCTGTACCAAAGTCAACAATTTCGTCTTCGGAGAAACTGACAGCAGTAGCTTGTTGTTCAGAAACAGAAGTGGTTGGGGTGGTAGGTTGTTTAGTGAGGGAAGCAACGTGATTGGGTGTTAGAAAGGAGGTAACAGGCAGGGTTTCATTAGGTAAGACCTCGATCCCTTGAAGAATTTCAACGAGAGCTTGTTGATGAGATTCAAAAGTCTGAATGAGATCATATAGTGTCATTTTTACAGGTGATTGGTGAAGTTGTTTGATCATGGCTCGGTGGGCAACTCCATTAGAGACGGGGTAAGCGGGTCCACGAATAACCACTTTGGGTGGTGGTGCAATAGGGATGGTGGATGGAGAAAGAGAGGACGCAGGTGTGCTTTCTTTCGCTTTCTCGTTGTTCTTCTGCGCTCGAGTAGCAACACTAATCATATTAATTTCGTGGACATGAGATGAGGAAGATGGTCAGGATAAATCATGGTCTTCGAGAGGTGGGGTTGTAATAATGATAGATATTGGTGAGGCGGGGATAGGTGGTATAGGAGAGGGAATTGAAGCTAAAGGTATCTCCCTTCGTAAGTTGTCTTTCTTAACCTTTCTATCTGAGAGAGGTGACTGACGAAGGATGGTTTTGATAGCTTTGCATCCCTCCACATCATGTCCTGGTGTGCGGTGGTAAGCGTAGATTTTAGACTCATCATAACCTGTAGGTCGAGGTTTAGACAGGTCATAAGGTCTAAGTGGGGGTAGGGAAATGGTCGCATTCTCCACCAACATAGCAAGGATTTTGGCGTAAGATCCTTTGAGTGGGTCAAAATCGGAGGAGGATGAGGGTATTGATTGAGAAGATTTTGGTAATGTTTTGGCATAGTTGGTTCGTACGGGTGGTGGTTTAGCCAAGGGGTGTTGACACGTGGTTTTCACTAAATGTGGTTTCTTTGGCGCAGGAGCTACGTTCAATTGGTTAGATGATGAGGCTACAGATGACGTGGTAGCGGGAAATAACCACGGAGAAAGGGGAGTGATAGAAAATAAATCCTTTGATGATGGAGTTTGTTTAGGGTTGATGGGTGAACATGATAGTGGGGTGCAATGTTGGAGCTAACACTGAGATATATGTCTTGTAAATTTTAGGTGAGAAGGCGTAGGTCAATTTAAAGAAAAAAGCAGGAGGTATGATATATAGCAGGTGGGAGGGAGAGGGCCCAATATGGAATGTAGGTGTGACGATGATGTTTTGATTTAGATGAGGTTTGAATACATATACATGGAAGGGTCCATGTTAGTGATGACCAAGTTTTGTGATTCAGAAGGTCGTGTCAGAGTTGGTGGCCCACGACTGATAGGCTAGGCCAAACTTTTCTACATGTGTATACCTCTGTCCTCATAATCTAACCAAAGTCAACAACTTATATAATCATGGCTTGTTCGTGGTTTCTTGGAGTCATTATTTGCAGCAGGCCCTACGTGTGGTCAGTGGCGGAAAGGTAAAGGTAGAAAGGGCGATCTCCTGAGGTGGATAAGCACGGTGGTTCAAGAGATTAAGTTTTTAGAGCCTCAAAGGCTGATGACATTCTTGGCTCCAGTGAAATGCAATGTCCGTTTTAGAAGTGATGGAAAGGTTGACATCGATCCGAGAGTTGGGAGATAAACTTCAGATAGATTGTAGCTTACCTTGTAACTACGCAATTGTTTGAGATTAGTAGTGGGGCATTTCTCGGATACGCTTTGACTTTAGATGAGGTCGACCTCAATTCGTGCAAAGAGACATAAAACCAAGATTTTTCTTCCCAAAGGACCCAACGACACATTTATGTGGTGAATGCGTACAGAAATATTGTCAAGACGATCAAAATATGTTAAAACAGCGAGAGGTTCACTACGATGTTTAATTTTTCAGAAGATCATCTGACTTAATCTTCAACGTAGTGTGCATAATTATGAAAAATGTAGGTTCAATAGCCGCTGATAGTTGCAACCATATTCTTAATGCCAATTGCATTACATACACAATAACAAGGTTCCCAAGGAGTTTATGAAGGCAGTTTTATTTGATCGGATAGGGGCAACCAAAATTTTGGTTTATATCCTGAAAAGCCATCCATGAGAGGAGCATCTCATCATGGCCTGCAGTGGATCAACAAGTTGGTCAATACTAGTAGGGGGGAAGTCATCTTTAGGTCAAAGCGCTGTTTAAGATTCGCCGTAAATCCATGCATACCGAATCCCCCCGTCGCTTTAGTGAACAGGTAGTGTTTTAGAATCCATTGATGATATTCAATACAAGCAGGATGAGGAAACAGAAAGGATCGTTTGAAGCTCCTCTTTTGACCAGAGGGCAATGCGTGGATCATTTTTTCTCATTTCTGTTTTATTGGCTTGGAATCAGGTTCAGGGTAAGGTTCTGATGACACAATGTCCAGGATCAATTCTAGCATGTCACGTAGGACCAAGCGAAAGCTGATTGCGAGCATGGATAAAGGTAGTAAAGGCGACTTGTTCTGATGCGTTAAGGATTGTCTGATCTCACAATGGTAGGATCCTCTCCGTGTGGATGTTGATTTCTATAGTATACCCTTTAGCAGGTTGAGTTCAAGATGGTAGGCGCGTTGATCTAAGAGTCATCTGCACAAGGTAGTGAGGTGGGTCTCATCCGGCACTCAACAACGTTAATTGAGTGAGTCCTCTTTAAAAATCATGTCTGGATATAGAAGGTGAAATTAGAAGTAGGTGGGGTCCTAAACCGTTAAATCCAAAAAAAAAAGAAAAAGGGAAAGGGGAAAAAGGACTATTAAACTAAGTGGAGGAGGTAGGCGGCTCGAAAGACGTACAAGGGCATTTATGAAAAAAAAGTTCGGAGGTATAAGATAACAACAGAATCTTCGACTCTGTGAGGATGACGACAAAAAAGTTAACTGGGTTAATGTTCGGTATGGGGGTGACTCGCCTCTGCACCGAAGGCAACTGACAATGAGGGTTCCTCGTGTAAAGTGATTCCGGAAATCTGAGAACCACTCGACATTGTGCTTGCTGTAGGATGTACGGTAATGATTGTGTCGCCTTGTCATAAAACAAAACCAAAGCCCTTTCCAGCACGAGGAGCGGCGAGTCAAGAAGAGGGGTAAGGGCGGACACACGATTTGTCAAGTATTAAAATCGATTGGAAAGGAACCACACCAGAGGAAGGTTCAGGGGTACGGAAGAGTGTCAACACAAAACCCCATTGTTTAGGTTGGTGTGGCATGAGGGTGTCCTTAGGGATTACTTCCCCCACATGACTGTCTAGGTAGGATGTGGCATGTACTTGTCTGTACTCCTGTGGGTGAGGGGAAAGAACTAATGTTATATAGGTGATACTCCCCCAACGTAAAGGCATGAAAAATCCACTAAGGGATCTGAGGTTGGGAATGTCATCCCGCGGGGAGGAAGTGTATTTGCAACGGTGGTTTCATTGGTTGAAGGCGTAGGTGCGGTGATGTGGATGGTTGGGTTGGATTGAATGGGGTCTTGATTGGTACAAGCACATCATTAGGGCGATATAACATATTGCAAGTTTTGAAGGGGGGAGGATCATGATTTTACAGTGTAGGACTTCCCCTCGTACTCAAATTTTATACATCTATGTAAGGTGGAGGGAACGCATCCCATAGCCCGGATCCAGGGGCGGCCTAACAACATGTTATATTGAAATTCTCCCTCAAGGACATATAAGAGTTTGGGTAAAGTACGTGGTCCTACACGAATGTTAAGGATCACGGTGCCTAAGGTAGAGGTAATAGCATCATTGAATGACCACAACATGATGGGGGTTAGCACACATGTAGCTAGAAGGGATATTCATTTGTTGGAAGGCTTTTGAAGAGATGATGTTTAGACTAGTGCCCCCATCGATCATCACACGATGTACCTGAATGTCCCGGACGTAAGCCGAGATGAAAAGAGCGGGGTCAGGATCTTCTGTACGAAAGTCAACAATTTCGTCTTTGGAGAAACTGACTAGCAGCAGCTTGTTGTACAGAGACAGAAGTGGTTGAGGTGGGTAGGTTGTTTGGTGAGGGAAGGCAACGTGATTGGGTGTTAGAATGGAGGTAACAGGTAGGGTTTCATTAGGTAAGACCTCAATCCCTTGAAGGATTTCAACGAGAGCTTGTTGATGAGATTCAGAAGTCTGAATGAGATCATATAGTGTCATTTTTTACAGGTGATTGGTGAAGCTGTTTGATCATGGCTCAATGGGCAACTCCATTAGAGATGGGGTAGGCAGGTCCACGAATAACCACTTTGGGTGGTGGTGCAATTGGGATAGTGGATGGAGAAAGAGAGGACGCAGGTGTGCTTTCTTTCGCTTTCTCATTGTTCTTCTGCGCTCGAGTAGCAACACTAATCATATTAATTTCGTGGACATGAGATGAGGAAGATGGTCAGGGATAAATCATGGTCTTCGAGAGGTGGGGTTGTAATAATGATAGATATTGGTGAGGCGGGGGATAGATGGTATAGGAGAGGGAATTGAAGCTAAAGGTCTCTCCCTTCGTAAGTTGTCTTTCTTAACCTTTCTATCTGAGAGAGGTGACTGACGAAGGATGGTTTTGATAGCTTTGCATCCCTCCACATCATGTCCTGGTGTGCGGTGGTAAGCGCAGATTTTAGACTCATCATAACCTGTAGGTCGAGGTTTAGACGGGTCATAAGGTCTAAGTGGGGGTAGGGAAATGGTTGCATTCTCCACCAACATAGCAAGGATTTTGGCGTAAGATCCTTTGAGTGGGTCAAAATCGGAGGAGGATGAGGGTATTGATTGAGCAGATTTTGGTAATGTTTTGGCATAGTTGGTTCGTATGGGTGGTGGTTTAGCCAAGGGGTGTTGACACGTGGTTTTCACTAAACATGGTTTCTTTGGCGCAGGAGCTACGTTCAATTGGTTAGATGATGAGGCTACAGATGACGTGGTAGCGGGAAACAACCACGGAGAAAGGGGAGTGACAGAAAATAAATCCTTTGATGATGGAGTTTGTTTAGGGTTGATGGGTGAACAGGATACGTGGGGTGACAATGTTGATATACCCTTAGATCTCTGTATGGGTGCAGAAGGCGTAGGTCATTTTAAAGAAAACGCAGGAGGTATGATATATTGATGCAAGGTGGAGGGATGAGGTCCCAATATGGAAGGTAGGTGTGACGATGATGGTTTTGATTGTGATAGAGGCACGGATTGAGTTTGTCTCCTAAGTGGAGGGGGCGGCTTTATTTTTGGATAAATCTAGTCGCTTAGGCGGGTGTGTTAGACTGGGTATTGGTGAGGTCCCAAGTGTAGGGGAAGATTTGGTTAAGCTGACAGAGGTGGATGAGATACTTGGTAGAGATGCGGAGGGGGTGATGATGAGGACATAGGAATTTTGAGTTTCTGTAAACACTTCGGGTATATGGTAGAGGCATCTGGATCGGTCATCTGCATTTGAGTAGAATAGGGGGTACCCAAACGTTCCCATAGGACTCGTCTATCTTCTGGAGAATGACAGTCTTCAGGTGTGAATGGGAATTTTGGTATGGAAGAAAGGTGGGTTGTGATTCCGGTCCACTGTGGGTGTGATACAGGGGGTATGATGAGGCACTGTATCAATAGGCGTTAAGAGGTCAACCGGTCACTGAAAAGATTTAGGCGATGAAGGACTAATAGGTAGGAGGGCATGTTTGAGAGGATCCGTCATGTTTAAAGAATTTGGTGATGTCGGTGCAAGAGGGTTTCTCGTCTAAGGATGACAAAAGGAGTGGCGAGCCTTCCTCTTGTGCAGCAAGAGCGGTAGAAGAGGACGTTTGGGAAATAGATAGGTTAGATAACATCTGCTCACAGTCTTGTAGGGATGTGGTGTAAGAAGACTCATCTATGAGAAGAGAACTCTGGGCAATTAACTCCTTTATAGGTAAAGGAATGATTTCGCTTTGGCTTGATGGTGGTGAAGGAGGTTCGGGCCCCTGTGTCAGTGAAGAGGCTTGATTCAAAATTTTCTCGATAGAGGCTTTTGGCTGGGAGTCGAAGACTGCATGGATCTCATGAACACTCTCCTTAGCTAAGATATCCTGGTTTACGTTACTGTTAGAAGAGTGATTCGGGAATGGTTTGTTGAAGATTTTCAAATTTCGGTTAGCAGGGGCATTAGGATTATCGAGGGTTATATCCCCTGCGTCAACCATTTCCTGCACTATGTTTTTCAACATCTTGCAGTTTTCATGACTATGTCCTTTTACGCGGTGAAAGTTACAGAAGTCATTTTCTTTGTACCAGGAAGGTATAGCGCGAGTGGAGTCAAACCCGGAGTGAGGTTTAACAGGAGGCAAGGTGATAGCTCCAGCTTTGAGCAATTTTTCCAAGATGACACCATAAGTTTCTCCCAAGGGAGTGTAATTGATGGGCTCAGCTTTATACTTATAGGTGGTTTTTAGTGGAGTATTAGACGGTGCTTGAGATTTGACCATCACCGCGTGGACAACTCCTTTTGATTTAGAAGAAGTGGATGCATGAGGAGTGGTGGTGTTTGGTTTGTTGGTAGAATCTGGAGTTCGGAAATTGGGGTTTTTGTTGTGCAACCGCAATTTCTCTTCTTCTAAGGCTCGAATTTCTAGCTTCTGAGCCATGGTAAAGGCCTCGTCAAATGTGCAGAAATTTTGAATTTGAAGAGTAGGAGAAATGTGCTTAGCACATGCCCGCGTAAAAAATTCAATAAGTTCAGTCTGAGGCAAGGCATATGTAAGTTGGTTGATAAGGCCGCGCCATCGTCCAACGAAATCTGTGATAGATTCGTCTTCGAATTGTCGGATGGCATAAAGGTCGGTGATAGATACTTTCTTGGCAATGTTAATGGAGAAATGATCCAAGAAAGATTGGGCTAGTTGGTTAAAAGAGAAGATTGAGTGCTGGGTTAAAGCACTGTACCACTCCAAGGCGGGTCCTGATAAGGACATGGGAAAGGTGCGGAGTAGTAAAGTGCATCATCATGAGTAATCAAATAACAAGCATGTCTAAATGATCGCAAGTGTTGTTGAGGATCCTCTTTACTATTAAAACGAGTAAATTTTGGCAATTCCCATTGAGGAGGATATGAATGAAGGGGGACAGAAGGGTGAATAGGCTCTCGATAGACTTGCTCGTATGTCAAGGCGCTACGACTTCCTGAAACAGAAGCCTCCAGATTTTGCATTTTGTCCATCATTTGTTTAATTAAATCCGTGGTTGGATGAGATGATGGTGCGGTTGTGGTAAACGGAGGCAAATTGGGCCAAGGGCCACCGCTAGACAATGGTGGGGTTAAGTGTTGATAAGGTGTGGAGGATGAATATGTCGAGGCGACCGAATAGGGATGTCCCATATAAGATGTTGAGGTCACTGGATACGTGTATGGGAATGAAAAGGTAGGTGGAGCTTGAGAAGGAAAGCTCGTGTGGATAGGTGGCAGAGAGCAAGTCATGAACGGAGCAGTCTGCAAGAGAGATGAGGTAGGAGCAGTCGGTGGTAATGATATGTGGGGTCCAAGATTAACCAAAGGAAAGCCAATCTGTGTCGTATGAACCTCTGAAGCCGTCGGATTGGGAGACGGGGCTAGAGATGCAGGGAGCAATGCGGTGTTATCAGGAGGAGTGGGAGCTAAATGAGCAGCTATACTAATGGGCATGCCAACAAGGAGTTGACCATCAGGTGTACGGTCAGGGGCATGAGACAAATAGTATTGTACAGCGCTAGGGTTAGCATCCAGAAATTTGGCAAATTCCTTATCTCCTACAGGAATTTTGGGGATCTCACTGGTGTCCGTAGGGTTCCCTATAGAATGTGAAGGGGGTGATTCAGGAAAAGGCACAGAGCAAGCATGTGAAACCATGGCGGCGGCTTGCTTTCGAGTGATAACAACCATGGACAGGAGTACACAGTAGGGTTTCAATCTATCAAGAACAGAAACAGACTCAGAATGGTGAAATTGGTAAGTTACTGGTTTGTCAGGAACTGTAAAAGACAGTAACCGATATCGGTCTGCTAACCGATGTCGGTTAGACTATAGCCGACTTCGGTCAGTTAACCGATGTCGGTGTAATAAGACTAGTATAAGAAAACATAAGAAGCTGCTGATTTGATTGTTAACAACGCTCAGTGAATTTATCAAATTGTTCTAAGGTAATCACAGAAGACAGTGTATAACAGAGAAAACAGAACTGAAAACAAGCAAGATGCACACGCAAATCCAGAGACTAACTCTAGGGTTAATTTTAATTATTGTGGGCTTATGCCTTTAGACGCGGAATGATGTCAATCCTAAACAAAAGACTTAGGGGAAATGTCAAGTTTGTTTTGGCTTATAAGGTTACCTCAATCGGGCGGAGGAATACCGCGGAAAAAAGGGGGGATGTTTGAGCTATTGAGTTAATTGTGAAGTGATTCGGTATGTGTTGTGCAGTGAAAGTAAGATCAATATCTTGTCAATACCGTGGATATCACCCCCACGTGTACGACCTGTTACTTAATCTATGTTCACTAGAATTGAAAACAACAAGCAGGAATGTGATGCACGTGTTTTAAACCCAAATCAAAAATGATATTCGATGAAGCAAAAGAGACGACTTTCACTAATGCAAGATGTAAAAGAAAAGACAAGTTCTTTTACCAAAATAACAAAATACCTTGTGAATATCTTGTAAAGAAGAAAACAGCAAGTATGCTCCCTATATGAAAGCAAGCAAGAAAGAAAGAAACCCAAAATGGGTCCCACCGGGCGTGCCAAAATGTTTCGCTCGGAATGTTTCAGCTTTTGGGAATAGAGTTGCTTCTATCCTTTCATTCCTTTTAGAAACAGATAAGGGTTAGGGCTAGGAGGAATACCTGTTGAATGTCGAGATGGTGTGCGCGTACCGTAGAGAGAGATCAGGTCGATTGCGAAGAACCCCTTTTTGTCTTGGAAGGACTACCTGCAAATAAGAACACAAGACCACAAGATTTTGATTAGACAATAAATGAGGGAACTGCCTTGGGCCCAGGAAATATAAAACTTCCTTTCGAAGGTGGTCAGTTCCCCTGCTAATATGAATTAACACAGAAGATTGTAAAATAACAGTTTAATTACCTCGTTGAAACAAGTAGGGGGAAAGGCTGGTTTTTGGTTGTAGTCAGGATAACCGATACCGGTTTCTGCTAACCGATATCGGTAGGGGCTATGTTTGTAAAGGGGGTTGTAAGGTGGTTGTGTTGTTTGTAAGGCTGGTATATGAACAGGATTAGGTAATGGGGTGATGAGAGGTAAGTGGATGATAGTTAGGTAAAATGTGTTGCTGGGTAGTAGATCTAGGAATAGATTTATGACGGCTGTGATTAAAAAGTCTAAGAAATATTAAAATGAGAACACACAAGATGCAACTTACTGGTTATTGATGAGGATGCAGGTCCAAGAACTGTGATGACAAAGGCAAAACTCAAGTAGTATGGCCTGATACCCAGAAGATGAGATGTCTCCCTCCCAATGATCAGATGAGTGTCACAGGGCTCTGAGTGGCAGTCTTGGGCTTGATCTCCTTTTGCTGCAAACTCTTCTTGTTTCTTCACTTGTCTCTGCTCAGCCAAGTAAAGATCCGAATTCTCTTGATCGCTTCTGATGATCCTGATTGATCCAAAAATCCTTCCACCTTTGTTTCTGATTAGGGAAGGTCATTTACAGGGAACCGATGGTGGTTACGTAACCGACGGCGGTCGAGTAGGAACCGGTATCGGTTAGGAAAAATTGGGCTATTTTTAGTAAAATAGCCAACTTTCCCTACTTTTCTCCCGAGGGATTAGTTGCGGGCTTGGTCAAGTAGCTACAAGGTCGGTTTTGGGTGCGAGTAAGGAGGCATTAGTCATGGGTGTGGATGTAAACCAAGTTTTAGGTCTTAATTAGGTTAGTTTAGGGTTAGGGCTAGGTCATGATGAGGTGGCAAAATGAGGTGGCAGGTAAGGCGACGTGGATTTATTAATTATAAAGTAATTAATAAATAATTGTGTAAGGTTTAGGTGATGGGGTTAGGTTGCGAAATGAGATGCGGGTCACAGGGGGTCGTAAAACACAAATTTGGTGTCTACAGTAGATTCAGTGTCACCGAGAGATTGTGATAAGTGTGTCAATGTAAATAGTTTCATTAGCATGGTATTATACATGTTGAAAAATTATATATTAAGTTTTGAAAAAAAATTGTTTGTATTTACAGGGTCAACTACATGTGAGTTTTGAACAGAAGAGGACTTGTGTGTGTGTGTCTTACAATATTTATTTTGTATGCCTATGTGCATGGTATTATATGCATGTTCGACATTGTATGTACACCTATATGGCATTCACTTGATATTATATGACCTATTCACATTTTTATATTTATTGTGCACGTTAATACTATTTGGAACTTGATATTTTTGTATGAAACTAATATGATGTGCACTTGATGATATAAGACATTATGGATATTTTTTCATTTATTGGTGTTGTATACTAGTGTTTTCGATGTATAATATGCATGAAACTTTTGAAATCAATATTTATATAACATGTATAAAGAGTTATCTAATTTGAGGAATTATTTGTTTAATTTATCAATGTGTGTATGTTTAGAGAACCTTTTTCTAAACCTAGGTTCAAAGTTTCAATTCAAATTAAATAAGATATATTATTGAATATTTATTATTTTTTTATGGTTTCATTAGATTCATTTCATAATAATAATTAATAAACTTATCCATATTCATTATTTATGTGATTGTGATTTTCATACAACACTTACTCTTGTATTTACCTTACTTGTGCTTCTTCTTGATCTTGGTCTCTTTGTACTAGTTCGTGTCTTATCATGCACCTATTTCCTTCTTCAATGTAATTTTATTCTTTTCCCTTATTTTAACACCTCATACAATCATTAGGACCATCACTAACTTGATTCATAAGGCTCTAAACACCAATGTTGTTCATCTTGCCAAAACTGTCAACTATGCCCCTTAAGATAATGTATTTTATAAAAATCATGGATAAGAAGGATATAAGGATACCCAAAAAGTATTACAAGCTTAATTAGTTCAATTTTTCCATCCCTAAGGTGCTCTCAAAATCTCAGACTCCAACTCTTTCTAAAACTCCTTAGAGCTCACCTTTTCACTTTTTGCTCTTGAAGCACTAGATAGCCTTGTTCCACTGTATTGTGTAAAATATATCAAACTTGTATGAGGTTCCCAAGGAAAAATAAAAAATATTCAAGCACCCATTAAGCCCATTATACTTCCCTATAATTTTCAATTCTTATCTCAATATAAAAAGCTCGAGTTCTTTATAAAATGGCTTCTCAGAACCACTTGGTAAGAAGGTAGGGGGTACATGGGTGGATGCAAAAATGTGTATTCTCAAAAATTAGAGAAACATTCTCAAAAATTTGAGTAATGAATCTCTAAAAATAAAATTGAACCTCATAAATTCTCTCAAATTGCCAACTTACACAAGCACGGGACATATCAAGCTCTGTTCTTCGAATAAAACCTTTGTTCCCGATAACTTGCAACCAAAAAAATTATTCAAAAGAGCATTAAAAATGATCAAATTTTCTTGACATCTTAATTTTTCAGACATAGAAATATATTTGGACTTGTTATTATCACTTTACAACACTCTTAGAGCTCCAAATATTTCACAACCTATAGAAAAAAAGGAGATAGCTATATTGGGTAACATTTCTTTGTGCATGCTTCTCACATGGAAGGGGTTGCTTAGAAAAGGGTTTGTACCAAATTGTTCTTAGATATATGAAATTTTTTCTCCTAATTTGTACCACTTACTTTGACTCTAAATTAATAATATTCAAAGAAAACATAGAAGAAGTCTATTCATGTTCCATTGCACGGTAAAACAAAGAACAAATTGGCTTTCAAATAGAGTCTATTTTTTTCTTTCAATAAAAATGAATACACAGAATATTTAGAAAAATGTAAAAATTTATAACCAAGAGTGAGAGAGAAAGTAAGATAAACAGAGATAGAGAGATAGATAAAGATAAGGGGAGAGAGAGAAAAAGTGACAAAAAGTGATGAGAATCAAAGTAAACATTAGCTTTTACTCAAACTCTAATGCAATGTTACTGGTGCAATATTTTACAAACATAAGCTCATGACACTAAACAAACTACCATGTACATGTGTCACAGTGGCCTAGTAAATGATTATGGAGGATTCATTTTGATTCCCAACTCTCTTGGTGCTTCCAGGGTACTTTGGTCAGGCGTAGTCCCTTAAGAGTCCTGAGAGTAAAAAAGGCTATATGCTCCTTGGGTGATTTATTGATCACCATGACACCTTGAAACATCTCGCTAGATCCTATTCACCTCTATGTTAGTACCCTCTATGAAATATGGTCTCGGTTTTATCCATCTCAATTCAGTCTTCTCGTGGTCCTATTGTTTACAACTACGCTAAATAGTTCAGTTTGAGTCAGTGTAAGGTTGTCCGATGCTATATTTTTCAAATGGAAGCTTGTGGCACCAAACAAACTAAAATGTAAACACATTGGGATGGCCTATTAATTGCTTGGGAAGGTGTCATTTTGGTGCCCAATGATCTCGGTGCTTTCGGGATAATTCGTCAGGGGGTAGTCCCTTAAGAGCCCTAAGAGTAAAAAATGGTATAAGTTCACCAGGTGATTTCTTGGTCACCATGACACCTTGAAAGGTCTTGTATTTAATCCTAGACCTTTGTGTTGGTACCCTTTACAAACAAATTATCTCAGTTTTCTCCATCTCAATTCAGTCCTCTTGTGGTCCCATTGTTTGTAACTGTGCCAAATATTCCAGTTTGAGTCAGTGTAATGCTTTCCATTGCTATATTTTGCAAATGGAAGCTCGTGACAACAAATAGACCTGTGCACGAATCAAGATGTCCTAGTAAACACTTGGGGAGACTTACATTTTGGTTCCCAATGGTCCTGGTGCTTCCAGAATACTTCGTCCGAGTGTAGTCCCTTAAGATCCCTGAGAGAAAAAATGGTATAAGTTCACCGGGTGATTTCTCAGTCACCATGGCACCTTGAAAGGTCTCATATGATCCTACACCTCCGCATTGGTACCCTCTACAAAGTCATATCTTGGTTTTCTCCATATCAATTTTTTATTCTCTTGGTTCTATTGTTTGTAATTGCATTGAATAGTTCAGTTTGAGTCAATGTAAGGTTGTTTGATGCTATATTTTGCAAACAGAAGCTCGTGGCACCAATCAGAATGTGCACATCCATCAGGATGGCCTAGTAAATAGTTGAGAAGATTTTTTTTGGTTCCCAATGGTCTCGGTGCTTTCGGGCTACTTCATCCGAGTGTAGTCCCTTAAGAGCCTGAGAGTTAAAAAAATAGTATAAGTTCACTAGGTGATTTCCCGGTCACCGTGGCACCTTAAAATGTCTCTTTTGATCATACACCTTCACGTTGACACCCTATATGAAATCCTATCTCAATTTTCTCCATCTCAATTTGGTCCTCTCGTGGTCATATTATTTGCAACTGTAGCAGAAATAGTCCAATTTGAGTTAATGTAAGGTTTTCCATTGCTATATTTTGCAAACAGAAGCTCATTGTACCAAACAAAGGGGGGCCCACACACATGCATCAGGATGGCCTAGTAAATGCTTGGAAAAAGCTTCATTTTGGTAAGCCCAATGGTCCCGGTGCTTCCGAGCTACTTCGTTCGGGTGTAATCCCTTAAGATCCTTGAGAGTAAAAAAGGGTATAAGTTCACTGGGTGATTTCTCGATCACCGTGGCACAGCTTGAAAGGTCTTGTCTGATCCTACACCTCCATGTTGGTACCCTCTACAAAATCCTGTCTTGGTTTTCTCCATATCAATTTGATTCCTTCTTGTGGTCATATTGTTTGTAACTGTGTCGAATAGTTCAGTTTGAGTCAGTGTAAGGTTGTCCATTGCTATATTTTACAAATGGAAGCTCATTACACTGAATGGACCATACACACATGTCGAAATGGCCTGGTAAATGCTTGGGAGAGGATTCATTTTGGTTCCCAACATTCCCAGTGCTTCCAGGCTACTTTGTCCAGGCATAGTCCCTTAACGAGCCTTGAGAAAAAAAATATAAGTTCGCTGGGTGATTTCTCGGTCACCATGGCACCTTGAAAGGTCTCATCTGATCCTACACCTCCATGTTGATACCCTCTACAAAATAACATCTTCAATTTTCCAGATTAATTTGGTTCTTTTATGGTAAAAAAATATTGTTTGCAACTGCGCCGAATAGTTTAGTTTGAGTCAATGTAAGGATGTTTGATTGCTATATTTTGTAAACGGAAGCTTGTGGCACCAAACTAGACTACACACACACATCAGGATGACATGGTAAATTCTTGAGAAGGATTCATTTTTGCTCCCAATGATCCCGGGTCCTTTCGGGCTACTTCATTTGGGCGTAGTCCCTTAAGATTCCATAAGAGCAAAAAATGGTATAAGTTATCTAGGTGATTTCTCGGTCACCATGGCACCTTGAAAGGTCTTGTTTGGATTCTACACCTCCATGTTGGTACCCTCTATGAAATATCTATCTAGGTTTAATCCTATCTCAATTCAGTCCTTTCTCATGGTCCTATTGTTTGTAACTATGTTGAATAGTTCATTTTGAGTTAGTGTAAGGATGTTCGATGCTATATTTTGTAAACACAAGCTCATGGCATCAAAAATGGAGCGCATACACATGTCAGGATGACCTTATAAATGCTTAGGAAGAATTAATGTTTCAGTTCCTATGGTTCCAGTGCTTCCGGGATACTTTGTTCGGGCATAGTCCTTAAGAGCCCTGAAGACAAAAAATGGTATAAGTTCATTGGGTGATTTCTCGGTCGTCATGGCACCTTGAAAGGTCTCATCTGATCCTACACCTCCGAGTTGGTACCCTCTATGAAATATCCCATCTCAGTTTTCTCCATCTCAATTCGGTCCTCTTGTGGTCCTATTGTTTGTTACTATGCCAAATAGTTCAGTTTGAGTCAGTGTAAGGATTGTCCATTACTATATTTTGTAAATGGAATCTTGTGGCATAAACAAACCATGTACATGCATCAAGATGGCCTGGTAAGTGCATAGGAAGGATTCATTTTGGTTTCCTATTGTCCCGGTGATTCCGGGCTACTTCGTTCGGGCGTAGTCCCTTAAGATCCCTGAGTAAAAATAAATGGTATAAGTTTCGCTGGGTGATTTCTCAATCACCATGGCACCTTGAAAGGTCTCGTCTAATCACTACACCTTCATGTTGGTACCCTCTACAAAATCCCGTCTTGGTTTTCTCTATCTCAATTTGGTCCTCTCGTTGTCTTATTGTTTGTAAAAGCGTCACTGAATAGTCAAGTCTAAGTTAGTGTAAGATTGTCCATTGCCAACCACATGAATAATATAGGTGGTTCATACAATATAGGTGGTGAGATGAGAATTTTAAGAAGAATATTTTTCATAGAATATACAGGTGGTGAAATGAGAATTTCTGTTTATTTTTCCTTTCTAATAGTTAATTTCCCTTAGCTTCTCTTAGCTTTGAGAATAATAAATTCTCTACTAACAGTGCCAACCACGTGAAGGTGGAAGCTTTTTTGGCACCACTAACTTACATAAACATGTTAGTAAGCAATTAAATAGAATTTTAAAACCTACATTTTTTTAAACAAAATCATTAAAGTAAATGTTCATATTAAATTCATGTAGATGTATATCTAATCTCAAGTGAACATACCTTTGGGAATTCAATCCATTAAACCGCAAGGATCAAATCTACTCTTGATAGTAGCAATAATTGCTTCATGATCTAATTCACAAACCTTCCACAAATTATTGTTTAATGGCCTAACTCGATATTTGATCCATTGAATATTTATTGCAAGAACCAAATGTGAATAATGAAGTATCTTTCTGATGTACTTCATAGTCTTCAAACAACCAAGTATTTGATTTTTTGTTAGGATATTGTCGAAGCTAAGTTCCAGTGACTATTGTTGACCCAGTGGGATACTCAAGCTCTTCACCATCAATGAATGTGGAAGCCAATTTTGTTTCCCCATCTACAGAACGAGACAAGAAGTATTTTGTTTCCTCTTCATTAAATTCTATCTCAATAATTGCAAAAACGTGCCCTACATCACAAAGTAAAACTCAAGTCAAATTTAAAATACATTAAGAGTTGATCATTTAATAATTTATAAATTTATGACATGACATACATATGTACCTTGTTGCACTAAATCAGAGACTTGGTCAAAGTCAGGTGATGTTGTCATATGATCTGAAGAAATTGTAAGTTGTAATGCTCGTGGAACTTGATATGTGTCGAGTGGAATTAGAGGTCTAAAAGTCCATTCATCCACTCATTGTCTGTGACTCACATTCATTCCATGACAAAATCAATGCATGATATTATAAAAACATGCCATGTACCTAGTATAAATAGTCAAAGAACTTGCATTTGAACTATGGAATGAGTGTATATCACTTGATCCTGTAGGTTGTCATACATATCTTCATAGCTTGCCAAATTTTGTTCTTCTATTAACCATAAATATCTACAAACCATTGAACTCACTTGAGATTCACGGCCCATGTTCTTGACACACCAATCAAATAATACTTTTTGCACCTGTAAATTTAGCACCATCCTTGAACTTTAACTCTTCTCTTGTTAGGGATCTTTTCACACATGCTCCTGCACCATCATGCTCTCCTTTCCCATGTCCTACCTTAGTAAAAATCTAGATATATTGTACACCTGTTTCTTTGTGCATCCTGCTTATCTAATAAAACATATGTGCATTCTTGAATTGTGATGTGACAGTTTTTTGACGCAAATGTGATGTTGATTGAAAACATTTTTTCTCTCATTAAAGTTCACATAAAACACCTGGAAAACACCCTTAGACATATTCTGTAGAATTTTTCTGATCATCACTGATGTAGAAATGATACTCTCTTAATATTTTTTGATCTTGCTCAGTTCTTTTTCAAAGAGTGCATGAATGTTATATGCACGAAAATAACAACTTGCACTGAGTTGTAGTATTGAGATTGAAATTCCATTTGTGGCTACAATGTGTAATTATCTACTATGTCAACTACTGAAAGAATAGTACCAAGTGGGAATGTGTCCTTTCTTAACTTAAATTGTTCATCCAACCATCAAGCTCTATGTGTGTGCCTTTCATACTCATAAACAATTTCCTCTCTGAATTTGAGCATATATTATGATACAGGTAATTGTTCTATAATGAGCTCACACCTCTTAGATTATTTTCCATATTTTAATTGATATACCATAGATTTATATTTCCTGAAACCAAATAATTATTTTCCTACTAATTCTGTACTCTCCTCATGGATACAACTTTTCAATTTATGCAAGCCACCACGTATGTTGCATGTTCCATCCAAACATGCTTTGTTATAAAAAAATTGTCCAGTTGATTTTTCACAAAATATCTTAGGAATAAATTACCTTACATATTTTGGTGGGACATTTAATCCACACTCATTCAATATGATGTCAGTATGCAAAACACAACGTACTTGACAAAAAACATCATAATGCATTAAAAATTCAACATGATGCTTGTAACAACAAGTGGTATGTGAGTGATTGATTTTCACATAAAATGGTGTTAATTTCAAAAAATCTTTGGCTAATGTTAATTTCTATATTTTCATTCTTAAACTTAGAGAACAATTGTGTTTGAGTCATATCCAAGAAATGTTTTGCACATGATTCAAAATTACGATAACCTATTCTTATTTTTATTATATCTCTTCTATTTGGTGACACCCTTGCGTTCTCATTCCAAAACTTTACAAGTAATTCTTTTAGAATATCAGATGTATCCTTGTCTTTCCATGGGAGTCTACTAGAGAATGCCCAATAGTTAGTGTTATTGGATGACTCAAGACTTTTACGTCTCCTTACTACTTTCATTAGTGTTTTTTTGTTTAGCTTCAAAGATCTACTTTTTTTTTTCTAATCAAGCATTTATTACTATTTTATCACTTACTATACAATTAGTAAGTGCATGTCATGTAACATTACTATCTTTGGTGCATCTGTTGACCCCTACAGTTTGGTATGCTTTATGTATATTTTCAATAATTGACGCATTTCAATCAACACCATTAGATGTTCTTAACCCTAGGGTCTTCATTGTAGGTCTCATGTTAATTAATTTCACCAATGTAACAAATAATTGAAATCTCTGTGTATCATTTAAATTCTCAAAGTAATTATCCTAAATTCCCCTAGCTTTTCTTCTCGCATTTCTTTCAAACATTTTGTTAGGCATTGGTTTTATAATGTTTTTCGTCAATTTCAATTAAGTGAATGGGTTTTTTGATAAAATGGAAGGAGGTTTTCTTAGAGGTGAAGATTCATTAACAAGGTTACTTTCTTCATTTAGTGTTTCTATGCAAATTTCAAGATTAATATTTAGATTCTCAGGTAAAGGTGTTGGAAGCACAATGGACTAAGAAGAGCTGGTGAATCATTCCTAAAATTTTCTTTTCATTTCATTTACCATAACACATATCCATTGATTCATTCATCCACTAACCAGTCATAACCACATGTGTGCATTAGATATGTAACATCAATCACAAGAGCATGAAACAAAGTACACAACACAAGAACACCATATGTAAGTGGGAAACCCTCACGGGGAAGAAAAACCACTAAAACTCTGCTTACATTACACAAAGAAAATATGTTTAGTGAAATAATAAATTTAAAAGGAGAAAAAAAATTACAAGGAGCACCAACCACTAATTTATTGAGGCACCCACCCCACAAAGAGCACCAACCCCTAGTTTAGTAGAGCACCAACTCTACAAGGAGCACCAACCCCTAATTTAGTGAAGCAACCCACTCCAAAAGGAGGATATAACCCCCTAGGATGACCAAGCACCAAATCAGCCACCTGCTAATATTTTATCTCTAAAAATTCTACTACCACAACTAATGGAGATCACTTATTTAGCTCACAAACCCTAGGTCAAACCCTAGGTCTTCAATCTTGCTCTATCTTCTTCTTCCTTCACTTGTCCTTTCCTGCTAAACACTTGAAAATATGTATTCAAACATTATTCAACCTATAATTAATCATATCAGATCTTAAATTATGCCCCCATACCTGAAATTCACTCTTTTCTAGGTCTCTGTACTCCCCTATGCAAGACTAGCTCTCAAAATAAGTTAAAACTCCACTTTTATAGCTTCTTCTTCTCATAAACCTAAACAAGGTTGGTCCTTCATCAAATTTTTGATCCATACATCTCTATAAAATTCAAATTTTTTTATTTCAACAATTATATATGACCCAAATAGGTCATCCTAGCTAAAACCCTCAATACATATGCCAAAAATGGCTCAAAACCCCATGGGCACATTATTAAAATTGCCCTAACATTAGTACCATAATTTTTCATAACCAAATAACCCTTACATATGATTAAAATATCATAAAAAATTCATACATGGTCGAAAATTAATATCAACCAATCAGATTATTTCATTTATTGGGCCCATTTCCCTTTATAAATCTCAAAACAACTGTTTCATGCACCCTTTAGCACTCTAGAAACTTCATATGATCAAAAAATAAATTATACTCAACCAAAACATTCCATGTGAACACTAAAAATAAATTTTATACCCTTTATAACAACTTCTAAGAAAGTTATAAGTCATGACAAGTCCTTCACTTCAAATACAACTACTTTTGCCTTCACCATATCACCTTGCCAAAAAGGTTATTTCCAAAGGTTAGCTCATAAAATAATTTCTACATACGTTAAGGACCTATAAATGGATTAATTTGATGCCAAATTAATCCCTATTCACATTACCGGTGATAGGAAACATCATCCAACCCCATCTCATGCTTCAAATAACACCAAAATTTCATTGGAACACATCTTGTCTTGAACTACCAAAAATCTTCCTGTCTCAAAGAATGCCCTAGAAAACCTATCAAACAACCTCATCATGAGAAAATCCATATATCATTGGAAATATCTCTGAATCATATTTCCAATTGAACTTGAATAATCTCAAAATCCCTATGTAGCTTAAGTTATTCTCATTTTACTGAACCTGCTATTTGAGATCCCAAAACTATCCTTTGACTAGTCAACCTTTTTGGATCTCAAAAAACCATGAAACTGTATGAGCATTTCTTAAAACCTCGATGGAAATAAATAAAAAACTCCCAATAATCATGCACCATCAATTTCTCATGATGCTCCTTTGGACCATCTTGTCCTAAGACCTTCTTCTCTAGAAACTATTATTTTTAGGTGGGGCCCACATACATCACCATGACCTAAATCATACATTTATGGAAATATAATAGAGTCCTATAAATAACCCATTTTTTTTAATTTTTATGAATCGATAAAAACTCGGGTTAGTATACTTCATTCTCTGCAAACTGCTCCTAGCTAGGGTTTAACTAGGGTTTTATACCACTTTAATACCTTCTTAACATTCATTCATAAAAACTTGACAATCAAATGACCTTATTGTTTCTGTGAAACCTTATAAAATAATCATATAATATTCCCTAAAATCTACAAGGTCCCATGAAAAACACATTTTTCACAACGAGCATCAAAAGTTGCACTTCGAGCTGGAATTACACTTGATTTTGACCCTGTCTTACAAAATCAATCATAACTAGAAAAATACAAATGATGGGCACCTAAAATTGTTTTTGAGTGCATCATGAATCATCCCTCTATCATCTATAATCATTATAATATAAATTCCATGGCTCAAAATCTCCAGTCAAGAAGACTTACCTATGCTTGCATGCTAGATCTTCACTCTATAAGTTAGGGCCAACTAAAATAATGCAATAACTAAATAAGAAACCTATTCAAATGACCCAAACATACCTCATATGCCATGATACACCTGATTTCATACTTCCATGATCTCATCTAACTCTAACCCACTCTGTCACTCCTACAAGCAAACATACCTGCTCCTAATGAGCACTTGTAACCAAGTGATCCACCTGTACATGTAGCATACCACTAATGTGAGTGCTTAAGAACCCAAAAATAATATTAGAATTCATGTCAACATGCTAACTAAAAAACCAAGAAGCTCAATACTACAAAGAAACACCTCCTAGGCACCTGTATGGGCTTACTAGAGTAATCACAACTCACTGAATCATACTGTAGTCAACTAATACACATCTAAAACATCATGTTAAAACCATATATATCATCATGAAATCATCATATAACATTATATTTGTCATTAATTAAAAATATAATGACAAAAACTATTAGGATCACATGCCAACAATCTCCCCCTGTTTCATTGATGGAAAACCACCCTGAACTTCTCCCCCTTTTACATTAATGACAAATGCATAACTTTAGCTCACTTTCTTTAAATTATTCAGCTTCATACCATCATGTTTTGGCTGGAAACATCAACCAAATGTCTCAAAGTGACTCCTCTTTTTTTTTCACAAAATTGAATCTTGCCTTCATTTTAGGCATGCAAGTAATAAGCTTCCCCCTGGAAGAAGCACTTCAAACATCTGATCATCACCGAAAATCATGAAGGAAGCATAAAATCACCTGTGGTATGGGCAAAAAAAATAATTTCCAACCTCCTAGGCATGCAAAACAAGCATAGATTCACCTTGTACCCTTTTTTTGAGCTTCTTTACAACTCTATAATAGTCTATAGTCTAAGTCATACATATTTGAATGGTACATGAGAACACCATTTCAAACCCATGAAGGAACAACTAGGCACTCCCCCTGTCTTGGACACAAAACATACACCATAATATCACTCAAAAAAATCTGTCTCAACTCACTGTAGCACTATCTTAGTCTTCACTTGGAGGGCGAAAAACAACATTTTAGCCCAAAACTAGATCATTTCATCACTTGAATTCACTCTACATATTCACCATGAAAATATCATACAAAGGATTGAAAGACATTATTTTACTTCAACACTACTATCATCATGCAAATCATGAGCACCTACAAGCCTGTAGGATGCTAATATGGAGCAAGAACAAGTTCTCAAGCCATGAAAAGCAACTAGGACCTCATCTACTACAATTACTTGCAAACCATGATATATATGAAAGTAAACACCTATTTGAAATGAGAATAAGATTTGGAAAACATGGCATACCACTAAAAACATCCTACTCTACCTCCGGTAGATCTATGGATAGACAAGCCAACAGTGTGCAGGGCATAGCCCCTCTTTGAGACAGCAAAGCGAAACTGGTTTATTGCTATTCTACCAGCAGGAATCTGCGCAAGTCCTACAGTATTCTGCCTTCAGGGGTTTGGGATCTCATCCCAGTTGGGGTATTTCTGACTGTGAGCAGAAAGGGACGAAGGGAAGAGAGGAGATAGGATAGTTCTGAAGGGAGAAAAGAAATGAATTCCAAAGCAGAAAGGTCAGAAGGTTTATGTTTTGGGATTGGTAATAAACGGAGCCAAACCTACTTGCATAAACAAACAAAGCAATACTGATGAACAAATGACAAAAAAGTAGAGATAGATCTAACAGAATAAACACACAGATCTGACATAAGAAAGGTCTGATGCACATAACACATGTATTCAGCACAAAGTCTCAATATTTGTATTAATGTTTTCTTCTGTTACAAAAAGTACAAAGCCTTTTCTTCTCACTTCTATTTTTCATCTAAAAAATGTCCACCTTTGAATATAACAAATATCCAAGTATATATAGAAGGAGAAGGAGAGAAGAAGGCAAAAAGAAACCAACAACTAATTACAAAAATTTACAAAATATCTAAAAGTCAACTGTTGACTTTGGGCAATTTGGTGGATAACAACATCTCATGGTGCAACATGGATGATGTCATCATTTGTGCCAACAAACTTTTAAATATTACAAAAAGAGAACATCCTAGGAGGAAGGAGCCTATTCGTCGTCGTCCCACGGCTGGAAGGGAGTATCCTGCTTCTGCTCAGGAGAGGAAATGTGGAATTGAGCCCGATACTCCATGAATTTGCTAACCATCGGTTGAAGTTGATCCTGAGCAGGACCCTTGGTGTGATCGCCGATGACTTCACAAGTCTCCCGTTCATCTCTGAGTCTCTCTGGGAGCTTGAAGTATTCATTACCTGCCTCCATCAGGTATCCAACAAAATCACGGCAGGCCAGAAGGTTGTTGATAGATTCTGCATCAAAAGTCACTTCTGACCCTAACCCTTGCGACGCGATCTCCTTAAAGATCCGAATAGTGTCATCTGCCTTCCTCAAGGCATATGATGGGGTGAGCAAGCCTGGAGACATCCTTAAGATGATCTGCTCCATTTGATGCATTGCATCCAAGGCTTCCTCCTTGATTTTATCAATTTTCTCCAAGACGAACTCCATCTGATCAACCCGATAGTCCAAAGCAGCAAGGACTTTGTTGGGTGCTCTGGGGTGATCGAAGACGCCGAATTTCACTAAGTCATCGACTGGGTAGTCGAGCATCTTTTGGAATGTCTCATGTTGTAACCTAGCATGGTCCAACTCTTGGGAGATAGGTCCCACAATTGCCTGGAGTTCCTTGTTAGCCTGATCAATATTCTGATATAGCTCTGTGAACTTTACGATTACTTCCTCACTATCTTTGAGGATTTGGTCTCTCCAGGCGGATACTGCCATACCTTGTTCACCAATCTTGGCGTATTCGTTTATCTTTTCCTGGCTAAGGGCCTCAGGAGTTTCAGTGGCAGTTGTAGGAGGTGCACTGCCCATTTTCTGCAGGGTTTGGAGAAGATGTCTATTCTGCTCTTTCAGTATCCTCTTCTCTTCCTTTGCTTCCTAAAGCTTTTTACAAAGGGCATCCATTGCAGATAGGGCCTCTCCCTGTAGGCTTTCTGAGGATGTTCCCATCGTGACCTGTGTCACTGTATAATCTGTAGGAGACAGATCCTTTTTGTCCTTTGTGGGATCAGGGTATGCGATCTCCATTACCCTTTCACCTGAAGCACTTTGAGAGAAGTGGGTTATCAGCTTTTGCTTCTTAGCTCCTTTTGTTGGAATGATGGAGAAGTCCATAGGTGTAATGGGGACTTTCCTCTTATGCTGGCTCAGGTGCTTGGAGATCCATTCTGGACTTAAGGGAGTGGGACCAGAGGGAGAAGAGGGAAATGGAGGAAGAAGAAGGAGCAACTACAGTGAACAAGGGGAAATGGGTTGAGACGCTTGGCGGTGGCATTGATAAAGAAGCCGAAACTCCAACGCTCACAGGGGTAGGAGTCACTGTAGGAGAGGAAACCATGGGGGTGGAAGGGATCTGAGAGATGAGGGAAGAAATACTGGGGGACAGCTCCGCGAGGGAAGAGAAGATGGAGGAAGAGGAAGGGGGAACAGTAGAAGACGGGGGAGAAGACACAACCAGAGGAGTGGTTGCTTGAGTGACGCAAGGAGGGGAAGGAGGAGCGGGAGATGGGATGGTGGGAACTTCAGTAGTTACAGCAGTGGCAACATCCTGAGTGGATGTGCCCGTTGGAACACTTACCACCTGTTCTTTTTCTGGGGAGACCAGGGCATACGACCTGCTCCTGGGTGGCGGAAGGAGGACTCTCGGGAGCTTGCTCCTGAGTAGCGCTTGATTCCCCTTCTTTGTCTTTCCCTTTTCCCTTTGGCAAGTGCTTTGGTCTAGCAGGTGCATTACCCAAAGGAGACGTGGTGAAGTCTACCCCTAGGTAGATGAGACCGTTATACCTGCACCAATGCTCTGTGCGCTGCAAAGTGCCCTTAACCCTCTCCTCAATAGTTTGAGGTGCCCTTGTTCTATCTATCTCGGAAAATGGCCAATTGTCCCCATCCGTATCTAGATAGACCTGATCAACTTCTTGATCAGTCATTTGGAAACCTTTCGGGACAATGGCCATGCCATATTGGATGATTTCTGCTAGGGCTAGGCGGGAGTGATCCTTCCTTCTGAGCTCGACCTCATGATACAGATCGATGTAGATATCCTCGATCTGTGGGATGGATTGGATCGAGCTTTGCCCTTTGGAGGCAATTGTGAGGATCAAAGGTTGGCCTTGCCAGGAAATTGTGTTTCAAGTTAAGCAATTCCAGTTCTGCAAACATTTCTGGGCTTTGGTGTGAGAAGTGCAGGTGTACCTACCCACTGTGAGGGGGAATGGAGTTCCACCCTTCTTTCTTTTCAGGCACTTCTCATGATATGTGATAAGCTACCTAGACAGCTCCAATAGGATCAGCTTAGGCCCCGCATACCTTGGCAGCTTGGTGGGCTCCCCAAGAAGTTGGCGGCCCTGAGATAGGTGAAAGTGGGGAATTGCATAAATAACGCCCCCCACTTCTCTGTGGCAGTCACTATGCTCTTGGTCATCCGACCGTGAGTCATATTGGGCCTCAAGAGGTAGATGATGCCATAGAAGAAGGCATTGTTGATCTTATTGAACTGTGGGATGTTGTTTTCCAGTCTCAACTCTGGATAATATTCATATATTTTCACTTGGGGCCACACCCCGCATCGGCTCAGTGCTGGGTAATCTCTTTCTGAAGCAGCAACGTATACCACGTAGGAGTTCATGTAGAACCTCCCCATTGTTGAGAGTTGTTGGAGTTGCTCAGAGATGGTGCTGCTGATGATTTCTGCCCATTCAAAATGTTGATCTGGGACATTTTTGCTCATAGTTTCCAGATACCTGAGCATCCATTTGTGGAAGTAATGGGCATCAGGAAGCCCAAACACCCTACTCAGGAAGGTTATGGTGTCGCTCAGCTCCTCTGAGAAGTCACTGCGATGAATAACCTATGGCCACCTGGTTATTACCTTCTTGTTCTTCAGATACACTTCATTCATGAACTGCATGCATTTGTCCTCATTTTCATCCCATGCCTTTATGCAGTCTTCTTGGCTTATTGCCACGAAGTGCCGGTGGTGGGGGATACCCAACATGATTTCAAAGTGTCGGGCAGTGAGGTTGATTATAACCTCACCCTTTTCATTCTCGACACACCTTGTGTCCTTATTGTAGTAGCGGGCCACCACCATCATGAATTCATTGTTCACCGCGCTCACGGGAATTCCCCCAGCGAAGTGTAGTCCACTTCCGACCAATTTTTCCATCCATGGACTGCCTGTGACCCTTCTGGTTCTGGCCCAGAAATCCTCCATATCAATGTGGCCAAGTTCAGAATCCCTAATGTCCAAGTCACATTCTGCAAGGGACTCGGGCATCCTGACCCTTTGGTATTTGTACTTCATTTCTTCTTCCGTGAGTTTGGCCTTACCCTTAGACTTGGTTGGCCTCTTACTTGATGAAGACATGTGTGAATCTGAGTTCAGTTGCTGATCTGTAAGAAGAAGCAAGGAAGTCCACCGCAGAAGAGCCATGTTAGCTATTAGATCATCCATCAAAGCTTTACAGAATGAAGAGTTAGCAATTTAGAAGCTTCTGGGCGCAGGGCGCAGCTATACTGCAGGCTGCAAGGTCAGAAAAGCAAGGCACAATGCTGGAGAGTGTTGCATGGATAAAAACAACGCAAAGGGGCACAGGGCACAGAAATATTACACAAAACACTCAGATGTTGATGTAGGCGGGATTGTGCCTGCGCCATATGAAGGGTTTAAACTGGGCGCAGATTATCTTGGTGTTGCAAGGCGGCAGGGTGCGCCAATGGCGCAGATATGGAACATGTTGCAAAACATTTTTATGCACCAAAGGGTGCAGAATTAAAGGATGCATCATTGAGTTAAGGTGCGCCAAGGGGCTTTTGGCGCGGTGCAGGAAGAGTTTGCATGACATTCAGATGTTGGTGTAGTGGGATTTGCGCCTGCGCCTGCATTAGGGTTTTGAGATTTTTATAAGGCGCAGGGAGGGTGCATGCTGCAGGAAGGGACAGTGCGCCCCTTGGCGTGACTGTGTTTTGTGCAACAACGATTTTGTTTGTGCCAAAGAGAAAGGCCGTGGCTTTGGATATATTAACTTTAGATTTTCTCTCTCTCTCAGGTTTGTGGTTTTGGCCTCTTTCAACATAGATTTGGACAGCGAGGGGAACAGAGCGAAGAGGATCCTGGATTCATTTTTGAGACAAAGCCCTCCAGGCCAGCAGATCTGGAAGGAGGGTAAAACTGGTTTAGGGGGGAGAGAAGATTGCAAAACAGGTTGGAGGTTGTGTTTTATTTCTTTAGATTCATTTCTTTGTTTTTTTTTTAACAACCAACCTCAAAACAATACAGAAAACCACAAACAATCACCACAAGAAAAGCAAGGACCACTTACCAGGAATATATAGAATGGAAGAAATGATACGGGGTCCACGAATGTGACGTAAAGCGACACGGGGATGACAGGAGCGCTGACAGGTGCAGAGGAATTAACTTTTTCACGTGTTTTCAATCGTGAAAATGACAGGTCGGATGCGCCTATTTATAGCAAAAGGCGTAATAAATGCACCACCAACTTTTTCAAAGGGCGCACCAAAATAGATGCCAACATGAAATTATTTGCGCCATTGGCATGGATTTGGGACTGTCGACATTACCTTTTTAGTGCCTTGGCACACCATTCGGGGGCACAACAATTTTAGTGTCGACAGGGTGGCGCATGCGCCTTGCGCAGGTTTGAAGGGCGCATCATGGGAAGGTGCAACATTTGGAATGTCGACACTCCAAAGGATGCGCCAAAGGAATAGAAGAGGGTGCAAATGCATTTGATGTTACATGAATAAAATCTGCGCCCAGCCAAAAAAGGACCAAATGACTAAGTTCGAAAAACTAGATTTTCCTGGAAAGGGATTTTATGCCAATCCGAAATGCTAGGGGACCTAGGTGGGGAACCAAAACAAAATTTTGGTATGGTTACCTAAAATTGCCCTTGTCAATTTTACAGGATAACAGCTGGCTCTTTCTGGGGACTATCTTTGAGTGAAGCTTAAGGGTAGAGAATCCCAGATCAACATGTGCCTATCCATTGGGTTACAGAGTCAAAAACAAGGGCGAAAAAAGGAAAACACACAACCAACAAGAGAAAACACACGACAAAAAGCAAACACACAACTAAAGCAAACTGTACAAAGAAGAGAGCAAGCTCTACTTCCTGAATATTTTGAGATGCTGCCCGCTATAGGGAAGCGGGAGCTCAGTTCCATCTAGATACGAGAGATAGAAGCTATTCTCTCCGTTGAGCTGCTTGATCTTGAAAGGCCCTCTCCATAGAGAATCAAATTTTCCGTGCATGCCCTTTGGCTCTCTTCGCTTGTCCCACAAAAGGACGAGATCTCCCACCTGAAAATCTCTCTGCTTGGCCTTTTATCGAACAGTCTCTTGACTTGATTCTGATGTTTGGTGATCCTGTCGACCACTTTTACTCTCTTTTCTTCAAGCTCTGTTAGATACATGACCCTCTTTTCAAGAGAATTCTGGAAAGTCTCATCTTCGATCGCTCGTGCCAAGCGCAGAGCAGGAAGTTCCGCAGAAATGGGAAGCTCAGCGTCGATTCCATATAATACTTGAAAAGGTGACATACCGAGGGACCTCTTTGGAGTAATACGGTCTGCCCACAAAGCATCATACAATGACTTGTGCCATGACCGCTGATTCTCATCAACTAGCTTCCGTATGATGGTCACTAAGTTCTTATTGCTGGATTCTGCCTGACCATTTCCCTGGGGGTAATAATCTGAGGCGTGGGCCAAGGTTATCCCATATTCATAGCAAAAACTGATAACTTCCCGTGAGGAGAAGTTGGAAGCATTATCAACAACGATCTTGTGTGGAACGCCAAACCTTACAATGATACTTTCTTTGATGAAGTTGCAAACAATTTCAGAGGTGGCATTCTTAACGGGTATGGCTTCCACCCATTTGGTGAAGTAATCTGTTGCTGTTAGGACATAACTATGTCTGGCACTTGATTGGGGATGTAGTGCTCCGATAAAGTCGATTCCCCATTTCCTGAATGGTTCGTCAATAATGATGGGCCTGAGGGGAAAAGCAGCCAATTTTGGTTTGCCAACAAACTGTTGGCAGAGCTCACATTTTGCTACCCAGGTGGCTGTATCCTGAAATAGCGTTGGCCAATAGTACCTAGCCCAGATGATCTTGTGTGCTGTCACAGATGAGGAAAAGTGACCACCACAGGCTGAGTCATGAAAACTTTCTAGCAATTTTACCTGCTGCGGCTTGTCAACGCATCGCAAGAAGATGCCATCAATCCCCCGCTTGTATAAACCGTCATCCCAGATGACATATCTGGCTGCTCTGAGCTTTATGGTATGCTTCTCCTTTGAAGTTAGATGAGCTGGACACTCACCGTAAGTGAGAAAGAAAGTGATATCGGAATACCATTCGTCGCTAGTTGCAACAAATAGAACCATAGGTAGAGAATCAGCTTTCTCCAGCTGGCCTTGCATTCCATCGATGCAATCATCTTTTTCTTTAGGGACCTCTGAATCTTTGTTTTCAGCCATAAGCTGACATAGGCCCTTGCCTCTTACCAGCTTGGTTGGTTTTATGTCTAGATCATACTCTTGGACCTTTGCGATCCAATTCCCTCGTAAGCTTCCTAACTCCTGTTGAGTTAAGATAGACTTAACTGCCGTGTCAGGAACCAGCACCACCGTATGAGAGTTCAGGATGTAGTACCAGAAATTCTTGACTGCTTTGACAATGGCGAAGGCGTGTTTTTCCAACTGAGACATCTTCAATTCATGAGGCTTGAGAGGAGAACTCATGAACGCTATTGGAGATTCAACATCCTCAGAGTTCTTTTGCATTAAGATGGCTGATACAGTATGCTCAGATGCATAACTGTACATGATAAAATCCTTGGAGAAGTCGGGACATACCAGGACTGGGTGCATGAGCAACAGAGGCTTTTATATCCTTGAATGACTGTCTTTCCTTCTTCGCTCCACCAGAAATTTTGTGACCCTTTCATCATATTTGATATGTGGCGAGTCTTTTCAGCAAAGTCAGGAACAAAGCGTCTGAGAAAATTCACTTTTCCGAAGGAGTGAACACCGGTCTTGCTTGTAGGTAAGGTAAGGCTCTGAATGGCCTTAACCCTTTCAACATCTATCTTTGTCCCTTCCTTGCTTACAACGTGTCCCAGCAACTTTCCTTCAGTGACTCCGAAAACAAACTTTTTCAGATTTAGGGAAATCCCGTGTTCTCGGCATCTAATCAATACTTGCTCCAAATGATCACAATGATTGCTTCACTTTTTTGAGAACACAGTTAAGTCATCCAAGTAAACTACGATGACCTTTCCCATCATACCTTTGAATGCGAAGTCCATTGCTCGCTGAAAGGTGGCACCAGCATTGGTCAAGCCAAAAGGCATCCTGCTATAGGCGAATGTGCCCCAGGGAGTAGTGAATGCTGTTTTGAATCGGTCTTCAGGCGAGACTTCAATCTGATTATAGCCTGAAAAACCGTCAAGCATGGACAACATTTCTGAACCAGTTACTGCCTGCAAACCTGATCCATTATGGGTAGTGGGTAGTTGTCCTTCAAGGATGCTTGATTCAGGTTGTGGAAATCTACGCATATGCGTATCTCGCCATTCTTCTTTCACACTGGCACGATGTTTGCTACCCAGGTACTGTGATGGATAGGAAAAATGATCCTTGCATCCAGCATCTTCTGTATTTCTACCTGGATGGTACCCGAGATCTTGGGATTGTAGTGCCTCTGTTTCTGGTGAAAAGGTTTGACATCTTCTTTCAACGGGATGTCATGCTGAACGTCCTTCGGCTTGAAAGACTTTAGATCAGCATAAGACCATGCCAATACGTCCATATATTTCTTCAGCAATTTGACAAACTTCCACTTTTCTTCAGGTGTGCAACATTTCCCAATGTTCACAAGCTGCGGATGTTCCATAGTACCCAGATTAACCGATTCAGTCTCTGGAGAGGAGTTAGGATCATCTTGCCGCTTCTTCTTGACAAAACGATCATGTTTGTCAAACAATCGTTCTAGAGAGACTAAACCTTTTGGGATTTTATTTCCTTTGAGCTGACATATGCCATCACCTCCTTTTGATTCGTTTGCTTGATCAGTGACAGATTCACGGCATGCAGAAGTAGATCCTTCAAAATGAAGCTCACTGAAATTTTTCTGCCTTCTCTAGAAAGGCAATAAGTTGATTGTCATCGTTGAATACCTGCCAGTGCTGAGAATTGTCTGGCACGCTTGGGCGGAAGACTACCTCAATAGTATATGTGTCTATTTTCAACCCTGGGTGAGGGAGCATGAGAGACGCTGAGACGGCCAGTGAATCGGCCATGTCATTCTGAGCTCTTGGAATGGCTTTTATTGAGAAGGCATCAAATTCCTCAATGTTGTCCCATACTGCGTTGCGGTAATGCCTGAGCCTTTCATTCTTTACTTGGTATATTCTTTTTACTTGATTCACGACTAGCTCGGCATCACCCTGTACTTTTAGGTTCTTGATTCCCCTTTCTTTTGCAGCTTGCATGCCAAGTAGCAAAGATTCATATTCAGCAGTATTATTCGTGTTGAAAAACTGCAACTTGAAAGAGAGAGGAAAAATCTCCTCCTCAGGAGATATTAGCACAACTCCAGCACCGCATCCGCTAGTTGCACAACTGCCATCAAACTGTAATGTCCAAATCTTGTTAAGGTCCTCCTCTTGGACGAGAACGTCCATTTTATCAGACTCAGTAGATAAGAAGTAGTTCCCCATCCCTGATGATTCGAAGAGAATTTGGGCTTTGGGGTCATCAGAATTGGTGACCAAGTACTTCTTTTGTGATTCAGGCTCCAATGTCTGCATTACACCCTTGACGGGGATTCTGGCCTTGGACCAGTCCATATAAATCTCTCCACCAACTTCTCTGCAAAAGCTCTTCTTCCTAGTAGAATTCCATATGCCGCTGGGATATCAGCAATGAGGATGGTCATCTTTACTCTTTTCTCTGGGAATGCTGCAAAGGTGAACTGTGCGTCTTTGATCTGACCAATCAATGGAACTTGTTTGGTTTCCATGGAGTAACATCTGCCGAAAGGCTTGGTAAGAGTGAGGCCCAAAGCATGGGTGACCTTTGCCGGCATGACATTATCGGAAGCCCCAGAATCAATTATGCAGTTGCTTAGCTTGTGACCATTGATTAGGAGGGAGAGATAAAAAGGTTCAATTTTTCCTGACACGGAAGTCGAGGCCACATTTATGCGAGATGCAGGAGGAGTGGAAAGGATTCCTTTCAGGGAGACATGGGAACTATGACAGCTTGGCTTTGGATATATTCAGTCAATCTTACAAGTTGCTCAGGGTTTGACTGAAGATATTCAGCCTCAGACATTTGAATCTTGGTCTTTTTAGCATGATCGATTATGTCGAATGTGACCAAGGGTTGCGTTGATGAGGGAATGAGTCCCTCACTTCACGGTGGTAGGGTAGGATTACTGGTCTTTATGGGAATAGAAGAAGGCTGATTTGGAGGAGAGATGGGGGGAAAAGATTTTTTTGTAAAAGACTTAATAGGAGGTTGAGCAGGAAGAGGATTACCTCTTTTAGCAATGGTTGGAGGCGTGTTAGACACAACCTTCTCTTTTTGTATCCTGGCAGCAACTTCTGATTCTTTTCCTTGAGAGCGGGTGAAAACAGCATATGACTGTCCACTTGCGTACCCTTGGGTACCCTCTTCATCATCAGATTCTTCATCTTCAAATTCCATATACCCAATTGTAGAGTCACCAGTCGGTTCACCGACATCTTGATCATCTTCCTGCCTGGGGATGAAGGTTCTTCATAATTTTGTTCCTCTTCTTCAACCTCGACCAGGGCATTGACCAGAGGGGCCTCAAGTGCCAACCGTGGAGCAGTTGCAGGCAAATGTGGCCTTTGAGGGGCATTGTTGGAAGTGAAATTTCTCCGTGGGATATCCCGGTATGAAGTGCTAGGAGAAGCTTGAGCCAATTGCTTCTTCAACGTGAGCAAGTCGTTCGCCATCTTCTGGAATGTCGGATCTGATGAAGTGGCTTGAGAAGGGGTTGAAGCTTTGGGCTTGGATGGCTCACATTTTAATTGCCAGATATAAGTAGGTTGTCTTCTATCCGAATGGCAGTAGCTTGAGCAAGAACCAGGGTGGTAATTTGTTCTTGTAAGAGTAAGAAACTTACTCTTGAGCTCATGGCGTTCATAAAGAAACACTTTTGATTTTCTGGTGTTGGTAGCATGGACAGGTAGCACACGGTTAATTAGTGAATTGAAACGAGTGATAAAATCGTGCATGGTTTCATTGACTTCCTTCTTTAGGTGAGTGATCTTGGACAGTAACGCAAACGCATCTTCTGAAGGCTTATACCTTTCTTCAAATGCAGTTCGTAATGTGGCCCAACTAGTGATAGATCCGGCCGACAAATGTTGGAACCACTCTGCTATGGGTCCTTGCAAGGTCTCTAGAAAGAGGCGTACTGATACATCTTCATGGGTCACATCCAGGATGCTGCATGACATGATGAATGCAGATATATGTGAATCCGTGCTTTGGTTTCCACTCCCATCAAATCTTGGGAAATTCTTTCAGTTTCCATGAGGGAGTGCATGAACAGGATGTGGTAACGCAAGAGGGCCCATAGCATTTCCCCATGGTACTGCCATTTGAAAAGCTGGAAAGAGGATGCAAGCTGGGAGTGCGGTTCTGCTGAGCAACAAAGTGCTGCAAAGGGATGTGGAGGCTCCTTGCGAAAAACGGTTCTTTCGTGGAGGCGAGACACTTCTGGCTGACCGATCGGCTGAACTCAACGATGAGAAGTGTGCTGGTGTAATACTGAAGTTTTGCCTTTGAAGTAGATCAAAAATAGGATCAACTTCTCCACGAGCTCTCCTGCTACGAGTAAATGGTTCACCTGCCAGTGTATCTTTCAGATCTGTAATGTTTTTAGAGCAGATTTAAAAACTCTTTTTGGTTGTACTTGCTGATTTTCTGATTTTTTTGACAAAAATCAGCAGCATGTACTTTTCTAAATATTTAATTTTATCCCTCTTTTGAAAACCGATTGCGGTTTAATGACAAAGAATCAATGAGGATAAAATGATGGTTAAACTTAGCAAGCTGATTTTTGGATCTTAGAGTTGACTTTTTGCAAGGGTTTGAAATTTTTGTAAAACATATCAGAAACTCAGATCTACGGAAATATACGGGTTTTTGTAAAAACTTAGCGAACTAAAGATCTCTGACTAGCCCAGATCTATGGATCTCTGAAGAAAATTTTCAGTTTGGATCACTTTTGCAAAATTTTTGGATTTTAAGCAAAAAGTTAAGATTTGCAAACAGGTAGTGATTTTTGCAGTTTTATCAATTTTCTTAGTTACTTTAGCAACATGTTAGTGTCCTTTAACCGACACAACACTCACATAGATCTGTTTCGTTCCCCAGTAGAGTCACCAAAAAATTATTGGTCTGAAAATCTGTCGGTTGGGCAGATCTATGGATAGACGAGCCAACAGTGTGCAGGGCATAGCCCCTCTTTGAGACAACAAAGCGAAACTGGTTTATTGCTATTCTACCAGCAGGAATCTGCGCAAGTCCTACAATATTCTGCCTTCAGGGGTTTGGGATCTCATCCCAGTTGGGGTATTTCTGACTGTGAGCAGAAAGGGACGAAGGGAAGAGAGGAGATAGGATAGTTCTGAAGGGAGAAAAGAAATGAATTCCAAAGCAGAAAGGTCAGAGGGTTTATGTTTTGGGATTGGTAGTAAACGGAGCCAAACCTACTTGCATAAACAAACAAAGCAATACTGATGAGCAAATGACAAAAAAGTAGAGATAGATCTAACAGAATAAACACACAGATCTGACATAAGAAAGGTCTGATGCACATAACACATGTATTCAACACAAAGTCTCAATATTTGTATTAATGTTTTCTTCTGTTACAAAAAGTACAAAGCCTTTTCTTCTCACTTCTATTTTTCATCTAAAAAATGTCCACCACTTGAATATAACAAATATCCAAGTATATATAGAAGGAGAAGGAGAGAGAAGGCAAAAAGAAACCAACAACTAATTACAAAATATTTACAAAATATCTAAAAGTCAACTGTTGACTTTGGGCAATTTGGTGGATGACAACATCTCATGGTGCAACATGGATGATGTCATCATTTGTGCCAACAAACTTTTAAATATTACAAAAAGAGAACATCCTAGGAGGAAGGAGCCTATTCGTCGTCATCCCGCGGCTGGAAGGGAGTATCCTGCTTCTGCTCAGGAGAGGAAATGTGGAATTGAGCCCGATACTCCATGAATTTGCTAATCATCGGTTGAAGTTGATCTTGAGCAGGACCCTTGGTGTGATCGCCGATGACTTCACAAGTCTCCCGTTCATCTCTGAGTCTCTCTGGGAGCTTGAAGTATTCATTACCTGCCTCCATCAGGTATCCAACAAAATCGCGGCAGGCCAGAAGGTTGTTGATAGATTCTGCATCAAAAGTCACTTCTGACCCTAACCCTTGCAACGCGATCTCCTTAAAGATCCGAATAGTGTCATCTGCCTTCCTCAAGGCGTATGATGGGGTGAGCAAGCCTGGAGACATCCTTAGGATGATCTGCTCCATTTGATGCATTGCATCCAAGGCTTCCTCCTTGATTTTATCAATTTTCTCCAAGACGAATTCCATCTGATCGACCCGATAGTCCAAAGCAGCAAGGACTTTGTTGGGTGCTCTGGGTGATCGAAGATGCCTGAATTTCACTAAGTCATCGACTGGGTAGTCGAGCATCTTCTGGAATGTCTCATGTTGTAACCTAGCATGGTCCAACTCTTGGGAGATAGGTCCCGCAATCGCCTGGAGGTCCTTGTTAGCCTGACCAATATTCTGATATAGCTCTGTGAACTTTACGATTACTTCCTCACTATCTTTGAGGATCTGGTCTCTCCAGGTGGATACTGCCATGCCTTGTTCACCAATCTTGGCGTATTCGTTTATCTTTTCTTGGCTAAGGGCCTCAGGAGTTTCAGTGGCAGTTGTAGGAGGTGCACTGCCCATTTTCTGCAGGGCTTGGAGAAGATGTCTATTCTACTCTTTCAGTATCCTCTTCTCTTCCTTTTCTTCCTGAAGCTTTTTGCAAAGGGCATCCACTACAGATAGGGCCTCTCCCTGTAGGATTTCTGAGGACGTTCCCATCGTGACCTGTGTCACTGTATAATTTGTAGGAGACAGATCCTTTTTGTCCTTTGTGGGATCGGGATACGTGATCTCCATTACCCTTTCACCTGAAGCACTCTGAGAGAAGCGGGTTATCGGCTTTTGCTTCTTAGCTCCTTTTTGTTGGGATGATGGAGAAGTCCATAGGTGCAATGGGGACTTTCCTCTTATGCTGGCTCAGGTGCTTGGAGATCCATTCTAGACTTAAGGGAGTGGGACCAGAGGGAGAAGAGGGAACGGAGGCAGAAGAAGGGGCAGCTACAGTGAACAAGGGGAAATGGGTAGAGATGCTTGGTGGTGGCATTGATAAAGAAGCTAAAACTCCAACGCTCACAGGGGTAGGAGTCACTGTAGGAGAGGAAACCGTGGGGGTGGAAGGGATCTGAGAGATGAGGGAAGAAATACTGGGGGACAACTCCGCGAGGGAAGAGAAGATGGAGGAAGAGGAAGGGGGAACAGTAGAAGATGGGGGAGAAGACACAACCAGAGGAGCGGTTGCTTGAGTGACACGAGGAGGGGAAGGAGGAGCGGGAGATGGGATGGTGGGAACTTTAGCAGTTACAGCAGTGGCAACATCCTGAGTGGATGTGCCCGTTGGAACACTTACCACCGCTTCTTTTTCTGGAGATACAGGGTTACTACCTGCTCCTGGGTGGTGGAAGGAGGACTCTCGGGAGCTTGCTCTTGAGTAGTGCTTGATTCCCCTTCTTTGTCTTTCCCTTTTCCCTTTGGCAAGTGCTTTGGTCTAGTAGGTGCATTACCCAAAGGAGACGTGGTGAAGTCTACCCCAAGGTAGATGAGACTGTTATACCTGCACCAATGCTCTGTGCACTGCAAAGTGCCCTTAACCCTCTCCTCAATAGTTCTGAGGTGCCCTTGTTCTATCTATCTCAGCAAATGGCCAATTGTCCCCATCCGTATCTAGATAGACCTGATCAACTTCTTGATCAGTCATTTGGAAACCTTTCGGGACAATGGCCACGCCATATTGGATAATTTCTGCCAGGGCCAGGTGGGAGTGATCCTTTCTCCTGAGCTTGACCTCATGATACAGGTTGATGTAGATATCCTCGATCTGTGGGACATGGATTGGATCGAGCTTTTCCTTTGGGAGGAAATTGCAAGGATCGAAGGTTGGCCTTGCTGGGAAATTGTGTTTTAAGTTAAGCAACTCCAGTTCTGCAAACATTTCCCAGGCTTTGGTGTGAGAAGTGCAGGTGTACCTACCCACTGTGAGGGGGAATGGAGTTCCACCCTTCTTTCTTTTAAGGCACTTCTCATGATATGTGATAAGCTTGCCTAGACAGCTCCAATAGGATCAGCTTAGGCCCTACATACCTTGGCAGCTTGGTGGGCTCCCCTAAGAAGTTGGAAGCCCTGAGATAGGTGAAAGTGGGGAATTATGTAAATAACGCCCCCCACTTCTCTGTGGTAATTACTATGCTCTTGGTCATCCGACCATGAGTCATATTGGGCCTCAAGAGTTAGATGATGCCATAGAAGAAGGCATCGTTGATCTTACTGAACTGTGGGATGTTGTTTTCCAGTCTCAACTCTGGATAATATTCATATATTTTCACTTGGGGCCACACCCCACATCGGCTCAGTGCTGGGTAATCTCTTTTGGAAGCAACAACGTATACCACGTAGGAGTTCATGTAGAACCTCCCCGTTGTTGAGAGTTGTTGGAGTTGCTCAGAGATGGTGCTGCTGATGATTTCTGCCCATTCAAAACATTGATCTGGGATGTTTTTGCTCATAGTTTCAAGATACCTGAGCATCCATTTGTGGAAGTAATGGGCATCAGGAAGCCCAAACACCCTACTCAGGAAGGTGATGGTGTCACTCATCTCTTCTGAGAAGTCACTGCGATGAATAACCTGTGGCCACCTGGTTATTACCTTCTTATTCTTCAGATATACTTCATTCATTAACTGCATGCATTTGTCCTCATTTTCATCCCATGCCTTTATGCAGTCTTCTTGGCTTATTGCCACAAAGTGCCAGTGGTGGGGGATACCCAACATGATTTCAAAGTGCCGGGCAGTGAGGTTGATTATAACCTCACCCTTTTCATTCTCGACACACCTTGTGTCCTTATTGTAGCAGCGGGCCACCACCATCATGAATTTTTTGTTCACCATGCTCACGGGAATTCCCCCAGGCAAAGTGTAGACCACTTCCAACCAATTTTTCCATCCATGGACTGCCTGTGACCCTTCTGGTTCTGGCCCAAAAGTCCTCCATATCAATGTGGCCAAGTTCTGAATCCCTGATGTCCAAGTCACATTCTGTAAGGGACTCGGGCATCCTGACCCTTTGGTATTTGTACTTCATTTCCTCTTCTATGAGTTTGGCCTTACCCTTAGACTTGGTTGGCCTCTTACTTGATGAAGACATGTGCGAATCTGAGTTCAGTTGCTGATCTGCAAGAAAAGCAAGGAAGTCCACCACAGAAGAGCCATGTTAGCTGTTAGATTGTCCATCAAAGCTTTACAGAATGAAGAGTTAGTAATTTAGAAGCTTCTGGGTGCAGGGCACAGCTATACTGCAGGTTGCAGGGTCAGAAAAGTAAGGTGCAATGCTGGAGAGTGTTGCATGGATAAAAATAGCACAAAGGGGTGCAGGGTGTAGAAAGATTACACAAAACACTCATATGTTGATGTAGGCGGGATTACACCTGCGCCATATGAAGGGTTTAAACTAGGCGTAGATTATCTTGGTGTTGTAAGGTGGCAGGGTGCGCCAATGACGCAGATATGGAACATGTTGCAAAACATTTTTATGCGCCGCAAGGGCACATAATTAAAGGATGCATCATTGAGTTAAGGTGTGCCAAGGGGATTTTGGTGTGGCGCAGGAAGAGTTTGCATGACATTCAGATGCTCGGTGTAGGTGGGATTTGCACCTGCGCCGCTTTAGGGTTTTGAGGATTTTTATAAGGTGCGGGGGAGAAACGTGCTGCAGGCAGGGATAATGCACCCCTTGGTGTGACTATGTTTTGTGCAACAACGCATTTATTTGCGCCAAAGAGAAATCCATGGCTTTGGATATAACTTTAGATTTTCTCTCTCTCTGGACAGGTTTGTGGTTTTCAGCCTCTTTCAACATAGATTTGGACAACGAGGGGAACAGAGTGAAGAGGATCCTGGATTCATTTCTGAGACAAAGCCCTCCAGGCCAGTAGATCTGGAAGGAGGGTAAAACTAGTTTGGGGGGAGATAAGATTACAAAATGGGTTGGAGGTTGTGTTTTATTTCTTTAGATTCATTTCTTTGTTTTTAACAACAACAACCTCTGAAAACAATACAGAAAACTCACAAACAATCACCACAAGAAAAGCAAAGACCACTTACCAGGAATATATAGAATGGAGAGAAACGATGCGGGGTCCACAAATGTGACGTAAAGTGACACGGGGATGACAAGAGTGCTGACAGGTGCAGAGGAATTAACTTTTTCACGTGTTTTCAATCATGAAAATGATAGGTCAGATGCACCTATTTATAGCAAAAGGCATAATAAATGTGCCACCAACTTTTTCAAAGGGTGCACCAAAACAGATGCCAACATGAAATTATTTACGCAATTGGCACAGATTTGGGATTATCGACATTGCCTTTTCAGCACCTTGGCGCACCGTTCAAGGGCGCAACAATTTTAGTGTCGACAGGGTGGCACATGCGCCTCGGCGTAGGTTTGAATGGCGCATCATGGGAAGGCGCAACATTTGGAATGTCGACAGTCCAAAGGATGCGCCAAAGGAATAGAAGAGGGTGCAAATGCATTTGATGTTGCATGAATAAAATCTGCGCCTAACTAAAAAAGGACCAAATGACTAAGTTCGAAAAACTAGATTTTTCTGAAAAGGGATTTTATGCCAATCCGAACGCAAGGGGACCTCAACAGGGAACCAATTTTTTTTTTGGTATGGTTACCTACAAAATTTCCCTTGTCAATTTTACAGGATAACACACTCAGAGATTCATGTACTGCCATACACTTGAAATGATGTCATACTCAATCAATACTTACTTGAAGAACTCAGATAGACTTGAACATTCATTACATATTATGAGAGTCATTAGAACTTCTAATTCACTGTGCACTTCATCCTGAAGCATGTCTCCAGGATTCCTATAGACACTCTTGATGATGATACCATTCTTCATACAAAATGTCAGATGTTCCTCAGCTATGCAATTTTCTTAGGCCTCTTATCCACCTGAAGGTGCAACCTTTTTCGTTACTCTTCATGATTTTGTCTCATTTTTCCTTCCATTTTGATCACTTTGAAGCTTATTTTCAATATACCATCGACATTTTTTGGATACAAATCAAATACATTCTTCAGTTCCTTTAGATTCTAACATGTTAGAATGAAAAAAATTATCTCACTATCACCTTGATGGTTTTCACAATAAAATGAAGTCCATATTTAATTCATGAGAATAGTTCAATCTTAATTTATTGAGAATCCACCTTCCTTGATGAATTTCATAGATATACTGAAGGTCATCATTTTTTGTTGGTCATAGAATTTTAATACCTATTCTTAATGATGAAACTTTGAATGAGAGACACTTGTATCCTATCATCCTTTGGAATGAGATATCCTTATATCATCTGCATAGCTTACATCATCTTAGGAACTCAATTAGGTCTATTACAGTCACAATATGATCTTACAGATAGTACCTTCAATCAACATGACTGATCAATCCAAAATTCCTCATACATGTTTGCATTGAGAAACATATTTACCCTCTTATTTCCATTTTCATAACCTGAGCACACTTTGACTTATGACACTCATTTGAAGCCATCATGTCTTTGGCATCACCTGTAGCATGAAAAATTCAGTCCACTAAATATCGAGTTTTGATTCTTCTTCCTTTATAGAGATAGTGCTCAAAAAACTTGTGCCAACTCAGAAACCTAATTTTCCTTGTCATATTTACTTGACATAGTGATCAGAGACATTTACAACATTTTGAAGCATAACTAAGGTCAACATCACTGCAATTTGGCCCTTTCAATAGTTAATATACAGATCAGGGTTTCAAAGATACAAACCCTCACATGATGAAACAATGTGGTTCAAATTTTTAGAATTTTAGCATGCAATACTCTAATTACCTTGCACCATGAATTTTCACTTGAATTAGGAATCTTATGAAAAAAACACTTCAAACTTGTTTAAGGAACATCTTAAATATTTATAATCAGCTCATGCTCATTCAAAAATCTCAGATGACTACCTACATGCTTAGGTAGTTCATCTCCATCTCACTATAACAACATTTGATTCCTTGAAGAAATGAATACACATTTTATTGATACTAACACTCTAGATCACTATACTCATGCTTTAACAAACATCTAAGATCTCCTAAAGTCCCTCATATTAATGGTCAAACCGAATATTCCACTACTTCTTCATGGCTTATACAACCTTTATGGGATAAATTTCATCCTTTTACAACTTATTTAGACCACACATAGATCTGTGTTACCACGGTTACTCTACTTAATGCATTCACACCAGATATGTATGTGAGATCAACTTCATACCCTTGTTAACATATTTTAACATATTGTAACCACATAACTCAATACCTTCACAGTAATTTGTAGACCCATCTCAGAAATACCTTGCAATCTTCAAATCCTCTACATGTAGCATATTTGTTCTAAGATCATTTATACTTTTCCAGCTAACTTATGCATCTTGAAGTCATCTTGAATGCCTTGAAATATGGACATAATAACATATTTTGGCATTTCCATAGCTCACATACTAGTTTAAGAACGTTATGACTTGATATCACACAAGACTCAGAAATTGGGAACACAAAGACTTGAGAAACATGACAAATTATGACAACAAGACATCCTTGATGGAACCATTGAAAAATTTGTCAGACCTAAGAATTCATAGCAGATCTCTACAACTTTAGAGCACTCATATTCATCTCACAATGACTGAGCAAGTACTCTTTCTGACACTAATGGACTCACTTCCAGACAGATTGAGTTCTTTCAAGACTATAAAGAAACTTGAGAACACAAAAATCTTCTAAGCACTTTAGACATCAGTACACAGACTTCAGATTGCCACTAATAGAATTATAATTTTACAAAGAGATACATATGCAATTTCATGACCATGAGTAAATACATGAAATATATCCTTATACTTTCATACCCTTATGACATATTTCCTTGATGAATGATGCAATACTTAGACTTAGACCATTTTAGTGCATGACATACAGACCTTAAATACATACTTATGTATATTCAACCACCTATCAAGTGGAATAACTCATGAAAATAGGAGAAGATTCACTTTCCATACCTTATCACTCTAGTGGTATCCCAGAGTCCTAATTTCTTCAACTTGTCTTGCATAGGGGCTTAAAAGCCATTCAAACAACAATTCTCTTCTTCAATAAGTGAAAAAATACCTCTTTGAACTTGCTTAGGATTGATGACCTTGTTTTCAACCTTGTTAGCACAAGAATCCTCCTTGAAAACCTTCAAATTTTGTATGGTGGGTTGAGAATCACCTTTCTTGACCTTAGGATCAGTTTTTGCAATGAACCTCCTTTTGTTTCTATAAAATCTTGCAACATGACCTGATTGATAACAATTGAAGAAAAAAAAATTACTCTTCCTTCTAGGCTCAAAAAAACTTAAGTTCGATCCACAATCTTTTTCTCTATTCCCAGACTCATAACATGAATAAAATTCACCTTTGAAGAGAGCTATATCACTCCTAGGAGGCCTCTTTTTTGCAATCTCTAGCTCTATGACCTAAATGATGGCAAAAAAAACAATATCCATTGAATAAAGAGCCATACCTCATGACATTAGGTTATATAAATGAGTTATAACTTCTTGGATTATTCTTCTTAGTGACCTTCTTAGCTAGTTTAAAGTGCTTATACCAGCTTCATGATCATGTTTTCCTTGAAATCCTAGGCTTGATTTGTCATCAATGGATTTTTGTCCTTCTAAGTACTCATCAAGATCCTTGGTGCTATTCTCAAATATTTCATACATATTCAAATCATTAGTTACATCCTTAAAATCTAATTCAAGGGATTTCAACTTTTCTTCATACCTAGAACATGCATCTTCTTTCTCCTTTAGAGCTTTGGACAAAGTTTCAACTTGAAATTCCAAGGCAGAAATGGCTTTACTTTGTTGAGATTCTATATATTTGAACTAAATTTGATAGGCCTTAATACATGATTGAGATATTTAATTCCTTCTTCTCAATATGGCCACAATGTCTGTAGACTTACCAATTACTTGTTCTTTAAAGAATCTCCTTCAAGTTGTCAAACCTATGCAAAAAGGAATTGCTCTGATACCAATTATTAAAAGCACAATGGACTAAGGGGGGGTGAATAAGTACTTCAAATTTCATTTAACATCACATAAATTCATTGATTAATTCATAAATTAACCATTCATAACCATATGTGTGCATTAGATATATAACATCAATCACTAGAGCATGAAACAAAGTACACAACACAAGAACACCATATGTAAGTGAGAAACCCTCATGGGGAAGAAAATCCACAAAAAATATACTTATATGACAAAAATAAAATATTTTTAGTGAATTTTTTTTTAAAAAAAGGAGCACATACCCCTGATTTAGTGAGGCAGCCACCCCACAAGAAGCACCAACCCCTAGTTTAGTAGAGCACCAACTCTACTAGGAGTACCAACCCTTAATTTAGTGAAGCACCCACTCCAAAAGGATGATAAAACCCCATAGGTTGAATAATAAAAAACTTATCCACTTGATAATGCTTTATTTATGAAAATTATGCTGCCACAACTGATGGAGATCACTTGTTCAGCTCACAAACCCTAGGTCAAACCATAGGTCTTCGATCTTGCCCTATCTTCTTACTTCTTCACTTGTCTTGCCTTACAAACATGTATTAAAAAACTATTCAACCTTTAATGCATCAGATAATATCTCATATTCTAGCCCCATACCTGTAATTCACTCTTTTCTAGGCCACTTTACTCCCCCATGCAAGACTAGCTCTCAAAATGAGCTAAAACTTCCATTTTATAGCTTCTTCTTATCATAAACCCAAAGGATCTTGGTCCATCATCACATTTTATACCCATAAATATCTATAAAATTCATAAATTTGAATTACAATAGTTACATTTGACCCAAATTGGCCGGCCTAGCTAAAACCCTCAATACATGTGCCAAAAATGGCTCAAAACCCCATGGGCACATTCTTAAAAATTACCCTAACATTAGTACCATAACTTTTCATGACACAAGACCCCTTAAATATAATTAAAATATAATAAAAAATTCATACATGGTTGCAATTAATATCAACCAATCAGATTATTTCATTTACTGGGCCCAATTCCCTTTACAAATCTCAAAACAATTGTTTCTCGCACCCTTGAAACATCATTTGATCACCAAATAAATTATAATAAACCAAAACATGCTACGTGACCACTTAAAAGAAAAGGAAGATCCTAGATACCACTTATAAGCAAGTTATAAGTCATGAAACATCCTTCACTTCAAACCACATCTACTTTTTCCTTTACGAGATCAACCTACCAAAAAGGTTGTTTTCAAATGTTATCTCATACAATAATTTATACATACATTAAAGACATAAAAATGGATTCATTTGATGAAAAATGCACGCATCTTCACATTACAAGTGATAGGAAGCATCACCCAATTCATATCATGCTTCAAATAACACCAAAATTTCACTGGAACACATCTTGTCTTGAATTTCTAAAAATCTTCCTGCTCAATGAATGCCCTATAAACCCTGTCAAATTAATTAATCATGAGAAAAAAAATATATCACTTAAAATATCTCATATTAATATTTCCAATGCAACTTTAATCATCTTAAAAATCCACTAATAGCTCAAGTTATGCTCATTTTACTGAACCCTGCTATTTGAGATCCCAAAACTTCCCTTTAACTAGTCAACCTATTTGGACATCAAAACACCATGAACCTAAATGAAAATTTCCTGGAAACTCCATGGACATCAAGTAAAACTCTAAATCGTCATGCACCATAAATTTTGCATGTTGCTCCTTTAGACCATCTTGTTCTAAAACCTTCTTCTCTAGAAAATTCTATTTTTAGGTGAGGCCCACTCATCACCAGGACCTCAACCATAAATTATTGGAAACATAATGGAGTCCTATACAAAATAAAATCATCAATTTTTATTAATCAATCAAAACTGGGCTAGTATACTTCATTCTTTGCAAACTACTCCTAGCTAGGGTTTAACTAGGGTTTTAGACCACTTTACCTTCTTAACATTTGTTCATAAATACCTGATGATAAACTAACCTCATTATTTTTGTGAAACATTATAAAACCATCATAGAATATTAAATGAAAGAAAAAATTTCCCATACAAAGAAAATTGTTCACAACGAGCATCAGAAGTTGCACTTCGAGCTAGAATTACACTTGATTTTGACCCTATATTACAAAATAAGTCATAAATGACAAAATACACATCATGGGAACATGAATTTTTATTGAGAGCATCATGAATAATCTCTATATCATCTCCAATCATAATAATATCAATGACATGGCTCAAAATCTCCACTAACTTAGACTTACCTATACTTGCATGTTATATCTTCACTATAGAAGTTAGGGCTAACTAAAATAATGCAATAAATACACAAGAAAAATATGAAAATGACCCAAAAAAACCTCATATGATATGATACACCTTATTTCATTGTTCCATGAGCTCATCTAGCTCCAAACCACTTTTTCACTCCTTTAAGCAAGCATTCAAGTTGATCCATATGGATCCAAAATGACTCTACTTCATTAGATCAATTAGCACCAAGAAGGAAAAAGTAAAAGAAAAGGGAGAAAATAAGGTTATGTCTATATTTTAGTAGAACCAACACTATTTGCAAAGCAATGGTTTTAGAACCGTCTCCCATCCTGGGGGGCGGTCCTGTGACTGCCACCCAGTCAGGGTAGTGGTCCTATGATCTCTGACCTACGCAGGGCGGCGGTCCTGTCACTTTTGACAAAAAAATAAAATGGAAGCATGAATGGATGTGGATTTGAAGCATCTGAATTTTTCCCTTCCCTTCCATGACCTTTCCCATTCTCCACTGCATGGGAGGACATGGGAGAGGTTATAAATACCTAGGAGAAGCAAAGGAATGGATCATTAAAAGAAAAAGACTTCATGGGAGTAAGTATAAGATTTTTCTACTACTGGAATTGAGTTGTAGAAGAAAGAGATTGAGAATAGAATAGTCAAGTAGTTTGGAGGAAGTGTGAGACATTTTCAATTTCCTTTCTCACTTATTGTAAAATATGTATCTCCATAGATATTGAATTGGCTAATAAAACAAAAGGGAAGAAAGAACAGTTGTCCTTCCTGACTGGTTTTCCCTCTCACTGGGGGCTTCCAGGATAAAAATCCTTAGCATTTGTGTGTTTAAATTAATTTATTTTTTGCAAATTCTAGTTCTAACACATAAGTAAATCATTCACTAGCTCATCTATAATTTTCTATTTGAAAGTAGAATAACAATTTTAAGTTATGGCTTGTAGAAGTTCCAACGTTGAAGGTTTTTATAGATCATTTTGGTATCTGAGATAAAAAGTATCCAGGAATGTGGTATTAGTTCTTGGATTTGTATGACAATGATGAGATCTAAAGGTGAAGAGGCTTTACCTTGCAATCCAGACATTTCTACGAAGAAGTGGAAACAAAGAATTAAGGGACAAATGGATGAAGAGAACTTGTTCCGTAGAATCAAGATGTTGGAGACCATGATGGATAGGATGTTTAGGAGACAAGAAGAACTTACAGATTTGTAGAAGATGGATTCTGTTAAGCAATAATCCATGGAATCAGTGGTTTGAGGCCTAGCCACGATGAGGAAAAAGATGGGGAAGAGCGTGAAGAAGAGACTTCAATTGTAAGAGAGAAGGTGAAGTCTGATCATGTTCCTTTTAAAGTTGAATTTTTTTTTGAAATTAAGAGCTTTGAAGGAAAAGTAGATGTAGAATCGATTAATAAATGGTTAAAACAATTGGAAGTCTATTTCAGCATCCATAATGTCACTGAGGCACAAAGGATCACCTTTGCACATCTCAAAATGGAGGGACATGCTCTGGTTTGATGGGAAACCAATTTAGCCACTTGTGAATAGAAGAAACATCCTATTGTGAAATCTTGGTAAGAATTTAAAGAATTACTTAGAGCTAACTTTTATCTTGTTGGCCACAAGACTAACCAAATGATTAAATGGTAGTATTTTAGACAAGGCAGTGGTCAAACTATGTAGGAATATACTACAGAGTTTTGGAGGCAGGCCATGTTGATGAATATGAACTTGGAGGATGAGGACATTCTAACTAAGTACTTGGGAGGACTTCACACTCACCTTCGAAGAAATGTCATCTCCATGAAGCCCAAAGATCTCAATGAGGTGTACGTGTAAGAATACTATATAGATGATGAGAAGAAGAAAGGAGAAGTAGAGCCAAAGGAAAATTTTTTGAAAAATTAGAAGAAGAAAGAACATGGGCAAACAAGTAACAAAGGTAAGTGGAAAGAGAAAGGTAAACAAATTACCACTACTTTAAATACTTGTAAAGATCCAAAGAATTTTTGCAGGAATTATAATATCAATGGTCATACTGACGCTACCTATTGGAAGTTACATCCAAAGAACCAAATCAATAATTCAAATAAGTCCATGACAGCTATGAAGACAAAAGGGGAGGTGGAAATCGAAGATGACTCTGATGTAGATGAGAGGCTTGGATGCATGGCCACCAACATGGACATCTAAGAAGAGGAGATGAGTAGACTATTCTAGATCAAAATTCATATCAAGATAACTAAGGTAAATGATTTGGTTGATACCGGTTCTTAGTATAACTTTATGTCTGAAGTAGTGGTAAAGAAGTTTGGTCTTGAGACTTAAGGGCCTCCACTCCCATATCCCTTGGGTTGGGTGAATAAGGGTGTTGAAATTCAGGTAACAAAAAGATGTAAGGTCGATTTTGGGATCAATTCCCATTATATTAATGTATTGGAGGCTGATGTTATTCCACTTAATGCATTTGATGTTATTTTCATGCAGGGTTCATTTTAAGACACCTCTATAAAATTGTAGGTGGAAAATACCTGGCGAATATCGCCGGAACCAATTTCAGTGAAAGGTGAATTTGACAGTATTCTAAAACTAAATTTTAGCCTATTTTTTAGCTATAAAAATCAGAGTTGTAGACATGGTTGCACCATTGATGCATGACAGTACAACGTCAATAACTATCCCTGACGCATGTCAAAACAACGTCAATAGAGGCTATTAACATGTGTCAACATAATCCATTGACGTGTGTCAATGGCCTCTGTTGACGTGCATCAACATTGGCCATTGACACGCGTCAATAGAGGCCATTGACGCATGTCAACATTGGCCATTGACGCGTGATTTGGCCTATAAATACCCTCTCGCCGGTCATTTTCTCATTTACACTTTCCGGCTCTCAATTTTTTGCAGGTGTCTCTCATTGTCAAAGACGCAAGCAGAACTATAATTTTAACTTCACATGCTTCCCAACTGCAAGCTCAGGAAAAAAATCAAGAAGAGAATCCAATCCAATCCACAGCCAAGATCATCTACAGGAATCCCTTGTGCCCTCACATCCATACTATTTTAAAGATGTCTTCAGAATATAAAGATATGATGGATACGTGTGAGTTTACAAGGCTCGTTGATATGCCCCATTTCAAAACAGATCCAGATATATTGAATTACCTTCTCTCATCCTACAATTTAGAGGATGACCCTTTTGATGTGACTCTAAATGATGGCCGAATGTTCCAATTCAGTATCGAAGCAAATGATATCCATTGGTTTATGGGCCTTCCATTCAGAAATTTACCAATTGTTACAACGAAGGAAACACTCCTGGAAGAAGAAAAGAAATTTCTCGAATCAACGTTCAGTTTCCATGTTGATTGTATGTATAATTCATTTTAATTCATCATTTTTATTCTATTTTTTATTGTTAATACAATTTGGTGTTATAAATTTATATTAATTCTCACTGTTTGGCATTTGCAGCCCATGTCAATAAATGCAGGCGTGGTGTGGATACACAATCAATTGTGCACCACTTTCTTGTTTCATTTTTTCAATCTAGAATAGTTTTGCAGGGTCGCCAAACAGATATACCAAATTGGGCCATTGCATACATAGTTGCCACTATCTCAAAACAAAAATTTGATTGGTGCACTTATCTATAAAAAAAATAAGAACTGACATAACAAATTCAAAACGTTCAGAAAAACCTGTCATTTATTCCACAAACTATCTCCTCGACCTTTATTATGAGGCACTTTTAAATTTAAAAGATAAAAAAATTCCTACTTGCACTGACAAGGAGTTGATGAAGTTGTCAATTCCATTTGAAGAACAACATGTATAAACTATTTAGTTCGTGTTTCAATTTTCGACATTGCACTACACAGTTATTAACACTTTATGTTTTGCAGAGAAGATTTATTGAAGCCCTTCCCCAAAAAAAGGCGTTATCAAGAGGAAGAGGCCAACAACACGCTGAGGCTTCAGGAGACTCCCAATCTGAAATGGAAGCTCACTCCTCTCTGAACCCTCAATAGTTTGAACTCATTAAATGCTAGAGAAGTAATACCTTCTCATATATTATTTACAAATTCCAAATTTGTATATTTATTTTTCAATTTAAATTTTAACGAAATGAATTGACATAACATTTAATGTTGATGACATTGTAGGGACTTTGGACCATACACGTGTTTCAGAAACTCAACCTTCTTCCCCAACTCACTCCATACAGTCACATGCATTTGTATCTTCTGAACAACTAGTACCACCAAATACAACTCCTACACGGCCACCCTTAGCACCGTGAAAAACTACCCCTGGACAACAAGGTACAACTTTTTGATAGTACGTTTAATTTCGTAGTTTTCATCTTTTTTTATTGTTTTCCTATTTTTCATGTTTTTTCTTGAAATTTTTAGCACATTGCAGTCCTGATCAAATAGCGGCACCGACACCCACTCAACCAATCATTTTTAAAATGCCAACCAGAGGAACAGTGAAAAAGAACATTGGTAAACACATGCCAATTGCTCTGGCCCCTAGCGGGACACTAAACATTGCCTCCTCCTTTCAAATTCCAACGCTCTCACTTGGTGGCTTGCCCAGTGCAACAAACATATTGGTTTTGAACAATATAAATTTAGATGAAGATTATTTGGGCATTGATAACAATGACCCAACTAGTTTTTTCAATACCCATGAGATGATTCAAGGCCAGCAGGTATACTTCAATTTAAATATGCTTTACAATATTGAATTACATTTCAATTTAAATTTATTTATCTGAATCTTGATTAATTTTATCACAAACAGGATCAGGCCACCCAAAGGTAGAAACAAGTAGCAGTTGATCTTGCCGAAAGCCCCCATACTTCTCCAACAAGATCATCTTCATTAGATTCAGATAGTGAACAGTTGCTACCTTTTCCTTTGGAGAACTTAATTGGTTATGATTGTCAATCCCATGTCAGTGAGTTTATTCTACCTCATATCAATTAGCTTATAGAATGGGAGATAAGGGCTAAAGTTCTTATCAATGAGATTATTAGTCATTATGAAAATTATTGGCAAAGGGATAGTTTATACGCTGCAGTCTAGAATCAACCTGCAAAGATGGATTCCTTACTTACCCAAGTAAGAAGTGGGACTGTCACGTATAACAACTATAAAGATGACATTTTGGATAAGTCATTAAACAAATTGGAAAATGTTAGTGGCGAGGCCCAGACATATTTTAACAAATGGTCTAAGGAAAAGGATTTGGTAGCAATTGCAAATGTTGAGAGAGATAGAGCGGTTGTAAGTACTATCACTTTCAAACAATCATTCTTGTTAATTTGAATTTTTCATTTTTTAGTAATATTTTGAATTGACATTACTCTTTTTGTGCAGTTGAAATATGAAAATTTGAAGAGTCAAGCAAAGGTATTCCAAGTTCACTTGGAAACAACGAAGAACAGTTTTATCCACAGCAAAGAATTTGAAGGAAAATATTGTTTTGGTTAACAAACAAAACAATACACTAAAGCAGATAATTAAAGAGTACGACTTCGACCCTGAAATATTATTCAAAGCTAAGGCAGCAGCTGATCCAAATTTGCTATCGCATGGAGATGCGACAAATCAAGAAGAAAGAATTTTAAAAAATCTGGACAGTGCTGCGGAAGATCTTATAAGTTCTAGGGTTATTTCTGCAGTTGGGTAAAGGGGTACAGCCACAGTGGAAGAAACAGTTGGGGAAAGGAGCACATGAGTAGAAATGGATAAAGAAAAAGAGGGTTGAACTTGAAAACTTGAAACTTTAAATATTTAGTGTGGAAACTTTTAATATTGAGTATGGTATTTGAATTTAATTATATGGATTTGATAGCCTTTTAAAATTTGAAATACTATATAATATTTAATTTTGATTGCATATGGATTTGATATGGAGTTTATGCTTTGTGGTTTACTCTTAATGGTGATTGCATTAGATGGGGATGAATCATGATGATGTATGTTTCTTGTTTACTTGGATTATCATGAATTGTATGTGGATGTTGATGATGAATGATGATAATGGATAGTTGTTTACAAACATGGAATGATGAATGATGATAATGATACATTGATATGATATATATGGACGATGATCAATTTAATGTGGACGTAGATTTAGATTCAAGCACGATAATTCTTCTTCTCTAGACATTTAAACTTGTTTTAAGATAATTCTTCTTCTCTATACTTGTAATGATATGATCATAATGTCATTAGAATGGATATAGATAATAAATAAATGGAATGTGTTATAATGGATATAGATGACATTAATGATTAGAACGGATATACTTGTAATGATATGATCATATGATTATGAATTGTTTTAAAAACATGGAATTGTTTTAATAAATTTAAATTAGATAAATAATTGTTTTAATAATAATTGTAGTGTCAGGACTTAGGATTATGATAATGATATGGTGATGATATGATATAGATGGATGATGATAAATTTTATGTGGACGTATATTATAAATTGTATAATGTATCTTGGATTATGAATTGTATAGTATAGAAATATCTTCCTCTGTAAAATTCAATTGTCACTTTATCCCATAGTTATAAAAAATAAATTAAACATAATTGTAAGAAATCAAGAAAAAATCATCACTGGTAAGAAATTAAACATAATTGCAAATATGATAGGGTTTAACTTACCTCTTATGTATTAGATTGTTGTGAAATCATCAATGGTAATGTGCTAGATATTTGTTTTAAAAAAACTCAACACGAGAAATGGATTAGTAGATAGAGGGGTGAGTTGCCTGGCATTTTTAGTCCCGAGAAGTACTAGCTTCCTCGGATGGATGTCAACCCACGTTTTCCAAAAAAATTAAAGATTGTATTTGAATAAATGTAAATATATAGACCTCTAACATCTTTAATGATAACACGAGCTGAAAAAATGTAAAGTAACAAATAATAAAATTAAGGTGAAGAAGATACCTATTTAAAATTGAAATCATCACTGGTAATGTGCTAGATCTTTGTTTTAAAAAAACTCAACAAAAGAAATTGATTAGTAGATATTGTCAGTCCTGAGAAGTAACAGCTTCCTCAGATGGATGTCAACCCACATTTTCAAAAAAATAAAAAGATTGTATTTAAATAAATGTAAATATATAGACCTGTAACATCTTTAATGATAACAAGAGCTGAAAAATGAATAGTGACAAATAATAAGATTAAGGTGAAGAAGATACCTCTTTAAAGTTGAAATCATCACTGCCACTGGTGATGTGCTAGATCTGTGTTTTAAAAAAACTCAACACAAGAAATGGATTAGTAGATAGATGGGTGAGTTGCCGGACATTGTCAGTCCTGAGAAATAACAGCTTCCTCAGATGTATGTCAACCAACATTTTCAAAAAATAAAAAGATTGTAGTTAAATAAATCTAAATATATAGACCTGTAACATCTTTCATGATAACAAGAGCTGAAAAAAATGTAAAGTGACAAACAATAAGATTAAGATAAAGAAGATACCTATTTAAAGTTGAAACAATCCATTATCAATAGCTTCATCAAACTCGATGTTGTGTTCTGTAGAATGTGACGATGAGCTAATTACACTCTCAAGGTTGGGAATATTTGTACTTGTAGCTGTATTATTCACACCTCTTCTTTCAAAAAGGGAATTCCAATGAGAAATTGCTCTGTCGAAAGGAAAGGTTTCGATGGAGTATCGAGAAACATAACACCTCATGTAACTTTCCATATTTTTATCCAGCCTATTTCTCAGTTTTAATTTTATAAATGATAATGCAATGAAAACCCTTTCATCCTCCACAGACCCCAAAATCATTGTTTGGCATAACTCATATACTATGAAATATTCACTGATATCTTCTTGTAAGATAGAACTTTGATAGATACCTTGCCACAGCCTTGTAATAGCACCACTTTCAGAAGGTTCATCTAAAATTTTATATTGGTTCCTCATTGTTGTTGCAAAATTTGTTGATTGAAACTTTAATAAATCAGCATTCAGTATACCTTTGATTTCCATACCCTTGAGCTCTGAATTCTTTGTAAATTGTTTCATTATTGTACCCATGGATTTATGGAAATGCTTTCTGAAAAAGTTTTCCCGGCCACTTTTAGTATTCCAAAAATTAGGATTCATCACACCCATGGCTTCCATAATTTTATCTTTACAGAAACGTTCCCTAATTTTTGATGACAAGGTTTCTGAATTTTTTTAAAGCTTTATTCTTATTTCAACTATAACAGATTCACAGAGATTACGTGTCACGAGAACATCTTCTCGTTCCAAACCTGTAATATCTTGACATTTTTGTAAAATGTGCAATGGTATTTCCCTCCCATTAACAGTGATGTAGAGGTGATCATGGATATTAAATCTCAAAAAGGTGCTAGGATTTTTAAGATCTAATAAAGATTTCCAATTCTCAAAAATAGGTGCATCAAAACTATCTTGGGAACAATACAATATATCAAGACTTTGACATACCATTTTTCTCATCCATATAAAATACACAATATAGATTAATCTGCCCTGTGCATGCTTCATCAGTGTATTGATCTCCTTTAACATTGGAAGAATACCAACCAATGTAAGAAATGTCTTGAAATCAGTTAAACAGAACAACAAGTCCCTCGCCCTATCAACTTCATGACGATATTTGTGCATGAAACCAACCAACGAAGGATACTCCTCATGAAACTCTGCATGTAGGTTCATACAAAGAGATCCATCTAGTCTCCACATCCTTCAGAAGTTTTTTGCCATCTGTAATTCCAATTGCAAATTTTTGGAACTCGAGAAATTGCTTTAGGCTGCTTGACATATAGGCATGAAGTTATCTTATAAGGTCTTCTAATTTAGCAACATTTTCGTGGTTGCTTACCATTTTATATGCTAAATTCATTTTGTGAGCCATACAGTGAATTAGTAGCATATATGGGGCCACTGTTGTTTATAATCTAACACACAGCCTTGTTCGGTGACCCTGCATGACAGATGTACCATCTACTCCAACGCATACCAACTTTGTAGCAATTTCATAATCAGTCATTCCAGCAATATCTTTCAAATGAGAAACAACTATTTTATGTAGGTTTTTGGCATTGCAGTTTTCAACCATTTTCATAACACCCAATAGATGAGGTGTTCTTATATGATTTTCTAAAGTGTAGATGTGGATACATACCCATGCAGTGTTGTCAACTGCTGTCACTTCATCAATAGAAAGAGAGATAAACTTTGCTTTTTTTACATTCTCTTTCAAATCTTCCTTCTCTATCATCGAAAGGCATTTTGCCATTTCCCATCCACTACTTTCAGACCAATGAGACTGAGGTACATTCAGCATTCCATTAAATTGATACAAAACTTTGAAATCGAGGAAATCTGAAATTGGTCTTCCTTTTTTTAGTATGTGAAATAGAGTAGAGAATTGTATGAATTTTGCATGTAGATTTGTTTCTTTCATCCTACCAATATGCGATGTGATCGTTCCTCCCTTTTCCAAGAGATGTCTGTGTTTTTTCTACTCTGCCTCATATTCCATTACGTATTTAACATGCATGCATTCTTTTTCAGTTTTCCACCTGTGTGTTTTGATTTTCTAGCCATCTGCCCCCGTTACCAGTCAAATATTGTTTTCCACAATGTTTTTCTATAGTGTCCAGCTTTAGTTGTATTTTTTTTTTCTTTCCCAATTTCCACGTACATATTGTACATGTACATTCAAATGGGATCTCTTTAGAATTAGATGATTGTACAGGTTGTAATAAACAGAAATTTAGCTACCCAATCAAACTTGTATGTCTTGCCAATGGTCCACATATTCTTGTTCATTTTCAATGCTTTACTTTTTTGAGTAGAATTTTGAGCAATATCACAATCATCGGGTTTCCTCTTTCTTGGACCGGAGTTTAAATTTGATTTCTGTGTTCCATTTTGGCTGAGTATTTGTATGTGTGATAACTTGATGCACTTCTGGTTACACCCCAATAGGAACAATATCTTTAAGATCTTGCATATTATCATAGGATTCATTTGTTGGACTTTGATACTGTGTAAAATGCATGTCCACCTCAATAATACCTTCCACACAATTAGTATTTTGATTCTTTGTGGTGGCATCTATATGGTTGTTATTTTCAATATTTGTATCCACAGAGTTTCTAAAATACTTGAAGAGTGATTTCTGAGATTTCTTACTTACTTTCAAGTTCTTCACATTCTTTGAGCTAGCACCTTCCATTATTCTGAAGAGAGTCATGTGTCAACAAAAGAACCAAGTAGCAACTTTGTCCACTGTCTAAAGTCTTTGTCGCGCGTCAACTCTGCACTTGTTACACGTCAACAGCCTATTCACTGTCACACGTCCACTGTCTAAAGTTACTGTCGCATGTCAACTCTGCCCTTGTCACGCGTCAACTGCTATGCCCTATCGCGTGTCAACTCTATTTGTCGTGACAACAAATATCCTGTCACGTGTCTGCAACCTCTGCAACCATTTTCATTAACAACCCATCGATGAGGTTTTTCTTATATGATGTCTAAAGTGTAGATGTGGATAATTACCCTGCAGTGTGTCAAAACTGCATGTCACTTCAATCAATAGAAAGAGAGATAAAACTTTCGCTTTTTACATTCTCTTTCAAATCTTCCTTCTCTATCATCGAAAGGCATTTTGCCATTTCCATCCACTACTTTCGACCCATGAGGATGAGGTACATTCAGCATTCCATTAAATTGATACAAAACTTTGAAATCGAGGAAATCTGAAATCGGTCTTCCTTTTTTAGTATTGTGAAATGAGTGAGAATTGTATGACTTTTGCATGTAGATTGTTTCTTTTCATCCTACCCAATATGCGATGTGATCGTTCCTCCCTTTTCCAAGAGATGTCTGTGTTTTTCTACTCTGCCTCATATTCCATTCCGAATTTAACATGCATGCATTCTTTTCAGTTTCCACCTGTGTGTTTTGATTTTCTAGCCCATCTGCCCCCGTTACAGTCAAATATTGTTTTTCATAATGTTTTTCTATAGTGTCCAGCTTCAGTTGCATTTTTTGTTGCTTTCCCAATTTCCACGTACATATTGTACATGTACATTCAGATGGGATCTCTTTAGAATTAGATGATTGTACAGGTTCAATAAACGAAAATTTAGCTGCCTAGTCAAACTTGTATGTCTTGCCAATGGTCCACATATTCTTGTTCATTTTCAATGCTTTACTTTTTTGAGTAGAATTTTGAGCAATATCACAATCACCTGGTTTCCTCTTTCTTGGACTGGAGTTTGAATTTGATTTATGTGTTCCATTTTGCTGATTATTTGTATGTGTGATATGTTGATGCACTTCTGGTTACACCCCAATAGGAACAATATCTTCAAGATCTGGCATATTATCGTAGGATTCATTTGTTTGACTTTGATACTGTGTAGAATGCATGTCCACCTCAATAATACCTTCCACACAGTCAGTATTCTGATTCTTTGTGGTGGAATCAATATGGTTGTTATTTTCAATATTTGTATTCGTAGAGTTTCTAAAATACTTGAAGAGAGATTTTTGAGATTTTTTAGTTACTTTCAAGTTCTTTGCATTCTTTGAGCTAGCACCTTCCATTATTCTGAAGAGAGTCCTGCGTCAGCCAAAGAACCAAGTAGCGACTCTGTCCACTGTCTGAGGTCTTTGTTGCGCGTCCCTTACCTGAGGTCTCTGTGGCACGTCAACTCTACACTTGTCGCATGTCAACAGCCTATTCCCTATCGCACATCCACTGTCTGAAGTTATTGTCGCGCATGTCAAATCTGTCCTTGTCGCACGTCAACTGCTATGCCCTGATCGCGTGCATCAACTCTATTTGTCACGTGCATCAAACCTATTTCTTTTTCACGCGTCTGTAATATCTCATTATCACATGTCTGCAATAAATCCTTTGTCGTGCGTCAACAATGTCCCTGTCTCGCGTCAACAACTAACCCTCATAGGCTAACAGTAATCTCTGGTGCTTAAGAGTATGCGAGTTCAAACTTCATAGTATTGGTAATTTGGTAAGCTACTTGAGGTATACTACCCGGTGAATCACCTAGGTTTTTATAGGAGATGTTTTCAAATGAAGGCGAAGCTGACCCCCCCCCCCCCCCCCCCAAAAAAAAAAAAAAATACTATATATTTTAGGCGAACAGGACACCGACTTGCTCCGAGAAAAATCACCTTTTTCAAATTTTCCTAAAATGAAAATTTCACCATATTACAAATATTCGCCACTAAAATTATCCCTATTTTCAGGAGTCCTTACTTGTATATCAAGGATGCTAAATTCATGAGAAGGGAGAAACCGATACATATGGGTCAAGGATGGGATCAAATACAACATCTGGGCACACCAACGTAAGACACATGTTACCATGGTGAGTGCTAACTAAGAAAAATGACTTATTTAGGAAAATCATAATCAGATTTTTTTTTACTTTTGTTTAAAGGATAAACAAGATGGGGGTAGAAATTTCATATATTTATAACCAAATGATTGAATGGATTTGGATAGAATTATTTAGTCTTTTTATGAAGTTATTCCATAATCCTAGTGGGTTACCACCAAAATAAGAGGTAGAGCATGAGATTCAGCTATTTCCGGAGTCTCCTCTACCGAAGCATCGAGTTGTATAGGAAATCCTTGTTGGAGAGTACCAAAGGTAAAGAAACAACTTCACGAGCTATTGCTAGACCAAGGGGTAATACGCCCAAGTAACCTCACCACATGTAGTTCACCTATTGTGATGGTGTCAAAGAAGGATTGTTCTTGGAGAATGTGCATCGACTACCATACACTCTGAACAAGATTACCCTAAAGAACAGATATCCACTCCCCCACAGATATGACCTCTTGGACCAGCTTCAACATGTCAAAAGTTCTTCATGAATTTGGATCTCAAGTTAGGCTATCATCAAGGTCAGAATGAAGGAGGAGGATATATGGAAGACTTCCTTCAAAACAAAATAGGGTTTGTATTAGTGGTTTGTACTTCCATTCGGTTTATGTACTGCACCCGACTACATTTATGAGATTGAAGAATGATGTAGTGCGGGATTTCATAAATTCATTTTTCATTATTTAATCTAGATGATATTCTTAATTTTTAGAGCCACATGGGAGGAACATCTAACACATTTACAACAAGTATTGCAAGTTCTCAAGGAGAAATAATTTTTATGCAATATGAAGAAGTGTGAGTTTGATCCAAGCATAGTCACTTGTCTATCTTGGGCATATGGTTACTGGAGGATGAGAGCTACGAGTGGATCCGAATAAGGTAGAATCCATCACTAACTAGCCAACACCAACGATTAGCCACATAGACATATGAAATTTTGTGGGAGCAGTAAAATACATGAGGAATTTCATTTTGGGCTTCTATCGCTATTACAACACCTCTACACATAGCGGTTACAAAGAGTAAGGGTTTTGACTGGGGTAAGGAACAAGATAAGGATTTTGAGTTATTGAAATGTAAAATTATTCATGCTCCAGTACTTTCTCTTCCTAATTTGTAGCAGACCTTTAATGTAGAGATAGATGCTAGTGATTATGTTATAGGAGTAGTGTTATTACAGGGAGGTAAGCCAGTATGTTATCCTTCAGAGAACTTTCAATTCAACAGTTAGAGGATATTCAGTATTTATGGTAAGGATAGATGTATGCACTAGTTCAGTAAATTGATAAATGGAAAGCATTATTTATTGGATAAAGAAAACTATTATGCACACTGACCAAAAACCTCTCCATTATTTGCAAGTACATAGTTTAAATTATAGCAGGAAAGGCACTACAAGTGGATGAGATTCCTTTAGTAATTCTATTTGGTGATTAAGTATACGATAAGGGTAGCACAAAATTAGTGGCAAAGACGTGTTTTCTAGGATGCCAACTACATAGGATAAAATCTCCATGCTTTGTCACTACCTCTCAAATTGATCCCTTTACAAATACAAAGGAAGCTTAGGAAGAGGCATATGCCCAAGGAAAAATATTTTGGGGTGACATATCAGCAACTTGTAATTCCTAAGGGGATGAAAGGATGAGGTATTGAAGATTGTTATCTCAAATACATGACTACTATATTGATGGGGGAAGCTTTGTGTGCTGAAAGAAGAAAGGCTTATGTTGATGAGGGTAATCACATACCTCGAAAGTAGCAGGACATTTTGGTGTTGGAAAAAACTTATCCCACTTGCAAAGGTACATTTATTGGCCCAATATGATAAGAAGAAGTATCTAAATTCATACGAGGGTGTAAAATGTTGTTATACAAGCAAGCCTAAGATTAGGAAGGAAGGTTTATGTATGCCTTTACTAGTCCCTACTCATTCGTGGGAGGATATGTTCTATGGATTTTGTAGGAGGACTACCTATGTCTAAACATGGCCATGACTATATCTATGTTTTTGTTGATAGATTTAGTAAAATGTGTATTCTTATTTATATGTAAAAAGATAGTAAAAGCACATGAGGTAGCTGAGATCTTTTCTTTGCTAATGTATGGGTGCATTTTGGCTTGTTCCAAAGTCTATTGTTTCTGACAGGGATTCCAGGTTCTTGGGGAAGTTTTGGACTACTTTGTGGGACAAGATGGATACCAAGTTACAGAGGAGCACAGCCTTCCATCCACAGACATAGATGGACAAAACAAAGGTGGTGAACATGACTTTGGTATAGCTGATTAGAGGGTATAATAGCAAATATCCAAGGACTTGGGATGAGTCCTTAGCCTACATTCAACATTCCTACAACTGGGCAGTACACACATCCACTATGAAGTCACCATTTGAAGCATGCTTGGGATATCTACCTACAAATCCACTGGACATAGTAGTTAGGCAGTAGGAAGACGAGGAGGAGACATATGACACATAGAGGTGACTAGAGCAAACAAATTCATTCCTAGAGGATGCTGGAAAAATCCATCTCAAGGTGTGCTAAATAAAATTGGAGAAATTCTTTAAGACTAAGTACTAGGCCAAAACATGTACCTTTGCAAGGTAATAGCATAAGCTTCATGATGTAAATAAATTCCTGATTTACTTGAGCCCAAGGTATGTGCTACGAAAGTCATCAATGGAAGCTTAGGCCACTACGATGTGGCACACAAGAGCCATGTTAGAACATGTTGCTCAGAAAATGCCTTAATGAGGTTGATTTGCCACCATTGATGTAGATGTACTCAATAGAGAATGTGTGGAGAATTATGCATGTATATGAGAAACAATTGATTCATATGAAGGTATATACAGATGCTACATTCCATTGCTAATGTGAGTGGACTGCATGATGTGGCTTGCCGAGGAGGATGCAAGTTTTACAGCAGGATTCCCAGAGTCTTGGGAAAGTTTTGGACTACTCTTGGTCAAGATGGACACCAAGGTCCAGAGGACCAACGCAATTCCGGTGGTACAATCTAATTGGATGAAAGTGAGGTGAATTACTACCTCATCTACTATGGTAACAATCTGATTTGAGGGTATAATATGTCTCTAATGATCCACGGACTGATGGAGATGTAGTCCTTAGGGATCCTAAAATCGACATCTCCTACAACAGAGCAATACAACACCACCATAAGGAAAAAGTCAAATTGAAGGCATATGAATAGGGACTATCTAGCCTACAAATCCACTGGACAATACCGTCACTCTGTGCAGAGTTGCACTGCATTATAGAGACTACCAAATGTAGTTATGGGGTGATCCTAGTGCAACCATGTGAGCCAGGTGCTCTTGGATCCAATCACACTTTGTGAATAGTGAAAAATGAAATAACAATGGAAAATCCCAAGTAACATGGTGGATGGCAAGCGTCTAGACTTTGACCCTTCATGCTTATGTGTTGAGATGAACCTAAGCTTTATGCTTTGGAGACATGGATGAGAGGCTATACTTGACCTGGGATGGAGACTACAAGGTCAAGTATGGATCAGTAGACTAGTTCATATGGACCCTTCATTATGGGAGTAAGTTGGAGAATATGCTTTTCTCTTTTGATGCTAATTTCATGCAGATTAACCCTTAAGAGGAAACTGTGACCATTAAGAACAAAAAAATCCATGTTGATGAAGATGAAGACATTGTCCAATTGCTACCTTTCTCACTTAAGTGAAAATTGCGATCGGGGCACTCCGAGGCAAATATTGGAGGAGGATGTACGTCCCATATAGGCAAAAGGTCAAAGAGAAAGAATATTGTCCTTCAGGACTGGTCTTGGCGGGTCTGGACTGAAAGTGGAGTTTAAGGTCCAAGGCATATGTGTGGTAGAATTATTTTATTTTCTGTAAATAAGCAATGGCCAAGAGAATTATTAAATCATCAATACTCATCTATCACTCAAAAATAATTTGAATAGTACCAAAAACGAGATCCTAAGTAGGGGAGGTGTAGAAGTTCCAAAGAGTGTAGATTTATTGACAGACACTTTACACTTCACTTAGATCATGTTGGTGAGCAGAACGCTCGGTAACATGAGATAAAATGACCTGCATATCCATTTTTGATGTAGAACAGTGTGCTGAAGCACTCAGCACAGAAGCGGTCCATGAGAATCCAAATAGTGTCCCATGGAAACTCATAATGTAAAAAGTCCTTAAACGTTGATCTGCAAGTGTGAACCTTCGAGCTGGAAACGTGTACACTGTAGTTTTGACCTGTGTGTAATGTACAAAATCATAAAATGGAGCATGATACAAATCATGGGTAGTGTGAAGCCTAAAGTGTTGTTGTTGATTAGCTTTCATTACCTTATCTCTATTCATCCCATATGCACCGGATCTACAATGAGAAAATGGCTCATAAGTATGCATCAAATATGCTAGAGAATTACCTATGCTTGCATGCAAATGGATTCACAATAAAAGCTAAGTGAGCCAACTAGGATTTAAATGCATGTTGAAATGTATAAAGAAAAATGTAAATGGAACATGAGCAAACATGATCTCATAGAGAAAAGAGTGTACCTGACATTGTTGTACTTCCATTTTCTACATTTATTGGGGTAATCTGTACTCTATCATCCTCCGAAGCCAATACATACAGTGGGATGAATGAGCATTGTATCCTTAACCTTCTGGCTTCTTCCCTGAACATGTACCAAGATACCAAAATTGTGTTGTCTCAAGCACCTTAAATTCATGCTATCACTTCATGGCAACTTGCTTCCCAAGCAAGTGTAGGGAAGCTAAGTACACCCAGCTATCACCTCATAAGCATCCTTTCTAATTGCTTCCCAGAAGTTAAGCACACCATGTCACTGTAAAATCCTTACTGTGAGTAGCTGATACACATTAAAACATCACTGGTTTGAACCATATTAGCATATAATCCCATCAATCTACAGGGTTTAAGATTGTCATCTTGTTTGTACCCAACTTTCCAATGTGGACTATTAAGTGAACATACCAAGTCAGTAACGTTTTCAACTTTCTGGTGTTAGATTGGCTCTGGACTCAAGGGCATTTATCCAATCCCCCGTCATTGTCGTGGTAGTTTGCCCACTAAATCAGACTATTCATTGGCAGAAATAAATCTCTTATTGGGCTCTGAACCTATTGAAAAATGTATTGCATCCTCCCTCTTTGGGAAAACAGTATACATTTGATATGAGTAGATGAAGCCCCTTGCCCTATTGAGCAAGGAAATTATGCACATGATCTATACCCAGAACAGATTCTTGGTAGAAACCAAATCATGCACAATTTCTCAAGTGTCTAGTTCTTGAACTTTCTGAACTTAGTCTTTAAATCAAATGGAGATGCATCCACTCGAAAGCAGTGTATAAGATACCAAGCTTAGATATACAATTGAACCCAACTTCCTCAAAATTTGTTGCAAAGTATCAAATATACAGGAATGATGTAGAGCAGATACAAATGGGATTGACCAATCACGATATCAAAGACCATAGAAAAGGCTCTTACATTGGCTGAGCATAAAATAGTATTAACAAATGATATGCGACACCAAACATAAGATAAGGCACATGCATGTGGCTGTCAAGATTTTCTAGCAAACTTGGTATATAGGTGGTACAAACATGCTCTATAGAGATTCCAATACTCAAACAATCTATGGTCATGGTAACCTGTAATCCTACAAATCAAACATGTCACAGAAAAGCCATTGTAAGCATAGTTAGATCCGATAATAAAATGCAATACAAAGCGTGGGTAATCAAGTAATGCAAAGTTAATATAAATATGACTACATAGGACCTATATGAGTAAAGATTCTTTAGGAGTTCCCCCAGTAAAACATTGTAGGATTTTTCAAATAAGCATCCATGTTGCATGTAATAGAAAGGTATTGCAACACATTATTTTCTAGAAAAAATGTGAATGCCTTTTTGTAGTGTATGGTATAAGGTAATGACCATATAACAAATCAATCTAGCATGTCAAGTAAATTGAACTTTAAACTCACTAGTAAAATTGAATTAAATGCTTTTAGCATGAGCAACTAAGAATATGCAGCATATGGATGGAAAGAAAAACTAATTTGCAAGATGGACCTGATGTAAGAACCACGAGCATTCCTCAGATGGATGTCCTGTTGCATTGATATTAATTTGAGGTTTCTGTACTTGAACAATCATATACAAAAGAATCTTGGCCCCAAACCCAAAATTTAAAAAGTGCATCATCAGCCAAATGGTTGAAATGCTGCTCCACTATCTCATAGCCTTTCTACCAAACTATTTTTCAATAATACCAAATAGTGTATGTGTGGTGGGTCAAGGATGCATGTGACCAAATGATGTATTTTATGTTTTTAGAACCTTATAGACAAAGCACCTATCCAAGGATGAATTAAATGATTCCTATCAAGTGATGATTCAGCCTTAAACTTTTATCACCAGATGATAAGTGGAAAAAATGACCATTGTAACTTAGAAACGTATGTCACTAACCTAAATGTCTATGATTCATGTTGAATCCGTATGAACATCGTAAGCATGATCAACACTTCATTTTACTATTGTCAAATAGAGCTCGTACATAGTTGAAGTCCTACATATTTATTAGAACAAAATGCAGGCCATCTATTCCAAGACCCACTTTTAGCCAGTGCAGCTGGTGCATTACGACCTAGTAGTAACTATAAATGATAACAGAACAAATGATTTATGTGTTTTAAGCATCCATGCTTCAATGTTCTCATGTAGTCTAATGAAGAATGCAATTATTGATTTTGGCATAAATAGGTATGTCCAGGTCTAAATTTTCCTCCTATGTAGAATATAGTTAAAGGGGCTTAATAGAATGTGAGAGACTTGCTTGTACAGGTGAAATGCTCAACATAAATCAACATGGGAAGTATTCACCGTAAAATCATAGATTTATCCAGTCACTATGTGATTATTAGATTTATGACCATTATTATCTGTTTCGAATGTTATTCTATCATGCTCTTAATGGCTATTGAGTACAACAATCCAAATTTGATATCATGTATCAGGTGAAGGTTTATACATCAATGAAAAGTAAGGTGTCTAAGATTGTGCATGAATATGTATAAGCCTCTAAATGTATGGAAATGTAATATGTGTGTAAAGATGCAATGTGTCTTGCAGAATGGTTAACGTTACAAAGGTTGCATCCATGGCTAGCTCTACTTCAACAGTAAGTGTGAACCTAAAGTTTTACTCGGTAAACTGTGTCTGCAAGAAATCTCTTCAGCATCCTTTTGTTATGATGGATGTATGACTATGTAAGATGCATGAGATGTCTTAAACCTTCACTCAGAATAGAATGTATATGCAATGGATGCAAAAATCTCAGTGTATAAACTATCAACCTAAGGATATTTGAAGAAGGGGGGCATAGATACTATGCCCCCCAAGTGTGTAAACTAAAGAAATCTTTGTATGGTCTTAATAAATCTCCTAAGAGCTTCGTATGCTAAAATAAATAGGTTTTTTTCATAAGCTTGGTTTCTCTAACTTTTTTGCTGATGATGATTTATTTGTCAAATATGAAGACAATCATGATATCTTTATTGTCTTATATGATTGATGAACTCTTGATTACTAGTAGTAATAAGAATCTAATTCTTACAATCAAAGATAAGTTAAGAAAATGTTTTGAAATCAATGATTTAGGAATGTTAATCATTTTCTACGCATGGTTATTTGTCAAAAATCACAAATCTGTTGATGCATCACAAGCTCAATATGTTACTAAATTCTCAAAAGATTTAATATGATTGATCTTAAGCATGTCTCTACTCCTATGGTAGTTTGATTTATTTAACTATCACTAGGCTTGATATATCATATACAGATGAAATTGTTTCTAGATCCATGTAGGATCCTTATGTGTATAATCAATTATGTTTTTTGTTATTCTTCTCATGATAATGCAAAATTATTTGGTTATTGTGATTCTAACCATGTTGATGTTAATTTAGATATACATATGGATTTGTGTCCAAGTTTTTTTGGTGCAGGTTCCATCACTTGGATTAGAAATAAGCAACCAACAGTTTCTATCCCTTCTATTGAAGCAGAGTATATAAGTGTTATGAAAGAAGCAAAGGAAGCCATGTGGTTGTAAAGATTGTTGGATGAACTACATATGGGCATAAAAGGAAGCAATACTCTTCTATGTGACAACCAGAGTTGCATTGCTCTTAAAAATAATGTAGTTCAACATTAGATCAGAGGACAAAGCATATTGAAGTTCATATGCACTTTATTCGAGAAAAAAGTCTTGAATGGTGATATTGATCTCAAGTTTTGTTCAAATTAAGATCAAGCTGAAAATATTTTTTCATAAAGCCACTATGTGCTGTGAAGTTTACCAAGTTCCGTGCTATGATGGGCATTTATGATATTATCTCTTATGATCATGTGGATGAGGTTGATCTCCATCTTTGAATCAACAAAGCATATGTTGTTTGGCCTTTCAGATATTCCCTTGAGGGGGAAGATAAGAAATGAGCATGTTGTAATTTTTTCTTATAAAATGCCATCTCTTAACGGCCTAAATGTGTCAAAGTGGATACTCCCAAGACTATTTATATGTTGTTTAAGTCAATTTTCATGTATATGAAGTTTACTTGTTATTCCCAGTGAAGCATTAGTTATGGGTATGCCTTGTTTTATAAAAGGATCAATAAGCAGATGTAAATATTCATCTTTAATCACTTTATCTTGAGAATTTTTACATGTTACTTTGTATTGTGGTTTTTATGGAATTCTTGGAGCATTATTTTGAACTGTAGAAAAACAATGTCTCATGTATTCTCTAAAACCCGCAATGTGTTGTTTGTGGTTTATATAAGTCTGCAAGCACTGTGGTAGTATACTGTGGAGTTGAAAACCCCGCGGAACTCTGCTGTAGTGCACTACAGAACTGTAAACCCACAAAACAAGTTTTTTGGATGCTAGCCTAAATCACATGTTGATTTTTAGATTATAAATCCTTTTGTACAAAAAGGTAAATTTGCATAAGGAAAAAAATGTTAACATGTTTCCCTGCTTAACATTAAGGGGGAGTGTTGGGGTTTATAATATTAAGCGAGAAACTCCTTATTATAAAAAACACCAAATGACTCGAGTTGATTTTTAAAGAGTGCATCATGACCACCCATCTTGTATATAACAAAGTGATCCTTAAGGGATCGATTACACATAATGGAAACATTGTATGCGAGCTATATGTGCAAGCATATTTTGTAAGTATCACAAGAAAATGTGTGGAGTAGTTCATAATTATTTAGTGAAGGCATAATTGCATGTGAAATAGTGGGAGTGTTGGGTAAAAGTATATTATCCATAAAGATAAGTGATTTATCAGTGGGATTTTTACCTTTCATGGTTTTCCCACTTAAATCTAGTGTTCTTGTGTCATTTACTTTACTCGTATTTACTTTCAACTCTTATTATTACATATTGTAATATGCTATATATAAACATCTAAATCTATGGTTAACTACACATCAGAAATTTATTTTGTGGATCTATAATTTATTAATTATATCTCCCCTTGTAAATCCTAACAATTACATCTCGACCGTAATCTCACGCTACTTATTTTGACCTATTACAAACATACTTTCAACAATCTTCAAATTTTCACCTATTTTTGACACTATGACATGACATCCATCCCATGGGTCCTCAACTACGTGATTTATGTATTATTTTACAAATGATCCTCTAGTGTTTCCTTTAATTTTTACTTCTCCAAGGTTCTTGCAATGTTGATTGTGGTTGCAAATGGTAAGATGAGTAAATGTATCAGGTACTCATTGGTGGGTATATTTCATTTCAACTATTCCTTTCAGCATTCCTTTCAGCAGTTATCAACGGATGGGGCATATGCGAACATCTGATTTTTTACTTTTCATCTTTCATACATGTTATTAATAATTTCCTTTGTGGAGATAAGGGTGACTGATGCATCTATTTAATGAGCGGGGTACCTTGAGGGGCCTACCGAGAATGGGGAATTATTATTCATGTAATCATTATGAGTTAGAGACAGTACATAGAGAGAGTATATATGTGTTGCCGACAGTAGTTTTCCTTACATTAGTTATCCTTGTCCCCTTAGGTCTCATACAAATTACACACCTAGAATATTATCATCTAGCACTTTGTTCATCCATTCTCATGACCTACACCATTTATTTTCAGCTTGCATGACACATCACGATCCTTGACTAATGTCATTGCCTATGGTACATGGTGTTAGTGTTAGTTTTGTTCTAGTCGATTCCATCTCCCATGGGTGATGACGTCGTATATACACACACACCACACTTTGACATTCAGAAGGAAGGAATCCTGAATTTTAGGAACTGCCACTTGCTCTACTCTTTTGGACCATCTTTGCATCTTCTCCCTCAGCTCTTGGTTCACCTTACACTTGGCTTGGATTAGATTGGAAACTCTTCTTATTTGGATTACTTATACTATTGGGTAATCTATAGTGAGTCTAGGAAAGGAATAATGTTCCTCTTAAACACCTATTAGGGATTCTCTCTTGGTGTGCTACTTCTCTGGAGAGATAGATGCATCACTGACCACCTTATATGTACATGTGAGTGTGCTAACTATCTTTTTCATTTTTCATAGATTAGTTCGTTTCCCTTCCCCATTGTGCTATGTTATTTTAGTGTTACATGTAAATTCATGCTAGTTAGCACAATACTCTTATTTGATAAGCCCCTTAGTTTCTATTTACTTTCATTTCAATTGCATTTCCTATGTTTTCCTTATCTATTATCGATCCTTACCTCTTCTCACCCATCTATTGATATCTTAGTAGGTTACTCTCCTCTATCTTGACTGCGGGCATTCAAAACTCTAGGTTGACCTAGTGTAAGAATTACCACCCTCTAGATATGCGACCTAGCCCTTATTATATCCCCTTTAATATATCCATTATGTGTGGGTTCATGTGTGTCTCTCACTAATTTCCTCGATACCCTTGTAAAACAAATTCTTTAAGAGTGAAAGTTATTGAGACACATTCTTGGCCCTCCATATAATGGTTATATTCCTTAAATTATTCAAATTCTTTAGGGTGTTGTTTATTTCTTTAATAATGACATGTGAAATGATATTGTTGATGAATGTGTAAATATTACAAATGAATAATCTCTTAACTCTTATACTATAGATGATGATACAAATATAATTCTTATTATACACTGTAACAACGATATGCCAACTAGAACCTTATATTGTGGAATTTCATAATATATTTTCTATGGGTGAGGGACCCGATAAAAACCTCATTATTACTAATAAAAAAACAATGATATGCCTACTTTGTTTTCTTCCCTTCCTAAGGAATGAAAAAATGATTAGTGTGGATTTTATGCCTCTTTGGGAAATTAAACATGTAAACGTAGAATTAAAACCAATTTTATTCATCCTATAATGCTTATTGTAAATTAATTAAATGTTTCTAATGATGATGTCTCTTTAGATCAACAATGTGATTGTAGACACCAAATTTAGGTCACATTCCCCCTTTACCCACATGTATATTAATTTAATCACCCAAAATTAAATTAATATCCATGCTCACAATATTAATTATTTAATTACATTAATTAAAACTAATTTCCACCTCACCTAGACACCTCATCATGAACCTATTCTTAGCATGTTTCCCTTTTACTAGGACTCAATATCCACTCATCATAACTAACTAAGACTTAATCCTACCTACCTTAATTAACTAATAATTAGTTCAACCCTAAAATCACATGTCTATTATTCCTCTAACCACATTCCCAATTATCTAAGCATAAAATACCATTTTTGATCTGCGAGAATAAACACAGCTGGCTAAGAGATTGCCAAGATCTGTCAATTTTAGTAAACCTAGGATTTCCCACCTTAACCGATGCCGGTTAACCCTACACTGACGTTGGTCACCATAAACCATCGTAAGTTACCATATATTCACTTTGGTAACCTTGTTAGAGAGGTTTGGCCACATTCTCAAGTTTTGGAACGAAAGATCTCCATGCAAGTTAGAACTAGAGCCCTTTCACACATCTAGACAACCATAGCCAACACCAAGATGGATCCATGAAGGTATTTGCATTCACGGTAGGCATTCCAAGAAGCACTCCCATGCAACACTGAGCACCATTCCCATAGATCAACCATCACCATCATCCAGCCATCAAATCTGTAAACACCAGTAAGTGTATCTCTAACCTGCATCATTTCATACTTATTCAGATTACAAAGTTTCTTCATCTCTATTTATCAACATCTATTTGCATTTTTCATCCCACCCTTGTTACCTTCTTGTGAATCCAACATTCCATCACCCATAATAATTTAATCACCTATACTTGATTCCTGAATACCTCTGAGTACCCCCAACACCGTTACAAACCTAGCCATTTTCCTCACACTCACTGTCTTACCTCAAAAAGTTCTCAAAACCTAGTTTATTGAATTTCTACCATCCCACCTTAACCATCGTCGGTTCTCTCTTAACCGTCGTCGATCATACCTCACCGACGTCAGTCTCTGTATTTGTTAATCTTTCCAATAATATAAGCTTAAAAAACCTACATCCAAGAAACCCAAGCTACCCAGAATCTGACCCTGACCTGTTCCAGCACCTTGACTACCTACCCTACTTCCAGATTTGATCATAACCTAGCCTGTTATATTAGATTTTCTTATTGTATTTGGATGAGATACCTAAATCATATAAACTATAGTAGGACATTATTTATTTATGACATTTCTTACATTAAGTTGTATTAAACAGTGGGTTGAATGCCACCAAGGAAGTACCACACTTTTTGGATCTAGCACACGCTAGGTAGCCCACTGACATTTATTGTTTAGCTCTCTTTTGTGGTCTTGCTATGTATTTCAGGTAGTTCCTCCTAGCCAAAAGAAAGCTCTCACAATCAACATTGGATCAAGAAGTTAGAACACACGCATGACCTTTAAAACGACCATCACAACAAGTATTCCTCCTTAGATCATCACCTTATATGTTTCTTCACTTCCTTCTTCCTTTCACACTCATCATCATAGTTGGTTTATTCTGACTATTTCTGAGTGTGTCTGGACTTAGTTTTTTCCATATTTAGACTTATAGATTGGTGTCCCATTCAACTTTAATTCACAAAAATAAAATTTTTCTTCATTCTACAGATTTCACAGTAATAGGTATCGGTTTACATCTAATTGTCATTGGTTTATCGTATCAGTGTTAGTTCCCTGTGATTTTGGTCAATTTACCCAAAGAACACTCACTCATCTTCTTATCTGCTCAAAATATCTGGACATCACCATATCCTCTGCATTATGATATTATTGACAAAATATAGCTTCCAAAGTTGACTTTCCTCAGTTTATGTCTCACTTTCTTAAATTATTTCTTTCCCACAGTAACCAACATTGGTTACTGTGACCATCATTGGTCACCCAGTGACCAACATTGGTTATCCTAACAGGCATCTGTCCTTCTATTTTGATTTTTTAATCAAAGCACATGCCAGTTCACCTCTCATAATCAATTGTTTCCCATCCTTGTTGTTCTCTGTGTCACTTATAGAGTACAGTTCATCTAGTATATGCTAACTCACATGGTGTTGACTCATAGTCAAGCCAACACTCTTATGCTTCATGCCAGCCTCCAGTCTCTTCCACCTATCTCGTCACCCCCTTCTATCTTATCACCCATGGTTCCAACTTAGCTTGTCCCCATTAATCACTAGCGACGAGGAGTTCACAATACTTCTTGAATAGAATACTGCTACACTCTAGTACTACCTTTCTCATTATTCTACCCAGGATTCCTTGGGTCAATTAGTATATGACATGCCCATATCTATCCCTCCTACTATCTTCCCCCACCTCTGTATCAGCTAGCACCAGCTCATCGCTACTTTCATCCACTTTACCACTTGTGGTGTCTCAACTAGGTCCCACAACCATTATAACTGTAGCGTCTATGTCATATATCACACCTGCGATGTCAGTTATCCCTCTGAAATCTTCCTTAAGTATAGCCCCATTTGCACCTTCTACCTCACATATACCTATTGCATCGCAACCACCTTTAGTGTCGGTAACCTACACCCCTTTCCAGAACCTCATCCTTTCTATCCCGCAGTCCTTACCCCAATCACCACTAGAGTTTTTACGACTACCCCACCCACTTACACATACTACTAACAACCTCCAACCTCATCTATCACTTATTCTAGATATGTGCTGCCTACATCTATTCCTCCTGTATAGTTCTCATACTCAACACCACCATACATTAGCATACCACCCACCTCATACATTCAACATCAACCCCATTTTTCTGTAGGGCGAACTCATTCATCACAACCTACCAACGATCTCATTAAGATGATGATGGAAAAGATGTAGACCTTAGAAACATCTATTTCAAGCTCTCGTAACTCCTTGACCTATGACGAAATCTGTAATGAGCCTATTCATCCATCCATTCCTATTCACCCATATCCTGTGCATTGGGAAATGCCTAAATTCAATTGTTTTAATAGCAAAGAGGACCTGTAACAAGACTTGTGGTCATTCAAGCATGGGTGCTACCTAATTTCCCATGATGATGCTTTGCTCTTATGAACATTTCCCATGTCCCTAACATGACCCACCTTAGATTGGTACAATAGTTTACCTAGACATTCCATTTACTCCTTCAATCAAGTGGCTCATGCATTCCTAGACCACTTCTCGACCAATGTAGTCTAGAAGGTCACCATGACCAACCAGTATTTGACATGATAGTATGAAGATGAATCTATCACAGATTTCATTTCCCGTTGGCAGAGTCTTATCAACCAATTAACGTTCCAACTAGCTCAGACTGAAATTATTAAGTTGTTCACTAGAGATTGTGCCAGACACATCTCACTAACTCTGCAGGTCCAAACCTTCCAAACCTTCAATGAAGCATTCACCATGGCACGAAAATTGGAAATTTGTGCCATTGAAGAAAAGAAAATCCAATTATGAAACAAGAACGCCTCATTCAAATCAAATGATTCTTATTATTCTTCAAAACCTCAAAATAACTAATCAAAGACCAAAGGATCTACCAACATGGTAGTCCCCAAGGAAGGACCATCTCATCCTTCTAATCAATCCCAACCTTCTTCCAATATTTCCCCTATCCAGGCCTTTCAGCTTTGGTGGGAACAACAGAAGTACACTTCAATTGGAGAACCCTATTATTTGGTCTTAGAAAAGCTTCTTAAAGCCGAAGTCATTATACTTCCTCCCATAAAACCTCATACCAGGTTTCGATCCTACCTGTCCTTTTCCTACATGGTATAAATAACATGACTACTATAATTATCATCATGTCAAAGGCCATAGTGATGGAAACTGCATAACTTTCAAGAACATTATCCAAGAGATGATAGATAATGGAGAAATTGTCGTGGAAAATCCGAATGCGCCTACAAATAAAAATTTACACATTCTTAAAAATCCATTCCCTAACTATAAACCATCGTCTAATCAAAATAGTGAATATTCATCCAACGAAAAATAATTTCCATGAAGTCCACACAGTTTTTGATATCATACCAGCTGTACCTCAAATCCCACCTATTTCGTCTATTGATGAAATTTTTGCACAAACTCCTCTACCCATAGAGGAGCATACCTCTTCTACTCCTTAACCCATAGAGGAGTCCCCCTCATCTCCCCCTTCTCTCAAGGAGGGACCCACACTTTCTACCAATGCCATTTCACTGTCTACCTTAGAACCTACTGAACAGTCAACACTTTTAATTCTCCCATCCACAGGAGAATCATCATCACCTTCTCCTCCACCAAGGACGAAGTATACATCACCCCACCTATTATCTCTCCTACTCATTAGAGATTCATCAAACATGCCACTACCTATTGGGGGCAGTTCCCCCTCAGCATCCTAGAACCCTATCGATAAGATCTCAACTCTTTTACCTATAGAGTTCGAGGCTAGCCAATTCCCTATCTCGTAGACATATTTTATAGGGATCGCCACCAAACCAATTCCATCCTCTTCTTCAATAGTCCCATTTTCATGACCGACTGATTGCTTGGATTACGTTGATAATTCCATGCTCTAGGGACGTCTTCAGCTCCCCTTTTCGACCCAAATGCAAATGTTGCCTGAAAATACTTCCACGATCTACCCAAGGGTATTTTTGGCAACCAGATTAGTATTGACCATGCTTATTGAAATGAATTCTCCTTCATCATATCTACCTACATCGAAATCTTTACCCATAACCAAAACCATTTCAAAACCTAAAATCCTACCCACACCTATGTATTCATTTGTAGCTAGACCCCATCACTACTTTGGGTGTCATGCCGACATCAAGCCTTACTCATCCACCGGTCAAATTAGACTAGTAGCATCACCTCAAACCCACACCAAAATTATCCCTCCACCTAAAAATAAAACCCAACATTCTAGGCCACATACAACGGTCTCACCTACCACACCTTTGTCACCTTCCCCCTTTCCGTCCATCCTAGGGCCCCATCCATCAACCTTGATCAAACAGTCTCCTACCCAAGGCAAGTCAAAATATAAACAACCTACTACTACATCATGAGCCTTCATTACACCTCATTCACCCAAAAACCAAACACACTCACCGTCACCTATGCACTTCTTGCCACCTATACCTCCACCAGTTACTATAACCCCAACTTTACCTATAAGACTTTAATCCATGCCGTCTACCCAACCTCTACTAACCACCTCCACCACAACTCATTTTCCCCCATGGGTAACTCATACTCTTCCAGCAACTTCTTTCCCTTCTACATCCCATATTCCCATGTCACCTTTACCCAAGAAGGTGCAACCCAAAGATAAGAATCCAGTACCCTCTAATAAGGTAATCAAACTGACAAAACCTTCCATCGTTAGCTCTTCTACCCCACCTTTACCCAAGAATATGCCAACAAATAAATAAGACCATACCACTTACCAAACCAATGGACCAACCCATTCCCCCTCCTATAAAGCCTCTTCCCTCATGATCATCCACACCTTTACCCAAACCCACACTCACTTCCCATTGTGACCCGTTAGTGGGGTCCTACGCCAACATTTTAACTAATCTCTTAGAGAATTCCATCATCACATTACCACCACTTTTCCCTTACGATCCTCTCAAACCCAAACCAAAAGGGTTTGATGAAACCAATATTTGTGCCTATCATCATGTGTCAGGACATGATGTAGAGAATTCTAAGGCTCTAAAGACCGTTCTTCTCTAACTTTGTCCACCTGCATTTTTTTTGAAGATGACGACCTTCTTGATAAGAACCATGTTCCACCTTCACCTATCACCACACATCATCATATTTTACCCATTAAGTGATCAATATCTCCACTTCCACAACCATTTTATCCACCTCTAAAATTTGAGATCAACATGGTATGCATTAGAGAGTTAGCCAAATCACCACCCAAATGTCAGTTTTCCCTACTCATTTCACAAGGCTCCTATCCACTACTAGGGTTTTGTCCCTTATGCCATTATACCTTTCATGACACACCCTCTCCATCCACCTCCCCTTAGATTAACATGGTTCATGTTTCAACCCGCACTCAAAGAGACAACATCAAGGAAAAAGTAACTAATTCATCAATCAACCCCTTACCCAATATGCCATCTGCACCCACAACAAAAATCACCATCTACAGACCTACATACCCTATCTCTGATGGGGTCACCCATCGCAAAATGATAAAACAATTACATCAATCTCCTCTAAAGATGTCTTTGCATGATCTCATCCAAAATTCTGAATCTCATAGACAAGCCCTTATCAAGGTTTTACAATTCATTAAAGTTTTACCCAATGACCCAACACAAGTGGCCTCTATTATTACCCCTCACCACGTGGCCTCACTTACCAAATCATCTCCTTATTCTACCCCCATGCTCACTCCTCAATTTTCCGCCCTCAGCTTCTCTGATGAGGAGATTGTACCTCTCAAATCAAATGACCCTGATCCTACCCTTTTCATTTCTGTCTATATCGATAACATACACATACGACACGTCATGATCAATGGTGGTGCTAGCATTAACATCATCTCCCCCCACACATACAATTAAATGTGTATCCCTTCTAATTGTATGCATAATAATCCCATTATGTTATGCTCCTTTAATGACGCCATTACCTCCACCCTTGGCACCATTATCCTTCATGTTCGCGTAGCCCCTCGCACTATCTCAGAACTATTCTACATCTTAGAGGGAGAGTTCCAGTATAACCTATTACTCAACAGACCTTGGATTCATGTCATGGGTTGTGTCCCTTCAAATTTACACCATTGTGTAAAATTTGAACATGAAGGACATAACTATACCATCCACATTGACCCGTCGCTATTCAAAACTTGTAACATGTTGTACCAGCCCAACGATGTACTTGTACCGATGAAAGCATATGCCACTATCCCCATTTCTTTTTCACCCATGAGCCCATCCTACAATGCTACCACCACCCCTCCCACATCTAACTCTTCTATTCCTACTACCGCCAAAACCTCTGCAACTGAACTCTCTACTTCCCAACCAACCACTACCCCTCTTACCTAATCATCTAGTCAGTCATCTATCCCTGCCACCCACATATCAACTATAGATCCCTTAGAAGGTGTTTTTCAACGCCTCACTCTGGGGGAGTGTTTCCTATACAAATACAACACATTTATCACTCCACAAGAGTATGGGAACCTACGCCAGCACCCTAATTATGAATACCACATAGGAGAGGTTTTCCATTATGGTCCTCCCCACCTTCACACCAAATTAACATATGGGGGATTTTATACTGATACTTATTCAGTCGAACCTCCATCCCAAACACGAAAATTTTCATCTGACCTCCAATCCCTTACTAACCACTACTTCACCCACACTTTCCATCACTGTTGTGCATGGAAGGCTTTGGTTTTGGTTTTTACAAGTAAGGCCACCATACTGTCATTTCATGTACCACCCATAAACACAATGATCACAGTGGTATTGGCTTTGCCACACCACTTTCCAAGAAGGCCCGTGTCAAACTCATTTAGGAAGAAAAACCTTCTCCAACCCATACACCAATGTCACCACCTTCACCCATAGAGTCCATAGATCCCAAATCTATTCCTCCTAACTTTTTTTTCTTCGTAAACACTATATCCCTAGGACCTCTAGTTTATATACACAATGGAGATGCTCTCTATTCTCTTCCCTTCCTGTTTCCTGACATGATCGATGATGATACACCTTCTATTAACGTCATTCAATGTTAAGACGATGAGTCTATACTCATATACCTTGGTGCGGAATATTCTTATATTAACTGGTCGTTAGCTTCTGAGCTGCAAACCAAGTTGAATGAATTGACTATTTAAATCAAAATTAACACTCAATATGACCCGCACATTCTAAAGATAGGCCAATCTTTAGAAGCTGCAAAAAATGCATCCTTACATTGCACTTCTTGTCAAAGAATAAATTCAACACCTTCTCTTAGTTTCCTTTATTCTACCCATTGACTATCCCAAATGGATTTATAACATCGTTCCTGTCACAAAAGCAACAGGGGGACTCTGCATTTACATGAATTTCCATGACCTCAACCTTGCTTACCCCAAAGATGATTTTTCTCTACCAGGCATTGATCAGCTGGTTGATCTCACTACTGGCCATGAGATGCTCTCACTCATGGACGGTTTCTCGGGTTATAATAAAATACTATTTTCTCTAGAGGATCAACACAAAACTACCTTCATAACTCCTTGGGTGACCTTCTACTATCGAGTCATGCCTTTTGGCCTTAAAAACATTGGTGCTACATATCAGCGAGCCATGAATTATATCTTCCATGACATTATGTATCACATATTGGCATATTATGTAGATGACCTTCTTGTAGAATCCAAACATTGGGCCGAATACTTGATAGTCCTTAAGGTCATCTTTGACCGCCTCATCAAGTATTATGTTTTCCTTCAACCTAAGAAGTGTGTCTTTGTGGTACTTTTAGGAAAACTCCTTGGTTTCATCATTTCCTTGTGTGGCATAGAAGTTGATCCTACTAAAGTAAAGGCTATTCTAGAAATGCCTTCACCTACCAATCTCTGTGAACTTCAAAGTTTTCAAGGTAAGTTTCAATCTATCCATTGGTTCATTTCACAACTTTCTAACCACTGTAAACCATTTCATCATCTCGTTAAGAAGGACCTCTCATTCAAATGGGATGATGAATGCTACAAAGCCTTTGATGCCTGAAAAAAATATCTTCTTCAACCACCAGTGCTCATTCCTTTTAAGGATGACCAACCCTTTTATTTATACATTTATGCTACTGACCATTCCCTAGGTGCCATGCTTGCTCATCGCGATAAGCAACACATGGAGAAAGTGGTTTATTTCATAAGCCACACACTTCTGGACTACGAGACTAGGTACACCCATGCTGAAAAACTTTTCTTAGCCTTAGTTTTTGTCGCCACTAAACTACATCATTACCTATTCAACCACAAAACCTTTTTCGTCACTAACACTAACACTCTACATTATATGTACGCAAAACCCTACCAACATCAATGCGCTACACATTGGCTCATGCTTCTTGTAGAACTTTACCTTGAATTCATTCATCAAAAGTATGTCAAATGCCAAGCCATCACTAACCAACTAGAAAACACTCCTCTTTTCAGACATTAACCCTGTAACTTTGATTTTCCTGACGAATCCATTGCTACCATCTCTTTGGATGATACCACTTACTAGATGACCTTATTCTTTGATGGTTCTAAATGTCAGTGGGGAGGTGGTATAGGTGTTATCCTCATTCCTCTTGATGGTGAACCTATGTCATTATCTTTAAAACTTGATTTTGAGTGCACTAATAACATCACCAAATATGAAGCACTCGTATTAGGCCTTCAAACCACCATCTCCCTAGATGTTAAATCAATTAATGTATTTGGTGATTCCCAACTAGTTGTAAACCAAGTCAATGGTATATACCAGTGTCGTAATGAAATACTATTACAAATGTCATGTCGACAAGATTTTGACTACCGTTGACAATTACAAACTTCAAACCACCCCACGTTCTACCAATAAATTTGTAGATGCCATTGCCTTCCTGGCTTCTCAGATATCCACTTCACCTACTAACTCCAAAATATTTGTCACAATACAAAGGTTGCAATCACCCTCTTATTTACCTCGTGAGGTCCATTCCGTTGGAACCGTTGCACCTAGTCCACGTGACCTTTGGTATAAGAAGTTTGCAAACTACCTTTCCCTTTCCATTCTACCTCCCAATCTCAATCATAATGAACAATGTGCCTTTCTTAAAAGTGTCTCTCGCTATGTCATCATGGGTGGTCTCATTTATAAGTGTGACTTTGATGGTATTCTCTTACGATGCCTTACAAGTTCTAAAATTATTTACACCATCAAGGAAGTTCACGACGGAATTTTTGGAGACCACTTTAGTGGTTTAGCTATCACTAAATATTGTGATTATGTCAAATGTTGTGTGAAATGCCAGCAATATGCTAATCTTCATCAAACACCTAGTCATGCCTTACAGGTCACACGAGACCTTTGGCCTTTCTCTCAATGGGGTTTGGATCTTGTCAGAGAGATCAATCCTCATTCTAAACAACATCATCAATGGATTATAACTGCTACTAAATATTACACTAAATGGGTAGAATCCATTCCCCTCATTTCTACAAAGGTCGAGAAGATATGTGAATTCATCAACCATCACATCATTTTTCGCTTTGGTGTTACTCACTGCCTCATCACTGATAACTAAAAGTAATTCAAAAACAAAATCCTACGTAAGCTATGTGATGCTTTTGGCATTCAACTCAGTTTCTCATCACCTTATTACCCATAAACCAATGACCAAGCAAAATCAACCAATAAAACCTTAAACAAAATTCTTATGAAAGTAGTTGACGATACTGGGATGGATTGGCATACACACATTCCTTTCACCTTATGGGTTTATCGCACTAGTATTCAAACTTTTACTACTGCCAGACCTTTTCCTCTAGTCTAGGGTACCGAGGCTATCTTTCCTTTCGAAGTCCAGATTCCATCTCTCTACATCTCACTAAAAGACATGCTCAATGACGATGACTTTCACCAGGACCATTTAGCACAACTTGAGTTATTGGATGAACTCCGTCTCAATGTGCTTGACCATCTCTAAATCTACCAAAAATGTATCAAGTGTACCTATGAAAAATGGGTCCACGAATGAACCTTCCAGGTCGGTGACCTCATCTTGAAGGAAAATCAACATGTAACCAAAGAAGAGAAAATTAAATGGGGAAAATTTGCTCCTAATTGGCTTGGACCTTATATCATTACTCATGCAAATGGATCAGGTGCTTATCAATTTTTTTCACTCAAAGGTAAACCTAAACCCGAACCCCTCAATACCTTGCATCTTAGACCATTTTATTGTTAAATCAACTACTATATCACCTTTTGTCTATTGACTGCTTGTCCCTTGAGAGTTGTTCAACTTCCATGTTACCCATGTTGAGGATCAACGGATAAACAAGAATCATGTGATTACCCGTCACCTTTCAGCCTTATCTTCAATATGAGTATCACGTCTCTACTAATAGCATGATTCTCATTGATAATTTTCATCTTTTTCAAAGATGGAATCCCATGGTCATTCGTCACTTGAAACCATCTCTTTCATAGTTAACCTCTATGTATTATGGTTTTGTTTTCTAAACAAGAACCTAATCTTCCTTTATAGCCTTGTCCATGACTTAAACATCCAAAAACAAAAATGGGATTCAACTCCTTGAGTCAAAATTCCAGCAAACAGATGACTCCCTCCAAAATGACATCTCTTATCTTGCCGCCATAAATAGACTGCTCACTCGAAAGACAACTATATAAAGTCATTGCAAAAATACAATAAAATGTTTAGAAGCTTCCCACATCGACCAACTTCATGAAGACCTCAAGGAGATAATAAACTCATCCCATATAGACTTCCTGCATTGATCAATCTATCAAAAACAAAAACAAAAGAATAAAATGATAACACTTTTTCGTCATGGACTTGTATGTTTTTATCATGGGTTTCTTGCTAGGTAAACATACCATCATACATTAATTTACGCTAAACCACCCACTTTCACCTCATTTCCTTTTCACCCTAATTTTCTCTCTAATCAAGGGACTTGCCGCAACTGCGATATTTTGTGATCATGTAACTTTCTTCACCCATAGAATAGTCCATTATGTAACACCTTTTAGGGTCTCACATTCATAAGACAATATTTGATATGATAGACTCATTAAGGTTCTTATCAATTAGGTGGCTCTTTTACCACATCTTACCATTTACCTTCCTCATTACTTATTTATTCTCCTATACAGGACTAGACCATCGATGCCTACATTTTAAAATATTTTCACTATCACCTAAGACTCAACCATGCTTATAACCTCAACTCAACCATGGCTATGACCTAGACTCAATCATGCATAAAATATACCAACCCATTTCTCTACCTCATCACATTCTTCCATAGCTTTCCCCTAACCAATTTCCCCTTCGTTTTCCTATTCACATTCTACCTTAGTTAGTTTCCATTTTATATCAACAATTGGAAATTAAACCAAACAAGAACCAATTAACAAACATTTTTACCACATCATAAAATATTTCATTTATCATTTTTATATTTCCACCATAGAAAATATTTGGAAATTTAAACCATAAAATGCATATACATCACCATTTGTCTCCCATGTTACCAATAACTTAGAACTTAAATCAAAATCATAAACCATGACTCAACCATGACTATAACCTAGACTCAATGATACTTACACTGACCTCACTCAACCATGCCTATGACCTGACTCAACCATGCCTATGACCTGAATCCATTATGTCTATAACCTAGAATCAACCATACTTACTTGGACCTCACTCAAACCTTGCCTATGACCTCAACTCAATCATGCATAATCCACCTAGTTTCCATCACATAAACAATAACACTGGAAATTACATCCATCCATTAATATAACCATCAATATAACCACATACCAGCAATATAACCATCATCTATATATATCACTCATCCAAGTCTGTGTATCCATATATATATATACATAAATTCCAAATCAATATAAATGTCTCTCATATACAGTCTCAATATCTTCGCCATGCAAGCCAGTCACATAATCCAAAGACTAAAAAAAAATCTCATGTACATCCTCACTATCATCGGCATGTAGGCTGATATATATCAAACATATACAAAAATATATGGCTGTCGAATATATGGTGACTAATCGTCACCCCACCTGATGTCCATGCTAGTCTCATCTATCTCCTCCTCATCCGATCTAGTGCGGCACCCTGCTAGCATCCCTTTGTCTTGTATTGGTCTTGGTGCAACCTCTACCCAAAAAATGGTTGGGACTAGCCTCTGTGAGATTGTTACCTCTCCCTGACCCTATCTCTAGACTCTCCGCCCCCCTGTGCTCTTCGAGCTATAAGTGTGAGAGCTAGTCCTCTCACTCGCCGCTCGCTGTACTCTATACTCTGCATATGAGGGGAAATCTATCTCAGCAGTAGTTAGATGGTCCTGATAATACCACACTTTGTTTAGGGAATCCTTAAACCTGGCCATCAGTACTATCTACAGTGACACCATCGGTCTTGGAACCTGTACCTGTACCATGGGACCCTGTCCCACTACTGCCTGTACCATGGGACCTTATCCCTAAGCCTGTGCTACCACATGTGTTGCGACCTGGGCCTATAGGGCCATAATATAAGCCTATGCAATGGATAACTGGCCTTACAACCCTACTACCTATTCCTCTAAGATGGCCACCTGTCCCCCATATCCATCTCCACCCTATGTGGGTGCATGTCCCTGGGAAATATGGGCCTGTAAATCCACCACATGTGCCTGTGATGTGGCCACATGTGCCTCAAAACCTATCAACTACCTCTATCATACCGTGATCTAGGCTTGTAAAGTGGTAACCTACCCCTGCAAAGTATCCCTCTGAACTGTAAGGGTAGCCAAGTCTTGCTGCCCTGGCCTAGGTGGTGCTACTCATAGCTGGGCTACCCACCATTGCCTATATCTATCTGTAACTCTGACATCATCGATCCACTGGTCCACTAGCCACTCTTCTTTCTCAGTCAGCACTGTCAGTTGTGGTAGAGGCATAGGCCTTTCCACGTCATCTCTCTTGTACTGAGGGAATGGTGGTGGCATGTCCTGGGGTAGCCCAAACTGTAGCCTGAGCCTGTCAATAGGTATGAACAAGGCATAAATATTAACAAAGGGTAGATACAAATCCCAATCAAAGGATACAATGGTGCGTTCGATAACCAACAAGGCCAAAATTTTAAAGGGTGAGGATTACAAATGTAAGCCACGAAACTAGACCAATTAGACATGTCTATCAAGCTTCACAAAGAAGTGAGATATTAGTGCCAAAGTGGTATCGAAATGACACAAACAAAGTAAGTGACACTCTTCAAGATTTTGGACAATGTTTAAAGTAAAACCAAGTCAAATTATACTAAGGATGTGCTAAAATTTGCATAGCGTAACACCTCAATGCGGATACTTAGATCACATTTACAAAAAAAATGACATAAGTATCTTAATTATGTCGAGACAATGCAAACAAGATAACACGTCAAAGGGAGATCAAATGATGAATCAATCCAAACTATGATGATGATCCTGGAATCAAGATCAAGTGGCCATCAAAGATATGAGGATGCATCCAAACACTTTAGATGTTTAACAACTCAGCCAAAAACATGGATGAGCATAAACGAACAAAAAGTGGTGAACACTATCTATGACAACACTCCCGAAAGATGCCTTCTATTGCCCCAAATGGGCAACAAGAACGCAAAGGTGTAGATCAAAATATGGAAATGAAATAAGTGTCACTTGGGTAGAGCTTCACCTTGTCCGAAGGTGAGAAAGAAGCTAAGCTAAGTGAAACATCATCCAATTTTCATGATGAAAGGCACTTAGATCCAACTTAAGTGGATTCTTTTCCTTGTTTGAAAAACAAGGTTCTGAATCCAAACAAGTTATCACTTCATGATGGCCAAGATGCGATAAAGGACTAGTAAAGTGGGCCTCAAGACAAAATGGCCTCCTTAATTAGATCTCTCAACCAGGTGTTGCAAAGTTGTCTTAAGCGAGCGTGATTTACCCAAAAAGTCACAATGACTAATCTGGGAGTATTTTAGATTTACTTTACCCCCTTCAAGCACAATGGGCAATAAATGCGTCCATGTGTACTCGCACTGGGGTAGCCATACGAACAACTGGTAACTCTAACTCACAAGGCGTACTAGTCAAGTGGGTAACCGAGGTGCTTCCTATTTCATCCACGAGGTTATACAATGGTAAACTACTTTAGGTTTCTTGAAACCACCCCCATTGTTGTAGCTTAAGGCGTTATGCCAAAGGGGTTACATTCCAATTAAGCAGAGCGGGACGTACCCTTTTTTGAAACTTGCAATACAATGTGATGAATATGGTGTGTTTTTTTATCTTGCTTAACTTAATGTGGTTTTAAGTAGAACACCATTTGGAAACCTGTATGAAAACATGTTTTAGAAGGTTTGTGTATTGTTTGGTTTTGATGTCTTTCTTTGACATGCAATTTTGGTCTTACATACCAAGATTAATAATTTTCCAAAATGTCATATAAAGGAGATAAGATGTTATTTTTGATTTCCTAGATCGTCCTAAGACATAAGGAAAGAGCATACGCAACATAGTATCTCACTCAACTTTGTAATAAATGGAAAAATCATAAGTACAATGTGAAAATGAGTTCCTTTTAACCAACTTTGAAATCTAAATAAACCATTTTACAGATATGAAGAAAGTAGTGAAGCGTTTCTGATTCCCAAGATCACCTAGAAAGGTGCGAGGGAAGAGCATACGCACTCACAAATAAAGACGCAAATGTTTTTTATTAAGTTTAGTATAAAAAAAATTAATGCAAAGGAAACCTGTAAACCACTGTTAGAACCTTGCAAGACTTAGAAAAACAAGAAAATCAAAAAATTCTAGAAATCCAAATTTTTGCACTTTTTTTAACAATTTTTAGTAATTTGCATTTTTGGAGGTCTTTGGGGCATTTTGGGAGTTTTCTGATAGAATTTGGTATACCAAAATAAAATGGATAAATCCAGACTATATAGAGACACCTGGGCAACTAGAATAACACATACACACCCCAGCCAATGGATATGCGCCCAAGTAGATAGGTATGTGGGCAAGGTAAAAAAAGCAAAGTTAATAGAGTGGAATAGGACACCTATGCACCCATAGTGACACATACACGCCCTAGAAAAAAATAGACAATTTAAAATTTTTACAGTCAAGCTATTTATGTATATGTGGCTAGAGAGATAGATACGTGGCCTAGATGATGGAGACACGTGCATGTCCCTGTAGAGGTGAAATTTATAGATTTTCACACAGTCGAGCACCTAACACATATGTGGCCAGAGAGGTGGATACACATGCCAGATGACGGAGACGCGTGCGTGTCCTTGTAGAGGTAAAATTTACAAATGATGAGGACTGCCAGACATGTATGCGCCTATTCTGATGGAGACGCTGGGGTTTCAATATGTATGTGCCCCTTGTAAGCACCTACCCGCACCCTGTAAAAAACCTACAAAAAACACGGATTTTCAAAATTTCAAGAGAAAATAGGTTAGTTGTTAGTCAAAGTGTCCTATTTCTACATCAACCCACAAAATACATGCAAATGAAGGTCATTTATCTAGGGTTAGAAACAAAAATGAGGAAATAACAAGTGATTTGACCCAAAAAAATTGAAAATGAACTTTGAAGAACTCAAAAGACCTCCATTAATAGAGGATGGACATAAGTGTCCCACCGGGCATGCCAAATGAGTTCAATGAAATATTTTGCAAAGAGCTATGGATATGGGGCAAGACCCCAAAGCTTTGTGCAAAAGACCCTTAATGGATCATATGATAAGAAATGAGCAAGGAATCCTATATGCATGTATTAAAACTTGAAATAAACAAGAAATATAACAAATAGCATTAACCTCTATTCTTGAAAGCTTAACAAAATATGCCTACTAAAGACTTAAGCAATCAGTTTTGTTGTTTACTCCATGAGGGTGAATGAATCTCACTAAATGGCTACATGGCCAAGTTTAACTATTCCATTACTAACCTAACATGGGTGTAAGATGAAGCTATTTTAATGGTGGATGACCCAAGATCAAATGCCTTATTAGCTTAGCTAATGCAAATGAGCTCTTAAGCTTTCTAAGGCTTGTTTTGTCTTTGTGTTATATAAAGTTACATTTTTGAATGGGTAGGCTTAGCCTTGTATTTATAGTTTTTGGTTTGGAAGAATTTTGAATTTGGGTGCATGTGGGATGAAAGCTCAAAAATCACTTTTAGATTAGATTAGGATAAACATGCTTTAGGCTTAGTTAATCTTGGTTTAGGCTAGTTAACTAGGGTTTAGGCTAGTTAAACTTGATTATCAAGTGATTAGAGACTTATTGAGACTTGGGAGGGGTCTGGATAACAAATTGTGACTGATAGATAGCCTAGCAAGCCAATAGAAGTGGTCTAGAGAGAACTAGGGAGGTTCTGAATGGTCGAAAGGAGGAATGTTTAGCTAATAAGAGAGATATTAGTCAAACAAGTTGATTATAGGAGGAATACAATCGAGAAGGTGTCATGAATGGGCATCCAAGAGCAAAGTGAAGAAGGGGGAATTAACGAAGTGTCATCAATTGGTTGAATTGGATGAAATGCTAAGTGTAAGCATATTTTAGGTGTATACACATATATATTGTTTACCCTATCTATTCTCAACACACTTACATTTATACCTCACTACCTCGATTTCTCTTTAACTCACACCATAACCCTATCTTGACACATTTTTCTTCAAAAACCAACCAGCATCGGTCACTGGTGACCAACATCATTCCATCATGACTGACATTGGTCACCTACTATTTGACTAATGTCGACTATAGCTGACTGATGTTGGCTACCCTTGACTGATGTCGGTCACTATCACACTGACCAAACCTAAAAAACCCTCCCCAATTTTTCAAAAAAATTGACCATACTAACCTATAAACCTACCCTATCCTACCCAAACCTCCACTAGCTTTCCCCCTACCCATATTTCACCCACATTAGACTTCCTACCCTTCCCATTTTGTCAATTTTACTTCCACATGTCAATTTAATTCCTACCCAAACCAATTTCTACAAATAATTTCAACTAATAATTGTCAAACGGGATTGAATCGTACCTCATCTTAGTTCCATCGGCATGGTGGTACATCTGGCCACTATACCGGTGGCCCATCCAAGCCCTCTCCTACCTCTTCCATGCCCAAATCCACCCCTCACCTCCAACCAATCACAATCTACTAGATCGCTCTCATGGACCCATCTATTAGCTGATGTCACCAACTTGTACTCTCCACCTCAGCCTAGTACAATGCCTTGTCCTTCTCTCAGAAAGGTGAAAAAAGGTCAAACAGCTCTGTCAATTTCTCCAAAGTTGCAACACAACAATGATTTCATAAAATAAAGAACTTTTATTTCATAAACCCAACCCAACCCAACCTAACCGACGCCGACCATATTTGTGCCATAGACAACTGACGTCAGTCACCCTATAACCAACATAGGTCAACCCTTATAACTATTTTCCATTACTAAGATTCATTTTTCCTACAACCATTAGTGCTCACACACATTTTATCATTCATGATACCTGTGGAACCATACCTACGAGCCCAAACTACCCCTATATTTCCTTCATTGCATCTTGAGATTTATTATTTTACCTATACCTTGGCCTTACCTATGCCACAACCTATTTACCTGAACCTGACCTACTTGGTGTGACCATTGACCTTATGTAATTGCTATACCTTGCAATGCTGTTACCTATGTTTTTTTATCCTAACAACCATACCTTGCCTATTGCTGTTTCATTTATCCAGACCAAAAATTTGGTGTACCGGAACATACCTAAACATTCCTACACTTGACCTACATTGTGTTGCAAACCATATCCTATACCTTGAATACCTGAACACCTCACCCTTGTTTGGATAAAACTATCGACCTTGGACGATGTAGAGTTTGCAAGCTATTCAACCTGGTATTGTGTTGTAATCTATATGTGTGTGTGTATGTTTGATTGTCATTACCCATTACCCAATTTTAACCTGGCCTATTACCTATTACCTGAGTTGACCACTACCCTTCCCCCACCTACCTTCACTTCTTCCAGCTACACATTTATCACACCACTCACCAATTCCGTATTACAGCTCCTTAGTGCCTAGTTTGAGGGGGATTACCTTCACCCACACATGGGGAAACCACTTCCTATTTTTATCAGCATCGCTTATCAATACAAGCTACGCGAAAAAAGGGAAAAACTGTAGACACCAAATTTAGTTCACATTCCCCATTCACCCACATGTATATTAATTTAATCACCCACAATTAAATTAATACCCATTCTCACAATATTCATTATTTAATTACCTTAATTAAATATAATTTCCACCTCACCTAGACACCTCATCATAAACCTATTCTTAGCATGTTTCCCTTTTACTAGGACTCAATATCCACTCACCATAACTAAATAAGACCTAGACCTACCTACCTTAATTAACTAAGACTTAGTTCAACCCTAAAATCACATGACTATTCTTCCTCTAACCACATTCCTGGTTATCTGAGCATAAAATCCCATTTTGATCCATGAGAATAGACAAATCTGGCCAAGAGATTGTGAAGATATGTCATTTTTAGTAAACCTAGGATTTCTCACCTTAATCGACGTCAGTTAACCCTACACCAATGTCAGTCACCCTAAACCGTCATCGGTTACCATATATTCACTTTGGTAACCTTGTTGAAGAGGTTGGCCACATTCTCAAGTTTTGGAACAAAGGATATCTACATGCAAGCAAGAACCAGAGCCCTTTCACACATCCAGACAGCTATAGCCAACACCAAGACAGATATGAAGGTATTTACATTCATAGAGGTATTCTGGGAAGCACGGCCATGACACTGAGCACCATTCCACATATCAACCATCACCACCATCCAACCATCAAATCTATAAACACCAGTAACTGTATCTCTAACCTGCATCATTTCATACTTATTCATATTACAAAGTTTCTTCATCTCTGTTTATCAACATCTATTTACATTTTTCATCCCACCCTTGTTACCTTCCTGTGAATCCAACCATTCCATCACCCAAAATCATTTAATCACCTATATTTGATTCCCGAATACCTCTGAGTACCCCCAACACCACTAAAAACATAGACATTTTCCTCACACTCACTGTCTTACCTCAAAAAGTTCTCAAAACCTAGTTTATTGAATTTATACCATCCCACCTTAACCATCATCGGTTCCCTCTTAACTATCATTGGTCATATCTCATTGACGTCGGTCTATGTATTTGGTAATCCTACCAAAAACATAATCTTAAAAAACCTACATCCAAGAAACCCAAGCTACCCAAAATCTAACCCTGACCTATTCCAACACCTTGACTACCTACCCTACTTCAAGATCTAATTATAACCTAGGCTGATATATTATATTTTCTTATTGTATTTAGATGAGATACCTAAATCATATCAACTACAGTAGGAAATTATTTATTTAGGACATTACTTACATTAAGTTGTATTAAACAATGGGTTGAATGCCACCAAGGAAGTACCACACTTCTTGGATCTAGCAAAAGCTAGGTAACCCACTAACATATATTGTTTAACTCTCTTTTGTGGTCTTGTTGTGTATTTCAGGTAGTTCCTCCTAGCTAAAAGGAAGCTCTCGCAGTCAGCATTGGATCAAGATGTCAGAACGCGCACGACCTTTAAACCAAACATCACGACCTTTAAATTGACCATCACAATAATTATTCCTCCTTGGCCCATCACCTTATCTGTTTCGTCAAATCCATAAAGAAGGTAGTGAAACAGTGATGCTGAACCTATAGTTCTTAATGCTCTACCCTTTTCTAATGTTAATGCTCATAGCCATGATAGGTTACCTCCTACTTTCCCTTGGTGTAGTGTTCCTAATCCATAATCTTTTTTTGAAAATTATATCAACCGCATAACCATATAAGAAAGTTTTTATTTTTCTCCTCTTAACTCCTAAAATATTATCAACTGAAAAGAAAAATGTAATGCAAATAGACAAGACACTACACACATTTGATAACGGAGTTTGGTAATTTCCTACATCTTTGGGTTCAATAGATGAACCAATTCATTGTAAACAATATGTCTGCAAGTAAAATAACCCTTACAATACTTACAATGAAAATTTTGGTACTATAACCAGACGTGCCAATCGAATCTACTATCCTAGACTAGAATTGGAAAAATCAGTTCACAATCCGCACAACTTTCCAAATTGATACCTCTAGAACAAGGTCGAAGTGTTGTAAATGGTTCATGTCCTTCATGACTACCTAGTAATAACTACCAGGTCTTAACATCTAGTGATGAAGATAAGAACTTAGAATATCTCCTCGAATAAGAAACTTTCCCTATGGCTCCACAATCAAAATCCAGGTGCTCCACGAGTAGATCAAAGGCTTAATAAGGCATTTATAAAATTGGCGAGTTAAAATAATAACTCCCAAAAATATTACAAAATGCATAATATGATTAGGTCTTTAAAATTACTCCAAATTTTCCTATAGTTAGGCCTCACAATTCCTCTAAAAACTCCTTATGCCTTTTCTTGAGTTGGGAGGATTGTTGTGTTGATTTGAGTGTGGGGGAGCCTTTATGTAGTAGGCTTTGGCCCACTTTCTCTGTTTAAATGGTTTATCACCTAGCTCACATCTCAACCAAATCACCGACTGAGTTGGTTGGGATGGTGCTATATATCTCGGGATGTCATGGGGTTGACTCCCTCGCCCTCGCCATTTTTTTAAAATTATTTCCCACTATATGGTTGGCTCATTGAGCCCTTGCCACAGAACCTATCGCCAAGTTGTCCCATCTACTGATTCATTAGAATTCAGTGCCTGTCATGACCTGACCCCTTACTGAGTTATCCATTGATTCAATGCGCCATGCCATGCCCACACATCCCCATTGAGGCTGTCACCAAGTTGTTGGATGGTGAGAACTTCATCCCGCATTCAATAGGTGACGGTTATGATGAGAATTTATATAGCCCATGGATATAAGATAAGATGTGGTTAAGGCCATGTCACCCATGTTTTTATTACCGATGATTTCAGACGATGATTAAAGGATTTTTGAGTTGTAGTGTTAGCTCACCATGCATAAATCACTGATGTAGCTCACCTAACTCGTCCATGAACTTGTCGAGTAACTCGTTTGCATAATTTTTCCTATCGAGTTGGCTCGACTTGCCGAGTTGATCAAAAACTCGAGCTAATGTTGAATTTTGTGGTGGCAGGCCATGTGGTGGCCTAAAGACCCACCATGTGGTGAGTGACGATATCACAAATTCACGGACCAAGACACCTCTCCAAAAAAAATGTGTGTTGACCTTGGTGGAGGGCCCCCAACTAGAAAATAGTGGGGGCCACTTATTTGAAAACAAGTGTCGAAGACCGGTGTAGAAAACCAATTTTTGCACATTTTTCCAAATTCTTATTTTTGCCACATGTTGTTGTCTGATTGGCCCATTGACACTTTCGGCTCCAAACTGTGACCAAACTTTGACCAATAACAATTTATTGTATGGGCTCCATTTTCCACGTTCTTATAGTCGACAAAAATATCTGGGAGTCTTTTTCCAAACTGTAGTGATCTTGGGATGTTTAGGGAACTTTCTTCCTCTAAATTATCCTTCAGATCACACCTCCCCAGTGAGGAGGCTTTTTGTCCACAAAAAGCTTTGTATCCTCCACTTCTAAATCCAAGTGTCATTGAGAAGAGGTATTTGTAATTGACTTTACCATATTTAAATTGCTACTCCAAAATCAGTCATTCACTTTGGTTTGATCCAAGGACTTGTGGCATTTGGGCTCACTACCTTCTGCTATGCCACTCTGATAGTTTTTCATGAATTTTCCACTTCCTATTGACCTCCACTCTATTGCATGACTTCCACCTCTATGCAAATATAGGTCAGAGTGTGTCCCTTATTTACATTGATGATTATATTCCACTCTATTACACAATCTCCAACCTCCCCACATAGCTAAGATTAGACCCAATCTCATGAATCTTCGTCACAAATCCAGTGTCAATTTCTCTGCATGAACATTTTTGCTACAAAGCTTGATAGTTGATGCCTATATAACTCTTTACAAGAAATTTTGATACTTACAATATTTTGGGATTAGTACCTCATAACATTTTTTCCCTTACAACGGGTCTTAGATTTACAAGTATCATATATAGACAATTTCCCAAAAATTAGTCTTTATTTTATTAAAAAAATATGATTTGGGTGTGTTTTAGTTTTTAACCCAAAAATGCTCCTGGGTACAAGCACAATAGAGGAAAATTGTATTTACCACCTATAATCTATATCTATATCTCAATTTGGAGGAAGATCTCGTTACCTCATTGTCAGCTATAGTGATCATGTTTGTCATCTAGGATTGGATGGTCCCCTTGATCATAAGATTTTGATGACTCACTAATTTACCCATTTCTGGGTCTCGTAACCTGACCAATATCAAACTCGATAACCAACCCATGATTTAGTTGTAGTTTGAGGCCAATTCCTTTGTTTTTAATGTACACTTGATGAGAGGTGAGGTAGAAGCTTCCCAGGACTATCTCGCTCATTTATACTAGTACAATGTCAATAATTAGAGCATATACAAACTTCCCTCTTATTATGTATCTCAGGTTGCAATAATTGGTTGCAACTCCATAGAGAAATCCATCTCTAGTGCCATATGTCTTGGAAGGAGGAAGAGGTGTGGAGGGTATGGTTAATTGGAATACCAAATCAGCTCTCATATAACTACCCCCAATGCTTCAATCAAAGATGAGCAGTACTATTTGTCCTTCTACAATGGTCAGAAAACTCTGTTTGGATACCCTAGCTAATCACATGATCAAATCTAGAGATTATGCTAGTGTTCTCTACCATAGAAAGGGTGTATATTTCTAACCATGTTGATTTGAACTAGGAATTATAGGAGCCTTACGTTTAGAAGTGGTTTTCTTGTGAAACCAATGAGGGGATTCTTCCAGGTTCTTGTGTCAACACTGTTATGCCTTATGACCGCCTTTTCCACAATGGATACATACTAGCCGATTAGGTGATAATGATGGGGTGTTCTCCATGCATCTTTTTTCTAGTTGAATAACATCAGCTATTCTACCAGGTAGGGTGTTAATGCTCCTCTAGAGCTCAACAATTCATTAGTTTTGTAAATGTTGTCATTCACTAACATTGGCCAGGTGAGTATATAATTATGCAATCTTGTGGGTTTTCTCCTAGTGGTAGCTCACCACCATCTGAATCATGGTACCCAATAGTGTAAGAACTACAGGCCACTAGAAAATACATTTCCATGGCTTCATAGAATGAGCTAGTACCCAGCAACACCAACTCTGATACTAAATGATCCGTAAATTTTTGTTGAAAATTCTATCAACATCGGACACCTATAGAAAAGTTTTTATTTTTACCGAATTCATTCCTAAAATATTATCAACTAAAAATTAAAATGTAATGTAAATAGAGAATACACTGCACACGGTTGATAATGGAGTTCAGAAATTTCCTACATCTCTAGGTTTAATAGATGAATCAATTCATTGTAAACAATACGACTATAAGTAAAATAACCCTTACAATTACAATACTTACAATGAACATGTTGGTACCTCTATAACCATATGTGCCAGTCGAATCTACTATCCTAGCCCAAAATTAGAAAACTTAGTGCACAATCCGCATAACTTTTCGCATTGAAACATCCAAAACAAGGTCGAAGTGTCAATCAATGGTTTATCTCCTTCACGAATACCTAAAAACAACAACCAGATCTTTATGTCTATTGAAAAAGATTGGAAATCCAAATATCTCCACCAGCAAGAAGCTTTCCCTATGGCTTCACAATCGAAATATAGGTGCTATGTGAGTAGATCAAAGGTTCAATAAGGCCTTTGAAAATTTGACGAGTTAAAATAATAACTCCCAAAAATATTACGAAATGCCTAATATAATTAGGTCTTTAAAAATACTCCAAATTTTCCTATAGATAGGCCTCACAATTCCTCAGAAAACTCCTTATGCCTTCACTTGATGTGGGAGGCTTGTTGTGTTGATTTGAGTGTGGGGGAGCCTTTATACACCAGGCTTCGGTCTACTTTTTTTGTTTAAAGGGCTTATCGCCCAACTCACATCTCAAACAACTCGCTACCTACATTGGTTGGGCTAGTGTTATATATCTGGGTAGATCATGGGGTCTACTCCCCCACCCCTACCATTTCGCATAAAGCATTTCCCACTATATGGTTGGATTTTTGAGTCCTTGTCATATCACCAAGTTGTCCCATCCACTGTGTCATTGACACCCTGCGCCTGTCGTCACCCAACCCCTTGTCGAGTCGTGTGTTGAGTTACTGTGTCATGCCAAACCCACATGTCCCCACCGAGGCCATCACTAAGGAGTTGGATTTTGGGAAGTTTATCCCACATTCAATGAGTGTCAGTTACAACTTGCCTTTATATAGCCTGTGGCGACAAGATAAGATGTGGCTAAGGCCACACCTCCCATGTTTTTCTCACCGATGATTTCGGCCGATGATTGAAGGATTTCCAATTTGTAGTGTTGGTTTTTCATGCATAGATTTCTGATGTATCTTTCCCAACTCATCCATGAACTCATTGGGTAAATCAGTTACATAGCTCATCCTTTCGAGTTGGCTCAACTTTCTGAGTTGATGATGAGCTCGGTCTAGTAGGGCACGTGGTGGCCTGAGGACCCACCATGTGACAAATGATGATATCAAAAATTTGGCACCAAAGACATGCCTTCATCAAAAAAGTGTGTCAACCCTGGCTGAGGGATCCCATCCAAAAAATAACATGACCCACCTATCTGAACACAAGTGTTAAAGACTGGCGTACTAAACCAATTTTTTCACTTTTCATCCAATTCTATTTTTTTCCAAATGTCATTTTCAAATTGAACGATTGACCCTGTCAGCTCCAAATTATGAACAAACTTTAACCAGTAACAATTTTTTTGTAAGGTCTCCATGTTACTCATTTTTATAGTTGACGAAATGCTCTGGGAGTCTTTTTTTTACACTACAGTGATCCCGAGAGGTTTAGGGAACTTCTGTCCTCTAAGTATTCCTCCAAATCAGTTATCTCCTTTACTACTTCTCTTTAGAGGTTATCTCCTTGATGCATGTTGTAAGTGCTTTACAATACAAAGTTCATGCCTTATCTTTATAAAGAAAACCTTATAATTCTTGGATTGAATATAATGTTATCTATATAAACCTGATAATGCATAAGATATTCCAATATACCTTCCCTATATATTTTTTCATCACTAAGTTTTAATTTTTTCATAGGATTGTTTATATTTATCTCCAACTTAAGAGCTATAGAATTGTTATGAATTTTCATAATAATGATCGACTACTACTAAAATCATTTTTGAAAAAGTTATCATAGGTATTATGACACATTGGTTTAATAAACTCCCTATTGGATCCTTAAGTACCTTTTTTGAGCTTGAAGGAGAATTATTTATATGTTTTAAATTGATAAAAAAGGCCCTACAGTTGCTTATGAGTATTTTTCTTACATGCATTAAATAAAATTTAGGCCAATTTATGATTGTATTTTACACTTTAACGTAAGTATGCAACAATTAATCTATCAGCTAGGTGATTTAGAAGTGAAATATATCATTTTTCATGGTCTCAAATTCCCTCTTGATGAGAAGTTGATTTATGACACATATTATTACTTCATTGATATTTTCCTTCAATTTATCACTTTGGAGGAAGAACTTTCTCCTCCATGTGTATCTAAACCCTTATATGTTTATATTTCTACCCCTAATATGGAATCCAATACTAATGTTGTGAATGAATCATCTTACACTATGTGATAAGTCAAAGTTGTACATTGTGGTAATGTTTCCTATCATCCAACCACTAGAATTAAATCTCATATGAGACCTCCTTTATCTCCTAAAAGGAAACCATTACACTTTGAAAAATACTTTGATTGTCAACATGATATTTTTATCTAAATACTTAATAAGTTCTTAAATTGGTTACCGTATAATGATAATCCTCCTCCTCATTAGATTGAGTGTGATAAAGGTAGGTATTTTTGTAACTATCATGACATTAATGGATATCGTGACAAAAATTGTTATGCATTGGATGAAAAACTTAAGCTACTTGAAGAAAAGGGAACTATATCTTTTGATACATGATATTCTAATATGTCTCCTTTCTTCCTCAAAGTAATTGATCTATGAAGGTTGTGATCACCCATGATGGTCCTCCATAATATGTTTTTACACCCCTTTTAATCTTATTTGGTTTTATTTTAACTATGGACATGCAAAATACTAAGAAGGAATGTAATTTTTGAAACTAGGAGCTATTCTGGTCAATTAACTTCCAACATTAATAATACAACATCATAATAACATATTGGTTCTTGAAATAATGATTACAATAAGATACATGTTAGAAAATACAAGAGGGAATATATAATTAGCTACACAAGACTTTACAAAAGGTATCTGGGTGTATGGACTAGAGAATTTGGGAGATTAGAGACTAAAGATGCTATATTTATGATATAATGCCTTAAAAAACCTTGGTATAAGACCATATGGATTGGTTAGGATGTAGAATATGGTCATGCCCATATGATATGGCCTTGGTTCCTCTTGAAATGGTAAAGGAAAGTTTTTCCTAAGGATACATTTCTCCACTCTTCATCCTAAACCACCCCAAGGAGTAGAATTGTGTTGGCGAAATAATTTTTTGTTTTACAAATTATGTGTTTCCACTAATTCTCATGGGACTACACCCCTCCTTGTGTATGGGGAGGATCCCATTTTTGAATGTAAAAATATCCTAATTTTTTGGGGTAGCCAAAAATGATAGGGATCACATAGGAACACTTCACTAAAGATGTGGCAAATTTCTTGTACGGGGTACAAGGGAGGAAATTGTAGCGATGAGGGATAAAGGAGATAAATTAGGAAAAAGAAGGTTATTGTTATGAGTAGGCACTAGTAGAGTTTACACACAATAACTAGAGTAGGTACACATTTAATTAGACGAAAGAAATAATGTATGAAATTATCAAGACTAACAAACTAGATACACAGAGTTATTTATATTCATCAATCAAGGACACCAAGTTCCTTCTTGGTTATTCAAGATCACTATGCTTACAAATTTGTAGAAAATGAGAGAGAATAGAGGAAAGCATGAGAAAAGGAAATGGAATAAATGCATCTTTTATTTCTTATGTGGTGGTGATACAAATCTTCATAATCTACATCAATCCATAATTTCTATAGAAAACTAAACTTTTAATATCCTCTGGAATGGAGAAGTCATTCCAATTTATAGCCTTGTGAATTGTCTCTTCATCTACCACCTCATGAATTTTCACGTTTGAATTCCACTTGGGAATTTCCATCTTCTTAGGAATTGAGTAAATAAGTCCCCTTTTTATAACTCAAAAGGGAATTTTACAATGTAACTTTGAAAATTCACTTAAGTGAATAAGATGAAATACAATGATTACATACAATGAAGAATTAGAAAGGGGAGAGAAGAAAGAGGGAGAGAGGAGAATAAAATGAGTTGAATAACTACTTGGTGAAGAAGTTTCCTCCAATTTATAATCAACTCTCGTAGGCTCCCACAGAAGATCTTGGATGATTAATTATGTGCCCTTGACCTCTTTTCTAAATTGATCCATTGCAAATGCTACCTTCTTAGAATGTAGGATGCACACATGTTCCAAAGTACTAACCCAAGTTTCAGGAATGCTATTGAGCCTTCTATATTGTGCGAGCCTATTCTCATGATCTTTTGAAATATTGGAAATAGAGACCCTAATATCTGTGAGAGATTCCGAAGTATTCTCATTTAATGAAGATGGCTCTCCTGTAGTTATCTAGACCAGATCTTTAAAGGAAGTCAAGAATCCTTATAAGGATGGTTTCTTATTGAGTGAATATGTTCCTTGCTCTTACACACTTTTGGTAATATCATTATAAATCCTAGATACATGGTCTTCATAGGGTTCAAACTTGGAAATGGCCTCATTCATCACATCACACCTTGCAATCATTTTGTGGCAACAAATGTGGGACAATTTATCAACAATGGATGAAAACACATTATGATTCACCAAGAATAAAGAGTCAAGATAGGCCATCTCAGAGACCAATGGGAGAAGACTTTCCAAAATTCCCCTTTCCTCATCAATCTCTCTCCTTGTATATTTAATATTTTATATGGTATATGAAAGATGTTAGAATAGCGAGAGCACCTCAGGAAGTAAAGTCTTCCCCTTTTCAATAATCATGTCAACCCATTTATCATTGGCTCTTACTTGCATGGTGAACACCCGAGCTCTTTTTATTGTTTGGGAATTGAAGCTACAAATGGGAGAGACTGATTCATGTGGAGGCAAGGATGATGGGACCAGTTCAAGGAAGGATTGTACATATAAAGAAAAAGTCTTAACATTCTCCTCAAATTGATCAATAATTTACTTGTACTCTTTATTCCGTGCAAGGATCTAAGTTGAAGACTCCTTGAATAGGTGAGAATCATCGTCATGAGTAGCTTAACCAAAAGATACCTTTATCATTACATAATCATTAGGTTCCATTTATCCCATGGGCTTATTTACCTTTGGATGTTTCACCTCTATATATTAATCTCCAAAATCCTTAATGTAGAAACAATAATTTTTCCTGTGCTCTCTTGCCCCACTTAGTGCTTAGGTATTTCAAGATGGCCTCAAAGTTAGGTGTCATTGCATGTTGTACTATCCTTTATTACTCTCCAAGTAAGTAATTTACCCATGAGAAATTATCATCAAGTTTGGAAATGAAAATAGGCATCTCATGTTCTTGGAGGAAGACCAAAGCATGACAAAGATTAGTTGATTCAAGTGCTTCAGTATGAACACCTGGATCAACTGGATGATTATGAGACTGGAAATGATAAATATTTCCTTTTTCAAGTTATTACTCAACCCTATACCCCCTTTAGACCTTGATAGAAAGAGATACTTTAATATCATTAGCATCCGACTTCTTTCTCTTTCCTGAAACATCCATTGTTCTTTGCTTGATGTCACATGTTTCTTGAGTATTTCATGAAATTAAGGAAAGAGAAAATGAATGCACCATTCCAAACTTAGGATAAAAATGAGGGGATGAAGATGTGTGAAATTTGGGTTTGATGTGAGTAATTACAATTTTTAGTAAGGCACACCTCACCCTTAGTTACTATTTTTAGTCGATTTTACAATTTTTCCAATTTTCCAATTTGTTGAGTTATGGACCTGGGGAATTGCACAAGGGTTTCAGAATTATGTTTATTTGTCATAAAAAATTAATATTTTTAGTAAGGGTCTAATGAAAACTTATTAAAAATATAACCATGTCTTTTGGGTGTCTGATTAAAATGAAATTTGTTTCATTAGATTAGGAATTTTTATCTGATTTCCTGCACCAAATTTTAAGTGTTTTTGTCCTCTGGATTTTCCAGGATCTGAAAAGGCATATTTTTCTTTTGAAATATTCAAGGGGTTTCTATAAAAAAATTTGAGGATCAATGGAAATTATGTTTATATTATCTTTACGGAATTCAGAAGTAGAACCTAAATGAAAAATATCAGGGGAAACGAAGCAAACATGAGGGGCTTATGAGAAAAATGTTGATTTGGAAATGAGGTTTCTATCAAATTTGGTAGCATAATATCATAACAACAGAAATAGAGGGAAAAGGAATATGAAAAATGAAAAATGACTAAGTTTTTGTTTATACTCACCTCTTAACACTAACCTAGGTAACTCATTGCTAACTATTCTGGCATAACCCGTGTTACTTGGCACATGAGGGTGAATTAAAACTTTATAAATGGGTTTTGATTTTCCCCATGTCCCTTACCAAATTTAGTAATATAAAAATTGACATCATATGGTGAAAAATTTTCCAAGGGGTGAAGGCTTCATGAGAGGGGGTCATAACATCAAGTTGGGGTGTTTGAAAATCAAGCCTAGTGAGCATGTTACAACTCTTAAGTGACGAAGGAGGGGGAGATAACATGGTGGTGCATTATGATATCCATCATGTCCATTTAGCAAGGGAAAAATGGATAGAAAGGGTGAGAATGTGAACTAATGGTCAAGTTCTTATGGGGAGGGGCCAGGTTCAAGTGGTGAGTGGATGACTTGTTTCTAATACATGAAGTTGTGTTTTAAGTGCCGAAAGATTCTCCTCAACATGGTGGCACATTATGATTTCCCCCATGTCCATTTGGCAAGGGGAAAAGAGACAAAAATTCCTCATAAGTTCTATCAGGGTCTTCCCATCATGAGGAAGGGGCCAAATTTGAGTGTGAGTGCATAACTTCTTCCTGACACCCCAAGTGAGCATTTAAGTGATGCAAATTTTAAAACTGATTATCACACCATAGTGGTGCATTATAGTGTCCCTCGTGTCCCCATTTAATTTTAAAAAGGAAAAAATGTACATCGGGGGTCTCCAAGTGTGCCACAATTATTTATAGAAGCTTGTCTTCACCAAACACTACTTAAAAATAACCATCTGAGAGTGCCCTCTTACCCCGAGAGCTTCCCTAAGAGTTACTGTTATCCAAAATTGCATCAAATTATTCAGTGCCAAACAAGTAAGATTGATTCGAGGCCCAAAAAATCATGTTTTTTGGGGTCCCCTCGGCCTTCTCTCTAACTCTCCCATCCAAGAAGAAATCCCAACGAGTTGAGAAAATGGAAAAAATGCAAAAAATAAGGTTGCAGGACTGTTTTAAGGCATTTCGGGTCTGAAGGGTTCGGGTAGTACTAGTTCGGGTCGTACTGAGGTTCGTCGTACCAAGCTTGGGGCCGAAAAAGTAAGAAAATCGGCTAAGTCAGACATTTTTGTCCCAGGCGGTCCACGGGACAGTTGGGACGTCGGGACGCGAGGGACGCAAAAAGCTGAAATGGCCGAAAGCAAGGAAAAATCACCTAAGTCTTTTGTTTCACGCGGTTTGGGACAGCCGGGACAAAAGTACACGTGGGACACAAATCGGCCGATTTGCCGATAGACAGTCCATTTTGGGCGGTTCGGAGATATTTGTCCCAGGCAGTCCGTGGGACAGTTGGGACAAAAGTACGTGAGGGACGCGTGGGACACGAAAAGGTGAAAAGGCCACAAACAGGGACAAGGAAGCCCGAATCGGAACGAAGCAGGAGATTTTCGTCCGGGATAGTTGGGACAAAAGTAGGCAAGGGACGCGATGGGACGCGAAAAGGTGGAAAAAGGCAGGGACAAGGAAGATTGGCCGAAGCAAGATTTTCATCCAAGACCTGGGAAAAAGTACGTGAGGGACGCAAAAAGGTGAAAAGGATAGACAAGGAGGCCCGCGGACGAATCAAAATGTGCCATGTGTCATAAGGGGAAAAAAGTTGGAAATTTGGCTAAGTGTTTCACCAAAAATCCAAAAGGAGTGTTTTACACGCCCCCCTTATTGCGAGCCAATAGAATCTCGCCACGTGTCCAGGTGGCGCCAGAAATTGGAAAAGCCCGCAAGGAAATTTTGGAGGGTCAAACCCGCATCCAATGGGGTTTTGACATGTTTTCAAGTCAAAATGTCGATGCGACCCATAGAAATATTTAGGAAAGACAGGCCCACATCTAATCAGCGACTGCCATGTGTCTTCACCTCATCGGCCCAGTAGGAAAATTTTGAAAATTTATCCAAAGGAAAAAAACAAAGGGAAATGGAGTCAAAGGATGAGCCCATAGATGAATCAGAGCCTGACATGTGTCATCTAAGTGGTGGAGTGTGGGGAAAATTTCAAAAATTTTTTCCAAAAAGACCAAACGGGTAAAATTCAAACTTTTTCCCGCCGATCCGATTTTGGGCCTGTTTTTGCCCTAAATCTTCAAATGGCCATAACTTTCGATCCAGAGCTTGGATTTTCACGTTCTTTATATCAATGGAAAGATGGTGAAATTATCTACATGATTCCAGGGTCAATTTTTACATTTTGGTTCAGTTTGGAGAGAGAAAATCAAGAAACGTCTCTGGCACGTGGTAATGGCCAGAAATGACGTTTCAACAACCAGTTTTAATGCAAAATGGGTTGTCATTCTTCTTCAGCATGGCCAAAATGTCAGGGCATGGGTCTGTAAGGATGCCCATGCTGTTTTAATGCATCTTCATTCAATGAGGAATGGCTCACACATTTTTTACACGTTTTCTCTCTCCTGGGCTCGACCCATGCATTGTAAAAGCCAGATTTGGCTCATTTTTCAGAGTGGTTGTTCATCTTTTCTACTCTAGCTCTCCTTTATTTTCTTCAGCATGGTTGAAAATGGAGTTCAAACCTCCTTCCTCTACTCTGTAATGGTATTTTTTGCCTTTTAACATTAAAATGATGTTGTTGTGCAAACTTCTGGAGCAACAAAAAATGTGTTTTGTGATGCATCTGTCCATCCTTGCTTCTTTTTGCTTGTTTGCTTCTTCCTCTCTTCATTACAGGTATTTGTGCATGATTTAAATGTTCATTGCAAGGTTGTGAGCTGTATTCATAGCAGTTTTGATAGATGTTCAACATTTTCCTTCTCTGGTGTATCACCGCGTTTTAGTGTAGGCTTTCATTTTATGCATTCTCTCTCTCCCTGGTCTCCTTGGAAATTTAGATTAGCATAGTTAGTTTCCCCTACTTTAGAGTAGATTGTGGCAGGTAGTTTAGGAAGCAAGAACCAGCTTTCTCTGGAGATTCCTCTCTCATTTTACAAGTCCCACACTTGGAGAAAGGTTTCAATGTTGTGCAATCACACTGGATGCTTAGAATGATCAAACTAGAAATCTGATCAACATCCAGGGGGTGCTGCTGATTTGCACTAACAGTTTTGGCACGCCCGGTGGGACCTTAGAGGTCTTTCACTTTATCTTTGACAGGTTGGTGTGTTCCTGTTAAAGATTCAGCCTTTTGGAGGCACTTTCAAAAGCACATCTGGCGACTCCATCTGGTAAATAACTCATTCTCTGAGTTGCAGACCTGTTTTCCATCCATTTCCATCCATCTTTCTTTCCATCTCTTTCATTCTTTTCCATTCCATGAAGTTGTGCAATCATGACTTCATTTCCATCATGGAATTCACATTTTCAACAACAGCAGTATATCACACCTCCAACATGTTTTACAAATCCTCCAAATCAGCATTTTGGTCAAATTCAAAATCAGCATGTCTACCCATATGAGCAGCAGTACCAAAGTCAGTTTGGTTGTGAAGCACATCAAGAGCAAGGGTATGCATGCAATGAAGACAATCAAATGGAAGATGCAGATTTTGTGGAAAAATCCAAAAGATGGAGGCAAAGATGGTGCAATCAAGAGCAACAACTCAAATGAAGGCTTTCAGAATTGGTTGCAGGACTCCTTGTCCATGGGGAGGCCCTTTTCCAAGACACTTCAGCCCTCAGGAGAAGCTGGACTTTATGATGAAGATGCTGCCCCAACTTGCACAATGGACAACAGAAATAGAGGCCTATACACTTGGTGTTGAACAACCTTGTCAATGGGTAAGTTCTACACCATCATCTGGTTTTTCTCTTCCCATTACTCAAGCAGCATCATCTCATTTGGAATTTCAAATTCTAAATCCAGTCAATGCTGCCCCAGGAGTTAATTCCATTTCTCCATTCCCTAGTCTCCCACCACACCTCAATTCTTCTTTCCCCTTTCCTTCCAAACAGTCATCCCCTCCACAAGAGCTAACAGAAATACCCCCTCCTCCAAAGAAACAAGAGTTTCTACCTCCTCCACCACCACAAAAAATTGCCAATCCATTTGAGTTACAATCCACTTCTCCTCTTGCATTCCCAAATCCATGTTGGGAGGATAAAAATCAGAATGCCAGTCAAGGAAAACAACAACAAAAAGAAAATCCAAACAAGGATGAAGAAATTCAAAGTCTGAAGAGTTGGGCTCTTAAATTTGGGATGAAAAAGATCCCCTTGATGGTTAAGCCTTCAGAAGAGGTTGGAGTTGGAGAACAAGTGGTGGTTAGGACTGAATTTGTTGCAGCAGGAGAAGAGCAAAAAGAAGAAGTAGATCAGCACAGTCAGTTTGCTCAGAAAGTAGTGTCCATGTTGGCACTCTATTTGAAGGGAATGCTGATTTAATTCAAGTTGCACAATCAGCCATAGAGGAAGAAAGCTCAGAAGAAGATCTTGCAGTCCCAACTTGTCCTCTAGAGCAGCAGATTGAAGAGTTTGACTTGACAAACTTCATGCTAGAAGAAGAGTTCTATCAAGAGCAAGATTGCCTTCAAGTAGTAGAGGAGGAAGAAGCTGCTCCAAATCCAAAAGAAGAGGAGCACATTCTAGTTGTGGAGGAGAAAATTGCAGATCCAAGGGCTTTGAGCACAAAGCAGGCTACAGGAGAACCTTCAGTTCTTCTTTCTACTTCATCTCTCTCAAGTTCTAGTGCTGAAGAAGAGTTTGATCTCTCAAACTCAATGTTGGAGGATGAAAGAAACCATGATGATCAAGTTACAGATCAAGAGGACACCATGGAGGAAGTTGAGCATTTGCAGCAGGACAACCATGAGGTAGTGTATCTGTCAGATTTGGAGGACTGTTTTGATAAAGAAGAACCGGTTGAGTTTCCACCATTCTCTCTTTCATCTTCCACATCCCAAATACTTGAGCCTGCTGTCATGAAGGAGAGCATTCATTTGCAGCAGCCTGCATCTTATACCAGCTCTTTGGAACCAAGATTGGAAGATTTTAATCTTTCATGTTCTTCATTGGAGGAAGAGAAAGGGCAGAAAGGTTCTACCTTTGCTTCCACATCACCCACCCAAGAAGGTCTACAAGAAGACTCCATTTTTGGAGTTGAAAATCAGAGCTATGGGCATATCAAATGGATCATACCTTGCCCAATAAGGTATTTGACTTCATTGGAGTCAAAGGAGAAGTCACAACCAGTCATGCTTGCTTCTAAGCATGAGGGTGAGCTACAAAGTACCAAGGATCAGCTGTCATACCTCTTCAATCCAAATGCAGAGCAACTAAAAGAGGTATTGAATTTTTTTTCACCTGATACCTTGATGATTTGGGTGGAAGACCAGCTTCTTGTTGATTTTCCATTCATCCAATCAGCCATGTTCAGTGCCAAATCAGTTGCATGGTTGCCAATTTTGAAGAAAGGAAGCTATTTTGCACAACCAGTTGCAGGGTTTGTTTAGCCCACTTTTGCTTCCAGTTAGAGTAGAGTAGGTAGGTTTGCTTTCAGTAAAAGAAGTGCTTGTGCACACTCTGCATGTTCCATTTGGAGCATGTATGATTTTCAGTTTTGTACATAGTTTTTGTGGTGCTGGTTTTGCTCTTGCACAGTCCATTTCAGTGGGTTTCCAAGTGGCTCAGAGAAGAGGTTTTCAAAGTTCAGATCAGTTTGCAGGCTACAACTCATGACTCCATGCCCAATGGATGCTTCAGGCAACTGGTAACTTCATCCAGCAGGCAGATGACCCCGCTGAGTCGCCAAAATTGCTATCCAAAATTCACCCCTCAAGGTAATTTTGATAACATGCATCAAATTATTCAGTCCTGAACAAGTAAGATTGATTCGAGGCCCAAAATCATGTTTTTTGGGGTCCCCTCGACCTTTTTCTAACTCTCCCATCCAAGAAGAAATCCCAACGAGTTAGAAAAAATGGAAAAAAATGCAAAAAATAAGGTTGCAGGACTGTTTTAAAGCATTTCGGGTCTGAAGGGTTTCGGGTCAAACTAGTTTGGGTCGTACTGAGGTTCATCGTACCAAGCTTGGGGCCGAAAAACAAAGAAAATCGGCTAAGTCAGACATTTTTGTCCCAGGCGGTCCGCGGGACAGTTGGGACAAAAGTACGTGAGGGACGCGAGGAGACGCGAAAAGCCAAAATGGTCGAAAGCAAGAAAAATCATCTAACTCTTTTGTTTCGCACAAGTTTGGGACAGCCGGGACAAAAGTACGCGTGGGACGCGAATCGGCTGATTTGCCGAAAGACAGTCCATTTTGGGCGGTTCGGAGATATTTGTCAGGAAGTCCGGAACAGTTGGGACAAAAGTACATGAGGGACGCGTGGGACGTGAAAAGGTGAAAAAGCTGCAGGGACAAGGAAGCCCGAATCATCCGACGTGGGAGAATGTGTCCCAGGAAGTGGCATGCAAAAAAGAGAAAAGGCTTGCAAAAGAGACAAGGAGGCCCACGGATGAATCAGAACATTTCCAAGGGGTTTCGGAAATTTGGCAAAGTTTTCACCAAAGGTAAAAATGTTTTGGCCCACCCCCCTTATTGCCATCGAATAGAATCTTGACACGTGCCATCCAAGTGGCGGAGTGTGGGGGGGAAATGGGAAATTTTCCCAAAGTGAAAAATTCCAAATTTTCGAAGAGCAAAATGCGCCCCTCAGGCCCGAGACAATAAAATAGTGCCACGTGTCCACCTCAGTGGAAAATTTTGAAAATTTTAAGGAAGGGCTCGAAAGAAATTTTCAAAGGATGAGCCCACGTGGACGAATCAAATCCTTAACACATGTCATCCAAGTGGCGGAGCGCATGGGGAAAATTTGAAATTTTTTCCAAAGACCAAACGGGTAAAAATTCAAACTTTTTGCCCGCCGATCCGATTTTGGCCTGTTTTTGCCCTAAATCTTCAGATCGCCATATCTTTCGATCCAGAGCTCGGTTTTTTGCGTTCTTTATATCAATGAAAAGCTGGTGAAATTATCTACAATATTACTGGGGTAATTTTTGCATTTTGATGGAGTTTAGAGAGAGAAAATCAAGAAACGTCTCTGGCACGTGGTAATGGCCAGAAGTGACGTTTCAACAACCAGTTTTAATGCAAAGTGGGTCGCATTCTTCTTCAGCATGGCCAAAAATGTCAGGGCATGGGTCTGTAAGGATGCCCATGCTATTTTAATGCATCTTCATTCAATGAGGAATGCCTCCCACGTTTTTTTACACGTTTTCTCTCTCCTGGGCTCGACCCATGCATTGTAAAAGCTAGATTTGGCTCATTTTTTTGGGGGAACATTTCTTTGGATAGCAAGCTTCTTCTTTCACCTTCAACAAGTGATTTTTGCAAGTATCATACCTCTTGATGGTTGTAACAATTTTTCTTCCTTTTGATGTTGTAATGCAAGGATTTTGACAGTGGAAATGACAATACAGGCTCTGTGACCAGTTTCAGCCCTTTGGTTGTGTTGTTTGCTTCATTTCAGACTTTCAATTACATCTTATCAGTTGTGCATGATGTTTATGTTTCATTCTATGATCTGTGTCTATCTGTAGAACTAGAAGTGTTCACCACTCCTCCTTCTGGTGTATCACCGCTTTAGTGTAGGCTTTCAATTTTTGCATTCTCTCTCTCCCTGTCTCCTTGGAATTTAGATTAGGATTAGATTAGTTTCCTCTGCATTGTGTAAATAATTGATTGTGGTAGGTAGTTTAGGAGCAAGAACCAACCTTTCTCTGGAGATTCCTCTCTCATTTAGCAAGTCCCACACTTGGAGAGAGGTTTCAATGTTGTGCAATCACACTGGATGCTTAGAATGATCAAACTAGAAATTTGATCAACATCCAGGGGGTGCTGTCGATTTGCACTAACAGTTACATAGGAAAAAATTATATGTTTTTGACTCAAAAATAGATTATTAGAAAATTGCAACAATGTTTAGGAGCCAATTCTTCCTACAATTTTAAATTTACCCCACTTTTCAATTTTTCTCAATACTATGTGCCAGTGAAAGGAACAACTACCAAAAATTAAGATAATAAAAATGACAATAAAAACATATTGGTTATGAATATTACTTCAAAAATTTAACTTTGGAATTTTAATTAGGTCTCAAATCTTCTTATAACTCACAAAATATTCAATTGAATCTTCACCAGGATCAAAGGCCTTCATATGCACTATCGGGACAATATCTCAAAATTTATAACCAAGAATATATTGAAACATTTTTCACTATGAAGTATTAATTTTTATATTTCTAAATAGTATCTGATGGCTTTCCAATTCATCTCGAGGCTCTTGATATGTCTGGAATAAGCTAACTAGCTTTTTCACAGTTTTCATTTCCTTACACAATGGTACAAATATCCCGGTGTTGCATATTTTGTTCCTAAACCTGAGTTTTCATGTAGAAATTTCCTAAAATATCATGGATGATTACATATATCATCTATATACTTTCCAGATGCTTTATATTTTCCCTGTATGTTCTCGAGGGTGCTTACTAGGTGCAAAAATCCTGAAAATAGGCCTTTTTGGGCCACCAAGGGTATTTATCTTCTCATAGATCCATAGACCTTCATGAATCAACTCTAATCATATCCCCTACACATGATACACACTTATAAACCACATTATAAAATCCATCCTATCCATTATGAGGGAAATTAAATGATTGAGTTGGCTCATCTGGCTTCTAATTGCCAAATGGCTTCTCGTTGCCATCTGAAACACTTATTTCATTGAAGAATAAGATTAGGAGGATGTAACCCCAAATAAATTTTCCTCAATTCTTATGTGTGTTCTTCACATATTTCTCAATTCCTTTAGTTATGTATTTTACAATTTTTAACACATATCATGTGACATTTTATGCGGGATTTGTAAAAATTTATTATTTATCTCACTCCACTGATTATACTTAAATGTTACATATTTTAGTCTAATTTGATGCTATAGGAGCAGTAAATAAATGATAAATGAAATAAAGGAAATAAACCAAGCAACTAAGCTATGAAAATCTGAAACCCTAATGTATAAAGAGGGTTGGAAGATCCTTAGCTGATTCGTAAAGGTGCTAAAAGACTCATGTTGTAGTGGAGACTAGATGGACAAGTGGAGGAAACTGGTCACACAGTAATCTAATGAGGAAGTGTAGATCTGGAGCTCTCTAGCTTGAATGGGGTGCTTAGAGAATGGATTGAGGGGTACCCTAGGGTGATTTGAGCCTAATTTTGGGTTTCATGGTCTGTACGGAAGGTCCGAGTGCCAAATTGATAAGGTCACTGGATGATGTGACAACCTTTTCTGTTTTTCTGCACTCAGATTCCTCACACCTGAATGTCATTGTATGAATGTCAAAGCATTGGTGAACCTGTAATAGAAGAATAATATTAAAAAAACCCACAACAAAGCATTAAAACTCTAAAAACATGAATGATTTATATGAAGGGGCTAGATTGTCCTCAATCTAACACAATGATGGATTTACTAACTGAGCTGTTGTATTACATATCAGATGCAATGTATTTGTAGGTGTGTGTGTGTGTGTGTGTGTGTGTGTGTGTGTGTGTGTGTGTGTGTGTGATGGTTGTGCCCTATGGTCTCTTATGTACATTACACTTTTTGAGTAGCTGAGAAATAACTAGATATAGAGTGTAAGTAAATGTGTGTATGGAATAGAATAAACTCCCTTCCTATGAAATGTGATGTAGAATGAACTAGCCTTTTTCCCTTGTGATGGAGCTAGATGGATGCAAATAGTGTAATAGAAGGATTTGATGTATTCAACCTTAGGTAGTGATCAGTAGTGCTTAGTGGTTAGTTCCTCATTATGGTCTCTAATAACTCCATATTTATATGGTTATCTTAGTTTGAATTTCATAATTAACCTTCGAAGAGGCTGACCACCAAAAATATAGGATAAGTTCAAATAGCTAGAAAGTGACCAAAAAGTGAGAGGAAAGTGCAAAGAGGATTAGGGCGACTTGCCCAGGGGAGATCAGAGTCCTTGGGGCATCCCCAGTCAGAAATAGGGAAAACATAGTATAATAGTTAAAAATGGGTAAGTGTGGGTGCTAAGATCAAAAGTAGTAAATAGAAAGCAAATGGAAATATGGACCAAAGACATGGGTTGATTAGTACTCTTTTTCACTTAAGAACCATATGAATAATAGTATGAAACTGAGACTAAATAATTACCCAAAGTGCCTGATTTAGTGTCTACATTTTCCCCCACTTTATGTTGTGTGAGCAAAAATCTTGGTAACATAAAGTAGATAGAGATGCGTACCTGATATCCATGTAGAGTGATGTGGAAAATGTGCTCCGAGGGACTAGACAAAGCGTGTAGTGATAAAAATAGGTGGAGAGTGGAGACTAAATGATGCAAAAGTGTAAAAAGTGATGAGAGTGAACCTAGGGAAAACCTAGTGAGACGCCAAGTGCTTGTGTGGTGACCTACATACCTACATGTGATGCCAAGTGATGTCATTATTGTTGTGACTGCTTGACAAATGGACCTACATGTTAGTATCAGCGTGTGTTGAGTGTGTCATTGTTAATGTTGACTGCTTGCTTCCCATATTGATGGACTTGTAAAAGAGAAGATGATCAAAGTATTCAAATACACATGTATATGTGTAAAAACATGTGTAAAGACACATGTATATATGTAAAAATCATGTAATGAAAGTATGAAAATGAAAAAGGAACATTTGCACCTGATCTGTGATGAGAAAAAGGGTGTAGAAAGGATCCTGTCGATGTGAAGTGTGAGTTTTTTTGGGTGATCTCAAGCCACTGGCCGAAGAAGTGTAGGGGAAAGTCTGAATGTTATCCTCCAACCTATAATTGCTTCCCGAAAATTGAAGAGATCTTTATACTGTCTATTTTTTTGGGTGATCTGACGCCAATGGCAAAAGAAGTGTAGAGAGGAAGGTATGATTTATCCTCTAACCTATAACTACTCCCTAGAATGTTAAGGACAATTTTCCCTATAAAAGCCATTATGTATGGAGTTCTGTAGACTGTGTTGAACCCACTCATTGTGTAACCCACTATGTCATGGAGAAAAACTAAAAATTGAACTGTACTGATACCGTGTTGTGTAATGTGTATAAACCCAAATGATGCCCCCCTCTTTGGGTAGCACATGCATTGTCACAGATAGGAGGATGTGGCCCCAAAGAGAGGACCAACCACTGGAAATTATTCCTTACAGGGGGAAGGGAAATGTGCTTCAGTAGAAACCAAGGAACATACAAACAAGTGGCTAGGAAATAAGTGTTAGTACGAACAAAGATATGCATGCATGTAGAGAAAAAGTGTAAGCTACGTAGACAATGTATAAGCTAAGACACAAGATAATAATATAAACACTCAAGAAGACAATGTAGGCTACAAAAAGCAAGACTGCAAACATGGGACATCACTCATGATGTCGTAATACACTCAAGGCCATAGTGGTCACATAAAAACAAGTAAGTGTGCACACAAAAAAAATGGTACAAGCTTATGCATACAATGATAAAATAGAGACAAACAAGTACAAATAAACAAATATTATACCATGGAAGCAAGTAATCTTGTATAAAATAAAACTACACATGAAGCACCTGTTAGCATGTTATAGATATACAATGTATGTCAAAAATCATGTATAATCAGATAAAGTAGAAGTGTATAAGTAAAAAATGAAATAATAAAACCTGTAGTGTATGAAACTGGATGCCCCCAGGAGTATTGTGGGATTGGTACGTGCATCCAAACCAGGGTAGATGGACCTGTATAATTTGATGACATAGCTAGCAAAGAAAGTGAATGTCACATGTGTATATGATAAAAATAATGAAATATACCAGAAATCTATTTAGCATGTCTAATAGAGTGAACATGTACAAGTAAATGTAAGTATGACGTAAATGCAAAACAGACTATGCAACATGATGTGGATGGATGGAATGGAATGTAGAGTGAATGATAGGATCCGTAAATGTCCCTCAAGTGAATGGAGATTTGTATGTAATAAAGGTTCATTTGTTTATACCCCGTTAAGCACTCAAGAATCAACCGTAAATGAGAGTGTGTCATCGGGAAATGGTCAAACTATGTGTTGTGTGTAGAGTGTTGTGTGTGAATGTGTAGTGATGAAATGTGACATAGAGATGAAGTGTGTGATGACCCTATAGCTTAATCGTATATCATGGCATAAGATGATGTGCCTACGATGTATAACACAACAAGTGATGATGTAACCTATAGTGTATATGTATCCCACGGATCTAGGAATTTTGAATGATTAAAGGTTGAGTTGGCTTAATGTGAGATGTGATGAGTGTCCATTTATGATGTATACCCTCAACAGTCTAGTATGGACCGTGAGACTAGAGTGTGTCATCAGGGTAGTATGTATAACCTATAGTGTAAGTATAACTAGAATGTGTAAGATGTGTAGTAGACCTAGTGATGATGATAAATGTCACATGTAATGTGATATGTGTAGATGATGTAGGTGTAGTATATGTGAAGCATGTGTATGTGTAGTTCCTATGCGTGTAATGTGATGAGGTTCATGTGTATGATGTATGCCCTCAATAATCAAGTGTGAACCGAACCATAAGAGTGTGTCATCGGGGTAGTGACGATGCTAGTATGAGTTTGATGAGTGAGTGTGTGTTGTTTCATACAAGTAGGGGGGATAAGTGTTATGCCCCCCAAGTTTGTGATGAAATGTAAAGGATATGCGATGATATAATCGATGCAACACCATCAATGCTGTAGATTGCAGTTGTAAGGGTGTTGAAATGTAGAAACCTGATATAGTTATAGTGTCAGGTTTATTGAGTAATGAACTATTGAGGCATAAATGATAAATGCCACTAGCGTATTCCTCATCAATGAAAGGAGGTAATGGATGATCCATGCGCATACCATATGGGTGAGACTTGGTGAATATCCCAAAAAGGACGTATGTAAAAATGAATGTATGACCAAACGACATAGGTCATGAGATATCAATATGATGTAGGGTCCAATGTACCCCCTATATAAGTAATGTAACTAATGCCCTAATGTGAGTGAAGATGTGCCATGAGTGCACGATAAATATGATGTAAGATGACAAACATGTGTAGTCATAAACATTGTGTAGTAGTGATTAAGGGATAACATAGATGAGGATGTTGAGTAGGAGGATAGAGGTCAACAAAAGTCAAGTGTGAATCGAAGCTAGACCATCATGTGAACAGATAGTGTCATCACAGGTAGGATCAAATGGAATGTTTTCCCAGTATGGAGCATTCATGAAAAGCATGCATGTCACAATGGCAAACATGTTGATGGAGGTGGTACATGTTACTGGTGTAGGGGATAGAGTGTTGAGTGTCGAGCTTAATTTGGTCAGGGGATGACCAACTTTTACGGTTCAGAAGGTATAATCAGTATCGATTAGGACAGTGGCTGACATCGGTCAAGCAGGGACCGACATCGGTCACCTGTGCGACATGGTGCTTTTGTTCTTTAAACGAAGAAATAGAATAAATATTTTGTTTTAAAGATGATTTATTGATTGTAAAAGCATAGTTAATTTCTCAATATATATATATATATATATATATATATATATATATATATGCATGCATGTATGCATTGTATGAGGGTATGTGAGAAGAAAATAGCAATTGTTTTGCATGTTAGTTTTCTTGGTGAAAAAGAAAGAGTATTTGAGTGAGGGAAAAGCATTGAACATCTCTGTGAGGTGTTGGAAGACAACAAATATCTTCATTGTATTTCCTCTGTAAAACAATGAATAATATTATTGGTCATTTCTTAGTGGACGTAGCCCACACTGGGTGAACCACATTAAATCTGGTGTTATATTTCTCTTGTTTTATTTTATCTTCTGGCTTATTTCTGCATTCATTATCCCTGTATGCTTTATCAGATTATAGATTTGTGCAACACTGTTATATGGTTTAACCCCAACAACTGGTATCAGAGCTTTATTGGGAGGTTTTGTGTGTTGAAAAGATTTACTCATAGAGGGTTTTCTGGTTGAGTGGGAACAGAGCAATGACATAAGATAATAAATACTGAGTAGACAAATTTTTACGGTCGTAATTATCAACTATGGAAGATGCAGGTGGAGGATTATTTGTATCTAAGAAAGATCTATACTTACCATTGGAGGAGCATAGACAACCGACACACGATGACTGGTGAAGAATGGAAGGTTCTTGACAGAAAGGCTCTAGGATCTATAAGATTGAGTCATGGCAACATCAGTGGCTTCAAATTTTACAAATGCAAAAACTACGGTAGATTTGATGAAATCTTTAGCAAATTTGTATGAAATCCCTAGTGCTTAGAATAAGGTTTATTTGATGAAAAAATTGTTTAATTCTAAGATGAAAGAAGGTGTGATTTGTATCTAATCATTTGAATGATTTCTCGGTCTATTGTAAATCAATTAAAATCGGTAGAAATTCCATTTGATGATGAATTGAAAGCACTTTTATTCATATGCTCTTTGCTAGATAGTTGGGATAACTTGGTAATGGTTGCTAGTAATGCAATGACTTGCTTCTAAAGGTTTGAAATTTGATGATGTGGTTAGTGTAAACCTTAATGAGGAAATACGCTAGGAAATGCTCAGGAGAAGCATCATCTAGAAACACTTTATTTGTAGAAAGCAAGGGAAGATCTAAGGAGAGATTATCAAAGAGAAAGAAGAATGGGAGATCAAAGTCAAGACATGGCAGATCTAGATCCAGGTACAAAGATTTAATTTGTTGGAATTTTGGAAAGAGAGGACATGTAAAGAAGGAGTGTTGGTCTAAGGAAAATAAATAGAATACATCTAGACACAGGTAAAAAAAAGGTAAAGAGGAAAATGTTGCAACTGAGGTAAAGCAAGATGCCCTTATTCTCTCCTTGGATAATAAATTAGAATCTTGGGTTTTAGATTTTGGAGTTTCTTTCCATACTACCCCTAATAAGGGTTATTTCAGAAATTATGTTCAGAGTGATTTTGGACGAGTTTATTTAGGAGATGATGAACCATGCAATATTACTGGTAAAGGTGGTGTCCATATAAAGTTGCAGAATGGAAATCCATGGGTATTGAAGGATGTGAGGCATGTGCCAAGCCTCAAGAGAAATCTAATATCTGCAAGGCAACTAGGTGAATCTGGATGTGTGGTTATATTCAGAGGTGACTCTTGGAAGGTTACCAAGGGATCTCTTTTTGCGGAAAGAGGTAAGAAGGTAGGAAATTTATATCTCTCTACCTGTGTTATTGATTCATTTTCTATGCTATCTACTATAAATTCAGATGTAACCATGTGGCATAATCGACTAGGCCATATGAGTAAAAAAGGAATGCAGATCTTAAAGGATAAGGGTAATTTATCATATTTGAAATAGTTAGATCTTGAATTATGTGAGCATTGCATATTTGGAAAGAAAAAGAGAGTGATATTTCTCAAGGTTGGGTAAACAAATAAGGAGCATAAATTAGAGCTTATACACTCACATGTGTGGGGACCATCTCAGGTAGCTTCTATTGGAGGATCCTCATATTATGTGACTTTAATTGATGATGCCACAATGAATGTATGGATTTATTGTATTAAGCGTAAATCTGATGTTTTTGAAACTTTTAAAAGGTGGAAAGCCCTTATAGAAAATGAAACAAACTTAAAATTGAAGTTCCTTAGATCTAAAAATGGTGGTGAGTACTACAACAAGGATTTCAATTATTATTGTCTAGAGAATGGAATATGGAGAGAAAGATAACTCCACAGGAGAATGGAGTTGCATAAATAATGAATAGAACAATCATATAACATGCTAGAAGTATGAGGATACATGCCAGTCTGCCTTTGAAATTTTGGGCAGAAGCAGTGGATACAACAGTTGATACAACATAGAATTTACCAGTAATAACCCAGGCGCGCTGGCACATCACTCAGCCTAGATTGAGTGCTCACCCAAAGCGTGAAAAGGTATAAGGCCCCTATTTAGGGTTGTTGTTGCATGATGTTATCATGATGAAGACTTAAAGCATTCAGATCCATAATTAATACAACATTCTATAGAGCATGTCCAGATCTAGACCTAAAGAGTAATAGATTTAAATAATAACCATAATGAAGTCAATCATGCAAGAACCAATTATACTCATGATTCATACCTTGATTAAGCCAATACACTCCATTATATTAAACACAATAAATACACAGAAGCTTATTACAAAAAGTAATACCATAAGCTCATGCACGCAACAGATCTAGTAGCATAACCTCATAGTAATTTAGTTCTCACATAGTCCCTCCTATTCTACGCAGATCACTACATATTTATAAGGGTGGGGACTTTCCCTTCACCTCTCGCATAATTCCCAAAATAGGTCACATTCTGAAAATAGCCATGCACCTTTAAAATAATAGCCACACATGAATGTGTACTAACAATAGATCTCTTCTGGTTAACTGGTGTTGTCACCCTAGAAATCCCCCTCATTTTTCAAGTCAAGTTTTGAAAAATTTTAGTTGGTGCCTTTGAGAGATGTTTGAGAAGAGTGAGAAGTCTGGAGAGATAGAAAAATTGTTTCCTCCATTTGAATGAAATTTCCAAATCCTTTCTCTATTTCCATGGATCGCATCAAGCCTAGTATTGTTTACAGTTCTTCTTTCCACGAGGAGCAATTTGTTATTTAGGCATAAATGGTGGATTTTTCCCTCTCAGTATTTTTCCACAATCGTGAATGACAGGCGTATCTTCCCTACCAATTTATTTTCTGGCATCCACGAGTACATGGACATCTTTAATTGGATGGGGTGTGGTCAAAGTCTGAAAAGATAAAGCTAGTCATTAAATCAACTTAGTATAAAGGCCAGTAGAAGGTACCACGTGTCTCTTCGGTGCACTTTTGGTATAGTACACAAAAGTGGAGACCCCAAACATGTGCAAGCCCTCCACGTGGTCATAGTCTGAAAAGACAAAGCAAGCCATTGAATTGGCTAAGTATAAAGGCCAGCAGAAGGTGCCATGTGTCTCTTTGGTGAAATTTTGGTACGGTGCACAAAATCAGAGACCCCAAACATGCGTAGGCCCTCCACGTGGTCAGAGTCTGAAAAGATAAAGCCAACCATTGAATCGACTAAGTATGAAGAGTCAGTGGAATCCTCCACGCGTGCCAATAGTGCACCTCCAAAATCCAAGTTCAAAACAAGATCCTAAGTGAGAAAAAACTCTCCACGTGCCTCATCGGTGTAAATTCAAAAGGCATAGCCCAAAGAGAGACCCCAAACTTGAGCTAGCCCACCATGTGTTCCATGTCCAAGAAAGAGACAGAGCCTCAAATAGTTGAATCGGCTAAGTATAAGAGGGTTGGTGGATGCCTCCATGTGCCTCATTAGCACAAATTCAGAAGTGAGACCCAAAGGACAGACCCCAAATGAGCGCCAACCCTCCATGTGGTCAAAACCCTAAAAAGTTGAATCGACCATTGAAAGGTCTAAGGCTAGTGGAAAGAACCACGTGTTAGCTCGGCATAACTTTAGAGATGAAATACAAAGCAAGTCCCCAAACAAGTGTGACTCTTCCATGTGTCCAAAACCCAACATAGTCACTCCTAAATAAGCAGAAGGGACCTAGCCAAAAAATAGAGAACGAGGGGTGGGCCCAAATCGGTTAAGTATAAAAGGATCGTCAGATGGCACCATGTGTCTCATCGGTGCACCTTCAAGGGTCGAAGCCAAAGGTGGTTCCCTAAACATGCACTAGCTCTCCATGTGCCTCATTGGTGCAACTTCAAAGGCACGACCCAAAGAGAGACCCTGAACTAATGCTAACCCTCCTCGTGTCAAGGGTCTAGAAGAATTCAAATGGGTAGTAGGCCCGAATCAGCTAAGTATAAAAGAACCAGTGGAAGTATGCATGTGTCTCAATGGTGCACCTTCAAGGGTCAAAGCCAAAGGAGGTCCCCTAAATGAGTGTTAAATTTCCATGTGTCTCAGATTCAAATAAGCGACAAAGCTAGCCGTTGAATCAACTAAGTATAGAAGGGTTTGTGGAAGCTTCCACTTGTCATCTCGATGTAACTTCAAAGGCAAAATCCGGAGGTAGGTCCCAAAAGTGCATTGAGCCTCCATGTGTCCAGGGTCATACATATGGCTTTGCCAAACAAAAGGGACTTATTCAAAACATTAAAATACAGAATTCCTAAGACCCGTAAAAGGACACGTGGCCGTTTTTAAGTTTGAAGTGGGAAGGTGGGTCGTCAGAGCCTTTTGGGAATTTTGGCTTTATTGCCAAAATAAGTAAAGTTACAAAATGAACCGCGGCCCCGCTCAATCCAAGGGATAAAGTCAAAAGTTGAGCCCGCATCAAAATTCAAATTGGAGAGGCGGGTTTTCGAGACACTTTGGGATTTTGAGCCTTGTTTCCATAAAGGGCGTAAAGTGATAAAGTGAACCGCGACCCCACTCATGCTACTGGAAAAAGTCAAATGTTGAGCCCACATTGAAAATTCAAAACGGGGAAGCGGGTCGACAGAGAACTTTGAGATTTTGACCCTTGTTTCCAAAAGAAGTAAAATTATAAAGTAACCCATGACTCAATTACCACTCAGGTAAAGCCACATGTCAGACCTATATCAAAAGTGAAGTCGTGGGCTTGTGGGGCTGCGGGTAACTTTTGTAATTTGCATATTTTGCACTAAAGGTGTAATTTCAATTTCGGGCCTATGGATCCATTTTTGCATTTTTTCCATTTTTGTATGGATTTGATTCAAATATTTAAATGAGAAAAAATTTCCCTCCAATGCTTGAAATTTGAAAATTTTTATACTGTTGTAAAGATATTGGTCTCCTCTACGCTATGGAAGCATAAAATATTGTTTTTAGTAGGGTTTGGTGGTTGGAAATCTAGAAAATGTCTTTCAATCCATTAATATGGGATTTGATTACTTCAACTACCTAGATCTGATCTGATCTTCCATACTTCCTTCTCCAACACACCAAATAGACATGGAGAACTGACTGGATATCTTGATTTGGGTGAAAATATGGAAAACATATTTTGTGCCATTAATATGTGATTGGACTGCTTCAACTAGATCAAATTTTATTTGATCTTCCGTCCTTCCTTCTTCAGCATGCCAAAGACATGCAAAACCAAATTTAAGAGATTGTAGACAGATTTGCAGGGGCATTGATGGTTGGTGGTTAAGCTTCCAAATCAGATTCCTTTCCTTCTTTTCTTCTCATCTCTTCACTTCATCTATAAAATGTAAGATCTTGGCTCATTGCAAACGTTGGACTCTGATAATTTTGAAGTGTAATTATAGTCAAAAGTAAATCAATATAGAAGGATTTTCCCCTTTTCTCTATTTTCCTCCATTGTCCCTTCTTGCTTACCTAAAATTTTTGGATCATTTATCTTCTGTGATAAGAAACTTTTTGTTCTTATTGATATGATTTCTAGAACTTTGTGTCTATGAAATGATATCTTACACTTTCAATGTGAATGATTTTGTTCTGTATCACTCTTTCTTAGCACGTATAGGGTTATACTCTGCTATCTATATTTCTTAAAAGTGTTGTTATATTCTGCTCTTTCCTTTCTTTAGTTCTTCCATTAATTTGTATTGATAAGCTATTTTTGTATAAAAGCATTTCAAGATGTCAGAGATCCAGCCTTAAGATGAAAGCATACATTTGTATATAAGTTTTGCTGCCTACTTTCAATAAGGGAACCTCTCCCATAAAGATGAGGGACTTGTTGTCCCCTAACTGCGGTTTTGTTAAAGTACCATTTTAAAACCCAACCACTGGCAGTTGTAATTCTATTATTAACCCAAACCCATACAAAGCACTTAATAGCCGCTCTTCTAATAATAGCCCATGTGTGTCGTGTAAGTCTTTACCCAATTTGTGTGCTCTACATGCTATCTTCAAAAATAGTATGTACATGTGAAAATGGCTAAGTCCCGAATCTTCCCTTGTCTTTTGTGTGCATGTCCTTCCCTATCCTTCCACGCATTTGACTATACTTTACTCCTGTGTGCTAATCTTCTGTGAGCCCTCTCCTTCGTATTATACTCTTGTATGCTCAATAGCAGCGTACTTTATTAACCGTGTGCTTTCAACAACACTCGATGGTGGAATACAAGAAGAAGATTGGTCTGGAAAAGAGGTAGATTTTTCTTTCTTAGATTTTTTGGCTCAGAATATTTTGTGCATGTTGATAGGGAAAATAGGAAGAAGTTGGATGCTAAATCTAAGAGATGTACTTTCATTGGTTATGGCTTTGGTTATTTTAGATATTGATTTTGATATTTAGAATATTCTAAGATTGTTAGGAGTCGTGACATTGATTGGAATGAAAAAGTAATGTACATGGATTAGGTTTTGGTGCTTGAATATGAACAAGTTGATGAGATTTTGAAGCAAAAAAACTTTCAAACCTAAAGCAGACATCCACAGACACCAATGTCAGTCAGGCTAACCGGCATTGACATATAAGATTGGGTTAAGAATAGATATCCAGTGGAACCAATGTCGGTAATCCTTGAACCGATGTCGATAAGGCAACCACAGTTGGTCGACATACAAAGGAACCACGGTTGTTTATAGGTGATCGACATCCGTCACTGACAGATATTGACATGAATGTGCAACAGGCACAGAATGAGCCTCAGACACCCCAAATCTTAGTGAGAAGGTCAAAAAGTGTAATTAGACCTCCAGAGAGATTTTAACCTTCCTTTTCTTTTTTATCATTGAATTATAGTGGTGAACTAGAAAGATTTCAAGAAGCAATGCACGTAGATACCCATGAGTAGTGGTAGCATGACATGGATGAGGAGATGGACTCCTTGGAACAAAATCAGGCATGGGATTTGGTCAATTTTCCAAAAGGTAAGAAAACACTACAGAATAAGTGGGTTTACAGAATCAAGGAAGAAGAGGGTGTAAAAAAAGGGTACAAGGCGAGGCTTGTGGTAAAGGGATTTGCATAGAAAGAAGGTATTGAATTTAATGATATTTTTTCTCCTGTAGTTAAGATGAATTCTATTCGTACTATTTTAAGTTTGGTTGCAATAGAATATTTTCATTTAGAACAACCTGATATTAAGAATTTTTTTATTCATGGTTATTTGGAGGAAGAGATTTATATGTAGCAATCGCTTGGTTATGAATTCAAGGGTAAGGAGAAACTTGTGTGCAAATTGAAAAAAAAGCCTATATGTACTCAAGAAAGCTCCAAGGAAATGGTATTTGAGAACTGACAGTTTTATGCATGAGTGTTGTTATATGAGATGTGAATCTGACCATTGTGTTTATTTCAAAAATCTTGAAAATGGGAGCTATGTTATTTTGTTACTATATGTGGATGATTTGTTGATTACAGGATATATTATGTAGGACATTGGTAAACTTAAAGAAAGGTTAGTTAACACATGTGTAATGAATGATTTGAGAGATACACAGAAAATACTTGGCATGTAAATTCACCGAGATTAGAAAAAAAGAGGTTGTATTTGTCTCAAGAAGCTTATATCAATAAGGTGTTGGGAAGGTTTAACATGCAAAATTCAAAACCTATTAGTACACCTATGGCTGGATACTTAAAAATGAGAAAATATTAGTGTGCTTCATCATACGAGGAGGTTGAGTACATGGCACGTGTTCCCTATGCTTTAGCAGTAGGAAGTCTTATGTATGCCATGGTGTTTACTAGACCAGACATTACACAGGAAGTGGGATTTGTGAGTAGGTTTATGGCTAATCCAGGTTAAGAACATTGGAAACAGTCCAATGGATTCTCAAGTATTTGAGAGGGGCATCTAGCATGGAGTTATGCTATGGAGGGCCAAATACTTCTTTACGTGGATATGTTGATTCAGATATGGCTAGAGATTTGGATAGTCGGAGGAGCACCGTTGGATATGTTTTCATAGTATGTTGGATTTCAAGATTGCAGAAGGTTGTGGATTTATCTAATATAAAGGCAGAGTATGTTGTAACTTCAGAAGCTAGCAAGGAGATGATATGAATGAGCATGTTCATGAAAGAGTTGGGTAAGGAGCAAGAGGATTGCAGATTATATAGTGATATTAAGAGTATGATTCATATAGAAAATAGCTTAGCATTTCATTCAAGAATGAAACACATTCAATTGAGGTATCACTTCATACGACAGGTGCTGGAGGATGGGAAGCTGAAGTTAGAGAAAATTCATACGGATGAGAACCCTACAGATATGCTAATGATGCCATTAGTAAGGGAGAAGTTGGAGCTTCACTCCACTTTTTTTGGTCTTCGAGTTTGAGACTTGAAGAGGAAGAAATGGGCCAAGGAAAAGTAACCAAGGATGGTGATGCACATTACAGTGTAGCAATTGATCTCTAAGTGGGAAATTGTTGAGTGTGGATCTTAATTACTTCACATGAAGATTTCTTTTACAAGTTGGATTTGATGGTGACTGACATCAGTCAGGAGGAAACCAACATCGGTCAGAAGGTAACAAACATTAGTTAAGGAGTGATTGGCATTGGTCACCTGTGTGATGATGCTTTGTTCTTTAAACAAGAATTAGAATAAATCTCTTTCTTTAAAGACAATTTATTGATTGTAAAAGCATTATTAATTTCCTAGAATACACACACACACACACACACACACACACACACACACACACACACACACACACACACACACACACACACACACACACACACACACATATACACATACATGTATGCATTGTATGATGGTATGAGAGAAGAAAATAGCAATTGTTTTGCATGTTAGTTTTCTTGGTGAGAAATAAAGAGAAGATGAGTGAGGGAAAAACATTGAACACCCTGTGAGGTGCTGGAAGATAACAAATCTTTATTGTATTTCCCTGTAAAGCACTGAATAATAATATTGGCTGTTTATTGGTGGACGTAGTCCACACTGGGTGAACCACGTTAAATTTGGTGTTATGTTTCTCTTTTTTTATTTTATCTTCTGGTTATTTCCACATTCATTTCCTATATACTTTATCTGATTATAGATCTATGCAACACTATTATATGGTTTAACCCCAATATAGAGTGGCTTCTGTAGACTGGACATGCCCTCGATAAATAATCAATACATTATTAGTAGTAGGTGGAGGCGATGGTGTAGAAGAAACAACATCTATCACACAAATATCACCTTCAAGTGGTGGCAAATGGGGTGGTTCATCCATAAATTGGGGATCATCTATAGTATTCATGAGTTGGGACAGGAAGAGTAGTATTAAGATCACAATCACAATATTTGTAAGGGTCACAGTCGTAAAAAATAGTATATTCAATGCCTTCATGTATGAATTTGAAATAATGATGTATAGTAGAAGCAATGGATTGCATGGCATGGATCATTTGTATACCAAGAAAATAGTTATAGGAGACTAGAAAGTTGATGACAAAGAACATAGTGTTAACAGGTTTTGGCTCGACAGTGATAGGTAATGTAATGTGACCAACTCAGGGATGAACAGAACCATCATATGCACACAATGAAAGACAACATGGAATAACATCATGAGAGGAAATACCTAGCTTATTCATGAATGACACAAGACATAAGTTTAGTTCAAATCCATTGTCAATTAAAGTTTTCTTGACACCCACATTGTAAATACGAATCTGGATATACATGGGTGGGTCATTGTTAAAAGTGTTAAGATCAATAGTAGGATTAGATTTGAATGTTATGTGTTGATAAAATGCTTCAAAAAATGAATAATAGAATGAGTCTAGATGCATATCTATAGGAATGTGAGTAGTGTAAGAATATGTTGGACTCTACACCTTAAATTAGGATTTTCAAGTAAGTAATCATTGATTGAGATACTCGTGATGACAAGACTCTAGGATGGCAAACAAAGAATGAGGATCCTAAAAGCGTGAAGATCGATTATGGGTTCACCAAAATGATTATGCTGAAATGTAAAATATTATAGCCTAATCTGATGCTATATGAGCACTAAATAAATGAGAAATCAAATAAAGGAAATAACCCAAGAAAATAAGCTATGAAAATATGAAACCCTAATGTGTAAAGAGAGTTAGAAGATACTTAGTTGATTCAACAAGGTTGTGGGACTATGTTGCAGTGGAGACTGGCTATACAAGAGGAAGAAAACATCGCACATGAACATGATAAAATGCATATATGAGTTGTCTAGATAAATTGGGGCACCTAGAAAATAGATTGGGTTCCTTGGTTTGAGATTAGAGTGTCTAGGTCTTCTAAAATGACTAGAATACCACTTCTGAGGCACAACAAGATGTCCACATGTGCTCACTTCTTATCATGTGAATTTCTTTGTATGCTCATCGAAGCATTGGTAAACCTGCAATAGAAGGATCACCTACAAAGCCCCAGACAAAGCATCAAAACCTTAAAAAAATAAAGATTCATATGAAGGGGTTAGACTATCCTCAGCCTCCACAATGGTGGAATTATCACTTAATTTTACACTACATCTCAGACCCAATGTAGTTTTGTGTGTGTGTGTGTGTGTGGGATTGTGCCCTAGGTACTCTTGTGCATGTTTCACTTTGTGAGTAGTGAGAAATAACTAGATATAAAATGTAAATAATGTGTGCATGGAATAGAATAAAGTACCCTCCTATGAAGTGTGATGCATAATAACTAGCCTTTGTCCCTTGTGATGAAGCTAGATGGATGCAAATGGAGTAATAGAAGCCTTTGATGGATGCAACCTTAGGTGGTCATAATATTTCTTAGTGCTTGGTCCCTCATTATGGTCTCATAATTTTATATTTATATTGATCTCTTGTTTAAAGTTCATAATTAACCGTGAAAAGGCCAACAACAATAAACATAAGAATATAAAAATGGATAGAAAGTGGCCAAAAAGTGAGAGGGAAGTGCAAAGATGATCAAGGTACTTAGAGGGGACAAGGGCATCTGGGGCACCCTAGTTAGAAATAGGGAAGAGGCAATATAATAGTACAGACTGGGAAAGTACAGGTACAAGGTCAAAAGTAGAAATCGAAAACAATGCAAGATGGCCAAAGACATGGGTTAATTAGTATTCTCTTTCACTTAAGAACCATATTAATAGTAGTATGAAAATAAGACTAAATAATTACCCAAAGTGAGTGATTTTATGTCTAGATTGACCTCTCTGTGCCAACCAATTTGAAATTTAAAATTCGAGTCACAAATATTGTAGTTGGGTCGTTGATGTTTTCAATGTGAAAGGTGTAGCCAACTTTCATATAGTTCAAGAGATACATCATCTCATCAATCCATTCTTCTTTACACAAGTCTTGTGCCAAATCATCTCCATTATTGACTAACCAAGTTGTCATACTAATAAGCACATGAATGATTCTCGTGTGTTATCTCGCGAAGTAAAATTAGCCTTCACAAATGTGCAAGATTAAATATTATATCATTTATATAGGCTTATTAATATATGACATCTCATAGACCTGGAGAAACACAAAATTTTCTAGTGTATACTTTACATTATCGTAAAAAATGAAACCTCCCATGGCGGTCTTTTTGTTTTTTTCACATAAAAAATAATATGTAAGTGTACCTTCCAACCTTGGCATGGAATGGTTGAATTCAAATATTTTTCATGTGCCGAATGTAATCTTCCACTTTTATGCTTCCACATTTCATTCCAAATTGAGATATGGTGGTGACGTGGGATTCTGATCTATTTTTTCATTCCTACTAAACGTCATGGTTTTCTTACCCTTTTTCTTCTTTTATGTGGAAGAAATAAATTTGGATTTAGATTTGGCCTCCTATCTTTCTAAATCCTCTAGTATCAATCGATCTTCCTCTTTCTCCACAAAATATCTTATCATAGTACTATCTAAGTCCTCCCACAACATTGATTCCACTAAATTTCTAGAACTAGTTTCACTCGAAGAACTATATTCTTGCATGACCCTTTTCATAGCATAACTTGTCCAATCTAGTTCTCTTCCTTCATCTAGTTTGGAATATGATTTTATTTACTCTGGGTTGGTTTAGATCCCCAAAGTTCCTAATTTTAACTTAAGGAGCTTGACCCCCACATTAATGGAAGTCATGATCATTTGTAGAACCTGAATTATTAATTCTCTCTACTGAAACTGGTTAATTTTATCTGCCACTGATAGCTCCACCACTTATTTGTTGTTTTTATATATCATTACACTTATAAAATATTAATTTATTCTCTAATGGTAAAAATTTATTGATTTTATTATTATTTGAAATGTTTATTTAAGTCATCTTCATTGTTTTTTACTTTAAGATCTCATTTTTCCTTATGCAAGGCAACCTAAAAATGAATTATTACCCTCCTTTTATACCCCTCCATTTGGGTAATAAAATCCACATTTATTTCATTCACATGTGTGATCTTTCACTTCTTTACCAACCACATTCACTACCAAGTGGTTGATAATTGTTTCACGTGTCTTGCTTTTACACTTTTCTATATTTCAAACTTTCTATAAATGATTCATCCACTTGCATTTTTGAGCCATGAATTTCTTGGATTTGTGTTATCTTTTTTCCATGCCCCTAGCTATGATAGGTACGTTCCTAGGTTTTGTTGCATTTCCTTGTGAACTTTCCTCTTTCTTGTATGATTCCTTACCACGTAGCATTCCTACAAACACCTTACTGTTTACACTTCCATCCTTTCATATGATTTACTATCATTCCCTTTAGTTAGGTTTGTCCAGTAAACCATATTCCACCACATTTCATTAATTATTTCATGCTGATCACACTGCCTTTCTTACCAAAATATTTTTGAAATCCCATCAATATACATTATTTTTATAATTGTATGCATTCTTTGTGAAATTTCCTATATACCCCATACTTTTTTAATTCTCCACTATTCTGGCACATGACCATATACAAAATCCCTCATTCCTACTTTTAACATGTGTAATCCCAAATCCTTACCCCATTTTTTATTTTCCCTTTAGATATATTCATCCCACTGGAATTTTTTGTATGGTCCTCCACACGTTGTAAATATATCAGTCACTTTAGATGAATAGAAGGAACGTTTTTGGACCAAAATGTTGTGATTTGTTTTAAGAGCATGTTTTGAATATAACATATGGATTTTATTTTTACATGAATCATGTGTGCTTATTACAATAGAAATAAATACATGAAATAAAACTATCCTAAGTACATGAAAAAAATTATCCTATAAATTGAAATAACATATATCCTAATGGCATACACCTTATTTGATTAAAAACAAGACCTTCACTGAAACTAGGGTTTTAGCCTACTCCCATTCAAGTGACTTGGTTGAAAATCACCATTTAGGTACTTCAATTTACATGCCTCATTTGGTAAGATTGCATGTATTTCATATGGAATCAATTAGTGTGTCTTCAATTTTCCTAGGTGTCATGCAGAATTTGAGTCATAGAGTAGTACTCTCTTGTCAATAGTTAGATTTGTGTTCTTAATATGTCGATCATGACATGATTTCTAGAACACTTACATACACCTTGGCTCCATCGTGCATATGATATTTGTTAATCCAACTACATGAGTTTATTTAGTCTCTTCATGATTGAGGCCTAGTCATCCAAAATTTTAACTTGTGTTATCCTTAGTGATAGAACCTTGAATTTAATTAGTAGTTTTGCTTCTTGGCTGAACAAAAACTGGAAATATGTAATTTGTTCAATCATTTTTAGGTTGTATTTTATGCCCATAATACTACTAAATTTTTATCACCCCAATTCTTACACCCAACGTCAGATATGTATTACTCAGTATTTTGTTGAATGCTTTAACTTCTCATTTTCTTGTGAATGGTAGGGGTTATTTTATGATGTGCAACCATAAATTTGGATAGAAGTATCACATTGTATCATTGAGGAAATGGGTTACCCTATCACTTGTTAGGATCAAAGGACATCCATATATACTGATAATATTTTCCTAGATAAACCTTGTGGTTTTTTTATACAATCCTTTGTTGGTGCAACCTCAGTCGATCTTGTTAAGTAGCTACTTTGGAGTGTCCTTGAAGAACCACTTTTTCCACCACTAGTAGCTTGCATGGTAATAGTCATTGTTTGTTGTACTAGTGTAGTATTTCATGGCTTGGTATTTTCTATTGCAATACTTCATAACGTACCTTCTTGCACCCATCCTTGTGCATGTGTTGTCTGTGTACTACTCATCATTTCAAATCTTTGCGCTTTTAGAGTGTTAGGGTTGAAATGTATCCTCTTAGATGTTTGTGTAATTTTCTATAACAAAAATGGAAACTTGTTATCTAGTACCTATTTTCCTTTCACTTTTTTCACTTCCTCATCATTCTTATTTTCAATGAGTGCTTAGTCATCTATATTATGATATCTATTCACATGAGAAAGTGCGACAGGTTAGGAAAGGATTCTTGGAATGAGGATTCCATTTTCATTATACTTCTCCTCCTCATCTTCTTGATTTTTTGTCTCAATTCACGTTTCATCATGCTCTCTTAGTATGTTTTGTCACTCCTTTCTCCATTAAAACTATACCAATGTCCTTGATATCCCTCGAAAATTCTTAAGGGTGAATCTTCCCTTTGAAGCAGTTCACATTCAACTATGGCCTTTCATCAATATTATTCATACCTTATCAACATGTGATCATATATGGAATCCATGTTATAATCAAGTATTTACCCTCCTTTATCTTCCTATATGCATTGTTCACATGGGAAATAAACTTATTCATTCATAAGGAAGTTCCCAATTCCTAGATCTACTATGATCTTCTTAATCTCTAGCTGGAAATTCCACAGGTATGATTTGTGTAACTCACATAAGAAGTTGAACTATGCTTCATAGGTTCAAGATAAATTTGACACCATGTATTTAAGGATGTATGTATAAAACATACATTTCGATAAATAGTCTACAACATGCTCCCAGGTTGCATCATGTCTTGTAAGCCTCTTGGTACATTAAGGAGATCAAGGGTACTTCCCATATTCAAAATATTTCCCAAGAAATAGGCCAATAACCAAGGATTGAGTTTCCTTAGGATTTTGTTGAATAAAGTTTCATAGAGATTATCATACAAGTTCTTTTCCACCTAAGTCCTTGAAAAGAAATTGGGGGAGCATTTTTTGTGACTGATATGATTTTGCATGAAATATTATTCTATATTACCTTTCCAAAGCTTAATATTCTCTTGCATAATTTAGAATATCATTCTTGTACTTCACCATATCATATTAATAGTAATGGGTCTTGGAAACAGAACAAAAATGTTGCACATCTAGTTTGGTCATACTTTTGTGTGCATGGTGGTTTAAATCAACTTTTAACAATTAATATGTTGAACATTGGGTTACATTCATTTAGTTGTTAGACCAGGGAGCATAGAATTGAAATGGTACCTATGATGTATACATGGTTATAGTTGATTTAAGAGTTTGGAAAGGAAATAACTATCATATAACAATGCTGAAAGTGAAATAAAACTTAGACTTGAAAATGGACTATTGCTAAATACTATTGCTGAAACAAAGTTGTAGATTTAGAGAGAAAATTATTCCTAAGGGAATATGCATGCAATGAAACAATGGAGGGGATTTAGTAGACCTCAATTGGGCCCTAACTTTGGTGTTAATCCCTTCCGAACTATGTAACTAAAAACTAAATGAAAAATCTAAGAACAAAAGAGATTACTTTTATTCTCTTCTAACTCTGTTCACTCTTTTGTCTCATTCCAAATATGACTTACTTACTAATTTTTACAAGGCACAAAACATTTCCTTTATATCCTATCATTTACAACATGTGATAAGAATAAAAATAAAACAAGATTCTTTAAAAAAACAAGTGAGAGATTCAACACATGTTTGAAACACACAAGTGTTCAACTAACAATCAGTTCTTCACTAGTTCTTAATCAATGACCAAATCAAAGATTGATTTATTTCTCAAATTTCCAAGTTTTTGTTATAAAATAATTTTACAATGGGGCACAAGGGATTTAGTGCCACCACTTCATGTTTTAAAATATCTTTATAAATGCAGGTTCTTTACTGTGAATGATTTCCTTATGCTGCAAACGAGTTACTACAGACAAGTTATTTGGCTGCAGATGATTTGCTGTGGACAGGTTCCTTTGTTGCATATGAAAAATTTCTTACAATCAAGAGTAGCATCAAAACATATAATCATCCAAAAAATTTATTATAATAACAAAAATAAATGCACACATAATATCACAAAATAAAGACAACTAGATATAACTATGTAAATTAGTCATTATGTCAAAAGTTCATGGTTGTAATAGTGATGCTCAATAATGTACTTAGGAAATACATAAACATGGCTATAATGGTCTTATCAAAATACAAAATATGAGTTGTTAATAAATCAATTAATATAAATCATCACACCCCCAAGATTAAATGTTTGAATGTCCTCATTCAAGAGCTTCATATCTTCTCTGTTAGAAACTAAATTCTTTCCTGAAATATATGGGTGTTCTTATTCCTTCCTCTTCTGATAAGAAATATCCATAACTCCTCCACTATATGTCCCAAAATATTTATCACACCCTATGATTAATTGGTAAATTTCGTATCCAAGGTGAAATTGGGAAATGAAATATTGGAGGATGATAAGATATAGGAAATAAATGATCCTCACATTCATTTTCTATTTCAATATACTTTTTCACCATACGTAACATTGGAAGTATATTTGGATGTGAGTGCATTTATTTCATTTGGAGTGTAGGTGATAAATCTTTCCATCTAACTTGAACTCCATGTTATTTGATCATGTCCCTGACTTCTGTGTGGGCTTCCATTCTCATTCTCCACACTCTATTTTTGATTTCATCCACTTCCATATACTTTTCATATTATTTTGTAATTTCATCTATTATTGTTTCCTTAGCTCTAATATATAATTGTGTAACCTTCTCCAAATGTCTATATGCCTCCATTTTATTAGATATTTCCATTTCATTTGAAATATAAGAACATAATGCCTTAACCTACACATTCCCAATATATAGAATTGGGATCCAATCTTGGTCATATGGAAAGGCATGACTATGCAAATATAGCTCACATAATAAATTATGAATTTCATGTGTATTATGCTAATATAGAGTAAAACAATTCATGGCTGATCTAATTTCATATATCATATCAGAATTTATGTAAGGAAACTTGTGGTACAACATCTTTTATTTTAGGTATATGGCACAAAAATTTTATGGGGGTTTGCAAATTAACATGCCAAATGTTACTTGCATTGTTTCCTCTTGTTTTTGTTTCATCCTTTTAATCTCATTGTCTTTGTCTTCCATTTCCTTCTTACATTTACAGATAAGTTCTTCCTTATCCTTTTCCCATTTCTTCTTGATCCTGTTAATGTAAGCATACCTTTATAGCAACGTATTTTCAATATTGGGCCCCATAGTGTATGTTCCCATCTCATTGCAAGATGGTTTTTCAGGTTCCTTTATGATTTCATGAATAATATTTGGGGGCTGTATTGGTTCTAAATTTGCTTCCTACAGACTATCATTTTGTGATTGTTCAAAAACTTTCTCAATGAATTGTTCATTAAAATCATTTGTAGTCATTTTATCTTGTTCATTTCCTCCTTCCACTTCCTCTTTTACGTGTCTCACTTCATGAATTGTTCCCTCATTCTAATTTAGTTCTTCTTTTCCTTCCATTAGTTGTTCATGGTATTTTGGCTCTTGAGTTACTATGGGAGCAATATCTCTATACTATTTTTCTAATGGTTCAGGCTCAAAATTTTCTTCTATGGCTTCCAAATCACTATCCAAGGAGATGGGTTAAGATTGTCTTCAACTAGAGGTTTTTGTCATCTTTTTTCTAAGCCTATAGGATCACCTAGTTTCTTTTAGAGAAGAATGAGTAGATTTCATTATGGTTTTGGAAGTGGAGGTTTAAGGGGAGAAAAATTCCAATAAAGTTTCAGCAAAAAATATTATCTCTGGTGAAATAGGTGTAGGGGTTTATTATAGAAATTTCAGTTTTATTTCTCCTTTTTCTCCTCTTTCCCAAAAAAGTTTCAATATTGTTCACTCTCAAAAAGTCATCCCATGATATTTGAGGTGCTCCCATTGCAAAGTGTGCTTGAACACTAGGGTTATTAGACAGTGATGTGACACATCTGCACTACCCTTATGAACCTCTTTTCTCATTTTCTTAATAATCTCATGAAATAAATTTAGAACCTTCACTTGATGATTGTTTTTAAAATGATTTTAAAATTTGAAATGCATAGTATTTAACCTTGAATATCTCCCTTTACAAGTAAAATATTGATTAAAAAAATTGGAAGCTTGTTCTCATAAAGGTTTGAGATATGTTCTAAAATTACCTTGGTGGTCTGAGATGAACTCCTCATCATTTTCTGCAAATTATCTTCTTGTTGTTTTTGGGTTAGCTTTTCTTGGAAATGGATCCCCTTGAGCTAGTAAACTAGTGACCTCTACTAAAATTTCATCACTTACCTTGATTGTTAACCCTTTTACCTTTGCCTCTCCATTTTTCAGGGTATTTTCAAACTCGGGCAAAACTACCTCATCAAATCCTTGAAATTTGTTAATGTATTGCATCTAACCATGATTCTCAAAGTAATGCACAACCTCAAGATGAATCAGAATTTATAAATGCACAGAAGGTTCATATCTGATTAGGTCACCTTCAATGATGGATACATAACTTGTCCCAGGTGAAATACGTAACCAGACAATTTTTCTTTGAAATTACTTTACAAAAATGAATTGTGTTGATGAATTTTCATTTATTTGAACTTTATTATCAAGGGGACAAGAAAGAAGTTTAGGGGTAATTAATCATTAATTGGATGCGACATGAATCAAAATGATGTGACATGTTGGCTTATGTGGAGGGATTAAGTGGACACATCATAAATGAAAAGAGGTGGTATTTTAATGTGTCACATGAATGATGACTTAGCATAATTCATAATTAAATAAAATTAATCTAATCATGCTTTATTAAAGTAATAAATGTATGTAATTATCTCATTGTGGCTTGCAATGATTGATGTGCATGCTTTATTGAATTGGAGTCTTGGTTGGATGTAAGTGCCATGTGATGTTATGGACATGGGTTTGACTTATGTTAACTACTCCTTACTATAAATAGATGCTTCCCAGAGAGAGAACTCTAATTGGTTGGGGTGACATTTATATCATCCACTTGTGCATGTTTCCTTGATGTACGTTATGTAACTATGAGATCTGTTAGATGCTTCAAAAAAACAAGATCTTATTTCTTGTGGCTGCAAGTTGAAATCTTGGTCATTACACTCTTTCCTTGTGATGGAGATCATTCCCTCCTGAAATCACTTGTCAATAAAACTTGCAAAACAAAAAATTATATTAAAAAATGGGTTAGATGAATGTTTTTTTTTTTGAATAGGGTAAAGTGAGGGTTTTAGAAGGTCCCACAACCTTTTACAAAAAATACCAACTGGCTAAATAGAGTGATGAAAATTACAAAAAAGATACCCGTGACAATTCCAAAAAAAAACCGAACAACTAAACAAAACGAAACAAACTAAACAAAAGCATAGTAAAAGTACAAAAGATCATAAGAGCTTATTAAGATATTTAACAATATTATTAGTGTGGATGGAACCAGATTCTTCTGCCAACAGATCAACAAGGACAATCAGTTCAGAGTAGTCTTTGATGGTAGTAGTCCTGGTATTATCAGTATAAGCTTCACAAGCCTTCAGGACAGTGAAAGATTTTTAGAGTTTGGCCAGGATAGAAGACACCAGATCCACTTGGCTATCCTTAGGTTGAGTATTATCATAATTAGTAATTTCATCATTAGCCGTCACGTTTCTCCCAACCTGGGTATCTTCCAATTTAGGATGAGCTTCAGTTAGCATATCATGGTGAATAATCTCACTATCGATCATTTTAACTTCATCAATCCCTGTCTAAACAGTCCTCCCCTCAATGAGCACCTCCTCTTCCATGTCCACAGGCCCAGAATTAGGGGATTCCAAATACAATGTAGCTAACCCCAGCAGAGCTTCCAAGAGAAGGAGATCTGAGATAGAAACCAAGGAGGTAACAAGAACCAGAGGATCAATAATAGGGAAGTTGAGACACGAATGACCTAGAGAAAGTGGTAGGGAGATGGTGAAATCAGTAGAAACAAAACCTTTGAAGGAAGAACCCAAAATGGAAACCTCAGAATCAGAATCAGATAAAACTTACAGATGATGACGTTGACAGGAGATGGGGTGGGAAGTGAGGGATGGAAGCGGAGACGAGGTGGGGGTGCAGCGAAACTTTCCAAATTTGACATGAAAATGAACAAGCTTCGCAGGGGAAAATGGCATATTGAAAGATGATATAGAGAAGGCATTGATGGAGAATGGGACCTTCTCTCTCCTAGGCCAGATTGATAGAGTGTTCCAAAGACTGGTATAAAAAGGTAGAAATATTGATTATTTTTCCCTAATGCAGGTGGGAAAGGATGAAAATATGAGGCCCAAAAACCATCCTGTAGCATCCGTCAATAATAGAGTATCTCATAATAAATCCTGGCCACTCTATTCCATGGGGGATGTAGGGATTCCCGCACATAGTTCGAGAGATATTTGGTCATATTTTTTCCCTTGTTGATGAAGTCTTAGAGCTCCACTTTTAAATACCTCTTGAAGTAAACCACTCCAGAAGTCAGAAAACTAGTCACAGAGGCTATGGCATTGGTAGAAATGGTGAAGAAGGTGTTACCAATTTGAACCCAACCCCTCGACCAGGTAGCCAAGACCCCATAAGATAGAATATCCGAATAACCCAAAATTATTTCAGTGATGTCATTGTCTTTCAAAATATTCCAAACTTCCTCATCATCCTACAATTTAGCACAAGATACTGGTTTTATTATTTTGAGCTGATTGCCCATGTTAATAATTCTGTGTGAATGCACAGAGGTGAGATGCCTCAAATTGAATATAAATATCTCATTTAATTTGTGTGAGGCTTCCACATCAATCGTCCACCTATCCTTGTCATGATTATGATGTAAAAAGGCACATCTTAAATTAATATCCACCGGAGTGGTATATCTCTCTCTGTATGTGCCAAAGTCCTTTGAGTTTCACATCATCATAATGGGGGTAATTATGTCCACTGCCATTGTAAGGAGTGGAATTATTATTGCTGATTCTGCTGACATCAGAAGTAGCATAAAACCACCACAGAAAATTAACTAGGAAAAGAACAGTCATTATGAGTAATTTGAAGGAGGTCATCACAAAAATTTCCTAACCAAGTTTTTTGATTGCCAAGGAAGACACCAATATTAGTCATGCAGTCCGCCACCCTATTTCCCTCCCTATAAACATGTTGGAACCAGATTTTCTAAAATTTACTTTAAAGGATGTGAATGTCAGCAATAATATTCTTGATAGTCCATTATCCTGGGTCTTCCGAATTTAGGACATTTATAATATTGATAGAATCAATTTCAATAATTAATGTTCCATTTCTAATTTTTAGAGTAAGCTCAAGCCCCTTAAGAATTGTTAAAGCTCCATCACGATGATTGGTCCCCATATAGAAATTAACAACTGTAGCTGCTAGAGGGGCCCCCCCTTTTATTACAGAGAATCACACCCCCACCAGAATTTATAGGATTTCCTTTAGAGGTACCATCCATGTTTAGCTTAATACATCTAGGGGGAGGAAGAAAACAAAATTTAGAGTGAGCCAAGGTTGAGGGTTTAGCCTTAAGTTGAATCGCAATCTGCTGACACCACTCCTTGTTGTCACAAAACTAGATTTTTTACTCATATTTCTTCCAGAGGAAATTGTTAACATTATCTTGGAAGAGTATAGCAATACAATTTGTAACTTGCGTAGGGTCCCATGATTTTCTCTCCCATTTATTTCCTTCCATATACCCTAGAGGTCATGCGGAAGGATAAGATTCCAAGCGAGAGAGAGTGATGGGTACAAAATTAGGGAACACCATTGATTGAGGGCATCTTGAAGGGATTTGAGGAAAATCCAAGAAACTCCCAAATGAGTCAAGAACCAATTCCAGATATCTTGGGAGAAAGGAAAGTGAAGAAGGAGCTGGTCCGAGGCTTGGAATCATAGGTGGATTTAAAATTAAATAAGCCAGAAGAGGAGAGGGGAAAAATATGATCATCAACATGTAAAGAGAAAGGTATATAATATGATGAGAGGGAAGTTCTCAACTATTTCAAAACCAAGACTCTGAGCTTCACTGATACCTGTCTAGTCTAGAATATACCAAGAGGGAATTGAATTCGTCAATCTCCAATAACCGTTAACTTTGTTGCCATGATGATTAATGAGGGGTCTTTTGATAGCATCCCAAATAGGGTAAAGGCAAAGAGGTTTTTCTCCAATCTACCAATCCATCCAAAATTCAATTTGTCTGCCATTTCCCACCCTCCATTTGGTGCCAACACGCAAGAGAGGGAGAGAGATAATGACTGAGTTCCAGATGGCAGAACCACGAGGAGGAGAGAAGAGAAGGAAATCTCCTAAGTGAGTCAAATATTTTAATCTTAAAAGTTGCACCCAGTATGAGTTTGCATAAGCCACTTCCCAGCTAATCTTAGCGAGCAAGGATTCATTCATATTAGCTAAGTGTCTAATCCCAAGACCTCCCAGTTTGGTCGGTTAAACACTTCACTCCAAGAGACAAGGTGGATCATCTTCTTATCTTCCACACCCAACCAGAGGAATATTTTTTGAATCCTCTCAATAGCAATAATCACTAAAGAGGGAGTTTTTGTAATGAAATGAAATAAATTGGCAAACTTTGTAATGTAGCTTTAACTAATTGAAGTTTTCCTTCATGACTTAGAAGAGCTCCCTTCCAATAAGCCAATTTTTTTTGGTATCGTTCAATGACCAAGTTCCATAGAATTTTAATTTGGTTTCCCTTGAAAAGAGGAATGCCTAGATAAGAGGAAGGTAAGTCCACAATTTTGCAACCAAAGATATAAATCATCCTCCTTTGAGTTTGAGGAGAGGTGTTTAAAAAGGATATGCTGATTTTATTGAAGTTGATCATTTTACTGAGAGGAAGATTTATAATTTTCTAATATTTATTTAAGAGCTCTTTCCTCAATCATAGAATCAACACTCAAGAGAAGGGTGTCATCCACAAACTGGTTGTGAGTAGTAGTAGGGGAGCGAGTTTTGATTTTGATACCAAATATAGCAATCTGTCTCTTCGCTACCTCTAAATCTTTGTTGAGGGTGTCTGCCATTAATAGAAAGAGGAAGGGTGATAGAGGGTCTCCTTTCTTTATACCTCTATTGTTTTTACAGAAGCCAACCGGGATGCCATTTATAAGGATAAAAAAAACAGGGGGTAGCAATGCAAGATAAAATCCAGCTACACAATTTTCTGTCAAAACCATAACTTCTCAACACACGAATCAGAAAATTCCACCTGACTCTATCAAATGCTTTTTGCATATCTAATTTAAGAATCATCCCTGCTGACTATTCTTGCTTAGCTAAGGGAATGGCTTCATGAAATGTAATAATACCACCTTAGATAAGCTAATTGCAGATGAAACCATTTTGTTACATAGAGATGAGGTCATTCATAATAGGTTTTAGTCTAGTATCCAAAATCTTGGTGATGATCTTATAAGAAGGTATTGCAAAGATTGATCAGTTGGAAGTTAGCAACAGACTTAGAGCATAGAGATTTGGGGGCTAGAGAAATGAAATTTGTATTCCATTCTTTCAGAAGAGAATTGCTAATCTAAAATTCATTCACCAAATTAAAAAATTCTTGCTTGATGACTTTCCAGAAAATTTGGAAAAGGCAGCAAGGAATCCATCAGAGCTAGGGGATTTATCTCCTTTTATAGTGAAGAAAACTTTGTGAATTTCTTCCATAGAGAAGGGCTTCGTTAATTTTCCATTCATGTAATCTGAGACCAATTTTGGAATGAGTTACAACATCTCTGACGTATCATTTTCATTGGACGGTTCCTCAATATGTAGGATATTAGAATAAAAAGAAACCAATTCATTAGAGATATCAAGATCAGAGGATAAAATATTACCCTTCTGAGGTTATCAGCTCTTTGATTTTGTCTATACTTTTTTTCTTGGATGTTGTTATGTGGAATTTTTTTTTTTGCAATCCCCCTAATCAAGCCAAAGAGCTCTTGATCTTTATCTCCAATATACCTCCTCTTATTTCAAGGTGTTATGGTATTCACTAAGAAGAATGATTTCTTGTTTGTGAAGATGCCCAGTTCTACCTTCTGCCTCAACATGTACTGAGATGTTAGCAATTTCCAAAGTCATCTTTTGTTTAATCAGCTTGATGTTACTAAACACTTTGACCTTCCAAAGCTTAAGTTGTTTTTTGATTTAATTAAGCTTACTAGAGAACTTAAATATATCATATCCCTGTACTTTGATATTCCACCAACTCTTAATAAGAGGATCTAACAAGTTATTTTCAAGACAGGCGAATTCAAATATGAAGGGTGTATTTTTTGTATTTTTCTTTCTGTTAGCACAAAGCATCAAGGGGCTGTGGTACATGGCAACTCTAGATAAAGTATTAAGAAAAAAATCAGGATAAAGTGAGATCCAATCCAAAGATCCCATTTCCCTATCAAGCCTTCTTTATATATGATTTCTTCCAATTCTGTAGTTGGACCAAGTGAAAGAGGCTTCGTGAAGGGCCATATCTAAGAGTTCCTCATAGTGTAATAATTCAGCTAGAGATTCCATGCTAGAGGGATTATAAGGGGATCCTCCTTTTTTTTCTGAGGGGTAGAGAGTGCAGTTGAAATCCCCCATGATAAGCACAAGGATATTGCTGCAACTTCTTATGAAAATAGAAATATCTTGCCAAAGCTTCTCATGATGAGTCTCTAGATTTGGAACATAGAAATTAATGGTGGTCCAAGTATATTTTGAGCCACCAAATTAACAAAAATTTTGGATGTTGGATTCATATATCCAATTTCACATAGTCAATGGTTGTCACCCCTTGTCATCGTGCCAAAGAATAATGGAAAATGGAGGATATGCATGAATTATAGAGAGATGCATGCAACAACAAAGAAAGATCATTTTACTCTTCCCTTCATTGATCAAGTTCTTTACACTTTGGCTAGTAAAAAATATTTATATTTTATTTATGGATATAGTGGTTATAACCATATTCAAATTGCACTAGAGGATCGGGACAAAACTACCTTCGCATGTCCGTGGGGAACTAATGCTTATTCATTTCTTCCTTTTGGCTTATGCAATGCACCTGCTACATTCCAAAGCGTAGTTTTAAGCATTTTCTTAGATCTAGTAAATGATTGCATGGAGGAATACATGGATGATTTCACAGTACATGGAAGCACCTTTGAAGAAGCCATGTAAAATCTAGAAAGAGTCTTGAAGAGATGCAAAGAACACAACTTGTCCCTGAGTAATGAAAAATTATACATGATGATGTCTAAAGGAATAGTGTTGGGACATTACATTTATTCTCAAGGAATGCAAGTTGATCTAGCAAAGGTATTTGTTATCATCAACCTGCCAACACCAAATAATAAAAAAAAATGTCAAGAGCTTTCTTGGCCATGCTGGTTATTATAGAATATTCATACAAGATTTTAGTAAGGAAAAAGTTCCATTGTTTGCATTATTGCGAAAGTATGTTGCATTTGACTAGACTAAAAAATGTGAGACTACGTTTTAAACCTTAAAGAATCTACTAACCAAAACCCCTGTATTTAGAGGACCTGATTAGAATCTTCTATTCCAAATTCATATTGATGCTTCAGACCATGCCATTGGAGTTGTTTTAGGACAGAAGGATGGATTTTTGAACTACGCAATTTAATATGTTAGCAAAAACATGTAGCATGCTAAACTCAACTACACAGTAACAAAGAAGGAATTCCTAGCACTTGTGTATGCTATTAATAAGTTTAGGAACTACATCACAGGTTATCCAGTTTTCATTCACACTGATCATGTAGAAATTAAATATTTGATCAAAAAAACATTTGTAAGCATCAAAATAATTAGATGGTTGCTACTCTTGCAAGATTTTGTTGTCACTATTGTGGATAATCCTGGTAAGGACAACGTAATATCATATTTTATTTCAAGAATGGATATTAATGATGAATAACATGTAGTTGATGAGTCTTTCCTAGATGAGCACCTATTTTCCTTTACTACCAAAACACATTGCTATGCTGGTATAGCCAATTATTTGGTCTCAGGTATGACACCTCCACAATACCTCTATTCTGAAAAGAAATACATAGTTGAGAAAAGTGTGCATTTTTCTTTGATAGCTAGATTTCTATTTCACACAAGGTAGGATAATGTCATGAGAAGATGCATTGGTGATGAGGAGATATATGTTGTTATTAGAGCCTGCCATAGTGAGCCTTGTGGAGGAAACTTTTCTATAAAAATAATAACACAGAAGGTGTTGAAAACAAGTTATTACTGGCCAACGCTCCATAAGGATGCAACACTATATATAAGGAGGTGTGATAGATTTCAAAAAATGGGTAAGCCTACCAAATTAGATGAGATGCCATTGCAGCCTCAGCTATCCTTACAACCATTTGAAAAATGGGGCTTAGACTTCATTGGTCCTATAGATCCTAAATCTCAAAAGAATGAATACATCTTAGTGTGCAAAAATTACCTCACTAAATGGAAAAAAAAGTGAAAGCATTTCCAAATTAGAAGAGTGAGAAATTTTCCAAATTCTTATATGACCACATCTTTACAAGGTATGGAGTACCAAGAGAGATTGTTACAGATCAAGGTACACACTTTACTATTGAATTCATTTATGATCTAGTTGAGTATGAAATCAGACATAGGAATTTTACACCGTATCATCCCCAATAAAATTTCTAAGTTGAGGTAACAAACAAAGAAACAGAAGCTTTCTTGACAAAGACTATTGTACTCCATAGGAGAGATCGGGTATATAGGCTTCCAGAGAAAGTATGGGCATTCAATACAACATATGGAATACTACAATTGGATTCACACCATTTGAATTTATATATGGTAATACTGTTGTTTTTTCCCATTGAATTTGACAACAAGACACTAAGGAATGCACTTGAACTAGACATAGATTTGTCTAAAGCTCAAAGAAAGAGGATTCTCTAACTCAATGACCTGGATGAAATGAGGAGACACGATGTGTATAATAAAGAGGCAGTGCAGAAGATAAGAATAAAATGGCATGATAGGTTAATCAAGACAAGGAAATTTGAAGAGGGTTACTGGGTCCTCTTGTTTGACTCAAAGTACAAAGAGCACATGGGAAAAATTAGAACAAGGTGTTTAGGTCCATATGAGATTGAGAAAATATATCCCAATAGATTTGTAAAATGCACCACCATAGATCCTTTAAGGTTCAAGATATTGGTCGATGTTCATAGGTTAAGGTTGTACAAGAAGACAACTGACAAAATCATCTTCATGCAATAGTTCATAAGAAGTCAAAATAGGATGAAAATGAGGACATCATAGTTAAGTTTAGAAGTTGATCATGTTGGTTCATCTTCTAATAATTGAGAGGATTGATATATTTCAGTGGCCTTGGTATTCAGCTTGTTGAATACTCCAAGGGTGAATAAAATTGTTTTGATCAGTCGTCTTGGTGATCAGAAACACTTAGGCGACATATTTTATTTTCTTATAATTTCTATTTTGTAGGATTTGATGTATATTTTGAAAAAGTGCATAGTCCTCTAACACATGGAGATAATGCAAAGACTAAATTTTCCACTTGTAAAAGCATGCACCAAAGCTCTATTTTTTTTTCAAGTTTGATGGAACTCATGATTGCAAGAAGAAAAATAAGGAAAAATATGCATGTGTGAGTGGTGATCAAGATAGTTAGTACCAGAACAGGTTAGAATTCCCTCTTCGGGAATTATCCGATTTAACTAAGGAGCCTACAGTACAAATGCCGCATACGCTTATAGCAACAATATCCATAGCATCATAGAAAATCAACATGTAACAAGGGTGTAATTACCACAATGTATGTGCAATCATCATCCTAAATGTTCCTTGAGATAAGTGCACTCATAATACTTTATTAAAGTATCATTAGTATAATTATTTTTAAATAGTATTTATGCCATGTTATAATGTCTTTAATTGTAATTATACATCTCAACCTTTAACCTATGATTTATCACTCAATGTCATCCCACCCTATCACACCACTTTACCTCACATGCTTGTTGTAATAAAATCAATTAAATTCATTTACCTTTTATGTTTCATTTGAGTCGGTCTCAGAATTCAAAAACGAGGCACTAAAACAATCTGCCACAGTTCTATTTTTGCATCATTCCTCCAAAAGTTGTCTAATTGCAGTACCATAGCTGAGAAAGCTGTATAATTGAGAATGGGGGGAGACTTAATCCACCATGAGCTGACAGAGCATTCCCAGATTCTCAACCAACCACAAATTTTACAATATTTTCCTAACATTTGATGAATGGACTACATTAGCAAATTCCAAGGTTTTAATGAATATATGTTCAAATAATTTCTTGCTATATTGAAAGATGGAGAAGCTAAGGTTAAGGGCTTAACAATGAAGGTGAATGATGATATCTTGGCTATAGTTACTGGACTTCTTGTAGAAGGCGAACATTTCCCTAAGAAATCCAATCCAAATACAGCTCAACAAGACTCGCTGATGAGGATGATTCTTTCATAAATGATCACTAAGATACATATATAACCTCTCTCAAATCACTCTGGGTTGAAATTACCAACTATATTATCAATTATTTTACTTGCGAGGGTAAATATTCTAGACTAAATACAGTCCACTTCAATTTATTCAATCATCTGAAGAATGGTAGGCATGTTAATGTACCTAATTTCATAAATGAGAGCTTAAAAAATATGAGTAAACAAATCACAAAGAGGGAGGTTAGCAATTTCACACCACTGCCTTGTTACCCCGACTATCAAATACACATTGGAGAGATAACATCCTAAATTTAAATGGGAGGATTTTTCAAGGGAAAAACATATTGATGAATTATTAATGCATAAGAAGAAAAGAATAAGAAATTCCAACAGTTCTTCCGCTCATACAGTTGAACCCGTAGCTTCCAATTCTCATCCTCGACCTAAAGCTTCCACTTCTCATCCCATAAAAACCCTTGTTTATGAAAATACACCACCTACTAAAGAGAACCTTGTTCTTGTATCCTCTTAGAGGATTCTCATTATTGAAACCCTACTTGGATTTTGCAACTCCTGAATTGTTCACCTCAAAGAGTAAAATGAAATCTTCCAAGCCCACTCCTAAATCTTCCAAATCTACTCCTAGAAAACCTAGGCGTTCTCATAGACTAAAAACTAAAAATCCATAAACATAAAATCCCACGAAACCTCATACCATATCAATTGATAGTGATGTGGAAGATGTTGATTTTGCATGTCATGAACAATAAGGACTTGAGGAAGCCATGTAGGAACTGGAGGAGAAGAAGGGAGAAGACAATGGTGAGAAAATGGTTCAAGATGACCCTGCTCAACAGATGGAAGAATAGGCAAAGGAAGTTCATGTTGGGGTAAGTTATGCAGAGCTTAAAGAAGTAGAATTTGAACAAGGAACCGATGAAGAAATTCATGTAGCCAAGGGTGATAAGGAAAATATATCAGAAGGGATATACCACACAGTGCTTGAAACAAAAAATGATGAAGGGTAAATTGGATATGATATGCCCCTTGTTGTTGAAAAAATTATTGAGAACATTTTCCATAGAGTTAAAGAAGAACAGACATCTGAATAGACTAATATAATACAAAAGAATGTTCTTGAGGTTACTGATGAAATATTTGAGACAATATTGGAGCCCACACCACCATTGATGCCACATGTTAGCATGCAATAATCTTATATGTCCCCATTACAACCACATATTATCATTAGATAAGTTGTCAAAGATCCTGCCAAACTAGTTTGCAGGAGCATATGAACACAAATAACACTGTTGGATTACTGGGTCCATCAGTTTTAAACATGTGTTAATAGGTTATAAGGAATATGGGAGAGGGAAAAGGAATAAATTATCTTCTAGCACCAATAGGAAATGGAGGAAAAAGACAAGTAACTTAATGCAAAAGATAAGGATATTGACATGTTAAAGAAGAAGTAAGAGGAGACATTTAAGGTGGCTAAAAAAAATATTCATACATAGGTCTCCTTCAAATTTCTATGTTATTTTCCTAAATGAGAAGATGTTGCAGCTCCAACTTACTTGTATTAACTCTGACATGAAATTTGGCATCATTGGATCTAGGAATTGATTTACATTATATTTGAACAGTTCTCAAGAAATTCAGTTCCTGTTATGTGAGTTATACATGCATAATTATGCCCTTGAATATGATAGGGATTAGATCTGAATCCTCTACATTGAATATGTCCCATTCAAATAACTTATTTATTACTTCATGAATGAATTAGATAGAGAGAAACAGATGGAAGACTACAAGAACTTACAAAAACTTAAGCCATTAATGCTTATGGCAGAGGCTTCCAACCCAAAGGTAGACATAGAAGAGTATAACAAGTATGTAGAATACAAGGAGATCAGAAAGAGAGTATGGAAAATGAGAAAATATGCACAGGATCAAGTAAGGAACATGATTATAGATAGTGGAAGGGAAATAGTAAAATCATATTGGATGTGTTGGATTGACATGACCCTGAAATGCAAAGGAAGGAGATGCACTCCTATCCTAATATCATACCAGATCTGTGAAGGGTAAACGTTTACATTGAATTCTCTATTAAATATGTAAACACTTGGTTCCTAATTTGTTATCACCCACCAATATTCCACTTCCCTATACCACATTGGTCTAGTGATATGCCATTGGATGAGATAATTCAAGACAACATTTGGGACATGTACATATTAAACGATGCACCACTTCTCCACAAGCGCAACATGGATTTATGTTTTAATTTATTTTAGATGTTTATGCATCACCATTCAGGTAGACCCTAAGCCAACTAAGGAACCTAAATAATCTTAAATGAGGACATTTAAGAAGTTAAGCCTGGGGGTGTGATGAGTTGTTTAATTCTCTTTCTAAACAACTTATCCTATGTATTTTTTTGAGCCATTTGTAGCCTTACACTTGTATTCCCCTATTATACTTCTAAGACATTTAATTATAACCTGAAAATTATGGCATAAATACTTATTAATATAGTTATTACTAATTATCTTTATTTTTTGGTATTGTGAGTATGCATTTATTCTCTTGATTATAATAATTTTTTTGATTGATGATGTATGTGATGCCTATTGTTATATGCAACAACTCACATGCAACCAAAGGATCCATACATAGCATTCCATTTGCAGCCAAAACTAATCATCTACAGCTAAGGCATCATCCGCAATAACTCACATGTATCCAAAGGACTTGTCTACATCAAAGCGTCTGAAGCCAAAGGGAGTCACACACATGAATAAGTTGTGATTGTGAGAAGCTTGTGGAACGTAGATATCATACTTGAGTTTGCACGTGTCGATGGAAGAATCAATTATAATTCAAACATGAGAACTAGGAGATGAATCAACTCTAACATCTTATTATGTGTTGTAACTTAGCAAGGAAATAACTAATTAGACTCGTGATTTAGGAATAGGTGGATCAATTTGATCGATTACTTAAGTTATGTGATTGACATGTAAACACCTACTGATTAATTTTTTTCATGCATCTAGTATCTGGATTATTTGGTTGAGATATTTTACTTGATCTAAATCAAACTCCTATTAGGACTTTTTTTCTTCACGCTTCTGTTGTAATGAGATGTATAAAAGGGAAAGGTTTGTGCTGAAGAAAAAGATCTAGCTAGAAACATAGAATAGAGATCTGGAAAAAGAGTAGAGAATATACAAATACAGGTTTGTGGTAGTCCCAAGTTTAAACTTCATGTCAATGAAATAAAATTCTAAGTTATGTTCATTAATAGTAGTTACAAGCCTTAAGAGGGATTGACACCCAAGATAGGGCCCATTTTCAGTTTGATAACCCCATCCATCGGTTGTTTATTTGATTTATTGCATGATTATATTAGGAAAAAATCATTTTTATATCTGCATTCTAGGTTTACACGTTTTTCCTTAGACTTATTATTTACTTCTAGGTTTGAATTTAGTTTTTTTCCAGGCATTGTTGTTTCTAGAATTGTAGTGACAACAATTTATCTTCTTATCACTTAAATACCTATAATTGTGCATATAGTACTGACATTATTAAAATTATACATCCCTCAATTTGATAATTAAATGATTGTAGATTAATTAACAACATACTAATCACTGCAAGTTAATTTGCAGTACCAATCCCCTAAATCAACCAAATATAATGTGGTTCCTACACCAAACCCATCCCTCAAATATCCTTCATCCCCAACATCACCCAAATCTAATGTGACCCCCATATCACACCCATCCCCTTCATCTAAATCTACCCCATACCCTTCATCTGTATCTACTAATCCCAAAAAATCTACTCCTAAGACAAAACCATCTACCTCAAAACCACATACTCAAACCAATCCAAAATCAACCAAATCTACTTCAGCCTCCCATCCAAAACCATTCACTTCGTTCCCCAAGAATAATCCGTCTCATTCATCTTCTAAGCCACAAAAATCAAATCCAACTCATAAATGTAAATTAGCCAAAACATCTCATAATCCCCCAAATCCTACACCTTTACTTTGTACTCCCCCAAAACCATTTAAACCAAACCACTTCACTCCTTTACGAGAATCCTTGACCACCATCTTCTATCATCTAAAAATATTCAACACGATCATCCATCCCCCAATCAAATCACATGATCAAAAACTTCCCAAACAATCTTGGTATTGGGAACACTAGTATTGTGACTTCCATCATACCCTTGGATATTAAACCAATTGTTGCATGCAATTTAGGTATTATGTCCAAAACCTCATTACATAAGGGCTTATTTTCCTAGTACCTATTTTATTCACCACATTTCCACTCAAATCATCTCCCTAATAGTCAACCACCAACCAAATCCCACTCAACACCCAAACATCATCAGCCATCCAAATCTCATCATACATCCAAACATCCCTCACCAACCAAAAACCAAAACAAGTTTTACCTCCCATCCTTTGTTAAGTCTAGCCTCTTAGCAGATGAAAAAAATACAACCCCTCATTCTCATGATGACCACATGGGCATCATCTTCCTCATCTAATTCATATCCTATATCTAAAACATTCTTATCTAATATGAAACATTGAGTCAAAGGCTTAGGGTATCCATGACCAAGGAATTCGAGAACCCATCTCCCTTCATCAAAATATAGGTCAGTTAGGCTTAGGGTATAAACCTAAAACTAACAATGTCCCTCCCACTAATCCATCACAACCCATTTCTACCAATCCTCTTGTTGGTCCTACCATCCTAACCACTCAACCCCAATCACAAATAATTTTATTTCTATACAAATATCAAACACCCTAAAAATGGATTGAGCACATAATTCATCACCTGTGGATAGATGTTTTTTCCTTCCCACAAATCCTCCTTCCATCCAACATATAAATACCTTTGCACCTAATCCATTCTTATCATCACATCCATTTATATCCTCTTCAAATCCATTCATTTTGAACACTATATTAGATTTCTCACACATGTTGTAAGGAAATGGTGCCTATTACAACCATGTGACCTTGGTCTATCATTACCTCCAACATTCAAGCGCAATTTTCCTTTTAGAGATCAACACACTTAATAAAATTGTGGCAAATACCTTTGGGTGTGTATTTTGACACTCTAGACAATGTCAACTCCATACTTATTTCCATCCCCCCCATCAAGCCACTAGTTATTATTAACCCCTTGAGAGTTCTCAAGAGAGTGGAACCTCTTTATTCAAAAAAAAATCCAAATATCAACGACAAAAAAAAATCACATCAAAATTTAAAATACCAAATAAAATCCACCTCAAGACTCTCTCTAGGGGTGTTTCTAGTATCTCTACCGAGGCTATGGACACCTAGATGGTAGTAGATTAATGTTGTGACAAGAATCAAATGTATCTCCATTGGGGCTATAAACATTTGGCTGGCAGTGGAGCAATGCAAGGCTTAGCCTTCCTTTACCCTCCATCCACCTATTATAATGAATCACTCCCTATACATTGGCTAGTTTTTCTTCACGTACTGCCCATTAAGTCTTCACTTTAAGTGGTAATTAACCATCGTAATCACACACACTTTGATCTCGTAAATTTTCAGGTATTGTTTAGACATTGGTCGCACTTTTGTTTTAGTCCAACTATTGCCTTACAACATGTGTTGTTAGTCTCATCTTATTTTCATCAATTTTTCCTTCCATCCATCATATCCACATATTTTTTTCCCTCAGGATCAAAAATCCATGGGAAAAACGATGATCCTTTCCTTTCAGCCAATCCTCCTCTTGTCCCTTTTCAACTATCATCATCATGACTAGGGGGAAGCCTTACTATCATCCACGAGGGGCATCATCCATTTTTAACACCCCTCACTTCCTATCCTACCCTATACCTTGGGGAAAATTGAATTCATCCATCCATCCACATTGGTCACCCTACTTTACACTTGGGGGCACACCACATCTATCCCTCAATCCATCCCCTCTTTACTTGGGGGAATATCTTATCATCTTCCATATCCCCCCATCTTATCCTATCCCAAATTCCCATCTCATCCTAACCTATCAACCAAATACCTATCATTTCCACTCTATCTAATATCTCTCAACCCTTCCCTTTCATCCTACATGCTTTGGGACTTATCAGAGAAAGTCACATCCCACATGCCTTTACATCCTCACCCCATGAGATATCCCATCATGAATACTTTCCTCTTACTTATCCTCAGCTATCACCCACGTACCAAATCAAAAAATCTAAACATCCAACAAAAAATCACCTAAAATAAAAAATCCAAAAATAAAAACATCCCCAATCCTAAATCTAAACAATCTGAACATATAAAATCCAAATCTAAAACCCAAAACATCTAAAACTCTAAACATCCCAAATCCAACATCTACAAATCAAAACATTTACAAAACAAAAAAAATATAAAAATGCAATGTGTTTTTTTGTTTATGCATGTTTGCTTTCTTATCTTCATTTACATTTTGGTTAATGATATGAGGCCTCTTTTTATTTCTTTTACACAAATCATTGATATGAGGTCATTTTTGTTTCTTTTTCTTGTGCACCGGGTCGAATGATATGAGGACCATATTTTTTTATATTGATGTCTCTAATGATATGAGAACAAGGGAATTTGGTAATTAAGTCATCATGGTCTCAATACCTTGGTGCATCTTGATTTATGAGATATCATTAATCAAAACCACTAATGATTATAACAATGGGAACTTTATAGTAGCCACACCACCCCTTCTATCATCATCTTTTAGCCTTATTATCATCCACACCTAATTCTCATCATCATCTCACTAACTATCTAACCTCCTCATCCTCATAACTAATCAATCCTTTAATCAATAAATCAATATCCACATCCCTATCTTATTATCTCACATCCAACATCCAAAATCCTCACCCCTTGGTTGGTGCATCTTCTTAATCCTCTCATCAATCAAACTCGACCATCATCTCAATACTTTCCTCATCAATGTCATATCATCCAAATCAATCCAAAATTAATCCTTACCTTCTCATCCAAACATCCCCAATCTTCTAATCCTCCAAATTCAAATATCCAATCAATCCTCAAATCTAACATCCTTCAATCTAACATCTTCAACTCCAACATCTTCAAATCTAAATCCCAAATATTCACTCCTAACCCCTTGACTAGGGTATCTTATAATATAAAATCCCCAAAATTTAACCCCATGATTGGGGCATCCTCTAATCCAAATATATTGAATCTTCACCCTTTTCATGCATCATTGACTAGGGCATCCTCTACTCCTAAATCCAATATTTCATAATCCTATAATATCCCTCTCTCCTATCTTCTAATCCTTAAATCTTATAATCCTCAAATCTTCTCATCCTATGAATCCTTAAATTTAATAATCCTAATCCTTTGAATCCTCAAATCTTCTCATCTTCTAATCCTCTCTCATCTAATAACTTGGGACTCTCCTCTTTTTGAGTAGTTACCCACCTCGTTCCTTCACCGCCTAACCCCTTGAGGGGGTTTCATATCACCATGAATAACATAGTCTCTTGTTTTTTCGTTTGAATGGTCACTGCTACGTAATAACCATTAAAAGAGGGGTAAAATGTATACATCTAAAATGTTAACATGCTTATTTACAATTAATTTTTCCCACATCATCACTATCTAAATCACATAATAATTAATCACAAGATTAATTATTATTAATCCATTTTATCTTATTTCCCCTTTTATCATCATTTATCATCTATTCCAAATCCTTTTATTTCATTATTATATCCCATCTCAAACCTTAATCCTTTAATTAATTAATAATATCCTATTATCCTATCTTAATCCTTCATTAACATTTTGTAGGAATTTAATATTCCTACATCTCACCTACCACCTACCCTACACATCCCTACACCTAACCTTTCCATGTAACCTCACCCTTAATCATCATTTATTAACCTAATTTAATTATATTCCCTAATCACATCCTCACACCTTTAAATCTAGAGGCTTATATTTCTAGAAGCCTCTCTAAACTTCCCTCCATTTAAAAATTGAAACAAACCTTCCACCCTTCATTGAATCTTCTATCAAATTATAGAAACATCCATTCGAGAACTCTCCGTTATTCACATGCATTATCCACCCTTGATCCAAATCCGACATGAATTCATCTTAGCCATTGAATCATCCACCCATTAACTATAAATTAAACTCTCATCCTCCATAAGACCCATATTTTGAAAATCCATAACAAACCTCTACCATTTTTATCACCCAATCAATCCACCATCCACTCTATCAATCTATCTTTCAATCCACTCCAATCAATTCATCCTTCATCAAGCATCTAGAAAACTAAGCACAATTAAGGGTGAGATGTTGTCTAAATGAAAATCTAAAGTAAAATAAAATACAATCTATATACACCCTTAAAATACATACATATATGTATCCCGCTTCTATCTAATTAGAATTAATTAAATTAATTATATATTTTCGCAGTACACCCCTTTGGAATTAATTAAATTAATTCCGTCATTCAAATACTCCCTTTTAAAATTAATTAAATTAATTCTATTATCTAAGCCATATTCCTACCCTTTAGAATTAATTAATTAAATTCTAATATATCGTTGGACTTAATTAAATTAATTCCTACACCCTCCTAGATAATATAATTAAACATTTATTTATTTAAATGGTTAATTAGCTTCTCATAATTAAATATTAATTAAATTACTATAATTCTACCATGATCTTGTAATTAATTAAATTAATTCCTAACACCTTCTAGTTAATATAATTAAACATTTATTTATTTAAATGGTTAATTATCTCCTCACAATTAAATACTAATTAAATTTAGTTATTTAATTTTACCTATTCTAGTCAACTACACTTGAACTACACTTTCATATCCCACTTGGACTCCGCTTCTACATTCCTAGAAGTGTGGGGGGGAAATTGGATTGTATGCACAATTCAATTTCCGGATGTAACTTTTATTATTCCAAATGTCCACTGCCCCTATAAATTTGTAACTACCTAGTGCCAAGTCTACTTTCTAACCTGGGTGATTCAACCATTAACCTGGAGCTTAGTAAATATTTCATCCACCTTTCATGGCTCTACCCTTAGCAATAAAATCAAGCCATTTCATTTGTAAATCCATCCTTGGAGCTTTCAGAAAATTACATCCAACTTTTGCTAATTTCACATCTGCTGAAATATGCTCGTAGCATCTACAAATCCCTTTGGAGAAGTAATATCAAAGAGCATCCACAATCCAATCTTGAACAAGATCAAACAAATTTAAAATATTTTATGATATTACTTTAGGTTTGCAATAATTCTACAGTGAAGGTATAATATGTGTTTTATTTGTTTACTTTCTTTGTCTATGATTTTCATTGTTTACATTTTGGCACGCCCGGCGGGAATTACCACGTTCTTTTTCTCATTTTAGTTTATCATTTCATGATTTAACTTTTTATGTGTGTTTCTTGTCTTTATTTAACCTTTCTCCTCAAAATTCAATGTTCTTAGGTGGAGCACAAAAGCTAAAAAACCAAAAAAAAAATATCAAGTTGTTTTTCCCACGTTCAAATTTTTTAGTGTGAGCGCTAGCATAACCCATCTTATAGAATCCATAACATTTTCTCCCATACTCAAAATGACTCTATTTTTATAGAAAGGTCTCGAGAAGATTTATGCAATGGAAAAATATTTTTTTTATTTGATCTTACAGAAAAAATTTATGGTTTCATTTCTCGTAACACTTGTCATTTAAAAAACATTGTAGTATTTTTCAAATTTCTATTTGTTTTTTTAAACATAACAACCTCACGTGTATGCTCTTTCCTCACACTTTCAAAGTGATCTTGGAAATCAGAAACATGATTATTTCTATTTTTTTTGAGGAATTAACCTTTATTTTCTTTTTTTAATCAAAGCTTTTTTTACATGTATGTTCTTTCCTCGCACTTTTTAAGCGATCTTAGAAATAAAAAGCATGAACTTACTTTTATTGTCTTGGCCTTTACCTACCTTAAGCAGAACATTATAATCTTTGCTTACAAGACCCACTCTCAAGAAGATGGATAAAACACTTAAAACTACTAATTTTAGGTTTCCTTTAATCATGAGCTTCAAACTACTCATTATTGTGTGTAGGGAATTGTTGATAAACAAGATAAAATGAACATTTTTACACAATGTATTTGCAGGTTCAGATAAGGGTTAAAACTTGTTTGCATAACTATGGGAAGTATCTTGGCATAAGCCATAAAATTCATTGTGAGGATTACCACAGGAACCCCAAAGTAGTCGGCACATTGAGGGAATTGGCTAACAAAATAGGTACCTCCCATCCCAACTGAATAGTAACGCCTTGTGAGATTAGAGTCACTGGATATCCTTAGTGGTAACCCCAATGCAATTCATTCTGAGCAAGATCTTTTCTCGAGGTTTCAAAGGGGGGTAAAGTAAATATCGATAGCTAGCAATAGGACAACACACCTCGCTTTGGTATATTGCTAACACATAGTTGAGAAAGCCACCCAAGAAGCCACATATTGTCCAATCCAAGCTAAAGTATAGGCCCAAAACAAACAAAAAACAAAAACTTCTCTTTTTGTTTCTTTTTTTTATTTTTTCGTAGTAGTGTTCCACACTCTCATTTTCATCTTTTACGTTCATATCTTTCCACATTTTCTAAACACTCCTTGTTTGGATTCATCATTCACATTCGTAACTCTTCATAGTTTTCTAAATACTCCTTATTTGGATCAAATTTTGTCTCATTTTCACCTCTACACATGAGTCTAAGTCTTAAGTCTCGGACACCCGTTATCCACACTTGAGCACTTTCATCCATATTCATCTAAGTCTTGATGTCCTGATACTCACTTTATCACAGTCAATCACCTTTGTGATCACTTTGGACATTCATCTTTCTAAGTCTTAAGTTTGACATCACATTGTTGAGCTTTAAGAATTTTATCCATCTTGCATCGTCACAATTTAACATTCACTGTGTTGAATTATTGATATCTTCACCATTTCTTCATTCTTCTCTTTTAGAGCATTCACTTTTCTCTACTTTGAGATCCTTAACCAATCACTTTCCCTTTGTCCCTCACATTCACTTTTTCAAGATTCAAGCATTTCCATCATCATCTATTCACCTTCTATCTTTCAAAATTCACTTGGTCATTATTTGAGAATCATCCTTTCTTTATTTAGTCTCCTCTCTTAGCACTCATATTGTCTAATAGTCGAGCACTTTCATCATCTTTCCAAGTCTCCTCTCTTAGTACACATCTTGTTAAGAGTTGAGCACATCTCACCATCTGTTATAGTCTTGTTCCCTTTGTACATTCACTTTTTGAAAGGTTCAAGCACATCATTTATGTTATAGAGTAATGAGCACATCTTAGCATTTCTTTTGCTAAGAGTTCCAAAATCAGAATTTTGATTTCTACGCTTCTTTTGTTCATCTACCTTGAAATTCACTTTTTTAAAGGTTGAATCGAGCAAAACATTTCCTCTTTGTCCATCTTAACATTCAAGTTGTTAAGGGTCAATCCAATTCCATATCTTCAAGATCACTTCCTTCTTAGCATTCACATTACTAAGAGTTGCATCGTTCAATCGATTTCTTCTTCGCTTATATACTAGCATTCACTTTGATAGAGGTTGAGTTCATCAATCTTTTCACCTCTTCCATTTTAGCATTCACATTGTTAAGGGGTTGAGCTTTCAAACTTCTTCACCTCTTCCATCTTAGCATTCACTTTGCTAAGGGTAGACCTTTCAAACTTCTTTGCATCTTCTATATTAGAATTAACGTTGTTAAGGGTCGAAGCTTTTACCAAATCTTCTTCCATCTCGCTTCCATCTTAGCATTCACATTGTTAAGGGTTGTATTGAATTCAATATGTATTCTTCCCCTCTTCTATTCTTAACATTCACTTTGCTAGAGGATCGAGGTTTCCATCAATCTTTTCCCCTCTTCCATCTTAGCATCCACTTTGCTAAGAGTTGAGTTATTCAATTGCACAACTATTCTTCACTCTACCCCCATTCTTTCAATTTCAATGGTGGATTTCACACAACTCGTCATTTACTCAATAATGGTAAAATGATGAAAGACACCATTTCGGGTATGCAAAAACAACATGTAAACAATTCAAATTTGATGAATTGTGACCTTACCCTTTTGGCTTGGACATATTACGCACACACTTTCCAAAATATTTCAAGACTCCACAAATTCGACTAAATACAAGGGCAAAACCGATCCTAGAAAACATATCAAACAATTTTACATCAGCATGCCACGAAGTGGCATATAATAATATCTTTCTCTTGTGCCTTTTCCCTCGAAGTCTAAGAGGACAAGATCTTTGGACTGGCTCTTACACCTTCCAAAGGGATCTATCACCACCTTTCACGGACCTCTCAGAGAAGTTTCATCAAACATTTCTCTTTCAATTTTGACTTATGAAGTTACCTTGACTCTAAAGAGAAAAAACCCTCATTATGCTAAAGTCTTGATCAAGTCTCGTTCTTAGGACCATGGGCCATAATTACAATCACTAAAAGTCACAACCACCCTAAACACTCATAACAATATGAATCTCTGGTATGTCAACCACAACCGCAATTTCATCACTGTTGGTATCATGGGTAATCGCAATGTTCCCAACATACATGACCAATCAATCAAAAACCCATAATCATACAATCTAGTGAATACACTACTCCACACAAAGTTCAACGATAATTTACACCCCTCAGAGAAAGTCTCTCTAGTGTTCTTCAACAACTAAAAGAGGCTCAAATGATAAGATATTCAATCACGATGCCCTTTCTTGAAGGGGATTTTTTTTATTTTGTTATTGCAAGGGAAAAATTCATTAGAAAACATGACAACCATACTGCAATGTCAAAAAATTTTAAAGTCATACCTTCCTAAGACACCCCCAGATCATTCCATCCCTAACACTAGTCCTATATTATCCATCAAATGATCCCCAACTTAATGTAAAGTACTCCCCCTAGGTGATTTAGAAAAAAAAATGATCATTCAAGCATATTGGAGCAATGGTTTTCAAAGTAAGTTTACAAGCATACTTACAAGGGGCTTTCATTAGCCTTTCTAAGCCAGTGGATCATCATCAGATAATAATAGAGAACTAATTTTCATGATTTATAGGTATCCAAGTGCTAGGAATACCAAGGATCTTATTTTGGAATACTTATGGAATTTTTAAAGGTTTTGGATCCAATTCAGTGAAAACAACTTTTTGGGTCTGAAGGAGCATACACCACAAAAGAGGACCTGAGATTTAAATAAATATTATGGGAGCCCCATAGTGATTTTTAAGACCAAAAAAGTATGTATGGAAATAATTTTCAATTATGTGCATGGTGGAAAATACGGGACTTCTTGAAATATCATACACTGTTCTAGATAGCTCATTCTTTTGGCGCACAACAAGTGATGCCGAGAAAGAAGGAGCCATTTTAGGTGCTTCATTAAAAATTTTATCTTGGTAGCATCACCATTGGATTAAAATTGTTTTTTTAATCGTAATCATATAAAATTTCACCCAAAAATTCATCCGCGAGCTCGAGATATTGTCTTCGCAAGTTGGCTCCCAAGGTACACTTTCAACACTTAGTCGATTTCATGTTGGGACACATGGCAATCTGTGGTGAAGGCACAATTTCATGTCCCATTTTCACATTTTCAAAGGTACATGAGGTGAATTTTTTTTTTCCTCAACCCTAAGAATCCTTCTAGTCACCCATATGACCATGCACTTACCATCCTAGCCCCCATTAACTAGTTTGACCATTCACCCACCTACCGCTACATGTATGCCACTTGTCATGCCCAGAATGAGGCACAATTTTTTTCACCTTATGTCCCTTTTTAAAATGGAATAAAGGGACATAAAAATTCCCCCATCTCTATCAAGCCCCTCGATCCCTTATATGACCTCAAACCAGCTCTCGGGTGCTCCAGTTCAGCCCCCTCTCCCAAGTTGTTCATCAAACGAAAACATGACAAGTGTCAAGCCTAGGATGAAGTGGAATTTCATGTCCCATTTTCAAATTTAAAAAAGGGAGGAAAGGGACATAAAAAATTTCCTTATCCCCTCCTCTTCCATTTCAAACTTTAAATACGGATACTTATTCATTTTTTCACCATTTCCCCCCCACACCTCCATACCATGTCGAAATGTTGTTAGATTTTCTCCAGAAATTTGTACACCATTTTTTGCTGAAGAAAAATATTGTAAATGCCCTCATACCTTGAAAACAAAAAAAATTATAAGAAATTCAAATTCAAATGAAGAAAAACAAAGAGATTTTGCCTGAAAACCCTCAAAGTCCATAAAGGAGAAATTGTTCATATCTCCCAAAATACTCAACGGATTGATGTCATTTGTTACAATATCTTAGTTTTCCATATGCCATGAGGATTCAAGAGTAAATTTTTCCATGCACGTCCCATATATTTTACGGCGAGAAAACCCCCCCGTTTCCTAAAAACAAAAAAAAATGTTTTTTAAAAATATCTCGTTTCTGGCATTGGATCAATTTGAAATTTTAGAGGAGCACTATTGGGGAAAAAATTCATACCAAAAACATTAGTTTTTTCATGAAACAATCACCAATATTAAGCCTTCCTACATGGGCAGCTACTATTTTGGGTAAGTTGTCACTAGAAGCAGTTGTGACAAAGACAATGTGCACTGAGGAGGAAAATGGGGTCAGAATGACTAGTTAATTCAAGAAAGAAACAAAAACCATCACTTACTAAAAATAGTAAGTTCCCTATATGGATACTTGCCACAAATGGTAATTAATCCTAGAAAGATCAATCAGGGAAAGAACAGTGTTCACAGGCTCAGTGATATAAGTAGATCTCATTAGTCCGATCAGATCGGGGAAAAAAACCCTACTTTCTAAAAATAGTAAGTTGTCTTATAGGAACTTACTATTAATACTAAGTCATTCCAAAAGTAGTTTTCACAGAAGGAGTGCACAAAGGGGTAACCATTCAAGTCAACATCATTAGTTGGGGACCAATGAGGAAGAATCTTCACACTTTCCGAAAATAGTTTCCCTTTCCAAATATAGTAAGTGTCAAGGAATCATGAAATTTAAGTTCACAATGGTGAAGCTGGCACAGGATCTATCATCAAAATATTCCAAGGAATAGGTGACAATGAGGCCTCTTATAGTGGCTCTCAATAGTGTCTTTAAATAATCATTTCATGGCTTACATTTTTCTATGTATAATGTGTGAGGTGGAGTCTACATCATCAGACTGTTCATGGTGTGTTTCATCAGGATGTCCAAATCAGCATGACAGTGTCGTAGTGTTGTAGAGAGACATGACAGGATTAGTTTCAATGATTCAATCTATTAAGAGGATATCCATTAGTGAAAATCTTGGTCACAAAAGGCTTCATGCAACAATGTTTCTAAACACTTAGTTCACGGTGTCCATGTGTCTATGTAAAGAATTCTTTCAACGGTGCGAGGAATTCAAGGATCCAGAGTTCACTGCATTGAATCTTTTTATCAGATCATCTGATAGGGATTAGTGGACTCCATCAGAGCCAGTTTCTCCTTCATCTTCTCTCCTTCTCTCTTTATCCCCCTTCTTTCTCTCTATGTTCTAATTCTTCGTTAGGCTTCATCATTGTATTTCATCCTATTCACTTAAGTGACTTTTTTTAAAATTGTAAAAGTATTTTCTCAAAATTATAAGATAAATACTTAAATTATAGAAAATGAAAATTTGTGAGGGAATACGGAACATGAAGAGTCATATGATGGAGGTGAGGGGTAAATTCAAATTGTTATAAATTGGGATTGCTTATCCATTCCAAATGATTTCAAATTTTGAATAACTTCTACTCTGTAACATTGTGGATTGTGGTAGCTTGGTTGAAGCTTTGTATTCATCACTACACATGAAATAAAAGCTACACTTATTCTATTTTCACTTTCTTTCTTTTTCCTTTATTTCCCTCTTGTATGCACTTTGTAAGCATGGTGATCAAAGAGAGCTTTGTGTCTTAGATGAAAGAGCCTCAAAGAACTTTGTGTCTATGTGGGTTTTGTCTGTTTCACTAACCTCTTCATTATTGCTTTCTTCTATATTGGATGTTGAATTACTCCTATTACTGAGTGTGATTTTTGAAATCTACTCACGAAAGTAATCTTCCTTGACTAATTCCCCCCCTTTCTCATCAATGTTGTAATGTCCTCCCTTGTACCCCCATACAAGCACTACCACAGGTTCAGTGGAGTTTCCCTTTGTGATCCCCGACTAATTTGGCCACCCACAACATTTAGATAGGATTATGATTAGTTTACATTCAATAATTTGAGTTGTATCATTCAATATAGAGGGTTGTAGCCTCATGAATGTTGGTGGGGACTTCTAATTTTCCATACCAACAAATTTTCTCACCAACAAGAACCAAATCCATATTAGTACAAACCTAACACCTATTGAGATTTTCATCACATTTAAGGCCACTCAACAGATAAATGTGTACATTTTAATAATTACGTCCAAGACTTACTTGACAACGAATAAATATTCACAGAGGCTAAAAAATCCATCACAAATGAGGACACATCAACTACTATAACTTCTCATGAAGATTTGAATGTTTCCCAAACCTCTGTACATACTGATACTCAACAAGATCACCAAGATGAAAGTCAAGTATCTCTAATAAAAACCAATCCATTTCTTCTTCGTATTTTCTTTCGACAGCGCAAACAAACATTGAACCTATTTCAAACAATAATCTTCCACCATCAAAAGAGAGCTTGAAATTATTTCAAGACTCCCTTACAACCCTTGATATCACTATAGACTCTACAAAACAAATTCCGTCATCCAACACCATTTATCTTGATTTTATTCTTCCACTGTTGGTTCCTATCCCTGACATCCCTAGTCCTGTTGTAGAAATACAACTACAACAAGCTTGGACACTTGCAACAATGCATCCTTGTGTGTTCCTAATGCCTCAAACAATCACCCTTGCAGGAATCTCATCAACAATGACCCTTACATTCAAATACATCTACAGGTGTATATTCCATGAGTTGTGTATACCCAATAATATACTTACACAACCTTTTCATGCTTTAAGTTCCAATCATATATTAAATCAACTCATCTATAACCTCGACAAAGAAACATTGAATATTTTCTCTCTACGTCCTATAAGGAACCTCAGGTGTACATCTTGGGATCAATCCTTCATTCTTCACATCCTTTCACTCACAGGTGAAAGTGAATCTCAAGATATTGTCCGCATTGATGACAATCTTCCTCTAACATCGCATAGATCTTCTAATCCCATTGAATATTTATTCAATTGCACATCCTTTGACTTGGACCTTGTCTACCCAAGTCTCATACTTCATGACTCATTGAATATTTTGATTCACTCCTTTGACTTGGATATTTTCTACCCAAGTCCCATACTCCATGACTCATTAAATCTTCATATTCCCTCCTTTGACTTAGAACCCATCCGCCCAAGTCTCGTAAATCAAGACTACTACCATCTATCATTCATCAAAAATATTTTGATCCTCTCCTTTGACTTGGATCTCATCTGCCCAAGCATCATAATTCAAGACCAGGCACATTCAATAAACATGGACCTCTCTCTTGATGAGTCCATTTCAAATCCTCACCTATCATATCTTTAAAAAAAAAACTTTATATTCAACCTTTTCTTAAAACATTGCTTGAAAGTAAAAAGTGGAAAAGAAAGTGTAAATAACATTAAACATTGCATATGTCAGAAAATATCTTATCATAAAATTATCATATTGTCTCATTCTTCACCTATAAAACATAGGTGAACCTTTATCGAATTGGGCATGGTGTGTCTCATTCTCTTTAGGGTTTCTACAATTTCATATATTTTTACCTAGGGTTTTATCTTGATGCTTACTCATGGCAACTCCTCCTTTCTAACAAGTTGTCTCTTTAATAGAAAGCACTAAAATTATTTACCTGGACCTTTTTATCATCCATCTCAATCTACGGTGTTGAACCCTTATGCCCTACTAGTCACATGTGGCTGAGACTTGGGGACAGAATGTTCCTTCTCAACAAGCACATCATCAAAAAAACAAGGCCAAATCAATCTAAAAATGTAAAAAATAAAAAGAAAAAAATCATTACACCTTTCATCCTTCACATTCTTCGATGATGATCCCATACTTCTTATTAGTAGTATGAGACTAAGAATAGGGGCAAGTGCCCTTACTTGCCTACATTGTCTTTGGTGTTGAGCCTTTTCCTCTTACTGGTGGCATGGGGCAACATGTAGGGGGTCCTTCACAAATTCAATAAACAAATAAATCCTTTATCAAATATGAATCAAAATTTCTTAATCAAAAACATCCCAAGAAGTAATTTAGTTGCTCATGTTAAAGAGAGACAATAATTACTTCAACCATGTTTTTCCAATCAGTAAGTCATCTATGGATCTAAGTCTAGTCAAAACCTATTAAGTGATATCATCTTGGAATTAGTCAGATAATCTTGACTAAAGATGAGTTACATTTTTCTTACATAGATCATTATTACACCTTATGTCTTAGCATCTAGTATCTTCACCTTCATATCATTATTCATCTAGTTTTCATGTCCTTCTTGGCACTCGGTGATGAGCCCTTACATATTCCTAGTTGTGTGGAGTCTGGACAAAGTGAGACATCATATCATTACATCATCTACATTTTTGCCAATGGAATAGAATGCCTTGAATTGTTTTCACTTGAATTTAAGTTATGCAACCCCTTTTACCAAGTCAAAAATTCAAAAAAAAAAAACGTTCAAAAAATCAGAAACATTCAAATATATATCCAAAATCCAAAAACATTCAAATATGTTTTCAAAAATACAAAAACATTCAAATATGTTTCAAACAATTAAAAACATTCAAATATGTTTCAAACAATAAAAAAATAATATAAATTGTTCCAAAAAATAAAATAAAAAAGTATAAAACTATCAAAATCAAAACATTCAGAAAATGTTTGATCAATTTTCAGTAATTGGTAGCACAGTTCAACAATTTTTTATTTGGGAGTGTTCCTCATGATCGTTCCAAATCATATTTTGCTAATCACTTTTCTTGCTCATGGTGTATCTCTATGCTCGAGGCAATCAATTACTCTTTTGCAATTTAACTTTTATTGGGGCACACTTGGATTAAATCCAATACAAATCAAACTTCAATGGGATCCTACAAGAGTTGTTTGGAGTATCTAAGCATCACTCTACTTTTCAACCCGATCCAATCATCTTGTGTTCTAAGTTATCTCTCTAGGGCATTCACATTTGTCTAGTTCTTCAATGTGGAACACATTTGGAGTGTCAATAGACATTGATATTGCAAATTATGTTGTACTTTTTTGGTTCGTCAACATTTTGGTGATGTTTTTGATTCTTTCAGTTTGTTATTTTATTGCACTTTGTTTATCTTTGTTATATACCAATTGCAGGAAAAATATTGACATCTTAGTTTACATATAACTTTGGTGTCATTCATTCCTATTCATATTGGGTTTGTTTGCATGCTTGTTTTGTGTCTTTTTATCGCTTACACATGATGTGTCTTCTTCATGGTTTATTAAATAAACCATGCAGTGTTTTCCTTTTTCCATGAGTTTAAGTTTGTTTACATTTCTTTGTATTTGTACTTCACATTTTCTAAGAAATTGTAAAACCATAAAAAAAAATCAAATATTTCAAAAATTCAAAAAAAAGAAAAACTACAAATTTTTCGAACAAACATTCACTTCTTGTTGATCAGAGAAAACTTGACAGAAATCACACAAGAAGTCCACACAGGAAAGTAGATCATATTCAAAGGCACAAACGGATAAGAAGAACACACGTGTAGAGTAGAATTTCAGCTTTCAGGACTAATCTGTTTTCTCTCATGAAGGTCTATTTTTAGAGTTGGCATGTAGAACACACAAATGAGGTAGAGAAGTGTGCACCACGTATTGGATATTTTTTTAGGATTGGATATGAAGAAATTTTCATGGCAACAAGCTAGGAATAGGATTATCACTATAGTTAGTTGACAGAAGTCTATAGTTAGCACACTTACATGTGAGGCTATGCTTGTACATGGCGCATGGCTATTAATAGCATTTGACCTATTTTTGGAATGGATAAGTGGTGAAGGGAAAGTCCCCACCCTTATATATATGTAGTGAATTGCGTAGTATATATAAAGGTATGATGGTAAATATACAAACATAAAGAGAGTGGGATATGTGTGTATGCACGTGTGCAAGACTGGATTATTGAATCAGATATGTGCACGCATAGGCATAGATTGACATTACTGTAAGAAGATTCATGTAATTATTATCTGTAATATATGGATGATATTTTCCGAACCTGAGTGTTATTCTTGTGTGTAAATAGATATGGCATGTACTTATTTCCATCATGATTATTGTTTAAAGTCTATTCTTCCTTAACTGTCGTGCACTATAGAATGATGTATTAGTTATGGATCTATAAGCTTTAAGTCCTCATCATGCTAACATCTTGCTATAGCAACCCTTAAGAGGGACTTGGTACCTTTACGTGCTTCAAGTGAGCGCTCAGTGCAAGTTGAGTGATGTGTCAGCGCATCTAGGGTGTTAATGGTAAATTCTAGGCTACATCATTGGTTCCATTTCCAACACCATGATCTTTTTCAGTTGTTTTCAGGATGGTTTGTGATGAAGACATACCAATGGTTGACCTTAGCAAGTATTGAATAATGGAAACATAATCTAGAAGAATATTATGCATAGTGATTCAGCACTGGATCTAAGTTTAACGCACGCGTAGATGGGTAGAACAAAATATGTATGTATGATAGTTAATATGAGATATTATTTGCTATCTTTCTAATAGAATCATACGAGTGGCTGATTTCTTATCCAAGGGGAGCTTACCTACAAGGCATTCCACTGGCAATCAAGATCCTTATGGTAACTTTGAATCTAGAGATTAAACTGATGGCTAACTAAAACTCACCACTTGCGGGGGTAGGAGCAGGTTTGGTTAAAGATTGTAGACCTGGTGGAGAAAAGGAAAAGAGAAGAAAATTAGCTTAAGTATAATGATTCATGCGAGAGGGAGATAGAGAAGCAGTGTAACATTATAGAGAGTATGGCATTGAGGAGAGAGATGGCTCATGAAGGATTTGAAGCTCACATAGAAGATGTGGACCTACAGCATCAAGAACTCCCCCATCTTAGAAAGCATGATAGGGATCCTTCCTTGGCCTCACATAGAAGTGTGCCAGATAGAGACTACCTAGGCCATGGGTGCACATCTGAATCCACCTGGTAACCTTGCCCTTGCATTTGGTTTTTCAGCATCTAGTATAACAAGTAGTCAACAAGCTAGTTCAAGCAATGGGAGAGTAGGAGTGAGTCTTATAATAAGCACACTGATAGCAACACAAATGGATTCATTGTTATATGGAGGAGTACCTGTTCAAGTGTATCATCAACACAGAAATACAAGTGCACTGATTTTTGGATTAACATTTGGGAGTAGTAACACTTTGTAGGACTATTGGGGTACAATTTAGTTCTACTATTGGGACATAGGGAAGTACATATTCTGGTCCAACCCCAGCTATAGGTTCTGGATCAGGAGGCATATGTAGCTGTAGTTCAGGTGGATCTGGAGGTTCTAGAGGCAGGGAAAACATAGGAGGTTCTAGATCAGGTGGGCAAGGTCCACACCAACCCCAAAATATTTACATGGAAATGTCTCTTCATCTTCTAGAGTATAGGGGCATAGAATATGCTATTGAACATGTGCATATGTGTGAAATATTGTGGCATGAAAAAGCAATCATAGATTCTAGAGCTATAAGGAAAGCCAATTTACTAATACGTTACAAGGGCACGCACACAACTGGCAGAAAAAAATTTTACCCTGATCAGACTTGCATAGATTATACAGCTTTAAAGGATGTATTCCTTAAAGAGTTTCATATCCCCAAATTTGAGTAAAAGAGTATAAGTGCGCTCAAGGATATAAAGCAAGGAACTACTGAAAGTGTTAGAGAATATGATGCATAGTTTAAAAAAAATTTATCAAAGCTTTCTTATGACATACACGCAAGCCAGCATGCACAATGGTTTGTTAGAGGATTGATTACACCATTTAGAAGGGCACTATCACATAAGACATATACTGATCTTTGCGAGGCATTGGAGGTAGCCCTACATGCTGAGGTAGTATGGAGTATTGACACTGGCATTATCCCATTCTTAGAGGCACATATTTCAGCTATGGCAAAGCAATTGGAGAAACTATCAGCAAATTCAGCACATGAGACATGCACAGGGATTTGGTGCACAGATTGTGAAGTTGAAGGTCACACAAAGGATAATTGACCTCATAGGTCCATACATTCATTGTTGTTAGACTATGAGATCTATCATTTGAATCATGATGCTAGCCACTATCCTTTGTTATAGCATGTGATAAGGAAGAACGTTTCAAGCTAGTGTAAAATCTGTAGGTCCGCAACTCATGACATGGAAGACTATCGACTGATTAGATAGATCCATAATGCTATAGATATTGGTGTACGACAGATAAGAGTTTTAAATAAGGGCAAGAATGAGCATCAGGACCAGGATCATAATCAGACGCGCTATGACCAAAATGAAGGGCAATTTGAAGGCAGTCATGGTAGAGGTCAAGGATATCACGATGGATATGGAGGACGAGGCCACGATGGAGGAAGAGGTGAGTTTCCTCATGGAATGTGTTATACATGTGGATCTCCTTATCACTATAGGTGTGAATTCCCCTAGAATATTACATGTTCTTTCTGCGGAAAGAACCATATCTATGACGAATGCCTGGAATTATATGAGCATCTAAATAAGTAACATAAACAAGAAAACAAAGGTGCATGGATGGTAAGGATACAACATGTTTTTAAAAATCAATGGATGCCTAAGTTGGAGGAGGAATTAGGGGCACTACAAGTGAATATCATGACCTGTGCTGAGCCGACATGTGCCAAAGAACCATTATAGCAAAAACCTATCATCACTAAAGAAGAAGTTCTTCATCGACAATACCCAGATCTTGCCTATCAGAAAACCATAAAAGTTCTAAGGAATCTTCAAGGTGAGATAAAATACTTAAAAGAGAAAAAGGAAGCATCAGAGATGGTCCAAACTGATATAGATGACTTAAGAGAAGTGTGTAAAATTTTACGCCAAGAAAAACATCATTCCGTTGTTAGGGAGTTGGTTAAAAGGAAATACTCCGTGCAAAAGTACTAAGACTAGATGGTAGATCCTGCATGCAAATATTCCCACTCATAGCCTATATTATGAAAAGGAAATTTCCCTAAATGTTGTTGTGGATAGGTGGATATTGAGTAATATAATGATTTATACATGTGTAGAATTCAATGTTCTTACCTTGGATGCATGGGTACAAATGGGAACACCCCCATTGCATCCATCCTCTAATGTATTATTCATGGCTACTCAGACTAAGATCACTCCCATCAGAGTTTTGAAGGATGCATCCATTACCATACAAGGAGCCAAGTTCATTGGAGACTTTAAATTTTTAGCGCTGATAGAGTCAAATAGCTTCCCAGCTCTATTAGGGTGTCCTTGGTGCTATGCAAATAATGTTTATCTTTGGTTCAACAAGGTTTATATCAGTTTTGAAAACAAAGATGAAATATTTATTATCCCTTTAATAGATGGAAATTTTGCACCCTATGTTGAGCCCTTAAGTGAAGAAGATTTGATTAGGATTTATGTATGCACCATCTAAGATCTAGATATGATTGAACCAACCAAAGAAGGACTAATTCAGTGGGAGAATGCATAGTCCATTAGCGAATACTACAAGTGTTGCTTATGATAATTGGGCTCACATCACTTATGAGTTAGTAGGGTGTGAAGTAAAGAGCATATTCCCTCGAGGCACAAAACCATGTTATGTCAGGAGGATAGGTAAAAACTTGGTACCTTGTTACATAGGAGAAGGGGATCCCATGGTATTCCTACATGCCATGGAAGAAAAGTGGATAGACCCACTAGAAAGAAGAAATATGCTAGCATATACACTACGTGGGACAGCAACACACTGGTGGGTGGTCCACAGGGATAATCTTGTTAGATGGAATGAAATTGGGATTGCTCTTACTACTAGGTTCTTCAGGAGCAATGCACCTACCCAAATAAGTACTTATCATGGTAATCATCATGTTCAGCACCACGTTTAGAAGTGTGAGAAACTCTAGATAGAAGGTAGGAAGCTTTACCACCTTCACTATGGGTGCACCGGTTTTACTCCACTTTACAAGGTTGCATGCGTGCTTGGTATGTATATGCAGAAATCCATAGAGAAACTAGAAATTGGTAGAATTTAATTATAGGAATGGCCCAGACATTTGACTTCTTCTCTACAAATCCTCTTGTAGAAGAAGCATTTAAAATTTATCAAGCACTTAACTATGGGGGATAGTGCCAAGGATGAAGAACTCCTTAGGATTTATTAGATAAAGAAGACTCAGGAGCGCACGTCTTGATGAAGAACCAGAGGCCAATGAAACATTACTTCAACACACTTTCCTTGAGAAAGAGAAAGGAAAAATGGTCTACTTAGTGGATGATGAAGAAGTAAATAATCTATATGTAAACCATTTAACAGGGAGGCATGATGTACTTATTGAAGTGCGGATATAGATACCGCGTGCACCTATCATGGATTAAGACAAATGGGTGGTTAGACTCTGAAATGGCAAAGACCATAGATGTGGGTGAATATTAGGGGGAACATGAATACTGAGCCTAAGGAAGTCATAATTGGAGACTATTAGGTCAGACTTCTGAAGTGGAAAAAATCATAGAGTTACTAAGGGATTACCATGACTTGTTTTCTAGGGGGTACCATGAACTTAAATGCATGCATGAATTGTTAGGGGAGATGAAGATAAAGTCTTAAAGAGGGTGCATGCCCAGTTAGAAAGAGACCTTACAGAATGAACCCCAATTTGTGTGAAAATGTCAAAGAAGAGATTGATAAAATATTGAAGTCTAGTATTATTAAGCCCCTTGATGAGTTAGAATGGGTTAGTCCAATGGTGATCAATATCAAGAAGGATGGATGGATTAGGATATGTGTGAACTACAGGGAGCCAAATTTTGCATGTGTAACTAATCCATTTTCCTATGCCATTCACTGAGGAAATACTAGAAGGGGTTGTAGGGTGTGAAATCTATTTTTTTACAAATGGGTTCTCTGGGTATCATCAGGTTAGATTGTCCTAGGAGGATCAAGAAAATACTATGTTTACTACTGAATGGGGTAGCTTTACCTATATTGTAATGCCTTTCGGTCTAAAAAATGTGTCTGCTATATTTTTGTGCATAGTTGTCTAAGGGTTCAAGGAATTTATTCACAACTTCTTACAAGTATATTTACATGATTGGATGGTGTATGGATTAGTTAAGAATCACTGTGACAATCTATGCTTAATGTTTGAATGGTGTAGATAGTTGAGTATCTCTTTGAACACCAAGAAGTGCATATTTACTAGACCATTTGGGATAATTTTAGGACACATAATCTGTAATGAGGGTTTTTTAGTTGATCTAGCAAAGGTTGTAGTCATTATAAGCCTAAGGGATCCTACCAGTCAAAGTGAGGTTTGCATCGATTTTTGGGTCATACAGGATATTACAGAAAGTTTATCAAAGTCTATGCCAAATTTTCCACACCATTAAAAGAGTTACTGAAAGATAAAGGTAAGTTCTACTGGGGAGAACAACAGTAGTGCACGCATTCGAGACATTGAAGGAGAAACTTACTACCGCATGCCTATTCTATGTTTTCCTTCATGGGAAAAACTATTTCATGTACATGTTGATGCCTCTGGAATGGCCATTGGCATGTTGTTGGTTCAACCTGAAGAAGGTATTGTAGATCATCCTATATGTTTTGCTAGTAGAAAAATGACTCCTGCATAGAACAGAATTACACAACTACAAAGTGTGAAGATTTTTCAATGATCTATGTGCTACATAAATTCTACCAGTACCTACTAGCTATACCATTCATCTTTTATATAGATCACATGGCATTGAATTATTTGGTAAATAAAATTGTTTTACAAGGGTGCATATGTCGATGGATGCTCTTATTTCAATAATTTAATTTCACAGCTATGGTAAAACCAGGAAAAATTAATTCTAGACCAAACCATTTATCAAGAATACAGTCAGGAGAAGAAGCACAGGTGATTGAGGATACCATGCCAGATGCACAATTATATAGGTTAAAATTTGCACCATCAAAACTAGAGGACATTGTTGTCTTTCTACGAATAGGGATGGCACTAGAAGGAATGAAATCCTTGGAGAAGAAATAGCTTGCTATACATGTCGCACCTTATATGTTAATTAGTGGTGACTTGTACAAATTGGGCTTAGATGAGGTATTGTACATTGCTGTGTATTAGAACATGAGAATATGAGATATTATGGAAGAATCTCATGGTGGTATTACAAGTGCCCACTATATCAGTGATGCCACAGTGCACAAGACTCTACTTATTAGATTATTGTGGGAGACACTCTATTAAAGATTATAAGGAATTTTGTAAGGCATGTGATCATTGCCAATGTCTTTGAAAACTAGGTCAACAAGATGAAATGCCTCTGAGACCTATTACTAGTGTAGAGCCATTTGAGAAATGGGATATAGATTTTATGGGTACTATTTCACCAGCTACGCTTAGAATTGGATCGCATTACATTATAACTTATACAGACTATCTAACAAGGTGGGTAGTAGCAACACCTACAAAGGACTATACAGTCAAGCTACAATAGCCCGAGTTTCTATGAGAACATATTATTACCAGGTATGGATGTCCTTTAAGTTTGACCAGTGATAGGGGCACACATTTTCTTAATGAGACCATCAGAATTCTATTGGATGAGTTTGTGATTTCACACCATAAGACTACACCCTATCATCCTCAGGAAAATGGAACTATTGAAGCTTTCAACAAAATTTTGATCCAGACATTGACAAAAATATGTGATGTTGGAATAAAGGATTGGGATGATAAAGTCTCTCTAGTAATTTGGGCATATCAGAAAATATATAAAAGGTTGAACAAAGCCACACCATTTCAGTTAGTGTTTGGCACAGAAGCCATTCTTCCTGTAGAATTTGTGTTACCTTCTTTGTGTATTGCATGCACGTTGGAGGTCTAACTGATGAGCAAGCTTTATAAGAATGGATTGAAAATATAATTAAGCTGGATGAACAATGAGCCAGAGCATGTTGGATTCAGAAGACAAGAAAAGGCCAAGTAGAAATCATGGCATGACAGAAATATAAGGGACAAGAAGCTTGAGATTGGACAAATGGTGCTTCTCTATGACTCTAAGTTCTTGTGCCATCCAAGAAAACTTAAGGTGCATTGGTTAGGGACATATGTTATCACTTACATCCTTGAAATGGGCACTTACTGGTTAAAATCCCTTGATGGAATACGGCTACCCAGTTACTTCAATGGGAGTAAGCTGAAGCCCTACTATAAATAAGTCTTCTTTGTGTTTGTAATAAGGCAGTATTGCCATTTATATTAGGTTTTCAATTCTATATTTCCTTAATGTATTTCCTTCCTTAGTCGTTATGCTTTTTCAATTTATTTATTTGTCTTGTGAAATAAGCACGCTGTGTGCGCATGAAGCTAATTACTTTATGAAGAATGTTTATGCATATAGGGCTGCACATACTTTTAACATGGGGTGGTTGTCAATATTTAGGTACAAGATTGTGGGAATTGAAAGGTGAAAGGAATAAGCTACTAAGGGTGCTTTTCAAGTCAAAGGATTACTTCTAAAAAGTGACCAAAGATGGAGATGAATGAAGGGACAGTATAACGTGAGGTAAGCACAGGCCATAACAACTACTAGTGGAAGGTGCAGTGACAAGGTACTCAGGCACAAGGAAGTGCTGAAGAAAAGTATGTGACCAAAGGGTAGGAAGGCGTGCTAGAAGGTTATAACTAGGGTGCACAGAAGATGTACCACATGAAGAAAGAATGGAATTGGTCAATTAATGAGAGGATATTTGGTAGGTGAGGGAGTAATAAATGCATCAAAAATTTGAAAATCTATATAAGGATGGGATGTGAGTTCTATTTTTACCATTGTGATTAAGATTATTTGAAAAAGAGCTAAGTGCGAAGAGCCGAGTGATCGAATTGAGGTGCGAGAGGTGTGTAGCCAATCATGACGAAGAGATTTGTGTGCAGAAAGAGCTTGCATCCCCGGTGGTGAAGGGTTTGAGCAAAGCAAGGTGACGAGAGAGGAGCGAGGGCATGTGATTTCACCTAGGGCACGCTGAATCAAGCTAAAGTTTGATTCGTCACATTATAGAATTCAAGAGGCGAGTATTTACAAAGGATTAGCAAGGTAGAAATGGCACCCAAGAAAGTAGTTGCAGCATGAGTGAAGGGAAAGAAGAAGGTGGTCGTAGAAGAAGAGGAGATGGCTCCCAAAAGTAATTTTTCTGAAATGAAATATCTGAAGGGGGTCATCGTAGGCCAGGAGTGGGATTCTCACATAAGGAGAAGTGAGGTGAGTGAGTACAACCACCATACCATAGAGAATAAGAAGGAGCTTGATGCCTTGCTAAACACAAAGATGAATAAACGCACGGTGGAAGACATGTTGGTGTACGATGATGTTGGCAAGAAGCTTTTGAAGAAGATTGGATTTTACCAGCTATATGAGCTCCCTTACTTTAGGAAATATGATCCCTTATACTGGTGGCTCATGAGCAAAGTGCACGAAGATTTTTTCTACTTTGCAGGACGCAGAGCCAAAATTTCATCCACGCTAATCTCCATGGTAACAGGATTGAAGGGCACATGAGAAGATTTGAAGAATGATTTAACACACAAGGCCACAATCTTGGAGACCAGAAATAAGTTGGGGTACACAAAGGGTTCCACGTGGCATGGACATAGATAAACTGAAGAAGTATCTCAGTTGTGCAAGCAGCCGCACATCTTGTTACAAAGCTAAATAACCAGGAAAGGTGGTCACAAGTGAATACCATGTGGTTGCACATTGCTAAAAAGATGTCTGAAGGGGTAGTCTACAACATTTCAAGTTACATTGTAGAAACTATCATTGAATAAGCGTGCACAGGAGGAAAGATCAACTTTGGAGTTGTTCTGTTGTCGTTGGTGTTCATGGAGATCGGAGTACCTAATGGACCAAAAGAGAAGATATGGCAGTATCCCATGGAGCACAAGTCACCTGCAGAACGCATCAAAAATTACTTGTGTGAAGGATCCATGATAGAACAGGTCAAGCAAAGGGTTGAGAAATGGTACGATAGGCTCTGTGTGGCCTTTGAAGAAGAATGGTGCATCCCCAAGGACTTTCCTTCGGTGGTTGGAAAGGCAAGTTCAGTTCATTGTATACCAGCACTTTTGCATAGATCAGTTCACCATAAGGGATGGAGCATGGAGCCCTTGGTGTAAGTTACCATATGCCTTCATAGCAAGGTACTTCCATGCATCAGTACACAGGTTCTCAGACATGCGATGCCTAACGTTCAATGAGACAAGGTAGATTATGACTACCACACGCTAAGGAAGAAATATGTGTATCCAGGATGGGGTGCATATATTGAAAGGCTCATTTCAGATGTATTGAGCATTAAACTAGTAAGTTTGGTACTATGGGAGATATTGGAGCAGCACTGGTGTACCTTCAACTGAATCCCAAGTTGGAGAATAAACAAGTACGTGGAGAATGATTTCACGCTCCCAGGACCGCATTGAAGGGTAAGCATACCATGGAGAACATTCTAGTGCCTAAGCCCATAGAACAAATTGAAGTAGAGGATGAGGAGGATGAGGACAAAGATAGTGGTGGTTTGGAACATAGAGGAAGAAGACATCCTACGAATAAAAATGAAGTTGAGCACGCAACTACACCACCTCAGCCACAAGAGGGGGATGATGAGGACTTGGATGCAGTCCAAGGAGAGCACTGATTTAAGAGAGTGTTCAAGAGAACAAGGACCCAAGGTGTTACTCTGCAAATAGTGTGCAAATCACCCAAACTCTCTCTACAGAAGGAGACAACCATGAAAAGGAGAAGGAAACTAAAATTGAATGAGGAGGTAGAAGAGTCAGAGGAGATCATACCTAATTCTCCTACACTTCCAGAGAACGTAGAAGAACAAAAAGATGAAGAAATGAAGGAAGATGAGGAGGAAAAGGGAACAGATGAGATAGCTACCGAGACTGCTCAGGACATGGAAACACAAGTCCCAAATCTGGAAGCTCAAGTTCCTAAGAAGCCTAGGTCAAGAAGAACAAGTGGGGAGCACATTCCACCAGCCATGGGTTATGCTGAGGACATAGGTAAAATTTTCTGCGCCTGTTTCCAGAGCACACTGACAGCAAAAAGAGTTATATGGCTGGGAATTAATGGATGAAGATATGGCTACAGTGCACACAAGGAAGCAGTTATCATGGTCGATGCACACACACATGGATGAACTAGATTTTGATGTGTGTGAGGAGTCATGCGTGTCAAGGAGGTTAAAAAAGACACCTCAGGCTAGACACATAACAGTAAAGCCTACTGTTATGTCATATGAACAGGTGAGTAATGCATTGGTAAAAGTCTCAACAGAGGTGGCAAGGTGGAATATGGACAAGGCTGCCACAATTAGGGTGCTAAGGGAAGAGATCAAAACTAAGGATGGGGAAATAGTGTGCCTCACATAGGAAAGAGACTTAGCGCAGAAGAAGAACTCTGTATTTATCAGCATCATAGAGAAAATTGTGATAATGTCATAAGAGCTAGGCCACACTTAGAGCCAAAGGTACCAAAGACATTTCCTTCGGTGATACACTATGTAGGTACATTGGTAGACCTAGTGCTTGAAGATGAACCTCTATGCATGCCAGTGCCAAAAGATCCAGCACAAGATGGAGAGTGAGAGAAGGCTTCAGTGATGTGAAAGATTACATCATATGAAGGACTGTTACAAGCATTACAAGAAGAACTGAAGAAGGCAGACCAAGCCTTGAACATTTGTACAGCTCCAGAGGCGCTCATCAACATAAAAACCCTGGAGGAGAACAATGAGGTCCAAAAAGTGATGAAGGATGACACATTGGGCCACGCAGAAAGATTAGCAATGGTTAAATAGAAGTGTAAGGCCCTGAAGTAGCCCAAGAACCACACAAAAATTTGCTAGAGGAGCTTGGGAAACTCATTGCGCAGAAGATGGATTTGCTAGAGGGAAGGATGACTGCAATGTCCAGCATTGTGTTGGTCTTACAGAATGAGAAAGGAGAGATTGTGAAGGATGAATTGAGTCCATTATTGTGGACATTTCAAAAAATTTAGAGGAAGCACTTATTGAGTGGCAGACCTTGGAGGCTGAAATAAAACAGGAATATCTTGAATTAATTGTTTCAAGTTACAGAGGAAGAGACTGCAGTTAAAAACATTCTTTCATTCATCCAAATTCTTTCCATTCTTCTATTCTTTGATTCATTTTGGAGATAACCATTATCAGGGTGATAATGAAATTAGTGTGGGGTAATGTTGATCAGAGAACACTTGATAGAAAGCACACAAGAAATCTGCGTGGGAAAGCAGGTCATATTCAAAGGCATAAACGGATAAGGAGAACACGTGTGCATGGAGCAGAAGTTCAGCTTTCAGGACTTAGCCATTTTTGCTCATGAAGGTCTATTTTTAGAGATGGCATGCAGAGCACACAAATGAGGTAGAGACATGCATGCACCACACATTAGCTATTTTTGGAGGATCAGATACAAGGCGCTTTGCATGGATACAAGATAGGAATAGGATTATCATTGTAGTTAACTAACATAAGTCTATAGTTAGCACACTTGCATGTGGGGCTATGCTTGTAAATGATGCGTGGCTATTAATAGCATGCGACCTATTTTTGGAATGGATAAGCAGTGAAGGGAAAGCCCCCACCCTTATATATATGTAGAGAACTACGTAGTAGATATCCATTTATGATGGTGAATATACAAACATAGAGAGAGTGGGATATGTATGTATGCATGTGTGCGAGACTAGATTATTGAATCAGATATGTGTGTGCATATGCATAGATTTCCATTACTATAAGAAGATTCTATGTAATTTTTGTCTTTAATATATGGAGGATATTGGCTGAACTTGAGTGTTATTCTTGTGTGTAATTGGATATTGCATGTACTTGATTCCATCATGATTATTGTTTAAAGTCTATTCTTCCTTAACTTTCGTGCACTGTAGAATGATGTATTAGCTATGGATTTGTAAGCTTTAAGTCCTCATCATGCTAGCATCATGTTACAGTAATCCTAAAGAGGGACCTGGTACCTTTGTGTGATTTGGGTGAGCGCTCAGTCCAGGCTGAGTGATGTGTCAGCACATCTAGGGTGTTACCGGTAAATTCTAGGTTGCATCACTTCTCATCGACATCCTACAATTGGAAAATCATACAATGAATCTTTCAACATTTGAACACAATATTGATAGAGTCTTACTCTTATCTACAACCCTAGTGATCTTTCTGATATTACAACCATCACATTCTTCCCTTTGCATAATTACTTAGTCTGCTTGGGGCAAGTCACAAAACTATTTTTCCTTCGTGATATAACTTCACCTAGGGAAATTTCTATCAAATCATTTACACAAAGGATCTAACAAGAGTTTTATGAGGATTATCTAAGCATTACTTTGATCTTTCAATCTGATCCTATTCCTACCTTGTGGGAATTTTCATCTACATAATCATCATTGTGGCATACATTAGGGGCATAGTTGATTGTCTTTTTTTTCAACATTGTATTGCATTTTTTATTTTTACTTCTTGGACCAATTGCAAGTAGTGTGATAACATCTTGGTTCCTTTATAACCATGATGCTTGCACCTACTATTCATATTGGGCTTATTTTCATTTTTCTCTTTTCTTTATTATTTGTGTGTTTCTTTACATGCATATGGATTAACCATCTTGATTGCTTAATAATCATGGTGATAGTTCTATTGTGCAACAACAAAATAAGGTTGCTCTTATATTCACACTCTCCAAAGGGCACTCATGCTACGAGCAAAATTCCTCCCATCCTCATTTCTCAAATTCCTTGTTTTCTTCCTATCAAGCAGTCATCCACTGCCTTGTTGAATCACCCACCTCCTTAAGGGGGCATATCTTACCATCCTATCCTACTGGGGCATATAAATGTTTCACTACTTTCTGCCTAGTACTCTGCATGTGTCTACTATCTTTAAAGAAATATTACTTCACAATAGCATTTTAAAGATGGGAAAATGTAGACACCCTAAAAATATATACATGTATGTATCCTGCTTCTCTCCAATTAAAATTAATTAAATTAATTCTATCTTGTTTCAGTACACCCCTTTGGAATTAATTGTCATTGAAATACTCCCTTTTAGAATTAATTAAATTGATTCTATTATCTAAGTCATATTCGTACCATTTAGAATTAATTAATTTAATTCTAATATGCCTTTGGAATTAATTAAATTAATTCCTACACCCTCCTAGATAATATAAATAAACATTTATTTATTTAAATGGTTAATTATCTTCTCAATATTAAATACTAATTCAATTGGTTTAATTATATCGTGCTCTTAGAATTAATTAAAATAATTCCTAATACCTTATAGCTGATATAATTAAACATGTATTTATTTAAATGGTTAATTATCTCCTCACAATTAAATACTAATTAAATTTAGTTATTTAAGATCACCTATTCCAGTCAACTACACTTGAACTACACTTCCTTATCCTGCTTGGACTCCACTTCTAGATTCCTAGAAATGTGGGGTCAATTGTGGTAGATTTAGCAGGGGAAATTCAATTGGCAGATTATAGATCCACCATTAGAATGTCAATGACTATAGATTATGATGTGCCATCGATTAGACACAAAAATAACTTAAAATAGATAGTGAATAACAGAGCTTAATGAGAAAGAGTTGAAAGAAAATAATAAAAAAGAACAAAGACAAATGAAACCATATTTAAGTGGAGAAACCCGAAGGAAAAAAAACCACTGGTAAAGCATTGTTTGTATTAAGAATTAACAAAAGTTTAAACCAACACTTCCACTTCACTCCTTAGTCTTTTACAATCTCTGCAAAGCTATCTCTCTTGATCAATTAATATAATGATCATCGAATGTATCTCTTATTTAGATATCAGTATTTATGTCAATCTATACAAATGTATACATTGTAGATAGTAAATCTCGAGAGGGGTCACCCACATCAATGTGGGTGGGTGAATCAGTTAGGCCACTTCACTCTTAAATGTGAAAGACCTTCACAATATAGTTTGATTAGACAAACTTTATTAATATTGGGGTGTACTGTAGTGGTAGATCCCACTTGACATTATCACCCCAACACTCCCCCTTAATGTTAAGTGGGAAGACAAATCAGACATGCTAATTTTACCATTTTATGTAAAAGGATTTTCAAAATCTTGAATCAGCAACAGTGATTCAGGATAGTATGCAAACAAGGGAAATCCGCAAATCTTCCCATACATAAATTCTTAAGACCAGTGCTTTACAAATGAAGACTTACATCAGACTATGGATTCTTTTATAAACTAAGGCATATCCATAACTAAATATTTGCTGGGATTTACAAGTAACTTCACATAGAGTGGCACATTTACTTATTACAAGATGAAGGAAGTATTGGATGTTTACAATGAACTACCTTATGCATTTGTTCATGATACTTACAGTTCACATATAATGTTACAACCATGTGTAACCAATCCCTAAAGGATCACTTTGTTACATACAAAGTGGGTGGTCATGATCCACTCTTAAAATTTGACTCAGGTCTTTTATCATAAACCATCGTGAGGTGGATTTTTCATACACACTCCCCCTCAATGGAAACTCTAATAGGCTCAACAAGGCACAAATATTGAAAAACTTCACAACATGTAATGGCTTAGTGAAGATATTTTCAGCTTGAGCTTTGATGTTGAACTGGATTCTTTATCAAGAGCAATCTAGCCTTCACATAGAGGAGGAATACTTCCTTTAGCTCCTATGTGTATCACTTCTAGCAGTCTCTTTAGCTACATGGATATTTTGTTGCTCCAAGTGATGGCACTTGCATCAAAACTTGAACATAAATCCAACTGTATATCAACATGGTTAGAGTCATGATAGACAACATAATAGGCATAAAAACTATCATTAACAACTAACCATGTTACATTACAAATATGTTGAAAAAAAATCAACATATTATACTACTAAAATATTTATTAGATGCAATCAGTATTGGACGTCTCTAATAAAAACCCAAAGGCATCCCTAAGTGTTATTTGATATACATATAATAATATTTTACTAATCACATAAAATGTTTTATCAACAAACATATATATCTTATTCCAAGCCTTTTATACAAAGATAAGACTTGATAGATAACTGAGTTGATCAGATAATAAAATAATTCAAGAGTAATCACAGTGTTTATAGAATAAAATGACCATGTAAGAAAAATTTAAGCTTAGACATGTCATATATGATCAGATTTGTATACCACAAAACATGATTTAACCGTCAAAAACATTTTTTTGACAAAAGAATCATTATCAGGAAAAAAAATAGTTAGAGAAACCATGCTCATGAAAGCACCTGACATGAGAATCCTAGTTAGAGTCAAGGATTGAAAGATATCCCCCTCAATTTCTACATCCATTATATCAAAAGGCAACTGAAAAAAATATTGTAGAATAGTTTTAGTTTTAGGATACTCATAAGGGGGCAGAGAGGCAGATTTATAAAAAATGTTTCTCAAGAACATGCACATATTCTTTATAGCCTCTAGGTACAACTTTCATGGTGTATAAATGCACTTGATACATTACAAAATATGATATCAACTTCTATTTTGCCTCTGTGATAATCCTTTCTTTCTTTATGACAAGAAACTTATTCATGGTTAGACATAGTTTAGGATTTTCTTAATTACTCTTTATAGGGTTCATGATGTCTGCTTATTATCATGCAACTACTAAAATTCATCATGAATCAGCATAACTTGCATGTATTTAGATAGAGAATTCTAGTTTTTAGGGGTATTTTGTCTCCCTATGGGATATTTTTTAACTCTATTCACAAGATCTCAGAGCTTCCTAGACATAAAACAAGCTTTCAATCGAACTCTCCATATGATATAATGTGTTCCATTGAAGAGATGAGACATATCTAAAGCAAAATTGGCAGAACTAGCCATTTTAATGCTCAAAACAATAATGGAAACAAATACAGCTAAAAAATAAATCAAGGAAGCCAATCAGAGACAAAAAAAATAGCTATTGATATTTTTAATAGCTATACAAATGCAAACAGCTTTTTCTATTTTAAAATTAGCTTGATTTTATCAAATTTAAGATCAATTTGATAGATCTTATTCGGGGTCGAGTTACAAGCAAGCTAACCGAGCTCAAACTTAGTTGGGATAGAGTATCTTACTGATTTATTTAGCAACTCGAAGGGGTGAAATAAAAAATGAGATATTTAACAAATAAAAAACAAGTTAAAAAATAGCCAAGGCGGGGGGCGACACGTGGCACAGATCAACAATACCAAGAGAGGCACGTGTCAGCTTTAAAAAAGATCATTGGGCGAATGTGAAATCATTAAAAATTAAAGCCAATGACTTTTTCGGGTCCATGACAATAACCAAAATAAACACACATCAAAAAAATTATGAGAATACTAACAACATCGAAAAACAAATATATGTGTCGCTTTTCAATTAGCTTGCACTTCACAGTGTAGCTAATAAGATAGAATAAAATTAATTTAAAAAGAACCGTATACATGTGTCATAAATTAATTGGATCAATTTTTTGCACTCTGACACAATGCAAAATCAAAGTCTTCGTCAAACAAAGCCACTTGTTAAAAATATAATGGCTAAAAAATTGATACTTGGTGAATTTCTGTCAAACTTTAAAGTCCCCGAAATAAACAACACTTGAAAATAAAGTTCAGGTTCTAAAAAGGTATAAGACAAGTGTCACAATCTAAAGTGGCTAATCCAAATAAAATACTGACACCCTGACACTTGTGAAATCTGAAACAATTAAAAAAATTAATATACATGTCAAAAAACAATTAGTTTGTGCTTCACAAATATGACAAAGACTAAGCCAAAAAAAAAAATATGTGGAGCCTTTTAAATGGCTTGCACTTTGCAATTCTGGCAAAGACTAAAAAATGTGAAAAAGATATGTATGTTTCTAAATGCTATTGGTTTTCACTTTGCAATGTAACCAAAATGGATAAAGCAAACTGAGAACACATGGAGCCTTTTAAATGGCTCACTTTTCGTAAGACTGACACACACTGACAAATGTGAAATAAAAGATACTTAGATCAATTTTATTGGCTTACCCTTAGCATATGAAAAAATCAAGCTAAAAGAAAGTTGACAATGTGAAATATTAAGTGACTTGGAGCTTTTTTACTAGATCATATTTCACAAATAGCAAAGGACAACTAATCCAATTCTGACAATGTGGAGACACGCGTAAAGCCCTTATTGGCTCGTGTTTCACAATTGAAAAATAATAAAACTAACACCACAAAGAAATATGGATTCCTCTAATTGGCTTGGGCTTTGCAAAGACAAAAAGGTGTTAGATTGAATCCAATTAGCACTCTAAGAGTGGGTATAGCTTCGTAAAAAGAACATCGAAGCTATTTATAGCAATTCTATTGGTCAAAGCTTCGCAAAACTGATAAGATCTAAATAAAAATGAAAAATTAAATCCAGATGGCATAAAATGATTGGATCAGGCTTCACAAAAGTGTATTCAGCGAAAAAATTCAATAAAATACTGAAAATTTAAAGCCAGATGGCACAAAATGATTGGCCCAAGCTTTGTAAAGAAAAAACTAGAAAAAAATAAAGATTTTTACTACTAGAATGGACTTAGAAGCCCCAAACAAACTGGATCTAAATAAATCTTTCAGATCCAAATTCAAAAAATGAACTAAATGGTGTGAAAACTTAAAATAAGCTCGCAAACGACATATTTAAACTATAAATGACTGAAACAAGATGCAAAATTAAATATCTAAGCATACAAAATCTCAAACACGATCTAAATAGCCATTTAGCCCATATTTAACCAATATTTCAAACAATATTTAGGATGGAACTAGAAGTTTAAACCTAGTTTTCTTAAAGACGACTGCGGAACTTTTAGGGTTTTACAGATCCATAAATAAACTTCAAGCTCCTTTACTCTAGAAAATCAAAAGCTCAGATTGACCCTGCATATACATAATCACCATGCTCTGATACCATGTTAGATTTAGCAGGGGAAATGTAATTGATAGATTAAAGATCCACCATTATAATGTTGATGACTATAGATTATGGTGTACAGTTGATAAGACACAAAAATATCTTTAAATAGATAGCTAAATAAAAGAGCTTGCTGAGCAAGAGCTAAAAGAAAATAAAAAAAAGAAAAGATTCAGATGCCACCAGATTTAAGTGGAGAAACTTGAAGGAAAAAAATCCACTACTAAAGCATTGTTTGTATTAAGAATTCACACAAGTTTAACCCATCACTTCCACTTCACTCCTCGGTCTTTTACAGTGTCTACAGATTTATCTCTCTTGATTAGTTTAATATAATGATCATCGATTGTATCTTATATTTAGATCTCAGTGTTTATATCAGTCTGTATAAATGTATATGCTATAGACAACCAATTCCAAGAGGGATCATCCTCATCAATGTGGGTGGGTGAATCAGTCAGGCCACTTCACTCTTAAATGTGAAAGACCTGTTGTGCAAAATCACCGCACCCCCTGGACGCTGATCAGATTTCTAGTTTGATCATTCGAAGCATTCAGTGTGATTGCACAACATGGAATCCTTTCTCCAAGTGTGGGACTTGCAAATATGAGAAAGGAATCTCCAGAGAAGGCTGGTTCTTGCTCCTAAACTACCTGCCACAAGTTGTTCCAGTGCAGGCAAGCTAATCTAATCCTAATCTAACCACCAAGGAGATAGGGAGAGAGAGAGAAGAGAAAAAGAACAAAAAGCCTACACTAAAACGGTGATACACCAGAGAAGGAGAATGTTGAACATCTATCAAAACTATCATGGAACAAGGAGAGGTGAGCAATGGGAAGGATGGACAGATGCATCACAAACCCAAGGATAGATTTCACACAGAAAATGTCCCAAAACTCCATGAACACAGCTCCAGACCTGTAATGAACATTAGAACATGTGCAAATACCTGCAATGAAGAGAGGCAAGAAGAAAACAAGCAAAAAAAATGAGCAAGGATGGACAGATGTATCACAAAACACATTTTTTGTTGCTCCCGAAGTTTGCACAGAACATCATTTCAATAGTAAAAGGCAAAAACGCCATTACAGAGCAGGGGAGGAGGTTCGAATTCCATTTTTTCAACCCTAGAGAAGAAAAAGAAGGGAGGGCAGAGCTGAAAAGATGAACCACCCAGAAAGAAGCCCTTCCTTACAATTTATAGGAAGAATGAGAGAGGGAGAAGAGAGGAATTTGAAATCTACCCCAACCACCTCCAGACTGCATTTAATTATCTTATTATGGTGGTAGGTGAGAACCCTAGCAAACCCAGAAAGTGGCGAACTGTATTTCACATTTTTAAGAATTTGTTCTCACCCAATTAAATATATCTAGTCATAGTTGGATAGAGGACCTTGTAAGCTTTCCGAAAAGTCCAACCTTGCATGAATCTGAGCTCCCAATCAAAAGTTATGGCCATCTGAATATCTACGCCAGGGTCTGCTTCCTGTCAGCACTCAAAATGTTGCGCCTCCTGAAGGTGCGCCATAGGCGCATCCATGTGTGTGTCGACATCCTCTTATGTGCGCTAAGGCATAAATTTTTCCCTGTTGACACTCTGTGTCATGCGCCATTTCCGTGCGCCAAGGGCGCATCCTTTACCCTGTCGACATCCATTTTTGTGCGCCACTTTCCTGCGCCTTGGCGCATACATTTTAGTGTTGACACCCATTTTCATGCGCCCTTTCCATGCGCCAAGGGCGCATCCTTTAACCTGTCGACATCCATTTCTGTGCACCACCTTCCTACGCCTTGGCGCATACATTTTAGTGTCAACACTCATTGTCATGCGCCATTTCCGTGCGCCAAGGGCGCATCCTTTACCCTGTCAACATCCATTTCTATGCGCCACTTTCCTATGCCTTGGCGCATACATTTTAGTGTCAACACTCATTGTCATGCGCCATTTCCATGCGCCAAGGGCGCATCCTTTACCCTGTCGACATCCATTTCTGTGCGCCACCTTCCTGCACCTTAGCGCATACATTTTAGTGTCAACACTCATTGTCATGTGCCATTTCCGTGCACCAAGGGCGCATCCTTTACCCTGTCGACATCCATTTCTGTGCGCCACTTTCCTGTGCCTTGGCGCATACATTTTAGTGTCAACACTCATTGTCATGCGCCATTTCCGTGTGCCAAGGGTGCATCCTTTACCCTGTCGACATCCATTTCTGTGCGCCACTTTCCTGCGCCTTGGTGCATACATTTTAGTGTCAACACTCATTGTCATGTGCCATTTCCGTGTGCCAAGGGCGCATCCTTTACCTTGTCGACATCCATTTCTGTGCGCCACCTTCCTGCGCCTTGGTGCATACATTTTAGTGTCAACACTCATTGTCATGTGCCATTTCCGTGTTGCCAAGGGTACGATGACGCAATAAATGTCGGGGTTTGATTTTCTTTGATTTCCATATCCTTCTATCGTCTGTATTTACCCGGGGGGGAAATATATACAACAAGACCTTCACAATATAGTTTTATTAGATAAACTTTAATAATATTGGGGCGTACTGCAGTGGTAGATCCCACTTGACATTATCACCCCAACAAATTGGATTGTATGCATAATTCAATTGTTGGATGTAACTTCAGCTATTCTAAATGTCCACTTCCCCTATAAATCTGCAACTACCTATTCCCAAGTTTACTTTCTAATCAAAGTGATTCAACCATTAACCTGGTGCTTAGTCAATCTTTCATCCACCTTTCATGACTCTACCCTCGGCTATAAAAATAATCCATTTTATTTGTAAATCCATATGTAGAGCTTTGAATAAATTCCATCCAACTTCTACCAATTTGAAATTTGTATCTGTTTGAAATCTTCTTGTATCATCTATAGATCCCTTTAGAGAAGTAATATCAAAGAGCATCCAAAATCTAATCTTGAACAAGATAAAACAAGTTTAAAAGCTTCTATAATTTTACTTGGGGTTTGCAATAATTCTACATTGAAGGTATAATTTTTGTTTTATTGGTTTACTTTCTTTGTCTGTGATTTTCATTATTTACACAATCCAACATCTTGAGCACATTAAACATATCGAAGGGAGATCTACATTGGTAAGTGAAGGTATTGCATTTTATTCCCTTTCCATCTAGCTCAATATGAGGTAGTAATAGAGAGTTTTATATTAGGAATTGATCTAGTTTGGTTTCTAGTTTGCATTTTGCACTAACATCTCTTTTTCATTTACAAGTACTAATCATCATAATCCTATTTTATAATGTTCCCCAAAGGGGTATTTATACTAGTGGGGACTTTCCCTTTACTAGTTCAATAATACCTATAATTATCCCTTAGGTTCCAAAAGTAACACCTAACTATTACATAGCGGCGGTGTTTATGCCACATGTCTTCATCTCTTAGCTTCTTATCATGCATAGAAATTCTACTTCTTTTAGGTGTTTTATCATCTTCTTTGCATGTTTTCTAGGTTTATCTTTAGGATCTATATTTTTCATCTTAGTTGTTTTTCCTCACCCTTTGCCTATTTTTTCCTTCATGCAAGTGTCCACATTAATGATTTTCTATTTTTAGTCCTTCTATTTATGGCATGTTGAATTTCTGGCCCATGCAAATTTTTTGTCTATTCTTGCTTTTCCTAATAAATCTACATGTCTAATTATAATCTTTTTCACTATTTTGTGTGCAGGTTTTACCATGTATCCTATGTGCAACTATTCATTATTCCTTGACATTCTCATGTGCTTAAATAATAATTCCCGATGTGGAATTTAACCAATAAATGAATATAAGAATTTGAGGTATCAACATACCCCAAATTTCTCCAAAACATTCATTATTGAATGTGGTGCTTTAGGGTGTGATATCGATGTAGTAATCATGTGAGAGGGTCATCCCATTACATTTGAGACTCAGAAACTCAAAGGTAAGAATATGTCAAAACCAACTTATGAGAAAGAAATGATGGCTATTCTTTATGTAGTCAAACAACGAAGACCATATCTCATGGGTCTTCACTTCAAGGTGAAAATAGATCATGATAGTCTCAAATACTTCTTGGAATAATTAATATCATCATAAGAAAAACCGAAACGGGTCACAAAAATGTTGGGTTGTTAATTTGATATCATATATAAGAAAGGAAAGGGAAATGTGGTGGTTAATGCTCTATCCAAGAGGGATGAGTCCACATAAGTATTTTTTGGTGTAGGATTTTCCGAATATGTTTTTTTACCTACACGGTCTAATTATCTTGCTTAATTTAATCATAGGTTATTAAGGGAATGTACCTTAAGTCAATTTCTAATTGTGAGTTGAGTTGGTTACCTTTTTGGGTGACCTAATTTCTCACTATATAATGTAACCTCGTATGCATGTTTTTGGTTGATTAGATTATGCATGAATGAATGAAGAGCTTTTTCTTCCCTTGAGTATTTTTGGATCTTACTACTCCACATATAATTTTGTTTTATGCATTTGATCCTATCCAGTCCCAATCCTTGATTGTGGATGATTGGTGTATATGACTTGTATCGTCAACACTCGGCGTCTTGTCCACCTCATGTGGTTAGTAATGTCACTTAGTAAGATCATAGGTTATTATGGTTAGTTAGGGGTGTGTCCACATGCCATGCACATAAGTTACATAACACTCCTACATGTAACTCTTTATTTTGATCTATGAGCATGCGAAATTTCTATTTCTTTCTAATTGATTTTCCTATGTGATTCGTTCTCATACTAATAATGTGAAGCATTCTCATCACCATTGGAAGTGAAACCCTCTTTGATGTACACAAGTTTTTGTATTGATCCTTGTAAAACAATCTGATATGGTATCAAATATATTGTTCGGTAAATGTGCAGCTCGATTAGATTGGTTGCTAATTACTTAATTTTTGGTTTTTGTACTTAACGTGCAATTTTTCAATTATCTTTTGGAATCTTGTTAAAAAGTTTAACAATCTTGTTTTTTAGATTTTTTCCTAGTTATTTGGTTGTGCATGTAAAGGTTTCAGGTGTTTTATGCCCATATCTAATAAGTTTTAGCTAAGTTTAGAGGAACAACTAAGAGTTAGGTGTTACATTTCTAGTTGTTATCAGTAAATTTTAATTAAAAGTGATTTTTTTTAGAAATTATGGTGTTGGGGCCTGTTTGCATCTTCCCTCTTCCTAATTTGCATTCTCTGTTTGAAATTGTTCTTATGTCCCTTCTCCTCCCCCTCAATTTTTTCCCCAACTCAGTGAGTTGCCTCTTTTCCTGCTTGGTTGAGCTAGTGGTCTTTACATGAGCAGGTTTTTTTTTGCATCATTTGTATTCGAGTTGTTTTCACTCGATACTCGATCTGGGAAAGTTTTTTTTGGATTTTTTGCTTTCAAATCAAGTTTTTCTATGTTTGATTTTTTTCATTTACTTGAGCTTCATTTTTGTTTCATCATCCTTTACAATTCATGTTTGCTTGGATCTTTGACCTACATATCAAGCCATTTTGTTATTTGCCTATGTTTTTAGCTTTGCAACTATGCGTTGTTTTTTGCATTGTTGAGGTCCTGCGGGATAACTTTAGACTTGCCAAGTTGAGCATTTGGTGTTTCAACCTTGCCGAGATGTGAAACCTCTTTTATCTACCCCCTGCAAGTTTTTCTTTGCATTGTTTTCTCGTATTTTCCATGTAACTGGGTTGTTTTTGATCTTGTGTTACATTTTTCTTAGCCTAGTCTCTTCGTTTCCTAAGTTTGAGCCAAGTTGTTTTATTTTTTCTAGTCTGTGTTACCCCAGAAATTTTTAGCTTCCTTGCTGATCCGTGATTGAGGTATGACTCAGTCTAACCCTTGCACCTTGTTGTCTTCAAATTACTTCCCCGTTGGATCCATTGAACACGTATTCCCTACAACTTTCATGTCGACTAGGCTCCTACTCCTTATTGTCTAATTTGAGGCATCCATTCAAAGCCATTGTGTCCTACCTCCTTGCTGAGATCTTCTCTATGTGTATCCCATTTTTACATTTGGCTCACTCCTCCACCCGATTCTTCTTCCCGTGCTTCCCGGTATAGTCCTACTTAGGACTCGTTTGGCTTATCCATCGATCCCACCCCCATTTACCGCCTTGACCGAGCCATTAATATAATCTTCCATTTATATGCCCCATTATTTCATTTTAAACTTAGTTTAAGTTTTTTCAAATGTGGTGGCATTTTTTAAAGTTGTATGTCATTGATTTAAATATTAAGAGGTGGTTACATTCTAAAGGAGGGTCCTTTTTAATATAAGGTTAGTGGTCTATTAAAGTAGTAGGTGGTGTTATAATTTAACTTAAGGTTTCTTTTAAATAGTTAAGTCTTAGTTTATTAAGCTAGGTGGTAATCTTATGTAATTAGGGTAATTTAATTTAATTAAGGACCTTAATAAAATTTACAATCTTAAATTTAATTAGAAGTAATATTTTCATTTTTTTAATGTTATAATATTTTTTTCCTTTGAATTTCTAAAATTAAGTCAGTTGGCCATTTTAAAGTACAATTTCTAGTGTTATTGGCATTGTTTTGCCTTCAGGGAGCAATTTTGGCATCCTGGAGGTCCCCAGGACTCGTTTTGAGTTTGTTTTCTGCATTATAATAGCCCTTACTATTGCTTGTAGAGTATTCAACGCATACACCACAGTCTTGTAGTAAGGGAGTTTCTGTTGTGATGTGAGACACTTTTTCTCACAACATGACTTGTTTTCCCCCCTTCTCTTGTTTTTTAGCTCGTTGTGCTCATTTACGGTGTTGATTTTCTACGATCAATGAAACTTGATTGTGGTCTCCACACTTGCGTGCTATTACACTAATTGTAAGGTGAGTGACCAACTATTTCACGACACACACTCACATCTGATTGTATCCAATGCACTACACTAAAATGTTGAAATCAGGGGGGTTATAATATTGACCTCGGTGGTTTATGTTGCTTTTTTTTCTCTTTTACATTCCTTCTTTCTCTCTCTTCGCTATAGATACACTTTTAATTCCTTTTCTTACAGCATTCAAATTCTTCTAATGGAGATGAAAAATGGTAATAAAACTAAGGGGTAAAGGGTTATTTCGAATCACCATGGGAGTTGAGACTAAACCTAATGATTTTGTCCAAAAACTCTAAGTGGTTGAACCGAAGTGACGAAGCCTTAGGTATTCTTTGTATGTTTTTTCTCCTGAATTTCTCTTCCACATTGAGTTGTCTAAAAAACTCAATTCTACGTGGAAAACATTAGATGATATATTTAGAAATCAAGATGACATGAGAGCACATGAGCTGGAAAATAAATGACTAGGATTAAATATGAGTGACTTTGAAAACATATAGACATTCTTCTCAAAGTTTGTCCACACTATATTATTGTTAAAGGAATGTAAAGTGGAGAAGAAATATTCATAGTTGATCTTGTCAATTATTTCTAAGTTAAGTCCTGAATACTTCGTCTTTGTGTAAAATTTTCATGCTACAAAAGCTACTATAGGAAGTGCTTAGAATATGCCCTCATTTGACATTTTTTCATCCCAACTCATTCAAGAATTAAAAAAAATCATTCAAATGGGGACTCTTAAGTCCAAGTCACATGCCCTTGTAGCAAGTACCAGTAAAGGAAGGAAGACAGAAAAAAAGGAAGAGAAAAAGGACCAACCTAAGAAGGAAACCAAGACCAACCAATCCAAAACCAAACCTAACAGGAAGAATTTGACTTCTAAGTCTAAAGTGAAAAAATTAAAGTATAAGTGTTCCTACTGCATGAATATTGTTCATGAAGAGCATCAATGTATGAGAAAACAAATATATCACCTTACTTATTTACTTGATAAAAATCATATAGGTGTTCCTGATTCTATCAAATGAAATGCTCTGAAAGGTGAGTCTTCCACTGCAAGAGGGTATAAAGGTGATAAGAAGAAAGGAATGACCCATGTAGCTAGAGTTTCTCCTTAGTCGACGTGGATTATAGATTCTAGTTCCTCACACCACATGGATTCTTTACATGTTGATTTCTCCAACCTCAAACCATGTGGTATGTCCCAAATCACGTTGGGTGATGACACTACAATGTCAGTTTTTGGTAGTGGATCAGTAGAGATGGATGGGGGATCATTTAACCAAGTGTTGAGTGTTCCTGATCTCTCTACCAATCACATAGCGATTTACCAAATCACTCATCTTGGTGAAGGAATTTGAGTAGAATTTGGTCCTAACTCAATGATTATTCATGAGCTTCACAATGACACTGCAGTGGCTAAGCGAAAGGTAGATCATTGTTCATGGTTGTATACCTTCTCCCACTTTACTTCTGATTTGACACCTATTACCTTTCTCACTCATGAAGATGAGGCTAGTAAGATATGGCATGAGCATTTTTTCCATCTTAACTTTCGTTACCTTGAACAACTGAGTCAAAATGAAATGGTCAGTGGGTTACACCATGTCAGATTTTCTAAGGGTTTTTTTTAGGGTTGTGCCCTTGGGAAGCACCCTGAAAATATTTTTGACAAAGGAAAATCCTAGAGAGATACTCATCTTTTGGATCTTGTTCATAGTGACATTTCTAACCTTTTCCCGTCTCCTTCGTTTACTAGAGCTATTTATATACTAACCTTCATCGATGAATTTTTACATTACACTTGGGTGTATTTTCTTAAGCTTGAGTCTAAAGTTTTTGATATCTTTTAGGACTATAAGGCTCTTGCTGAGAAACAAGCGAAACGGTCTATCAAGGTTCTTTGAATTGAAAATGAATGTGAGTATGTGAGAAATAGGTTCAAGGATTTCTATACTTCTGAAGGGATTTATTTACAACATAGATTTTCTCACATCCCTTCACAAAATGGAGTTGTGGAAAGAAATAACCGAATGCTTAAAGATATGCCCACTTATATGGTTCATTCAAAGTCCCTTCCTCCAAAATATTGGTTTGAAGTAGTGAATTTTGCTTGCTACATGCATAATCATGTTCCACACAAGGTAGTAAGAGGGATGACACCCTTTGAATCTTGGTTTGGATGTAATCCTTATGTTGAGTACTTTTGAGTCTTTGGATCCAATATTATGGCCCAAATTCCCAAAAATAAACACAAGGATTTATAACCATAATCCAAACCTTGTATTTTTGTAGGGTATCTGGATGGCATGGAGGGATATCAATTGTTGAATCCTACTACTCGTTATATTTATATCGAGAGAAGTGTGAAATTCGATGAGTCATATTCGACTTCTACTTTTCCACCTTCTGATGTCCTTTTTCTCTCTAATTTTGACTCTAAATCTTCAGATGATGATGTTGTTGAACATGCTCCTCCTTTGTTTTATCCTCATATGCCTCCCGACCCTCATGCTTCTGAGTCTTTAGATTCTAATGGTAGTGTTGATTGGGATCTTTTCCCTTCTCACTCGAGTGAAGAATCTTTTGACTTTGAGCCTAATCCTCCTGCTCCTCGTTGGGATAGGAAAACTTTACAGAGTGTTGGAGAGTGGATGGGATATCCTTTAGACAAGAGGCAGACTAACTCAAAGTTTGTTGGACCTCACTCCTTTTCCTCCACTTCCAACCCTTAGTCTTTCTGGGAGGCTTATGGGATACCTAAGTGGGATTTTGTCATGGATGAGGAGTACCTCACTAATCAAGAATGATACATGGAATCTCACCCCTCTTCTAAAAAGAAGAAAAATCATTTGGTGTAAGTGGGTGTTCTGAAAAAAGTATGGTGTCGATTGTTATATCGATAATTTTAAAGAATAACTAGTAGCTAGGTGTTTCTCCCAGGTAGCTGGGGTTGATTACTCTGAAACATTTTCTCCAGTTGCGAATATGAATTTTATTTGATTTAACCTCGTCATTTTTGTTGCAAATAGATGGGAATTCCATCAAATGGATGTTAAGACTACCTTCCTTTATGGGGACCTATAGGAAGACATAAGCATGGAACAACCTCCTAGTTATGTCCACGATCCCTCCCTCATTTGTAAGTTAAATAATTCTCTCTTTGGCCTTAAATAATCCCCTAGGGCTTGGTATGCCAACATGGAATCCTTTTTACCTGCATCAAGGTTCACTCGGTGTCACTTTGACTCAAATGTTTACATTTTGTGGTAAGATGACTCCATACTCATCCTTGTTTTATATGTTGATGATTTGTTGATCATGGGAAACTCTTCCTCTATCATTGGTTATGTGAATATTTCCTTATCCAATAAGTTTTCTATGTCTGACTTAGGATTTATTTATTACTTTCTTGGGATCCAGATTTTACAATCTGACTTGGGAATTGTGATTTCGCAACGTAAGTACTTCCTTTATTTTCTTGCTCAGTTTCATATGTCTAATTTTAATCCTTTTCCTACTCCTTTCCTTTTAGGGGTTAAATTGGCTTCTAATTTCTCTACTCCGTTGGTTGATGGTGCCCTTTATCAATATTTATTGGGGAGCTTGATTTAACTTACTCACATTTTCTGGATCTATTGTATGTTATTGGTATCATGTCCAAATTCATGTAGGAGCCACATGAGTTAAATTGGAAAGTAGGGAAGTGGATCCTTCACTATATTTGTGGCACTTATACGGATGGAATTCACTATCGAGGAATATTAGATATTGGCTTAGTTAGACATACTGAATCTAATTGGGACAATTATCTAGATCATCAAAAATCTTCCTCAGGCTACATTTTTTCTCTTCATAATGCAATTGTGATATCTTCTACAAAAGCAGAGTACAAAGGAGCAGTTAACATTGCCACATAATTTTTTTGGTTACAAGGTATCTTAATAGATTTTGGTATTCACTTTCAGTAGCCTACTATCATCTACTGTGAAAACATTAGCACTATCTTGATTTTCCAAAATCTAGTTCAACATTAGCGGACAAAGCACATTGAGGTACATATGTAATTTGTTTAGGATATGATTCATGATGATATCATCGAATTTTCGTATTGTTAGACTTTTGATATGGTTACGCATAATTTCACCAAGCCCTTTGCTAAGGTAAAGTTTCTTCACTTGCGGTCTCTTCTTAGGGCGAGGTCTGTTGTAGCCACCCATCTTCTTTGGGCTTTCTAGTCCTCCTCTCCTCTTTTTATTTTCTAGAGAGATATTTCTTGTACATGGGTACCTCATTAGGCCTAGTTTTTGGGACCCATTTAACACATATTTAAGAGGATGTTTAAGGGAGTCTTTTATCTATTGTAAGTGGATATTTTTTCCTTAGGGGTTTTCCTCCATTACTTAAGATATTTATTGTACATGGGTACCTCATTAGGCCTAGTTGTTGGGAAAGATTATTCTCATATTCTTCTTTTTCTAGAGAGATGTTATTTTTACATGGGTACGTTATCACGCCTTTAGTTTTTGGGCCCCATTAACACATCTTTTTTAGTTATCTAGGGGAGTTCTCTTTCAATTTTAAATTTCCATGACATATAGCTTAGCTTCGATGAAGGGGTGGTATTCGTGTATATGACTTATATCTTCAACACTCAAAATCTTGTCTACCTCATGTGGTTAGCCATCTCACTTAGTGATCTAATAGGTCATTAGGGTTAGTTATATTTGTGTCCATGTGTCATGCAAAGGAGTTACACATCACTCTTATATGTATCTCTTATTTTTGATCTATGAGCATGTGGAAACTTTTTTTCTCTCTACTTTATTTTCCTTTGTGATTTGTTCTCTTGTTAATTATGTGAAGTGTTCTCATCACCATTGGAAGTAAAACCCTCTTCGATGTGCACGAGATTCCATATTGATCCTCGTAGAATAATCTAATATGGACCACTCTGACATGGTATCAGAGCATATCTGGTAGCTGAATGTCATTTCCTTTGTTGTAAGATATAACATTCTAGCTCATTCAGTGTTAGTTTTTTCATTGATTTTAGCTATTAAGGGTTTGGTGGGGTTTCTAGATAATCCGTGAAAATCCCTTCTCTAGAGTCTCTACATGAAAAAGGATCTCTACATGAAAAAGGAATAGTGTTGTTGAATTCAAAAGGGGTAAAAACCTTAGGTTCAAATTTAAAATTGGTCTAATTATGTGACAGGTGATTTTGATTTTTTTGGAGGATTTTTAAAGGTTTTGTTTAAAATCTGTAAAAAAACCACACTGTCTCAGGATCTGAAATAAAATAAAAAATTATTTATGGGTTTTTTCTAGGTTTTTTGAAAAATTTGGCGGGTGTTCGATATTTTTGTGGAAGACATACATATTTTTTGAGATATGGGGTTTTTCCTTGTGTTTTTCTCACCATTTATGTGTTTCAAGATTTACAGGGTGTTTGAAAAATCAAAAATCATGGCTCAATGCATTTCAAGTTTTTAGGGTGTTTGGCATGTCTATAATTCTGACTCTGTGCATTTCAGGTTTTTAGGGTTGTCTAACAAGTCAAAAATTATGCCCATTGTTTCGGTTTTTCAGGACTTATCAATATTTCAACAAAATTTACAAAGTGCGGTCAAACCTCCGAACCTGAGTCAATGCCCAGTGTTTCAGGTTTTTGGGACTTTAGAAAATCTCTACATCTCAACATGAATTTTCAAAGTGTGGTCAAACCTTTGAACCCCAGTCAACACCCAATGTTACAGGTTTTGGAGACTTCAGAACATCCAAGCATTTCAATAAGACTTACAAATTGTGGTCAATCCTTTGAACCCCGATCAATGCTCATTGTTTCAGGTTTTTCAACTTATTTATCTATTTTTTCATGTTTTTAAACACATGCCAGGTTCTACCACCTACTCAACACATTTTGGGTTCCAAAACTTTCACGAAAAGTCCAAAACCCCAACAATCTATTTCGGGATTCGCAACTTTCTTGACAAGTCCAAAACCTGACAGTGTTTGTTGGGATTTCAAAGGTGCTCGATAGGTGCAAAAATTTGACTGTGTGTCAGGTTTGCGAAGGTGTTCAATAAGATGGGAACCATGACATGTTGTTTTTTGGGTTTTTCAAGGTGCAAATCAAGGTGAATAGTCTAGTGAAGAGTGCAAGCACGTCAAATCCAGGCACAAAGTGGGTGACACTATTCATTGGCCAAAGAGGGTCATTTTAGGAGTGACATTACTCACCCTGTCACATCATAAGGTTAAGTGAAATCATCAAAGGAGAGAGGTAGTCTTCTATAGTCTTTTATTTTACCAAACAACCCAAGGTGCACTGACACATCACTTAGACAGACCTAACCACTCACCCAAAGCATGCAAGGGTACCAGGTCCCTCTTTTATGGCAACATTGTCAAGAAGTTAGCATGATAAACAAACATATATTCTTGATCCATAATATCCATTCAACAGTAAAACAGAAACAGATCTAGATCATAACCATATGCAAGAGTGAACCAAACAAGAATTAAGATCAGGTTTACAATGCAAGATCCAAAAATAGATATGTTAATAACCATTATCCAACCACAAAGATCCATTATATTAATTACTGTAAAACACATAATCCAAATACATACATAATAGTGTCACCATGATTCATGCATGCACATAAATCAACAGCATAACTCTATTACAGAATATAATTTCTAAACCATGCAAATTAATACATATATATAGGGGTGGGGAATTTCCCATCACCGCCTATGCATCCTCAAAATAGGGTACATGCTAAGAATAGCCATATGCCACTACAAGATAAATAAAAAGCATGCAAGCTCGCTAATAATAGATTATCTAATAATATAAATTGTAGATCTAATCCTATTAATAGCTCAAAACTTTGCATGTCGTCTGATCTACCACTTGTCCAAAATAGCCTTTGTGCGCCATGTACTCAAACCTATTTTTAGCCCATGGTAAACAAAATGGATAAGTCCCGAAGTCATACTTTTCTGGGCACACCCTTTTCTGCTACATCTTCGTGTGCACTTATGCACCCTATGTCTACACGTTCTAACCTTATGCGCCTTCAGTACTTAGGTTGTAATTTATCAACCCAACATTACCCCACACTTGCTTCATTTCCACCCTCGGCAATGGGTAATCATGCCTTATCTCTCAAAAAAAAATATAGACTAAGGAATAAAAGAATGTTCTGTACATAAAGAATGAATAAATACCACAAATAATCTAGGCACCCTACCCTTCTAAAGGTGACATCAACTCAGTATATTCACTTTTGACCTCTACCTCTAACTCGTTTCAATCACTGGGCACCTTATTTTCTTTTTCAAGGATGTCTGCGAGTACTCCTTCCATCTCATCCACAGTCATATTTTAACCTTCATTCTGTAATACCCTAAGGACATTTGTGAGACTCGAGATTGTCCCATCCATCACATCCATTTTTTGCGCTATCTACTTCCCAATCTCCTTTATTCTATCTTTATGAGGGTCTCAGGATGGTGTGAGCGCATCGTGCTTTTCTACTAATAATGTCATCCTCTCCTCACACCCAATTGTTTCATCCTGCTTTGTTGTAAGGGCTACATTCTCCTCTACCATATTCCTATCCTCTTCTTGTATGTTCCACTCATGATTCCATCACAAGTATATTTATAAAATCTATCAGCAAGGGACTTCTTTTCTTCAGGGCATTGCCAAATATTATCTTTTGGCCTATCGGGAACTCCAATCTCTACAAACACAATTGATAAAAGGATAGAACCAAAACTTATCTTATCTCCTTGGTGCACTTCTGCGATGATGATTTCAACAATAAAGGCCAAAAATTTGTAAATGACTCCCTTTGTCATCTTCTTAGTAATGTGCAACCATATTTTGTTCACTTATGACGAAGGATCTTGATTATTCATCTTGGTGAGGAGGTGTATTGCTACATGAATGACAAGGTATTTCTCCAACTTACAAATATCCATTCCACGCCCTCTCTTCGCATAAGATAGTGCTTTCCTGGTTGCTTCTACCCCCTCATCATCACTAAGATCACTACTAATTTTTGTGCCTGAGCTTCTCAACCCTGTCAATATCCTAATCAGGGGTGCGGTAAGTCTCATTTGCCACCCACAAAAATAAAATAAGTCCTCATGGACTCGGGTCATTAGCCATTGGTAAAAGGTTTTTTGGCTTTCCAAAGTATGGGAGGTCATAGAGATGTAAAACTCCCACTTTTGATAGCATTTTCTCACTTGCATCGCCATAAATGGCCATGTCATTTTCTATTCGTAGTGTTGTTTTTACAGCCAATAACTTTTCCAATTCATCCTTGTTATCCTTAGTCATATGATTGTAGTCACTCACTTTTCTCTTCTTGATGTGAGACTCCCAATCATGGCCCATAAACACACCTTCTGGATACTCCATCTCCGAAAATTGACTTTCGTGGGTGTCTTCAACCTCTATTTCTACTTCCTACCCCTCATAGTTGCTCCAGGTGCTCACTAGGTGTCATAGTGATGATAAAAGAGTGCTCTTGCAGTCGATTCAAGCTCTACAACTCTAACTTGCATGCCCTAGCTCTAAATTTACATGCCCTAGCTTTTCTTTAAACCCTAACTCACGGATTTTCTTCTCTCCATGCCTTTTTTTGCTCAAAAACTCACTCCAATGGAGCGCTAATCAATCCCATGCATAAATTTGTTTGTTTTGATCTCCATCACATCATTCTCACACTTTCTCTACATAAGTTTCTCTTCAACGCACTTGATAACTTCACAATGCAAGGTGAAAATAATATCGGAATCCTGCCTTTTATAGCATTTTCCACATTTATTTCTCTCTACCTACCATCATACTCAGCATTAAATGGTGTTTCTTTTCTTTTGTGTGCTAATTTTTCCGTGCCCCATTCATAACCTTTGTGCGCGCTTACTACTCCTTGGCCACAGACCTCCTCACGTTACATTGTGCGTCCATTCATCCACTCATGATCTTTATTTAAGAATAATTTTCCTTTATCTGCACCCTTACTTCAAGCACCTACAAAGTATTTCCCTATGCATACCCATTTTCTAGAGACGATTCAAACTTGACCAATATCCTATATATGCTTCACCCCACACTAAAAGTATGTGCAGTCTTCTACATATGAATTCAATAGATAGTAATCAGCTTCTGGCACGCAAGCGTGCTTCTTACACAAAACACTGAACTAAACTGACAAAACACAACAACAATGAAAGGAAACACATATAAATAAAATGCATTAAGGGAAATCTAATCTAATGGCAACACTTCCCTATTACAAACACCAAGAAAACTTATTTATAATAGGGCTTCAACCTACTCCGGTTGAAATAACTGGGCAAGCATGTCCCATCCGGCGCTTGTAACTGGAAAGTGCATGAATCAAATATGTAAGTCACAACATACGTTCCCAGCCAATACACTTAGAACTTTCCAGGGTGGCACAAAAAAATTGAATCATACAGAAGAACCATCTGTCCAACTTCAATCTTTTTATCCTTAATATGCCTATCATGTCATGCCTTCTTCCTGGACTTTTATGTCTTATGAATCCAATGAGAAATGGTGTGCCTTTCCTCTAATTACATCAATGTATCAATACATTTTTCAGGTGCTTTTTCATCATCCAAACCTCCTATGTGCAAAATACATAGAGAAGATAACATAAATTCCATGGGTAGAATGACCTTTGTACCAAACACCAATTGAAAGGGTTTGGCTTTGTTCAATATTTTATAAGTTTTCATGTATGCCTAAAGTACAGCAGATACTTTTCATCCCAATCCTTCCTTCTAACATCATAAATCTTTGTCAATGTATGGCCCAATATCTTGTTGAAAGCTTTAGCAATGCCATTTTCTTGTGGGTGGTAGAGTGCTATTTTGTGATGCGCCACCATAAACTTAGCCAATAATATCTTGATAGTCTCATTAATAAAATGAGTTCACCTATCACTTGTTAGACTTAGTGGACATTCATACCTGCTAATTATGTTCTCTCATAGAAACCTTGTTGTCGTAGCTACCATGAAATCCTTCATAGGAATTGCTTCTACCCACCTTGTAAGATAATTTTTATATGTTATAATGTAGCGTGACCTAATCATGTGTGCGGGTGGGGAAATAGGACCCACAAATTCAATTTCCTACTTTTCAAAAGTTTTTGCACTAGTAATAGGCCTCAAAGGCATTTCATCCCTATGCCCAAGATTTCCAAGGAGCTGACAATGATCACATGCCCTGGCATACTCTTTACAATCCTTATTTAGTGTTTCCCACTACAAACTAGCCATCAAAATATTGCGCTTAGTGGCATCCCCAACATAATTTCCACCTGCAATCCCACCATGAGCTTCCTCCATAATGGCTTCAAAAGTGCTCACCCAAAGCATGCAAGGGTACCAGGTCCCTCTTTTATGGTAGCTTTGTTAAGGAGTTAGCATGATAAACACACATATATTTGATATCAATAATATCCATTCAATAGTAAAGCATAAATATATCTAGATCACAACCATATGCAAGATTGAAATAAACAAGAACCAAGATCAGATTTACAATACAAGATCTAGAAACAGATATGTCAATAACCATTATCCAACCACAAAGATCCATTGTATTAAAAACTATAAAACACAGAATCCAAATACATACATAATAGTGTTACCATGAGTCATGCGCTCACATAAACCAACAACATAACTCTATCACATAACATACTCTCTAAACTATGCAAATTAATACATATATAGGGGTGGGTACTTTCCCTTCACCGCTTATGTATCCTCAAAATAGGCTACATGCTAAGAATAGTCATGTGCCGCTACAATATAAATACAAAATCTTGTAAGCTCACTAATAATAGATTATCTAATCATATAAACTACAAATCTAATCATATTAATAGCCCAAAACTATGCATGTCATTTGATCTTCCACTTTTCCAAAATAGCCTTTGTATGCCCTATAATCAAACCTATTTTTAGCCTGTGGTAAAGAAAATGGATAATTACCGAAGTCATACTTTCTCGGGCACACCCTTTTCTTCTACATCTCTACACACACCTACATGTCCTATGTCTGCATGCCCTAACCTTATGTGCCTTCAATACTTAGGTTGTAATTTATTAGCCCAACATCTTTTTAGCCCTTAGCCCTTGGTCACATGGGATTTAATCCCTTGGTTGTTCCCAATCCAAGGGGACTTAACTTTTCTTCATAAAGTTTGGGCAAACTTTTACAACCCAAATTTTTAAAGAAAAGTGAATATTATTTTTTGCGAGCAAGAACTTTCAAACTTCCAAAAATTTCAACTAATAGATCCATTTTAGGCATCATTTTTTTAAGTGTGAGTTTTTTCAAGCTCTACGCATTGGTAATGTTTTTATGCCTTGTAAATTTATCACCTCTATAGTTTTAAAGGGGTTGTATATTCAATTCTTTTCATCACACGTAGTTCAACATACAACCACTTGTTACAATGGATCAATCTCTTGTTCCACTGCTTACACCATTGAACTATCAAAAGAGGAAAGTAAAAATACAAATCCTCTTGAGTAAAGGCTTACATCAGATCACCATGGGTACATAAACAAAACCGACACTAGATGTAGAGAAGGTGAAGTTGTACAACAAAAGTGATAAATCCAACGGTGTATTATGCATGTCCATGTCTCCTGACTTACTCTTTCATATTGAATTTGCATATACTCCTAACTATGTGTGGACCACTTTGGAAGGAATCTTTAGGAATCATAACATATTTAGAGGTCACGAGTTAGAGAATAAGCTCATCAGCTTGAGCCTAGGTAAATTAGACATGATAGTGGACTTCTTCACCAAATTCAAATCACTCAGAGTGCATTTGAAACTGTGCAACATAAACAAAATAGATGAGAAATTGGTTCTTTCCATCCTTTCCAAATTGGGTTCCAACTATTCAGTCTTCATTTCCACATTTCACACCTCCAAGAGTGTCATGGGAGCCACATGGACAATGCCTTCCTTGGAAATTTTAATTTTTGACTTAACTTGGGAGTAAGACACACTTATTAAAATGGGTGCATTGAAATCCTCTAAACCACATGCTCTACTTGTTACACATGAGAAACAGAAATATTCAAATAAAGATAAGAAACATAATAACAAGGATCATGAGAAAAAGAAGGATCAAAATGATCCCATATCTAAATCAAACTATGGAACTTCCTCTTCTAATGTTAATTCCAAGAAAGAGAGAATCAAATGTGGGTATTGCATAGGAAATCATGAAGAAATAAAATATGTGAAGAAGCAAATTGACCACCTCATGATTATTCTTGATAATAACAACATAGGTGTCCCTAAGTCTATCAAACAATCTTCATTAACCCATGAATTCTCCAAGGAAAATGACCATGGAAAAGATAAAGATAAAGAATCAAGAAAGGAGAAAACAAAGGGGATAACTCTAGTTACAGTTGTACCACTAAATCGCACATGGATAATTGATTTTGGTGCATCACATCATATATCCTCTTCAAACATGGAATTCACTTCCTTGGAGCCATGATGTGACACGTCTTCTATACAATTGGGTGACAACTCTTCTGCACAGGTTTTTAGGAGAGGGTATGTTGAAGTGAGTGTAGGAATATTCAACGATGTTCTTAATATTCCCTCATTATCAACTAATCTCCTATTAGTCTACCAGATTACCCACCTTGGTCATGGCATGCGTGTTGAGTTCGCCTTAGATTAGTGTATGTCAGAGAATTGCACAATGACACTATCATTACATTGGGTGTAGTCAATCATCAGACTTGGCTATATTCCTTCTCTCACTTTGTCCCTCCAAATTATTCATCAAATCCACCTGTAATTGATGGAATTTTAGATCCTAAGCACAATTCTAATGAGAGGACTTCTCTTTTGGAACATATGACTACAATACTGATGGGGACCCAACTCTGTCATCTCCTTGTCACCTTCCAAATCTTGAGGAGTTATTTCTTGATCCACCTACTTCTTATCCACTGTTGGCTTTTCAGTAAGTAGGCACCTTGATTAAAGACTCATTAGATATTGGGAAGTCTTGTACATAGTTGTAGGGCCTTCCATGTTCCTTTTTTTTGTTTCTTTAGAGACACCATCCCTTCATGCAATAGTTGGATCTTCTACTTTGTAAGAGGAGTAGAGTTCCTTGTCTAGGAACCACACCTTGGATAAATACCCATTAGCCACTTGGAGGACTCATTTACTTTTCCATGGTGATCCAATCTTCATTATTTCTAATTATTATCCGTGTAACTCTCAAAAAATATATATATCAATGTTGTCTCAAAAGGCCTTGTGATCCAAAAATTAGTGATGTTATGTCTTGGAACATAATTCCAAGATTTGGAAAATCTGACACACTCTTCGCTGCTCCTCCTTATGATCCAAATTCACTTCAGGAGGCATTTACTAGATACAAGATGGTTGCATGTTGTTTCAGCTTCAAGTGGAGCTTTCTAGTCCTACCTTCTTTTCCTTTATCTCTTTTGGGGAGTAGTTTTTCCCAATGGGTTTTCTCCTTTTCTCTACTTTATGTGAGATTTACTTTTTATGTGGGTACCTCATCAGACCTTTGTTTTAGGGACCCACCTTTTCTACACATCTAAGCTACACTTAAGGGGGTATTGGTGTAGGATTTTCTCACTATGTGGTTTTACCTACATGGTGTAATTATCTTGCTTAGGTTAATCATATGTTATTAGGGGAATGCACTTTAAGTCATTTTATAATTGTGAGTTGAGTTGGTTACCTTTTTGGGGTGACCTTATTTCTCACTATATAATGTAACCTCCTATGCATATTTTGGCTAATTAGATTATGCATGAATGAATGAAATTTTTTTTCTTCCCTTGAGTGTTTTTGGATCTCACAACTCCACATAGATTTCTGCTTTGTGCATTTGATCCTATCCAATCCTTATCCTCGATTTTGGAACACTTCGATAGTATTTTTATATGTTATGTCCATATTAAAATAATATTGGGTTGATCAGTAAAGATAAGGGTGTTATAATGACACGAAGACACACACTCTCTCATTCAAAAACACCAACAAGACTCGAGCATGTCAAAAAATATATATGGAATGGAGATGCCTTATGATACAAGGATAGATTGTACTTATGCAAAAACTACTTTAAAATCTAGGCTTTTTTGAGATACACACTTCTCCATTGGGTGTGGCCATTGTAGGTTCATGAATACTTATAATCGAATAAAGTTGTGATTTCTTTTGGAAAGGGTTGGGAGGGGTTTGTCCCAAAAAATGTGGAAGAATGATTAGTTTTTTAGCATAACAAAATAGAAACTATTAAGATTTAATGTCTCCTATAACCTCTATTTATTCCTAGTGAGTGTTGGGAGGAGGTTTCCATGAATTTCTTCATGGGATTTCCAAAATATATAGGGAAAAGGTGTAATCATGGTGATTGTAGATAGTTACACTAGATGTGCTAATTTTTTGTTCTTTGTCACATCCTTTTATAACAAGTATAGTAGCAATATATTTTACGAATACCATTCAAAAGCTATGTTGTACACCCAAGATTATAGTTAGTGATCATGACCTTACATTTACTAGTAATTTGTGGACTAATTTTTTTGCATATCTCAATTGGCTTGTGGCTCATCTTACCATCCCCAATCGGATGGGGAAACTAAGGTAGTAAACATATGTTTGGAGGGGGTATCTTTGATGCTTTTCATTAGATAAACAGGAGTGATGGGTTTTAGTGGATGCCATTTACAGAATGGTGATATAACACTTCACTTCACACCTCATCCCAAAATCTCTCCATTATGGTATTGTATGGGTACTAGGAACCATCGCTCCACCTCCACCTTGAGGGTTAAGCCTAAAGGGAGAGCAATAAAGAACACATTCGACACCAATAAGAGGTATTCTCTAGCCTTAAAGAGAATTTTGCAATGGCACATAACTGCATGAAGCAAAAAGACGAATAGGATACTAATGAACAATATTGTGCAGTTAAATACTTTATTTTTTTTGTGATTGTAGCCATATAAGAAAACTCTCCTTGGAATACTAGAAAAAGGATAACAAAATTTCACCTAATTGTTATGGTCCTTATCAAGTGTTGTAAATAATTGGTAGTGTGGCATATAGATTTGAGCTCCCTCAATCAACTAAAATGCATCCAACCTTCTATGTTTCTTGCTTGAAGAAGGCCATTGGAAAAAGAGGTGTCAATTGAGTTAGTATTACTTGAGCTTGATGAAGACAGATAAATCATCTTAGATCCTAAAGGAATAATTGTGACATACACAGAGGTTGAGGATAAAGGGCATTACCAAGTATTTGATCAAGTGGAAGAATTTGCATAATGGAGATGCCACATGAGAAGATGCAGCATTCATGTAACAACATCTACGATACTTCTCAACATTGGGGACAATGTTGCTTTCAAACAAGAGGGAAATGTTATGCTCTTGATCCGGTGTCATATATTGGGATATGTATGGACGGACATGTGGCTAACATTATCTCTTATTATGTCATATCTCATTTATTTATGCTTTCATATGCTTAGCAGGTTAGCCTAGGTGGTTTGCATAATATAACAGGGTATATATAGGAGTTGTAACTCATAAATAAGCATCATATTGAGCACTTGAGTATTATAATATGGTTTGGAGGTTTTTCCCTCGAAGTGGGTAAGTCATTATACTTGCATATTATGATCTTATCTCTCTACTTTGATGGTTTATTATTGTTCATATTCAAATCTATCAACTAATTTCATTTCATCCCAAATGCATGAGCACACTTGTTACCCTTTGGAACTTCTCAGTACTCCACTATGGAGACCAACCAATCTCTCTTTCCTTTCAACTTTCAACTCACTATCATTCTATTACAAACTTCAAATAATTCTCAACAAATGGCGAGGGAACAATTTCTCAAGTAAGTCCTTATTTGTATTACTTTTGTACGTACACACGTGCACATAACAAAGAAGGGCATTATATAGATGCCTTATTTTTGTAAAAAACTCGTTAATTGACATGTTTTAATTAACTTTTAGTCCAAGTGTTGTTTGACTTTTGACTTTCCCTTTTGTATTTTGTGATTTTTTCCACTTTTTGGTTTTGTTTTCCCTTTTGTCAACTCTTTATTAATTCTACTCTTTAATCTAATTTTTCAATTCTTCCTTGTTTTACTAGAGTTCTGGTCTTTTTTCCAAAATTGTACTTGTACGACTATGGGTTCTATCATTTTGGGCCCTTCTCGGTTTTTTTGTTCTTTTTGTTTGCTTTCCCACTTATTTTATGTTGGATTGCAGGTCATAATTTGAATTTGTGAAGTTTACAAATACACGAGTGCATTAGTGCATCTACGAAAATGAAGAATTTATCAATAGATATCAGTTGCATTCATTATAAGAGTGATATTGAAGTTGTATCCTTTTAAGAAGAATTTAATTATTTTTGAAATCTCTCCTTGAGAAAAGGATAAATCAAACATTTAGAGAGCATCTAACATTTAGTAATTGATGCATATGTTTTGAATGTTAAAGAGTTACATCCTTTTGAAGGAATGAGGGTTGCTGACACTTGCATACACTAGACTGCCTTATGACTTGCATTCCATGTTGATTTTGAGATCTTTTCTTCATTGGGGGCTTGATTTAAAGACAATATCTCAAATCTAAAAGCCATGTTTTATCATTTTTACAAGTGTTTGATACATGCATATGGTTGCAAGGAAGGAGAAATTTTCTCAATGAATCACAACTAATTCTAAATAATGTGAACAAGGCTTATGGAGCACACAACTAGAGGATTATATTTGTAATTGTACGAGTGGGCTATTTTTACATCCCTACACTTTTGTCATGGCCAAAAGCATACTTGTATGGCTATGGTCAATGGCGCTTTCTAGGTATTTTCTACCTTGGTATCTAGACATATCTTCCACTTTTTATTGCTAATGACTATCTTCAAATTAGCAACAAAATTGAGTATTATCCTAAGATCCCTAATTATGTTTTCCTTTTAAGCACTTCAATTATTTTTAGTATTTGCATAGACTTGTTTATGGTCTTAGAATATGCAAATTGTTTAAGTCATTATATTTGATATATTGTGTTATATTGGCTAGGCCTAATTACACCCTAAATCATGGTTGTTATAAGACATTTCTTAATACAAACTAATTTCCATAGTGCACCTTGAGCTACTTTATGATATATTGTTCAAAGAATTTTACAACCACATTAATCTTTTGAACTCCACTTACAAGTACACATGCCTTTCTCAACCCCACTAAAATTATACTACTACATATATCTTACATAGATATATTTGAAAGACACCGAAAAATATTAATGTCATGACACTTATCTTGGATTTTTCACATACATCATTGATTAATAAATTTAGATTTACCTTCTTCGTAAATTACCCCATTGGCTAGTGGCTAATGACATGAAAAATATTTCGATGAAAATAAGAGGTTCCAAACTCTATCATATGGCCAAGATATTATATTTTTTGATTGACTTCTCCAAGCAAAAAGGAAAACCTTGTGAGTTAAATTGGACATCAATTTTAAGGTTGAATTTCCTAAGTGATAGTCAAATAAACATCAAATTTAAGGGCTGAACATTAATTGTTAAGACCTTGATATAACAATCCACCAACACCCCCTAGCTTCCATTATAAGACGCCTATTAGGATAACTAGTACAAATATATTTTAAAACGTCTATCTATAATACACCGAGAGATATGAAATCTCAATACCCTTATTTGGATTTTTTACATACTACATTGATTTTATAACTCCATTACCTTCTCAATGTGTTCTACATTAATTGGAGACATGTAATGTCAATCTAGCTGCAACTTGAACTTGGTAAAAAAAAATATGTGTAAGACAAAAAAAGGCTCCAAACTCTCATCATATAGCCCATACATTACAATGTTTTTTGTTTGACTTCTTTAAACAAAAAGAAAAAAACTTCAAAATGACATGTAAGTGTTAAATTTCAGTCGATAGACAATAGTCAATAATTTTAAGATAAAAAATTAATCATTAATAACTCATAAACATTAGTACACAAACATCATCCAACATGCCCCAGTACATAATTATAAAAATAGCTAAACAAAATAATTCACAATTCGGTGGTCCAAAAGAGAAGTATAATGGTCCATTTTCCAATAACCTTAAAACAAAACTCGCGATTTAAAAGGATAAGCATAAAATACACCCAACTAGTTACAATAGAAATAAAAGTCAAATGTTTAGGTGCATGTAAATTGAAGTGAAGGAAGGAGGTTATAAAATACCATTTGTGGCGAAATAGACAAAAGTGGAGTGAATTAATAATTTACACGTACCATTCAAATGTTGTGAAAATAAATGATTATTAGTGGGACAAGTGGGTCCTCACAGCCACGGTTACAAGCGGCCCTCTATGAGGCGGAGTTGTTTGAACTTGGTACCCCTTACTATTCACCACCACTCCATTCTCCTCGTTAATACGTCTTAACCTCCCTTTGCTCAGATGATGTTCGCACAGAGAATACCCTGCCAGAGTCAGCTCGGGGACACCTCCACCCCCTTCCATTCCTTCTCCTGCACTGTGAACCTTTTCGACTCGGGACACACACGATCTGCTGCTTCCTTTCCGCATTGCCACACCAGCTCCTTTTCCTCTTTGCATGTCCCATCGACACTAGCGACTTTTCCAGCAGCCCTAATTTTGGCACATCCCACAATCGACGACCTCGGCCTTGCTTGGAGTTGGGCTGTCTTCCTTCACGCACGCCCCTTTTGCATTTTTATTCAACTATTTCAGAATAACTTCGGAGCAGTATTGCAATGCAATGGGCTTTAAAAACAGACACGGGATCAGATAAATACCTTCACTTGTAAGGAGTCGCATTTTATCCTCTCGAATTCTGCCACACAGAAATCCACAAGTAAATATCGAAAACGGTTGGCCGTGTGCTTGGATTGAATTGAAATATGAAGAAATAGGAAAAATGGGCACCTCAGAATCCCGTTGGATCTGTAATTGGGCTTCTGTTTCTCGTCTTCACGGCCCGCCTGCACAAAACAAACACCAAGTCCAAAAGCCTTTTTTTTAGTGCAACAGAAACTCATAAATTACTATTTCTGAAACTGCCCAACAACAAAGACTCCTCTTTTCCCGACTGGATCGAAAGAGAACAAGTACAAACTTGATATTAATCGTCGTCCAAGATTACCACTGCATATTTAGTGCCACCCGCTTGCGTAGTGCCATGTTTGTCCAGTTCTTCTGCACATAGCTTATTATTTCCCATATTAGGGACTAATGCCCTCATTTTGCATTTAAAATCGTTCGAAACCTCAACGCCCAACATCGTGTATTCCCGTTCTTTATTGACTGAAATTTCTTCATGCCCACATGTTTAGACTGATCAATTTCTTCAGACCCACATGTTTAGACTGAAATTCGTCGATACGTGAGGGTAGCCGAGCATAGAAGCCGCGGGATGGGAGGGTTTAAACAGCGCCGAGATTTTATCGTCTGGTGCACCAATCGTGTGGAAATTCAAAGCAAAAACCCAGTTGGGCTACCACCTTTAATTTCTGTAAATGTGGCGCGCAATCAATAAATCTTTCCCAATTCCTTAAACCAAGACGACGCCATCGCCGACTTCGAATCTGTTCGAATGGGAGAATAATTTTCCAGCCTCAAGTATTGTGGGCATGTGAAAGCATACCACTTACTGCGAATAAACTCAATGATGCTGTACAGATTTCTTTTGCCACACCTCCTGCATGCGCCTCGAGGCGCCAAAAACATGATGCCTTCTTCCTCCTGCAAATCCAACGACCCAAAACTCCTCCCATCGACGCTCCAAACATTTCGGAGTTCAAACATTGCGGCAAGGGTATTGACAAGAATAGCACTAGAGGGGCAACATTGTGTAGCAATGTCGCGGCACAGGAACACTATAAAATTTGTTTACAAAAACGGAATCCAGGAAAATAAAGAGAAAGGCAAGATCTGAAGCTAATTACCTGGACCGCGTCTGTGTGCGCGTTGCATCCGAGCAACACATTCCTCCAGTTGTGCGCAGGACGCGTGTGAATCTCCGGCATTCTAGGGCACCGTGTGCGGCAAGGTCAGCCTCAGGCGCTACCACTGGAAAAACAAAATCCTTTTTTTTCTTGATGAGTCATGATCTGAGGACCGAAGCGGCGCTCTGGTTTGTCCTTTGGAGAAGACGATAACACGGCAATAGAGGGCTTCCGGATCCTCATGGATTCACCTGCTCCTCTTCTCCTGATTTACTCCCTGTATCTGTGTGAGAGGTATTTTACCCGATAAACTTCCCTTTCCCGGTGCCTTTTTTTTTCTTCCCGTTTCTTCAGCCTCACACGCGATTACCTTGAATAACATCGCACAGATAAACAAACCACGATACTTTTAACACGCAAATCCTTCCCTTTCTCTTCGTAATTTCGCGAGGACATCCCACGTGTGAAAGGGCCCGGGGCGACCGTCGATAGCCGGTTACCTCCGGGGAAATAAATTGGAAATTCTATCCGGCTCTGCTGGCAGCGCACCGGTAACAGCCTGTGAGCATTTCCTTTTCATAAAACCTATCGCCGTATAGAAGACAATGCGCGCTGCGCAACGTAGTTTCGCAATGAAACACGATTGGTTGCGGATGCCACGTGCCAACTGCCAAATTGCCTATGCTTCGAAACCCCTTTTACATAGGTAATTAGCTTTCACACGCTTGTAAACCAATAATATGAATTATGTATCACTAGGCGTTCGTTTTATAAGTATTTTAGAAGAAATATATTGTTAATTGGGGTAGGTGCCATGTTGGAACGTGTGTTTCAAAAATTCCTACCTCGTCAAGAGAGAGGTCGTGTGGTTGGGAACTCTAAATATTAATTTTGAGGACCGTATATGTATGCTTTTAAAAAATACGCTTCAAATGTTTTAAAAAATTCATTAATGGGAATAGGGAATTTTGTGTGTGGATTGTCAAAACTCGTTAAATATTGCAATAATATATATTTAGTGTCTAAAAGATTACAAGTCTTTGACACATTGTTTTTTTTTAAATTATATTTTTCGTATATATATATATATATATATATATATATATTATATATATATAACAAGTCTTTGACACAATTGTTTTTTTTTTAAATTATGTTTTTCGTGTATAAAAAAAAAACAATATGTCAAAGACTTGTAATCTTTTAGACACTAAATATATATTATTGTATTAGTATTTTTTTTAATGGTTTTCTCTATCATTTTTAGAGTTTTTTTTTTTTTTTGTTTTAATATTTTTGTTATAATTATAACAATATGATTGGTTTTTTTATAATTTTATTGACAGTACTAATTATTTTTTATGTCATTTTTACTAATGTTTTGAGTTCCTCAAGATTCTTGGTTTGTGTGTATGGATTCTTCTCACTTGTTGTGTGTCAACATGTACACCAATAAAATGATATTTTGAATACAATAAGTCTCTACTTGTGTAAATGCATTAATGTATACAATAATCATTTATTAAAGTTGTATAAGCTATGAACTCATTTATTATAAAATTTATGACAAGCATCCATGTCCATGAGCAATCTTGTTTCAACAAAAATATGGGATGGTGTTTTGCAGTGAATGGGTCAATATTCTCTCAATGTTTTAATACTAGCAATCACATGTCTACAATGCAATGTGAACGTCGAACGGCATATGTTATTTGATTTAGAGAGATAGTTATTACTTTTGTTATTGATGTTAATAACGGGTGTGATTGATTTTGTAAGTGTAGGAAAGGCATTACATTTAAAGGTTTTATCTCTTGTTGAGTTGGGGAGCTTAATTGCTTCACATTAGCATGTTTTATCAACTTGCTGGAATACACGATAACTGACGTCGGTCGATAGACCGACGTCGGTCACCTGGGGACCGACATCGGTCAAAGCAAGTATGAACCGGTATCGGTTAGGGGTAACTGACATCAGTTACTTGTGTGTGATTGTTTTATTTAACTCACGGGAATCAGATCTAACCTTTGATATAAAAATGATATAATGATTGTAATTGCATAGCTAAAGTGCACTGAGTTCGTATATGCATATATAAGCTAGAAAGCTAGGGCTAGTGAGTGGGAATTCATTAATAATCGGGAGAATTGTAAGAGAGAATTCTTGGAGAGAGAAAAGAGAAGCTTGTGAGGAAGAAAGTATTGTACATCCAAGAGGTGTGGAAGATTGCAAATCTTCATTGTATATCCTCTGTTAAAGCTTTGAATAATATATTGGTTGTTTCTTGGTGGATGTAGCCCTCACTAGGTGAACCACATTATATCTTGTGTATTGTTTCTTCTTGTTTATTTCCATATTTATTGCTTGTATGCTTAGATCTGAATATGTGTCTATACAATTGGTGTGATTAACCCCAAAAATTGGTATTAGAGCTTTTCTGTTTGAGGGTTTTTTGTGTTGACATATTTACTCACAGAGGGATTTCTGATTGAGTGGGAGCTCCAACAATGACAGAAGATGGAAAATACAGAGTTGAGAAATTTGACGGCCATAACTATCAATTATGGAAGATGCAAGAGGAAGATTATCTATATAAAAAAGATCTATATTTACCGTTGGATGAAAAGGCAAGACCTACAAAGATGACTGATGAAGAATGGAAATTTTTTGACATAAAGGCTTTGGGATCTATAAGATTGAATCTGGCAACATATGTAGCTTTGAATATTACCGAAGCAGCAACCACAGTAGAGTTGATGAAATCTTTAGCTAATTTATATGAAAAACCTAGTGCTTCAAATAGGATTTATTTGATGAAGAAATTATTTAATTCTAAGATGCAAGAAGGTGAATCTGCATCAATTCATTTGAATTATTTCCGTTTTATTGTAAATCAATTAAAATCGATTAATATCTTGTTTTATGATGAAGTGAAAACACTTTTATTCTTATGCTCTTTGCCAAATAGTTGGGATAACTTGGTAATGGTTATTAGTAATACAATGTCTACTACTAATATTCTAAATTTTGATGATGTGGTTAGTATAATCCTAAATGAAGAAATACATAGGAAAAGTATATGAGAATTATCATTTGGTAATGCTTTGAATGTAGAAAGTAGGGGAAAGCAGAAGGAGAGATCCAAGAGCAAGAATAATGGGAAATCAAAGTCTAAGAATGACAGATCTAAATCCAAAGCTAAAGGAATAACTTGTTAGAACTATGGAAGGAAAGGACATATAAAGAAGGATTGTTGATTCAAGGAAAACAAAGAGAATGTACTAGAGAAAGGTAAAGAGGCAAATGTTGCATCTTCTAAGATAATGCAATATGCCCTTATTCTCTCCTTGGATAATAAAATTGAATCATGTGCTTTAGATTCAGGAGCTTCTTTCCATGCTACCCCTAATAAGGGTTATTTCAGAAATTATGTCCAGGGTAATTTTGGGCATGTTTATTTAGGAGATGATGAACCATGTAATATTATTGGTAAATGAGAAGTTCATTTAAAATTGTAGGATGGAAATACATGGATATTGAAAGATGTGAGGCATGTGTCAAGCTTTAGGAGAAATCTTATTTCTGCAGGACAACTAGGTGAATTTGGTTGCATGGTTACATTCACAGCGACTCTTAGAAGGTTAACAAGGGATATCTTATTGTAGTAAGAGACAAAAAGGTCAGAATATTGTATTTGTCTACATGTATTGCTAATTACTTTTATATGTTGTCTACTTCATATTCAGATGCAAGCATGTGACATAATTGGCTAGGCCATATGAGTCAAAAAGGAATGCACATCTTAAAGGCTAAGGGTAAGTTATCAAATTTGAAAGATGTAGATCTTAATTTTTGTGAGCATTGTATATGTGGAAAGTAACAGAGAGTGAGCTTTCTCAAATTTTGGGCAAAAAGGAAGGAGTAAAGGGTAAGTGCAGTAAGTTGGGGGCCAAAAATTGGACATGAAAACCTGAAATTCACGTACCGTGATCATGCTTTTTAAACCCGTGATAGCGGTTCTCCCACAATCACAGGTTATTTTCCATAGGTTTGGGAATTTTTGAACCTAAAACCATGATCACAGTTTATAAACCGCAATCGCGGTTTATAGACCGCGATCACTATTGATCACGGTTTGTAAACCACGATTACGGTCCTCTGAGAAAAAAATAACATACCTGCAACTCCTCATTTTCCCCCATTTCCCCTTGCAAACCTTGATTTCTCCTCCACTGTTGGCACTTGCACTTTGAATACCCCCTGAAAATTGCTCTTCTAATTTCTGGATTGCAAAATTTTCAATAATGCTGCCAAGACGAAGAGGTAAGCCCTCAATTTTAATCAAATTTCTTACATTTTAGGTTTTTTTTTGTGATTTTCACGAGTTTTTGAATTTTTCATTTATGTATACAATTTCTTTATTTTGTTAGTTGTTCGGTAAGCTCGTAATACTCCAAACCATCCAAATATTCCTCAAAACCCTCCAAACATTCCTCAAAACTCTCCTTTGAACATAGTGTTATCTAATTTGGCACACATTACAAAATTGGACAACGGGGGGTCCCATTACAATCAAATTACGACATTGGTCCAGGGACTCACGTTCAGTCATCGCGAAGATAACACGATTAAAATAATTAATAATTTGCATAGGTGAGCTCACCTAGCATTGAACGAGGTTGAATTGAGCTCAACTCGGTGATAACTCAGTGTTAGCTCGGTTGAGAACTCAGTCATTTATCATTGGAGCTCAACTCAACGGGTCGGCCGAGCCCAATATTGAAAAGAGTCGGTCGAGTCAAGAAAATATGGGAAAGTTTCCAAAAATTGAAAGAGGTTACAAAATAAGCCAAGTGCCATCAAGAATTTTTTTTAGCTCAGTGATCTGGCCAGGTTAGGCAGGCATTAAGTTAAAATGGGAGCTCGATTCAAGAAAGTGAGCTCAATATCGAGCCATAATAGTTAAAGCATCAGTGGCATATTGACAAGTCTTAGTGGAGCAACTCAGGTGTCATGGTGAGTTTGGGTTATACACAAAGGGGACTGGCTCAAAGTTGAGCGAGTTGTTTGACCAAGGCGGGATTTGGTCATATTTCATGAGAAGTGTTTGTTTCCCTGGTCGCAGAGCTTGGTAAGCATGTAGGGCTCGAGTCAGGTTGCAAATTTTGACGAGCTAGTGGAGAATGATGAGGTTCAAGCCATAGTGAGGATTGTGGAGACTGAAAACCAAATTTCTGAGCTTCAAAATAACATAGCTCATGTGGTATTTTGAGGGGCCTACGGCCATGGTGGAAATGTCAAGATGGCAAGCCAAGCCAACAACTCCACCAGGGGATATTCGAGTGAGCATGCCTAAGTGGGGAGAATACAATGGCAATCTGTCGTGAGAATTCCGTGCAACAAGGAGTGGTCTGAGTCGTTGTGTGAGTCACCAAGGGAATTAAAGTAGTGGTTTTCGAATTGGGTAGTGAGTCATCCACTGGGAGATGAGCAAGGATGATGGAGAGATGAGCAATACGACAATGGTTGAAGATGGGTCAATATTGGCTAAAGTATTGAGTTGCAAGCTCATAAGATTGAGTGATGCACATGAATCACAGAATGAGTTTCTTGATGTCAATGCACAAGGAAAATCTTGGCGATGTGTTCAGAGGAAGAATCTCAACTACCTGAGTTGAACATGCACATGACAGAGTTTAAAAGAAACAAGCCCAGTATCCTAGCACTTGCAAAGGTCAGGAGGTAGAATCATGGTGAGTGACTCGTCGATCGACGTGGAGAAAACAACGAGCTCAACCATGGGAGACATATCTTGGTGTGGTTTCAGGAGGAGCTCATCCAATTTGAGCGAGTGATGGAGCCAAAGCTAGTCTGAGAAGCTCATGATGGAGTTCAGGATGGAACTAGGTTTGGTAGAGCTCGCCGAATAAAGGAAGCTCACTCGGTCAACTCGTGGGTGGAGAGCTCGGTTGCATGCAGTGATGATCTCATGCTGAGGAGATTGAACCAAAATCCATGAATGCCCACAGAACTCACCTCTCAAGTGATGCATGATAGGGCTTGGTGGTGAGAGAGTCATTTCGGGAAAGAGCTCCAAGAGGAAGAAGCTCGATCGGAGGCCGAAAAACTCAGTGTAAATTGAGCTCAATACAGAGGTGGAACTTGACGGATGAGCAAGGGAGTTCTGCACTTAGTAATGGCTTGGCCTTCACCTCTGCCTCGACGATGAGTAACTCATGGAGTAACTTGATGTTGAACTCTTGAAAGTCAATGCACATGGGAAGGGGAGCTCACCAAGGACCAAACGGGTTAGCGGTGTGCTCAACACTAGGCAAGTCGGTAATGAGCTCAAGGTGATTATGTGGAGAGTTTGGTGAAGATGGTGGATCAATTTGGCATTGAGATCATTACAAAGTTGGGAGCTTGTCAAGGCAAGGAACTCGCTCATGGCGGTGGAGAATACGACATGCTCGAGTCAGGGATGTAGAACTCGTGAGGGAGCTCAATGAGGCATTTGAGTATGAGATCAGTGGCTTCTATGGCACTGATAAGGTGAGTTCACCAAGGTTCACCTAAACATTGAGGAAACTCACCAATATGCCTAAAAGGAGCTAAACTCTCCGAGTTGAGCTATACATTGAGAGATCTCATTAGAAGTGAGCCAACCAAGCCAAGTTAAGACTGATTGGTATTGGAGAGTAGATCATCGAAAAATTGTCTCTGCAAAACTCGACTTGGCATCGCAGTGGAGCTCGGAGAGGACAAGTTTGATTTCCCTCAATGGAGGAGCTCATTGTTTTTGGTAGGGAGTTCTGTCAAAGATATCGTCAGGGGTGGAAAGTTATTCGGTGGTGGAAGCACTTTGGGCTCATAGAGCCAAGTCACGAGCTACACACACGTAGAGGAGGTAGAGACTAGGGCTCGAAGGTAAGCTTGAAATGTAACATATTGTAAGAAGAGTAGAAAAATTCATGTGAGGTAAGGGAACTTGACGGAATACGTAAAGTATCTTGGTCAATGTGTATAGATAAGAGGAGCTTGATTCAGCGCATGGATCTTGGTCACAGCGATGGAGAACCAACACAGTGAATAGGAAAGAGCATGTTGTGACGAGTTGTTAAAGAGGGAGCCCAAATTTTAATACAAGTGAGCGTGCTCAATACCAAATGAGCTCATGCAGAGTCGGCGCTGAGCTCGATTCAAAGTGAGCTCGGCTACGGTGAAGAATGGAGGAGCTCGAGCCCAACTCGGTGAGTTGGCTCGGTGAGCCAACCACTAAGTTGGGCTATTTTTTACTATTTCTCATGAAATCCCATTCAATGCAAACTATTCCTAAGGGGGGCCCACCAAAAATAGTAATTAAATTAATATTTTTATTTAAATATTTTAATAATAATATTGATTATTATTATTGAAATATTTTATTTAAATATTCCTTTAATTAATTGAAAAGATTAGGTTAATGGGACATTAATGACACATGATGGAAGCTTCTCAAGGGGTTTAACCAAACTTTGTAATAAATGAACCATCATGTACCTTCAATTTAGGAAGGGAATTTATGACACTTCTCTCCTCTCTCTCAAATTCTTCTATAAATGTAAGTTGGAAGCTCATTCCAACAAGTTGGACAAGTTAGACTTCAAAGACAAGTGTATATTTTTTCAAGAATCCTCCTTCATCTACAAGTTGTTCTTGTATGTTGAGGGAACTTTCAAGCCTCCTTTCAAGACTGTAATGGCAACCATTTCCTCTTCTGAATGTATGATGCATTGTGCATGTTGTTGAAGTAATAAAAGTGTGTGTTTTGTGACTAATCTTGGTCCTTTCATCCTTCTATACTTCTTTGTGCCTTTCTCATGCTTGCAGGTACGTTGTGCAAGTTCAAGTTTCTATTGCAGGTTCTTGGAGTTTTGTGCTTATCAAGTGGTGGAGCATTACATGCATTTGAGTTGTGGTGCTTGTTTCACCCTTCTCAAGTTCATCCTTCTTCACTGGAAGACTGATAGATTGTTTTTTTGATTGAGTTTAACAAAGGGAACACATGCTTCCTAGTCTGTGGTATTTTGTTACCCTCTCTAAGTTGCAGTAGGTAAATTTTTCTTATGGTGCACAACACCCTCTTCAAATTATCCTTCTTGAGTCTAGAAACACCCTTTATTTGGTGCATCACCATCCCTAGTATAGTTTCATTTCTTGCAAATCTCTTTCCCTTAACCCCATGAAAATGTTAGCATAGGACTAGATAACCATTTTATTACACTAGGAGTAGTACAACACTTAGTTTAGGAAGAGGAAGCCAGCCTTCTCCGGAGGTTCACCTTGAGCCCAAGTCCCACAGCTTGAGAGGTGATCCCATGTTTCCCAATCACACCAAACGTCGTGTTCACCTTCTAGCCATTCAGAGGGTGCAGTGATTTGACGATAACAATTTTTGGCACGCCCAGTGGGACAAAGAGTTGGTACTTATCTTCTCACTTGCACAAATCAAAGTACCTGTGGAATCTATATCTCTAGATTTCAAATCTCATCGTGTTAACTTATGTGAAGAATTCAAACAAGAGCTTCTTCAAAGAAAGGAAATTATCAGCATATCGAACTATCCATGTCTCCTCCAAGGAGAAGGAGAAGAGGCATCTCAACATCACCCATTGCAGCATCACCTCATAGGGGTTATTCAACCCCTCCTTACGGAAGGTTTCCTCCACCCAGGAACAATCAACCTCTCATTGCTATGGTGAGGAATCAAGTTTTTCCCCCTTTCAATGCAAGCAGTCCTCTTCTATTGGCTCAACGTGACCCTATACCTGTTGCAAAACTCAAAAGTTTACCCTTCTACATAGGGGAAACTCACTGTTACTCCAGTAGAACATATTCTTGATGTAGACAAAATTTTTGTAGTACATAATATCATGGAGGACAACGTTGTGGTTAGACTTCTTGCTACTTCTTTCAAGGGGAAAGAACTTCAATGGTTTCGAGGGTTAAGTGTTGGTACTATAACCACTTGGGACGAGTTAGGATAAAATCTTATGTAAATAGTTTGAAGACAAGAGTGATCACCTATCACTTTTGGAACAACTCACTACCATAAAGAGATCTCCCCAAGAATACATGAGTGATTTCAACTTTCGATTCCATAATACTTGGAATAGGATTTCGACACTCATAAAGCCTTCTTCAAATAATGCATTCTTGTACTATTTGTGAGCCTTGAATAATGATGTAGTAATTATGATCCAGTCCATGGGAGGGACTACACTACCTGATGCCTATGAAGTTGTCATAAGAGCAGAGAATTCCTTAATCCAGGCTGGAAAGATAGCTCCACAACCGCCAATGTCATTGTCTCTAGATCTTACAAATAATCAGCCTACCATTGCTCCTATTCCAGTAGCTTCCAAGTAACCAGTTTAGTCTACCCCTACCTCTTCAAATGACCTATTTGAAGTCAAGTCACTGCTGCAAAATTTTGGGAACAAGATCTCGTTGCACTCAAGAGGCAACAATTTCAATATAATCATCCATACCAGCCACAAAATCAGTAGTATCATGCTAACCGTTCTCCTTTTCAAGGGAACAATAAGCCTCAAAATAAAACTTCAAGTCAAGCTACGAATGTCAGGCCTTTGAACTTTCAGAACCCTCTTGCTACTAGCTCATCTAGAGCCATAGTACCTAGTCTATAATAATCTAGTTCAAGACTACGAATGGTGTTATCCTTGTTCTCAACCACACAATCAAAATATTTTCCCCAATGGAGTTCTTAGCCAGGACCTTATGGTTCAAAGTGTATTTGCCCCTCCAGAGGCAACAAAAAATTCATCTACGCAAGAAATAGTAGATTAACCACAAGCACCTGAGGAAACCAATTTGCTAAATTGGCAAACAAAAGATTTTTACGGGTTGAATACAGATTCCTCATCAGTGGCGGAAAACACTCATTCCAAAAAGAGAGCAATGGAATCTCAACCTTCCAAATATGATCAGGCATCCACTTCACAACCTCAGCCACAAGTGGCGGTTGATAAAGATGTGGGAAAGAAACTGCCAGAAATACATGTTAGCCAGGCTGCAAGGAAAGAAGATTCTTTAGGAATCATAGTGCCCAATAAGCACTTTTTGAAAGGAGGATTTTAATGCCCAAAGAAATATCAGAAAAGTTAGGAGTAATTCCCTTCAGTATTGTAGAACAAATGAAGAAGACCAACATAAGTGTTACTATGTGGGACACACTCTCAATTCCTTCTCAAAGAAACTTGTTGCGAGAGGCTTTGAACAGTTTTGGTACAACTAATGGATCATCAGGTCATGGAACAACAACTGCTACTAGTTTGTGTCAACCAGAAGGGAAAATTATTCCTAAGGAAAAAAAAAATACCACCACCATTATATATTTCCCTGATCATTGACGACCACCTGGTACATAATTGCATGATTGATTATGGTGCCAGTAACTCAGTCATGCCCAAGAAAATTACAGATGTACTAGGCATACAATATACACCGGTATGCTATTAGAGGTTTTTTAGTTGGATGGTATAACATTTCAGACTCGTCAGAGTTCATCAAAGGTACTCTAGCTTACTATCCATGCATGCCCTAGTTTTTCATTCACCCAAGACATATCAGTCATTGATCTCCCTCCTCTCTTTGCCATCTGCCTATCACAAGATTTCACTACCAAGATGGACGGTTATCTATTGGCCGATTGGTCACATATGATTCTCAGGACTCGATACATGGAACTAAAGTAACTATAAGGGTGGAACCAATCTTCCATAATCATGTAGAACCCTACACTGCTAGTCCTATAAATGGGAATTATACCATCAGTGATCCAAAAGAAGAAGATGTTGATCATGAACCAACCACTCTTGTTGAAGAAGTCCCTGATACTATGTTGGATGAAGTGAGTGGAGATCATCAGTATGATCCCTATGTTGATGTGTTGGAAGAGGAAGAATCTGGTTTTCTACTATTGGAAGAAACATGATTGGGTACATACTGCATTCACAAAGAAGGTACTATTATATCACAACTGGTCAAAACACCAAGCAATTTTGAAGGACTGTGGAAATTATTCTTTGATGGCTTGAGGAGTAAGAATGGATCCGGTGCTTGTGTCATGCTAATTTCTCCAAAGGAGATAAATACTTCTCATCTTTCTGGTTACATTTCAGTTGCACTAACAATTTTGTTGAATACGAGGCCCTTGTGCAAGGAATCCAACTAGCTCAAAAGAAGGGAATCAAAGCCCTGACTATTTTTGGAGACAGTGAGTTAGTTGTTCATAAAGATGATGACACATAGTGCCTCCAAAAATGATCTTTTAAGATCATACAAGAACCGAAGTCTAGGATTTGATTGAATATTTCAAAGCTTTTGGGATCCACGTGGTTCCTAGAAATCAAAATCAAGATGCAGATAGGATTGCTACAATTAGCTTGCAATACGAACATACCTGTTGATATAATGAAAGAAGGGAAACAATCTGTCAAAATGGTGGTTCGACCCGGAGTCTCTGATAATGTGAGTAGCTGGAAATTTTTTGATAGTGACAAAGAAATTGTTCTTTTCCTACAAGAAGAGGTAGAGTTTTGCTGTGAAAAATCAAGATAAGTTGCAAGAATCATATGGTGATCAAATCATACAATTGAAAAGCAACAAGATACCAAAAGGTTTAGTTACTCTGGAATCCATTTTCAATTCAGATGATCAAGCCAAAAGATAAAGCTCTAACATGGTGGTCAAAGAAGAATATTTTGAGGAAGTCGAGGTAGCAAATGAAAAATTTCTAAAGATCGACAAAGTATGCACTTACAAAGAGAAAGAAGCTTTCATCAAACTTTTTCAAGAGTATCATGACATTTTTGTGTGGAGCTAAAAAGACCTGCATGGTTTTGATCCAGGTCTAGCACAACATACCATCAAATTAGATCCTAATGCCAAGTCAATTCATTAGAAACGAAGGCCAATTAATCCCAAAATTGAGCCACTAATGAGAAAGGAGCTAACCAAACTCATCGAGGCCTGTATAATTTTTCCTATCAAACATTCCTCTTGGGTAGCCAATCTGGTCCCTATAAGGAAGAAGAACAGAGAGATTTGGTTATGCGTGGATTTCAGGGACTTGAACCATGCCTCGTTGAAAGACCATTATCCTCTTCCGTCAATGGAGAAGATTATTCAAATGATGGCAAGATCTCAAATATTTTCTTTTATCAATGGATATACAAGTTACAATCAAATTATGGTTTAAAAAATGATCAATTTAAAAAAACTTTCACTACTAAGTGGGGCACGTATGCTTACAACAAAATGCCATTCGAATTGTCCAATGATGGGGCTATTTTCCAAAGAGCCATGGATATGGTGTTTAAGGGACTAATCAATGATATCATTTTGGTTTACCTTGATGATGTAACTATATACTCTAAACGTGCAAAAGATCACATCACACATCTAAGGAAGGAGAATCTGGGGTTTCACTTAACCCCAAGAAATGTATTTTTGCAATGCATGAAGGAAAGTTGTTGGGGCATTTTGTTTTAGTGGAAGGAATTTCAATTGATCCAACCAGGATCCATTCGATTATGTCTTTATCTCTCCTAAGTCACAAAAAGGGTCTCTAGAGTTCTCTGGGAACCATAAATTTCATGTGAAGATTCATCCCTCAATTCGTAGCATTGGCTAAGCCACTGACAACCATGTTAAAGAAAACATGTTATTCTCATGGAAAAAGGAAGGAAGGGAGAGTTTCAAAGCCATCAAAATGGACATTTCTCAAGCTCCCATGTTGTTGAACCCCAGGTTTGATAAAGATTTTATTCTCTATGATTTTATAGGTCATGAGAGAATTTTAGGTATCCTCACCCAATAAAATGAAAATCTGATGGAGCAATCAATTTCTTTCTTTAGTAAATCCCTCAAATACTATGAGCTCAAATACTCATTTGTTGAAAAACAAGTCTCTGCAGTTATTCGAGCTTTGAAGAAATTCAAGCACATGTTGTCCAACAATAAAATTCATCTAATGGTGTCTCATCCAGGTATTAAGGACTTTTTGCTTAAAAAAGAGATGAATGAAAAGCATGTTGGATCGATCATGAAGGTGATGGAGTATGACATACATATCAAAGTTACAAAACTTGTCAGAGGAAAATGTTTGTGTCAACAACTTGCTGCAGACATAGAATCAAAAGGTGATGAGAACGTGACGCTCCTAAACATTGATGAAGGTGATGATTAGGTTGACTGATTATCCAAAATGAAGAGTTTCCTTTTCTTAAGAGTATATCCTATGAATATGGATAAAAATCAAATATGGACTTTCCTTCTTCAGTCTATTCCATATGTTCTGGTAGACAATGTTCTCTTTTAAAGGGATTTGAATGGTGTTCTCCTTCGGTACGTGGGACCAGAATAGGTAAGTAAGATACTAGAAGAGTTTCACAATGGCCTATCTAGAGGACATTATTCTGCATGAACAATTGCTACCAAGATCATGTGATCCGGTTACTATTGGCCAGATTTGTTCAAAGATGCCCATCTCTGGGTAAGGAAGTGTAAGGAATGTGCCCTTTTCACTGACAAGTAGAAGTTTGTAGCTCTTCCACTACATACAATTCAAGTGGATCAACCCTTTGTTCAATGGGGGTTGGATTTCATCAGAATTATTAATCCTCCATCCAGTAATGGACATAAATGGGTCCTTATTGCAAAAAACTATTTTACTCGATGGACAAGGGCAATAGAATTGAAGGAGAGAAATGAGAAGGCAGTTCTTGATTTTTTGGAATGTATAATGACAAGGTTTGGTGTTCCATTTACAATTATTTCAAACAATGCAATGAATTTTCTTGGTCTGAAGTTAAGTTAATGGGCTATTAAGAATGGGGTTTACCTCAATACTTTTTCTTATTACTATCCGCAAGGAAACAAATTGATTGATTCTAGCAACAAGAACCTCATAAGGATTATCAAGCGCACAATGGAGACTAACAAGAGGACTTGGCATACACAACTTAAGATTTCCTTATGGGAAGATCGAATCACACCTTAGAGGGCCATCAAGAATTATTATTTCATGCTTGTATATGGAAGGGAAGAAGAACTTCCACTCTCCTTGGAATTACCTTATTTGGAGTTAGCTCATCAACTTGAAGTTATGGAAAGTGATCCTCTGACAGTTAGGTTTGCTGAAATCATGGAGTTGGAAGAAGTATAGAGCAAGGATATGAAGACTTTGGAGTAACATCAGGCTCAGGTTAAGAAATATTTTGACAAGAATGCATCCGAAAGTCATTTTTAAGAGGGATATTTAGTTCTCAAATGGGATGAAGATTGAACAAAACCAGGAAAGCACACTAAGTTTGACGATCTCTAGAGCCGGCCATACATCATCACGAGTTGTAAAGAGGAAAATTATTTTTGTCTATCCATGATCAATGGAGAAGAACTACCTATTCTTGTGAATGTGATACATCTCAAAGCTTACTTTTGAGATCATTCCACTCCCATGTACAATTTGGTTAGATATACATTGTTGTGTGTTGTTACTATTTTGCTTTCCTTGTTATTGTTGTGTTTTTTTTTTGTGTTGTTCTGCACACTGTTTCATCATTGGAGGTGTCAAGGATAAGGAAGGTTCAAAGTTTCTAGAATAATTTCATAATGTTTGTTTTAGTCAAAATTCTGCAGTATGCCATAGATTCCAAGTATTCATTAGATTCAGTATACTTCATGCATAGCTTCCTAGGGAGGTCCAAGATTGCCTATACCAAGGAGACTCCGAGATATATCATAGAAGATAAATTCACTTTAAATATTCTAACATTGAGTCCATGCCCAATGGATGAATTAAGGCTACTGGAATCATTCTTAGAAGATAATCATCCCTGAGAGGTCACCAAAAATGTTATCCAATTTGGCACACATGACAAAATTGGACAACAAGGTCCTATTACAATAAAATTATGACATTGGTCTTAGGGACTCGCGTTCGGTCATCACGAAGATAACATGATTAAAATAATTAATAATTTACATAGGTTAGCTCACCTAGCATTGAACGAGGTCAAATTGAGCTCAACTTGGTGACAACTCGGTGTTAGCTCAGCTGAGAACTCAGTCATTTATCATTGGAGCTCAACTTGACGGTTTGGTCGAGCCCAATATTGAAAAGAGTCGGTTGAGTCAAGAAAATATGGGAAAGTTTCCAAAAATGGAAAGATTTTACAAAATAATCCAATTGCCATCAAGAAAAAAATGAGCTTGCCGAGTAGCTCGGTGAGCTACTCAGCAAGTTGGCTAGGTCAAGAAGGCATTAAGTTAAAATGGGGAGCTCAGTTTAAGGAGTCGAGCTCAATATCAAGCCATAATAGTTAAAGCATTAGTGGCATATTGAAAAGTCTTGGTGGAGAAACTCATGTGTCATGGTGAGTTAGGGTTATGAACAAGGGGGACCAGCTCATAGTTGAGCGAGTTGTTTGACCAAGGTGAGAGTTGGTCATATTTCATGAAAATATTGTGTTGCACTAATTGCAGAGCTCAGTGAGCATGTAGGGCTTGGGCCAGGTTACAAATTTTGATGATCTGGTGGAGGCTAATGAGGTTCAAGCCATAGTGGGGATTATGGATATTGAAAACCAAATTTCCAAGCTTCAAACTAGCATATCTCGTTGGGGATTTCGAGGGGCTTGTGGCCATGGTGGAAATGTCAAGATGGTAGGCCAAGCTAATAACTCCGTGTAGGGGATATTCAGGTAAGCATGACCAACTAGGGAGAATACAATGGTAATCCATTGTGAGAATTCCACACAACAAGGAGTGGTTCTAGTAATTGTAGGAGTCACCAGGGGAATTAAAGTAGCGGTTGTGAACTGGGTGGAGATTCATCCTCTAGGCAATGAGGGAGGATGATGGCAAGACTGAGAAATAAAATAGAGGTTGAAGGTGGGCTGACATTAGAAAAAGTATCGAGTTACAGGCTCATAAGATCGAGCGATACATGAGAATCACAGAAGGAGTTTCCCAAAGTTGATGCACAAGGTAGATCTTGGCGATGTGTTCAGAGGAAGAATCTCAAATACCTGAGTTTAACATGCACATGACAAAGTTTAAAAGAAATAAGCCCCATATCTTGGTGCTTGCAGAGGTCAAGAGGTAGAATCATGGAGATTGACTTATCCCTTGACGTGGAGAAAGTGAAAAGATCAATCATGGGAGACATAACTCGGCATGGTTATAGGAGGATCTTGTCCAATTTGAGTGAGTGATGGAGTTAGATCTAGTTTGAGAAGCTCATGATGGAGTTCGGGATGGAGCTAGGTTCGATAGAGATTACTAAACAAAGGAAGCTATCTCAATCAACTCATGGGTGGAGAGCTCAGTTGCATGCGGTGATGATATCATGCTGAGGAGATTGAACTGAGATCCAAGAATGCACACATAACTCACCTCTCAAGTGATGCATAATAGGGATTAGTGGTGAGAGACTCATTTTGGGAAAGATATCTAAGAGGAAGAAGCACAGTCGATGGCCACAACACTCAGTGCAAACCAAGCTCAATATAGAGGTGGAACTCGACAGGGCGAGTAACGGAGTTTTGAGCTCAGTGATAGTTCAACCCTCACCTCTGGCTTGGTGATGAGGAATTCGTGGAGTAACTTGACACTGAATTCATGAAAGTCAATGCACATGGGAAGGGGAGCTCACAAAGGATTAGGCAGGTCGATGGTGGGTTCAACACTAGGCAAGTCGGCGGTGAGCTCAAGGTGATCATGTGTAGAGCTTGGCAAAGATGGTGGATCAATTTGGTGTTAAGATCATTGTAGAGTTGGGAGATCATCAAGGAAAGGAGCTCACTCACGGTGGTGGATATTGCGACATGCTCAAGTCAGGGATACATAACTCATGAGGGAGCTCGATGAGGCATTTGAGTATGAGCTCAATGGGGGTTTGTGGCATCGACAAGGTGAGTTCACCAAGGTTCACTTGAACATTGAGGAAACTCGCCAATACGTGTGAAAGAAGCTTAACTCTCCTAGTTGAGCCATACATAGAGAGAGATCATGAGAATCGAGCTAACAAAGAAAAGTTAAGATCAATTGGTATTGGAGAGTAGATCATTAGAAAATTGTATTTGCAGAACTTGGCTCAGCATCACGAATGGAGCTCAGTGAGGAAAAGTTTGATTTACCTCGATGGAGGAGCTTGAGTATTTTTGGTAGGTAGTCTATTGAAGATCTTATCAGTGGTGGAGAGTTATTCGGTGGTCGAAGCACTTTGGGCATGTAGAGCCAAGTCGTGAGCTACACACATGTATGGGAGGTAGAGACTAGGGCTTGGAGGTAAGCTCGACATATAACATCTCATAAGAAGAGTAGAAAGATTTTCACGAGGTAAGGGAACTCAGAGGAATACGTAAAGTATCTTGGTCAATACATGTAGACAAGTGGAGCTCAATTCGGTGCATGGAGCTCGGTCGCGATGGTGGAGAACCAACTTGGTGGATAGGAAAGAGCCCATTATAGAAAACCATTAAAGATGTAGCCTGAATTTTAAAACAAGTGAGGGTTCTCAATACCAAATGAGCTCATGTAGAGTCAGTGGTGAGCTCAATTAAAAGTGAGCTTGATTACGGTGAAGAATGGAGGAGCTGAGAGCCCAGCTCTGCGAGCCAACCACCAAGTTGGGCTATTTTTTTATTGTTTCTCATGAAATCCCATTCAATGCAAACTAGTCCTAAGGGGGCTCCACCAAAAATAGTAATTAAATTAAATTTTTTATTTCAATATTTTAATAATAATATTATTATTATTATTATTATTATTATTATTGAAATATTTTATTTAAATATTCCTTTAATTAATTGAAAACATTAGGTTAATGGAACATTAATGGCACATGATGGAAGCTTCTCAAGGGTTTCAACCAACTTTGTAATAAATGAACCATCATGTAACTTCAATTTAGGAAGAGAAATTATGACTCCTCTCCTCTCTCTCGAATTCTTCTATAAATTTAAGTTGGAAGCTCATTCCAACAGGTTGGACAAGTTAGACTTCTAAGACAAGTGTATATTTTTTCAAGAATCCTCCTTCACCTGCAAGTTATTCTTATATGTTGAGGGAACTTTCAAGCCTCCTTTCAAGACTTTAATGACAACCATTGCCTCTTCGAAATGTATGATGTATTGTGCATGTTGTTGAAGTAATAAAAGTGTGTGTTTTGTGATTAATCTTGTTCCTTTCATCCTTCTATACTTCTTCATGCCTTTCTCATTCTTACAGGTACGCTGTGCATAAGTTCAAGTTTCTATTTCAAGTTCTTGAAGTTTTGTTCTTATCAAGTGGTGGAGCATTGCATGCACTTTAGTTTGTGGTGCTTGTTAACCCTTCTCAATTTCATCCTTCTTCACTGGAAGACTGATAGATTATTTTTTCTGACTGAGTTTAACAAAGGGAATGTATGCTTCCTAGTCTATGGTATTCTATTACCCTCTCTAAATTGCAGTAGGTAAATTTATCTTGTAGTGCATAACACCCTCTTCAAATTATCCCTTCCCAAGTCTAGACAAAACCCTTTATTTGGTGCATCACCATCCCTAGTATAGTTTCATTTATTGCAGATATATTTCCCTAAACCCCATGAAAATGTTAGCATATGATTAGATAACCATTTTATTACACTAGGAGTAGTACAATCACTTAGTTTAAGAAGAGGAAGTTTCCCTTTTCCGGGAGGTTCACCTTGAGCCCAATTCCCACATCTTGAGAGGTGATCCCATGTTTCCCAATCACACCAAACGTCTCTTTCACATTCTGCAAATTCAGGGGGGTGTGGTGATTTGGCAACAAAACGTAGATCCATCTCCTATGTATCATTTTTGTCCCCAAATAACCAACAGGAACACAAGCTGATATTGTTAAAAGAATCTGAAAAAATAAAATTTCCATTGAGAACCTTATTTAGAAAATAAGAAAAAATCATGCCACAAATCCACCTCACATGACTTTAGTCCAACACATTGCAAACATTGATTGGTGAAGTTGACTCTGCAACCAACCAAATAGACAGATGAAATACCTTTAGAGTTGATTGTAGGTGGTGGTATGCAGATAAATTATCCCATGCGGCCGTAAAAGACAAAAAATTATAAAAGACCACATTTTGCATTATTTACTAACCCGAGAACCAATGCCCCCCCCCCACGACTACTTGCAAACGGTTCCCAATCCATTGGTTCCACGATGACCGAATCAAGAATAATTTTTGGGACTGGATGGTGGATGGTTTTTGATTATCCACCATGCAACAACAATGAGGTTCCTCTCTATTTTTTCAAAGAAATTATATTGTGAGTTTGTGCTTAATGAGGTCCCAAATTATTTTGAATTTTCTAAGTTTTACATATGAGGAGGTGGCTCTGCACATAGAGTAGAACAGGTGCACGCATTGGTCAACCTAGGATCCCCCATGCCCCAAAACCCCCACTGCCTTCAGTTATCCCTCCTACAGTGAAGGAGGTTGTGGAGATTGACACACTACATGCATTGAGGGAGCTCATTGACACTCTGACCCAACATAGTGGCCAGATTACATTTGGTGATGTTGGTGGAGGTGCCAGTTCTAGCACACCACACCACTGCGGATCATGTGGTGTTGTATGCACTGCGGCGAGACATCATTTGCTGGATCACATGATTTCTTTTCTCTAGATGAGATGATGGCAGATGTTTTTGGAACTGGTGCAAATGATCTTGGTATTTCATAGGTAAATGTCAAATAATATATATATATATATATATATATATAGTATATATATAATAGTTTATTTCATTTGATATTTTTAATATATATGTATTTGATTACGTCATACATACATGTAAAAACTAATATTTTTTATTTTAAACAGCAAGAGCCGGTGAAGGACACATCTGGCATGACATGCTAGCTACTACAGTTGGGCATGTTACAAACGTAAGTTTCAAGTTACTTACATTTCAAATTTCATTTGATTGCATGTTTATTATTAAATACACATTTTAATGTTCATGTATAGTGTTTCATGTGTACATGTACATATTAATATGTTTGTCTTTTATACGCAAGAGCCTAGTGGGTCATCATCTACTCTGGGAACTGAGGCTACTGACATGCCTCACTATGACTTTTACGACAAGTTAGTTTCTCTTTACAGACTATTTATAATTTTGAATTTTCTAATTGTGGAATTCTCTAGTAGTTTGTAATCCCATAACTCTAGCCAGTACAATTTGATCATAACATTAAGCTCTTATGATGCAAGGGTTAAGTAAACACTCTCCTAGATATAAAACTCTCCTTTTATCATGATCATGGACACTTACCTCTATGCTAGACATGTTTCTAGAGCACTCCATATCTAATTATTTCTCCATCATCCCTTGCCTCTGAGGATCTCTTTTAGCTTCTTAGGATGTATGCATAACTGACCTTGCCAACATTGTTAGTTCTATGCATTCTTTATTAACCCTCTTCTCTCTAAACAACAAAGAGATGAAAATATGGGATAAGTTACCTACACTTCTAAATATATCATGGGTCCATTGGCTCATGTTTATCACCAATACTCCCTATACAATTCTATACACCCAATCTCATATTATATATGTTATTCATCAAGTTTCTCTATATTTACATTCTCATGTACAATGGATATAGTTTTGAGGTGACCTTCCATCTTTATGAAACTTGAAGTTCTACATATTTTTTTCAGATTAACAATTCCACATCTTTAATAAATACCTACTTAAGAGGATCTCCATTTTAAATATTAATGCTCAGGGGTTATGCTTGAACTTGAAGATTTCTTAATATACTTTTTGAGCTTTAAAGGTTTACATTCACATGAAGGATTGTTTCCAGCTATAAAGTCCACTTATGAGGTTCTTAGAAAACATACCTCTCTTCACAATGGAGTCCTTATTCATATGTAGTCACAAGACCTCCTCCACCTAGTTAAGGTGTTCAAGACATCAAATTAAAACCTTTAGACTCCCTGATGAATACTCAAGCAATGAACTTCAATTATGTATTATTGTAATTTTGCCCCTAGGTATCTCAAGGTTCTTAAATGCCCAATTCAAGGTCTTCAATGGAATTAGAAGGTTTCCAGGCATACCAAATTTTCAAACAAACCTTTCTCATCATGATTCAAGTGTCCATGATCCTTCATGTGTTGTTCTATAGCTAAATTTTCCAACTCAACTTTCTAATAACCCTTTTTGTGACTTAATATTGTCATGTACAGTCATATTTCATTCAACTGATGGAATTTTATTTATTCCTACACCCATAAGATCATTCAAACATCTCATTCATACCTGATATCACCTTCATACCTAGTCTAAGATCATGATTTATCAAATTATAGTGAGAATCCTTGATTTTTCCTTCATTTCTGTACATTGTACTTTTACCAGGTTGCTCGAAATAACTGTTATCTAGATAACTTTCACTACACTGTATCAATCACCAAGAAATCTTGGGGTCTTCTAATTCATGCACAAATATAGATAATTTGAAATTTCTAGCAAGATTCACCTTTGGAAGTACAATCAAAATTTACACAAATCCCTAGATAGAGCCGAGAGCCTACAATTTGCTCTAAAAACAAAATTATGCAATTTCAAGACACATAAAAATTATGACTGTGATCTACATCACTTGTAGGACCTTTCCATATTAACAGTCAAGAGAGATTATGCAAATAAATAGGACTAATTATCCTTCTCTACTTTATCATAAGGTGTTTAGACTATTGGTTCGGTCATACACTTGCAATCTTACATAACTCTCTGTTTTAGGCCTTATTGCTACTAGTCCTCTTCTCATGTTAATACTCATTGCTACAGTTTTCAATTAATGTTGATCTACATGTTTTTTGTACAACTTATGACTACCAGAGAGACTCCTCCCTATATGCAGACTATGGAGGCTGCTGTAGATGTTATCATAGCGTCTGCAGATCCACTAACTCAGGTACAATTTTTCAAATTTGTTAAATTTTGGACGAATGTTTTCTTACTACTTATCTACAATATCAAATTGTACATGAAATATTTAATTTGAACTATTTATTTGTATGTAGCCTACCCCTCATGAGTCTACCATTGACCCTACAACACGTCGACGAAAAATTGATAGGGATTATGAGATTGCAGTAAGATTTCACATGCATTAAAAATTCTAAGTTTCTAAATTTTGAATGTATTTTAAAAATTTGGGTGTTAAAAACTTGATGTTTATGAATGTGTAAGCTAGGTTGCATAGATCCACTTAGAGACACTAGGACCACACCAGATGAAATATGTAGTGGCATCTCCTTCCACTACATCCACAGGTTGTGGACATGCTTCTTCTAGTAGGGTGAAGAGAGGGAAGATGTTTCATGATTAGATTCATAGGACCCATGTATAGATATATATGCCATCTAGTCCTAGTTCATGATTCTTCATAGTCCATGTATACAGCCTTATGTGACCGCATGTGGTCCTATATGTATGGCACACTTAGTTTTCGATACATTATTCTTATATTTTCAGAGACACATGGCACACTTAGTTTGATACATTATATCCATGTTGGTTTTCATAACCATATTACTTCTATGTTTGATTTGATTTGATGGCCTATGATTATGTGACCATTATCCATATGATATATGATATATGATGTTATGTTATTCTTATGATATATGATATATGATGTTATGTTATATAATGGTTTTGAAGGTTCTTGGGTGCAAGATCATTTTTTGTTCAAGAGATTCAAGTGTGGAGTTATATCAATTTTCTTATTTTAAGCACGTGGTTAACACACTCCAAAGTGGGACAAAATGTACACAATTAAAAATGGTCTTGAGGGATTTATTACAAGTCATTTTATATGTTTTTAGTGTACTTACAATTTATTTGTTAAGTATTAGTCCAAATTAAGTGTTATTGATGTGTGTAACAATAAGGTCCTAATTTGAATTCACTTGTTTAAAAAAATACATAAACATTGTAGTTTAGTTGGCACAAGATATGCAAAAAATATTCTTAACACTCTATTGTGTATTTACATGCTTTAAAAAGAAGATCAAACAATCATTAGAGTATTTACATGGTAATGTGTTTACCTTGTTGCAATCTCATTGATGCGAGCCAGGAGTACAGTGAGAAGTCATGCCCCGAGACATCGTGGGAGCTAAAACTTCCCATTTGTCATGCCCATCCAGTTGGGGGGTATATGCCTTCTCAACAAGTGCTATGGCGGGCTCCAGGGAGGCCCGGAGTTGATTACCTGATTCGGAGCCAAGAAACCCTTCCCTATTCATCCCAATTTGTTTTCACAGAAAATTGTGATGATCACAACTTGGCCTGGTCATCCAAACCATGAAATTCTGAATCAAAATTTGAGTGAAGGAGGCATCTTAGAATTTAGGGCCATAATTGTACATGCACCAAAATACAGTTTCTCCCAAAAGGAAAACCATGCACCTCATTCCAAAATGCTTTGAGTGAAGGAGGCCTACATAATACCTCAAGCCTAAATCCTTTAGGGTTGTAGTGGCATTCCTTGACCTTCGTGGCATAATTTTTTGCAAACTACCTTTTCTAGGTCTATTTAGGCCCTAGGAAATGCAAACAATTAGTATGAGTAGTTAGAATTGTTTTCATGCCTCGGGATTCGTGGTCAATGGACCAATGGGATTCCAAACATGTTGGGTGGCTAGGTAAATGCTGTAGGAGGCATAGTTTTGGTTGGGACAAGTCGTGGCTTTCAAACAAACACTTGTTGTGCTTCTAAGTGCTACTTCAAATTCAGGCATAGTCATGCCGTAAGAGCCCTGAGACCAAAAAATTGTATAACTTCGATGGGTGATTACTTGGTCTCCGTGGCTACCTAGAGACATCTCATCAGATCCTACACCTCAGCATAGGGACCCTCTATAATATCATATCTTTGTTTTTTCCATCTCCAATCGGTGCTCTCACTTCCCTATTGTTTGCAAATGCGCCAAATAGTGTAGTTTGAGTCAGTGTAAGGATGTCAAATGCTATATTTTGCAAACTGGTGGGTCATGGCACCAAATGGACTACATCAACACATCTGGGTGTTTAGGTAAATGCTAGGGAGGCATTGTTTTGTGTAGGATAATGTCGTTGCTTTCAGGTTACTTCATTCGGGTGTAGTCCCTTAAGAGCCCTGAGACCAAAAAATCGTATAACTTCAATGGGTGATTACTTGGTCTCCGTGGAACCTAGAGACATCTTGTTAGATCCTACACCTCATGCAGGGACCCTATACAATGGTATGTCTTAGTTTTTTCCATCTCCAATCATGCTCTTTCTACCCTATTATTTGCAAATGTGCCAAATAGTGTAGTTTGAGTTAGTGTAAGGTTGTCAAACACTATATTTTGCAAATGGTGGTTCATGGCACCAAACCAACTATGCCAACACATTTAGGTGTTTAGGTAAATGCTATAGGAGGGTGTCATTTTGGTGTGGGAAAATTTCGTTGCTTCCAGGCTACTTTGTTTGGGCGTAGTCCCTTAAGAGCCTTGAGACCAAAAAATTGTATACAACTTCGATGGGTGATTACTCAGTCTCCATGGCACCTAGAGATTCTCATTAGATCCTACACCTCAACATAGGGACCTCTAAAATATCTTGTCTCAGTTTTTTCCATCTCCAATCAGTGCTCTCGCTGCCCTATTGTTTGTAAATGTGCTAAATAGTGCAGTTTGAGTTAGTGTAAGGTTGTCAAACACTATATTTTGAAAACAGTGGGTCTATGACACCAAATCGACTAACACCAACACATCTAGGTGTTTAGTTAAATGCTAGAGGAGGCATCATTTTGGTGTAGGACAATGTTGTTGCTTCTAGGCTACTTCGTTCAGGCGTAGTTCCTTAAGAGCCCTGAGACCAAAAAATCGTATAACTTCGACAGGTGATTACTTAGTCTCCATGGCACCTAGAGATGTCTCGTTAGATCCTAAACCTCCATGTAGGGACCCTATACAATAGCCTATCTCAGTTTTTTCCACCTCAATCGGTGCTCTGCTGCCCTATTGTTTGTAAACACGCTAAATAGTGTAGTTTGAGTCAGTGTAAGGTTGTCAAACGCTATATTTTACAAACGGAAGCATGGGACCAAATCGAATGGTGCCAACATGTTCTAGGTGTTTAGGTAAATGCTAGAGGAGGCATCATTTTGGTGTGGGACAATGTTGTTGCTTCTGGGCTACTTCATTCAGGCGTAGTCCCTTAAGAGCCTTAAGACCAAAAAAACTGTATAACTTTGATGGGTGATTACTCGGTCTCCGTGGCACCTAGAGATGTCTCGTTAGATCCTAAACCTCATGTAGGGACCCTCTACAATAGCCTATCTCAGTTTTTTCCATCTCTAATCGGTGCTCTTGCTGTTCTATTGTTTGCAAACGTGCTAAATAGTGTAGTTTGAGCCAGTGTAAGGTTGTCAAATGCTATATTTTGCAAATGGTGGGTTGTGGCACCAAATGGACAACGCCAAAACATTTAGGTGTTTAGGTAAATGCTAGGGGAGGTGTAATTTTGGTGTGGGAAAATGTCATTGCTTCTCGGGCTACTTCGTTTGGGCATAGTCCCTTAAGAGCCCTGAGACCAAAAAATTATAGAACTTTGATGGGTGATTACTCGGTCTCCATGGCACCTAGAGATGTCATATTGTTAGATCCTACACCTCTGCGTAGGGACCCTAGTATACAATAGTCTATCTTATTTTTTCTATCTCCAATTGGTGATCTCGTTGCCCTATTGTTTGCAAATGCGCTAAATAGTGTAGTTTGAGTCAGTGTAAGGTTGTCAAACACTATATTTTGAAAATGGAAGATCGTGGGAACAAAATGGACCACCTAACACATTTGGGTGTTTAGGTAAATGCTATAGGGATGGCCTCATTTTTGTGTGGGACAATTTCATTACTTTCAAGGCTACTTCATTTAGGGCGTAGTCCCTTAAGAGCCCTGAGACCAAAAAACTATAGAACTTTGATGGGTGATTACTCGGTCTTTGTGGACACCTAGAGAGTCTCATTCAGATCCTACACCTCCATGTAAGGACCCTATATAATATCCTATCTCAGTTTTTTCCATCTCTAATTGGTGCTCTCATTGTCCTATTGTTTACAAATATGCTAAATAGTACAGTTTGAGTCAATGTAAGGCTGTCAAACGCTATATTTTTATTCTCTTAGCTTCAAGAATATAAAATTCTCTACTAATAGTTACCAACCACGTGAAGGTGGAAGATTTTTCTGGCACCACTAACTTGCATAAAAGTGTTAGTTAAATAAATTTAAGTTGAATCAAAACCATACTAGATATATACAAAATACACAAATTTAATAAAATATATGAACTTGAATTTAGTTGAAAAATTTAAACAATTTAAAGAAATTATATATACAAGATGAGCATGTAAATTCATTCCAATGAACCATCAGGATGTGAAAGTGGAAGCTTTTCTAGCACCACTAACTTGCATAAAAGTGTTAGTCAAAAAAATTTAAGTTGAATCAAAACTGGATACTAGATATATACAAAATACACAAATTTAATAAAATATATGAACTTGAATGATCTAGTTGAAAAATTTAAACACTTCAAATAAATTATATATACCAGACGAGCATGTAAATTCATTCCAATGAACCATCAGGACATGAAGGTGGAAGCTTTTCTGGCACCACTAACCTGCATAAAAGTGTTAGTCAAAGAAATTTAAGTTGAATCAAAACCATACTAGATATATACAAAATACACAAATTTAATAAAATATATGAACTTGAATCTAGTTGACAAATTTAAACACTTCAAATAAATTATATATACCAGACGAGCATGTAAATTCATTCCAATGAACCATCAGGATCGGATCTACTCTGAATAGTGGACATGATTGCTTCATGATCTAACTCTCGAACCTTCCAAAGAATCTTGTTATTAGGCCTTCCTCGATATCTATACAACTGAATATTTGTCACTAGAACTAGATGTGAATATAAGAGTATTTTCCTGTGTGTCTCAAAGTCTTCAAACACCCAAATAGAGGAATTTTTTAATGGATACCATCAAAGCCAAGTTCCAGTAACTACCATTGACCCTGTAGGGTACTCAATATCTTTGCCATCTATAACAGGAGAAGTCAACTTCTTTCTTTCCTTGATGCAATGACATAATAAATAGTTTGTTCCTTCTTCATTGTCTTCTGTCGCAATAACTACAAACACATGTCCTACAAAAAAAAATGTTTCAACTCAAATTTAAATTACATATTAATTTCAATGGACATAACTCAATACAAAAATTGTAAATAACCATTTACCTTGTCGCACCAAAATGAAATGTCATCAAAGTCCTTGGATGTTGCAACTTCATTTAGAGAAACAAGTCGTAATGCCTGTGGAGGTTGATAACTGGGAAGTGGAGTTAGAGGCCTACAAATCCATCCATCCACCCATTCTTGTGAATCACACTCAGAAATGAAAAATTTGATACAAGATGCACAAAAACATGCTAAATTTCTTGTCCATGTGGCCCACGAAGTAGCATCTGAGCTACAAAATGAGTGCAGATCACTGGACCCTGTGAGTGTCATATAATCCTCGTAGTTAGCAATTTTTTGTTCCTCTATCAACCAAAAATATCTACGAACTATGGAATTTTCTTGAGAACCTCGGCCATGTTGTCAATACACCATTCCACTATGCTCTTTGCATCTTTCAATTTAGCACCATCTTTGTACTTCAACTCTTCTCTTGCAAGATCTCTTTTCACACATGCCCCTGCACCGTCATGCTCTCCTTTTCCATGTCTAGCCTCAGTGAAACTCCAAATATGTTACACACCCATCTTGACGTGCATCTTGCTCATCCAATAAAATATTTGTGCATTCTTAAACTGAGACGTGTAATTATCTGACTATATATAATGTTGATTGAAGCGGATGTCCCTATCAGACAAGTTTCCATAAAATAACTGGAAACACCCTTGCATAAATTTAGTAGAATGAGTATGATCATCACTGATATAAAAGTGGTACTCTCTTAAAAAAATTGATCATTCTTTGTACTATCAGGAGAATGTATAAATGCTATATGCACAAAAATGACAACCTGTACTAAGTTGTAATATTGTAATTGAACCTCCATTTGTGGTTGCAACATGTAATTCTCTGTAAAATTGACCACTGAAACAATAGTACTAATAGGAAATGTGTCCTTGCATATCTTGAACTGTTCATCCAACCATCGAGCTCTGTGTGTATGCCTAACATACTCATAAACAATTTCATCCTTAAATTTTCTCATAAATTGAAAAACATAGCATATGTTCTGTAACTAGCTCACAAAGTTTAGAATCCTTTCCATCTTTCAATTGGTATGGTACTGATTTATATTTATCAAACTCAACTAAATTATGTCCTATTACACCTCTAATTTTCTCATGGATACAACTTTCCAATTTAGGTAATCCGCCGCACAGTACCACAACTTCCATCTAAACAATCTTGACTATAAAAAAATTGTCCAAATTCTCTTTCAAAAAATATCATAGGAATGAAATCCTTGGAAGATATTGGTGGAACTTGAACACCACATTCCGGTAACATAGTTTCAGAATGAAAATCAGAATGAATACATAAAAATTTAGCATAATGCATCGTAAATTCAACATGTTTCCTACAATAACAAGTGGTGTGAGCATGGTTGATTTTCACATAGAATGGTTTCAACATTTCAAAAAAATATTGACTAATTTTAATTTCTAGATGCTCTTGTTCAAACTTACAAAAAAATTGAGTTTGAAGTCATATCTAATAAATGCTTTGGATGTGTTTCATGATTAGTAGAACCAACTCTCCATTTTACAACATCTCTTGTATTAGGTGAAACTCTAGTGTTATCATGCCAAAATTGAATAAAAAATTCTCTTATAGCATCAGATATATCTTTATCTTTATGCAGTGCTCTAGTAGAAAATGCCCAAAAATCAGTGTTATTGAGTGATTGAAGGATATTACGCTTTTAAATTGCTTTCATTAGAGTTTTTCGATTAACTTTCAACATTCGACTTGTTTGTCTAATCAAACGTTATTTTTTTGTTGATTCACTTACAACACTAGTAACAAGTACATGACGCACAACATTACTATTCCTTTGTGCATCTCTTGACACCAACAATGTGATATACATCATGAAGGTTTTCAAAAATTGTAGAGGTTCGACCACGTATATTAGATGTTGTCAATCCTAAGGTGTTTAATGATAGGTATCATTTTATTCAATTTCATCAAACTAACCAATATTTGACATCTTTGGGAATCATTTAAAATTTCAAAATAATTATCCCAAATTTCAATGGCTTTTCTGTTTTTTCGTTCAAAAATTTTGTTAGACATTGGTTTCAAAATGTTCTCATCAATTTCAATTAAATAATTAGGTCTCTTATGTAAAATCCTAGGAGGTGTTTTTGTCAAAAAAAAATTGTCTACGGTTTCAACCTGAATTTCCTGATTCACATTTTCATTATCTCATTCAATTTCAACATCAACTACATCATGAGTATTTAATTCATTTTCAACATTGAAAGTAAAAACATCTTCATCACAAGTATTTAATTCATCTTCAACATTGACAGTATAAACATTACCTAGTTCCTCATTTCTTACAATAGTAGGGGTTAAAGATGAACCTCTTCTTGATTCACGAAGTTTCCGCATTCACTCAAAATCTTTAAATCTTTGTGTGTCTAATTCATTTGGTGTTTTTTTAGTTATTGATTTATTTTTTTGACTTTGGTTCTTATCTCCCATGATGTTTTTCTTTCGATGATACTAAAAATATGCAGAAAGTGACATAATTTCACAGTAATTCATACAACATGGTCAGAAAGTAAAAATCACATGGTAAATCCAAATTTAGGATCTGTGTAAATATGATTTAATAACTGCAGTCATGCTTTATAAACCGCAATCACAGTTTATAAAGTGTGATCACGATACTGTTATTTAAACTGCGATCACACTTTATATACCGCGATCGCGGTTCTTTCTGTATCATCAAATATGACCTTAAGGCTCGAGAAATCTTTGTTTTTCCCAAACTAGAGCTTTGGGAGGTCATTTTGGCATATGATATGCCAAAAAGTTCAAATTTTCTCTTCTGTGAACTTGAACCATGCTGAAAAATTGAAAACATATCAAAAAAATGGTACCATCACGTAGGGGAGATTGTTAGCTTCGTAGAAATATTGATTTTAAAGTGAATATAATAAGATAAATATCATTTTATAATTTTTTTTACTAACAATAGGTCTTTAAGACACTTTTTGTCGTGAATGTTCATGTGTACGTTTAAGAATGTAACTTTTGTTTCACTTGTCAGAATGTGATAAAACATATACCATCCCAAGAGTGGAAAATTTTTATACACGTTAAAAAAAAGTATTTGATTTTGAAATATTTTGATGTTGTTATGGCAGGAAAATGGAAAGTGACCCTGTTTTCTAAATTTTTTAGACCACTTTCATGGAAAAAATCATAAAAAAAAATATTACTCAAAAAAATACAAAATAAAATCCATCCCAAGATAGATAGTGGCATCTAACATTTCACCAAAGGAAATAAATTAACAAGTTTTGGTCATCCAAATCACGGGCAAATAGACTACAATCTTATAGGTCTTTTTAAAAAAAAACCAAGTCATAGAATTTTGAGTGTTTAATATAGCTAAACTTGTCCGTTTTTAATATTTTTTAGTAGTTTAGAAAGTATATTCTAGATGCTACGATTCATATTTATATATAATTTTTTCTAATTTTGAGTGTATGTATTGCTAATAATCCCTTCAAGTTGAGGTTTCATTGCTTTTTGTAATTTGACATCCACTTAATGACCCCTTTTTGGTCCCCTAACTTGGTGTACTTACCCTAAAAATTGGAGTTTGTGCATTCAAATGTATGGGGACCAGTCCAAGTAGCTTCTCATGGAGGATCCCAATATTATGTGACTTTCATTGATGATGCCACAAGAAAGGTATGGGTTTATTGTATTAAACATAAATCTAATGTTTTTGAGACTTTTAAAATATGGAAAGCCCTTGTGGAAAATGAATCAAATTCAAAGTTAAAATTCCTTAGATCTGATAATGGTGGCGAGTACTGCAGCAAGGTTTTAAATGATTATTTTTTAGCGAATGGAATAATTAGAGAAAGATCAATTCCTAGAACACCTCAGGATAATGGTGTTGCTAAAATAATGAATAGGACAGAAATGGAACGTGCAAGAAGCATGACGATACATGCTAGATTACCTTTGCAGTTTTGGGTAGAAGCAATAGACACGACAATTTATTTAATTAAACATGGGCCTTCAAGTTCACTGGATGGCAGAATAATAGAAGAATCTTGGATTGGAAAAGAGGTCGATCTTTATTTTCTTAGAGTATTTGGTTCAAAATCTTTTGTGCATGTTGATAAAGAAAACATAAATAAATTAGATGCTAAATCCAAGAGATGTAATTTTATTGGTTATGTCTTTGGTGATTTTGGATTTCTTTTTTCAGATTTATAAGATTCTAAGATTGTTAGGAGTTGTGACATTGAATGGAATGAAAAGATAATTTACAAGGATGAAATTTTGGTACCCAAAGATGAATCAGTTGAAAAGTTTGTGGATGAAAATGCATTCTCAGATTTAAAAGTGACACCTACAGGTCTACACAGTAACTAGTGTCTGTTAACACTGGACCAACATCGGTCACCTAACTTGACGTTAGTTATAGAGGAGTCAGACCAACGTCAGTTAGCCAAACTGGCATCGGCTCGAAGTGACCATCGTCAATCACTGTCTGAGATTGATAAAAAATTATAGAATGAACAGATTTAGCCTCCGACACCTTAGATCTTAGTGATAAGGTCATAAAGGGTAAGTAGACCTCCAGAAATATTTTCACCTTCCTTATCTTATTTATTATTGAATAATAGTGGTGAACCAGAGAGTTTTGAAGAAGTAATGCAAGATGAGACCCATGTGCAGTGGGAGCATGACATGGATGAGGAGATGGACTCATTGGAACAAAACCATTCATGGGATTTGGTTAAGTTGCCAGTACGTAAAATAAATTTGTAGAACAAATGGGTTTACATGATCAAAGAAGAAGAGGGTGGACATAAAATATACAAGGTAAGGCTTTTGGTAAAAGGATTTGCACATAAATTAGGTGTTAACTTTGGTGAGATATTTTCTCCTATATTAAAAATGACTTTCATACGTATTGTATTAAGTTTGGTTGCAATAGAATATTTTCATTTAGATAAAATTGATGTCAAGATGGCTTTCCTTCACGGTGATTTGGAGGAAGAGATTTATATGCAACAGTGGTTATGAAGTCAAGGGTAAAGAGAAACTTGTGTGCAGCTTTAAAAAGAGATTGTATGGGCTCAATTAAACCCCAATGAAATGGTATATGAGGTTTGATAGTTTCATGCATGAGCATGGTTATATGAGATGTGAATTTGACCAGTGTGTTTATTTCAAAAATATTGAAAATGGAATTTGTATTATTTTGTTACTGTATGTGGATGATATGCTTATTACAGGATCTAGTATACAAGACATTATTGAGCTTGATAAAATTTTAGCTCATACATTTGCAATGAAGGATTTTGGAGTAGCAAAGAAAATCCTTGGCATGAAAATTCTTAGAGATAGAAAGAACAAAAAATTGTATTTGTCTCAAGAACATTATATCAATAAGGTGTTGGAAAGGTTTAATATATAGAATTCAAAATATGTAAATACACCTATGGTTGAACACTTTAAATTATGTAAAGATCAGTTTCCTACATCACATGAGGAGTTCAATTACATGGTAGAGTTCCATATGCTTCAACAATTGGAAGTCTCATGTATGATATGGTTTGTACCAGACCGGACATTGCACAAGTAGTGGGAGTTGTGAGTAGATTTATGGCTAATCCATGTAAAGATCATTGGAAAGCAGTCCAATGGATTCTCAAGTATTTGAGAGGAACATCCAACATGCAGTTATGCTATGGAAGGTCAAATATTTCCTTATGTGGTTATGTTGATTCAGATATGGCTGGAGATTTGGATGCTAGGAGAAGCACCACTGGATATGTATTCACAGTAGGTAGGATGAAAATTAGTTGGATTTATAGATTTTATAAGGTTGTGGCCTTGTCTACTACAGAGGCCAGCAAAAAGATGATATGGATGAGAAGGTTCATAGAAGAGTTGGGAAAGGAGAAAGAGGATTACATATTGTACATTGATAGTCAAAGTGTGATTCATCTGGAAAATAACTTAGCGTTTCATTCAAGAACGAAACACATTTAGTTGAGATATGACTTCATACAACAGGTGTTGGAGGTTGGGTAGTTGAAACTGGAGAAAATTCATATGAAAAAGAATCCTACGGATATGATAATGAAGTCATTGGAAAAGGATAAGTTGGAGCTACACTCCACTTCTGTTGTTCTTCAAGTTTAAGACTTGAAGAGAGAGAAATAAGCCAAGGAAAGGATCCAAGAATGGAGTTGTGCAGTATAGTGTAATAATTTATCTCCAAGTGGGATATTGTTGAGTTATGGAGCTTATCTTCTTCACATTAACATGCTTTATCAACTTGCTGGAATATACAGTAACCAATGTCGGTCACCTGGGGACCAGCATCAGTCAAAACAAGTATGAACTGGTATTAGTTAGGGTAACTGACATCAATTATCAATGCATGATTATTTTATTTAACTCACTGGGAATTAGATCTAAAATTTGATATAAAGTTGATATAATGATTATAATTACATAGTTAAAGTGATCTAATTTTGTATATGCATAAATAAGATAGAAAGCTAGGGTTAGTGAGTGTGAACTCATTAATAATTGGGAGAATTGTAAGAGAGAATTCTTGGAGAGAGAAAAGAGAATCTTGTGAGGAAGAAAGTACTGTACATCTTGGAGATGTGTGGAAGATTGTATATCTTCATTATATATCCTCTATTAAAGCTTTGAATAATATATTGGTTGTTTCTTGGTGGATGTAGCCCACACTGGGTGAACCACGTTATATCTTGTGTATTGTTTCTTCTGGTTTATTTATGTATTGTATGCTTAGATCTGAATATGTGTCTGTGCAACTGGTGTGATTAACCCCAACATATCCGCATTTCAAATTTATTACAAATTCATACATATACATTTGCAAATCTTTTATCATGAGTGGTAGCATTTTGCAGACTATTTTATTTGAACTAAACATGAATACGTGAAGAATTTCATACATTTGCAGATTTTATATCATGAGTGACAACCTTTTGTGGCCAATGTTTTGGTACTAAACATGAATATATTTGATACATTTTTGGATAGTTAATTAATTTTTTAGTTGATGTGGTTTGTAATTATTTAGGGGAAATTATGTTAGTGTTGCAACATGTTTGAGACGGTGGTTGCATCGTTTGTTTGGTTGGTTTTTTGTTGAAAAAAAAATAAAAAATTGTACTGTCGATAACATGTTGATAAGAGGTGTGATTGATAGTGGAAGTGTAAGAATATAGATGAAACATTACATTGAAAGGTTCTATGTGTACATTTCAAATTTGTTACAAATTCATATGCATGTACATTTGTAAATCTTATATCATGAGATATGGACTAAACATGAATACATTAAGACCTCCATACATTTGCAGATTTTATATCATGAGTGGTAGAATTTTGTGGCCAGTTTTATTTTCACTAAACATGAATACATTTAATACCCCTTGAATGACACTGCCACTTTGGATACAAGAAGTGTTGAGTAAATTAGTAGTGGAGGTTCTATCAAAGTAGAGGGTAGTATTTATGAAGGGTTTTTTGGGTGGAGTAATAGTAGTCTTGACTCCTGCTTTCTTCTTTCTCCAAGTGTTGGTATGTGTGCCATTTTTGAGTATCTTTTGAATGAAAAAGGAGGGGAAATGCATAGATTGGAAAGTGAGGGAACTATGGAGAAAGTTGTGAATGTTAGACCTACCTTTCAATGGTTCCAATGTCAACAGTCACTCTATGTAAAGTAAGTCCCTGGGACTTGTGGATAGTTAATCCAAAGGCCATTTTAATTGGCAATTTTCTTCGATTGCCTCTCAAAATAGGGGGTATTGGAATATGCAACAGGTTAGAGGGATCCCAACATGGGAAATTATATCTATCAAATTTGATAACAACAAATAAAGGTAATAATGGTGGTGGCATTGATGTGTCATATACAATGTTGGTGATTGTTATTGTAGCACCATTTACGATGCATACATCAAACCATAAATTAGCAATAAACATGATTTTTTTGTTTGCATAACATAATTTTGTGTTCCAATTGATCATAATCAAGATCTCCTATTGCAGCTCACATGTTACTTTCAACAATGGATTGGGCGATTGGAATTTTCAATTCTTTTAACATCTGAAGGTTGTGGGAGTTCACGAGATCATTTTTTGCAAACAAATATGGTGCGTCCTTAAAAATCTTGAGATCCTCTTGAGTTAGGTGTGAGTTGGTGTGAGACATTAGGAGTTCCCAGTCCTAAATAAGAGGAGTTGAATCATTTGGAGCATTAAATTCCATAATGAAACTTGTGCATTAGTTATTCCTTGTTGCCGAAGGATATTATTTGCAATGTAATGGAAGAATGAAATCCCTTCCAAAGGATAGCTTTGTATGAATTAATTTCATAAAGAGGACTTTCCAAAACCAGTGGTAATTGGCCAAGGTCGCGGAGGAGGATGACAAATCTGCTCCCAAATTTAGTTGTTTTTGAATGTAGGAAAACCTCTCGTAGTCTGTATTCAATTTTTCTTAGCAACTTTGGGCCGATGAAACTCATCTCATTAATAAGAATATATTATATTTAGGGACTCTTGAAAAGATGATAATGCAAAAAATTTAAGGGGTTTTAATTATTTGATTGGAATATGGAGGCCTACATGGATTGTGGATACAGAGATGTTGAATGCTGAAAACACTTATAGGGGCAGGCAGAATGAGAGGTGAGGTAGATGTGGCTGATGCTATTATGAATGAAATATCGATTTTATTTATTAGAAATTATTTTCCTGTGCCATTTGTTCCTTGAATTATCAATTTTGGTGGAGGTAGAAGGGATTTGTTTATTGAATGGTGTAGTATGGTATCAAGAGCTAGTTGTTTTTTGAAGACAAAGGAAGTGTGGAAGATGGTGGTGTGGCTTGCATGCTGGTGTTTATTGTGTCTTCCTTTTCTCTCTTGATGAATGGTGAACCAGTTATCTGCAAATCATGTGGAAGATCGTGTATGGTCCAATTATTGTGTATGTCAAAATTCTGTTTCCCCAACATTTCAAGACTGTCAAGACTCGTGTTGTTTCCCAGACGAAGTTGTGCCAAAAACTACCATTCATGCAATGATTCTTGTTGAATACTAAATTTAAACTCAAATTCAAAACTAATATCTGTAACATGTCATTTGTCTGTGGTAGTGCATAAAATATGTCATGGTCTATAGTTGTGATTGAACAAGTCCCAAGTGACATTTATGTCATGTGGGGTTGAGCCAAATTCGGAGGAAATAGCTTTTGAAAGGCTTGTATATAAGGAGTTATGACCACAAGAAAATGTCATAGGATACTGAAATCCTGAGTTGGGACATCTACAAATCTTGAACGGACCTGAACAATTACTTGGCTCGATCGCAGTTTCATTTATCACCTTTACAATTCTTGTTGTAAATCCAATCTTGAGTAACCTGAATAAGAGGTAGGTGTTCCATGCTTGTAGGGTGAACTATATATGCATCAAAGAAAATGATTGTTTCTTGTACATTAGCATCACTTTCAATGACACGTCTCAAATTTTTTTTTTCCGACATTTAATGATATAAATGGATGACTAAACATAACAAGTGGCAATTTTTGGATCATGTGACATATTTCCTATGTGCTTATGTTTTCTGTGAGCCTTTTGCGAGTCACAATATGTGTTGGATAATTCACATTGAGATATCTTGAAAATATAGATAGCATTTGGTGATAAGGTTTCTGAACATTTCTCTTCTTTTGAAGCATATTTTGCAATATACTTAAGAATTGCATGATGGGAAAGTACTGGTCAGCAATCAACATTTTATCTCCATATGGATATCATAGTTTTGTTGTGTATGTTCAATCTATCATCATTTCTCAAAGGGAGGTACTTAATTTTCCCATCAATTTCAATGAGCAAGGATGAAGTAGGTTGCGTGGCCAGGGGGCATTGTACTTGCACTGTAGCTGTGATTTATTTCTACACAGACATGTTTGCTCTAAAAATTAATTAGGGCACTAAACACGATTAAGAAATTATTCAAGATCCGCAATTGGGGAGGATGATATAATTTGTGTTGTATTTAGTAAGCAAGGGTCATCTAGCAATGACCTACAAACAAATTCCAACCTGTTGCAAGTTGGGCAGGGGTTCCAGGCTTATCAAAATATTGTTTTGTTGCCTCAATAGTTGTTGTATCCACCTAGTCTATTGCATCAAATTTAGGGGTGTTCTCAAGCCATAATAAATTATGGACATGTGTAGAACCTCTATGTTTCCATTCATACTTGCAAGATGAGAGAACATAAATATTAGCTATGTAGTTTAGAATAAAATTATCAAAAATTAGATTGTATTACCTGTACCAAAAGTCTACTACTCCAAGTTCCTTCTACAATGTTTCTTCATGAAATATTGTGAATATATGATACAAGTATGTTGATTGTGATGCCCGCTAAAACAACCCACTTGAGACCCAAGAAACAACCTAGGGTTAGTTAGGGAAAAATTATGGAATAAATTTTTTTGATTAAAAGAGTCTACAACCAGGTTACGAGACAACATTTATCACTAATAGGTTCCAGAACAATTCTAGTCTAGTAGAACATACTTTTATTTTATTAATAATTAGTAGAGGTCATAAGGTCCAAAATTTAGGGTTAGAAGTTTCAATTAGGTTCAGAGGGAAAATTCCTCACCAAACTCACTCTCTAACAGGCTTAAATGTTCAACTTGATTTTTATCACACTTAACACATTCAAATTTTTCCTAAATGAATCCCATTGGATAGGAAATTTCTTCACCTTTCCATTGATATAAATAATTCCTACTAACTCCTCATATTTTTCAAGTTATGGGCTAGCGGGCCTTGGGGTGAAAATTTGCCCAGAGGGCGGGTTGGCGGGCCGCGGGGAGACCTTTGGGAAATTTTTACCATGTGGAGAAAAAAAACATTTGCACCTATGCTCCCATGGGTCCGTAAGTTCACAAGAGACATGTGGCGCTCCCTAAGACAGCGTGGGGAAGAGCGAAAAAAGGTAGGGTAGCGAGAGACATTTTCAAATTCTCCCGCACGGGGTAAAAATTCGGCTCTACACCCGCACTCATGCGAGTCTAAAAAGGACACGTGGCATCTCCTAAGACAATGTGGGGAAGGTGGGGAAGTGAATGGAAAATTGAATTAACGTCCCGAAGGGCTAAAAGGGTACATAGACCCGCGCCTCCGTCGATACCTTGCAATGCCACGTGGCAGCCCCTGATTGGTTGCGGGCCGGCGGGACAACGAGGGAAAATTGGAAAAATTTCCAAAACTTTTCTGAGATGCAAAAGAAGAAAAGAGACCCATTCCTCCGCTGATGCCTCATGACGCCACGTGGCATCCCCTGATTGGTTGCGGGCTGGCGGGGAAAATTTGGAAAATTTTCCCAAAATTTTCCAAAAGCACTAAGTTAAAAGGGGATTCGCCCCTCCGCTAACACCTCATGGTGACACATGGAAGAATCTAATTGGCTGTGGGCCAGCGGGGTAGCAGAGAAAATTTTGAAACTTTTCCCAAAAAATTTCCTAAGCCCCAAGTGAAAAATTTGAGCCGCGGGCCCGCTAAGGAAAATTTTCCCAAAATTTTAACGCCAAGTGAAGAAAACTTTAGAAGGCCATAACTTTTGATAAAGAGCTCAGTTTTGGTAAAACAAGGACTTTCTGGAAATCTCTCGATGTCCTCTTTGTACAGAAATCATTAATTTTAGATTTTGATAAAGTTTAAGGGGTCAATTTTAAGAAAACAGCCTGCAGGCTTATATAGTGCGAGCTAGTAAATTTTAACTTGTTAGATCTATTCAATTTGATCTTCCTCCTCTCTCTACATGTCAAATAGACATAGAGGATTGTTCCTAAATGGATTTAAGGGAGGATTCAAGGTTCAATTTTCCTAAACGATTTACAATTTGAACATTTCCGTTTCTTGACAGAAAACGACTGCAAAATGGTTTGAGCTCGATTTTGCTAAGTTTTGAGATATTTCCTTAAGTGTTTTTGTCTATTTGAACTCGTTTAGGCCCTACTACTTCAATTTAAGAATTTAATTTGTTATTTTATTGTTGTAGGTTCGAACTGTGCATTTTTTGTTTAATTGATTGCCATTTTTAAAATTACAAATAACAGGGATCAAATCTTGATGGGTCTATTTGCCATTTCTTCTTCCAAGTATATAGAATACGTTCCAATTACAATCTAACACATTCTATTTTATTCAAATCAAACATTCAAGACCAAAAAGCAATTCTAATTTCAATTTTTTTTCCTTTCAAAGAGACAAAATAATGTATTTTTCTCACACACATTTCTTCCTTTGAAACAGAGATTTCAATACATTGATATGATCAGATTCATTACAACAATGCAATTTGAGAAAAACATTACATTCATTTATTGATTCCAAAATACAACTTGCAACTTCCTTCTTTCATTTCTTCCAAAATCATTTATTGTATACAAGGCAGACAATACATTTTCTTTTCACGTGTTCCACTTTACCACTTTTCAAAAAGAGATTTCACAAAGTATGAAAAACATATATTTCCAATGGAATAACATCATATGGAAAAGACAAAACCATTTTCATGAATTCAAATGAACTCTTACAACTTCCTTTCCATTTGATTACAAAATATAGTATACCAAACACGTATCATTCTTTCACATTCTTTCTAAAAAGAATATATAGTATAACTCTTTTACATTTTAAATTTCACTTGCAAAATTGTACAACATCTTTCCATTACAAACATTTACAAGATCATCCACTTCAAGTTGGAAGGTTACAATGAGATTTGATTTTACAAGGGACTGTCAACTGTCTTTTCTCAGCTCTAGGACAACAACATGCATTCTTCTCATTATTCCAATTAGATCACAATAGGATTAGGGGAAAGGAAATGCTCTCCACCCAACCAAGACATCCAATGAAAAGGAGAAGTCATCCGTATTCATTGGCCCATGATCCCCAACCACAATGTAATAACAAGTGCGATCAAACTTATGGCAACAATAGGCTTCCAAGAAACATACACACCATTTTCACAATAAAACACATTCCAAAAAAAATGTAGTTTTACAACTACATTAGCACATGACAAGCAATACTAAGGCTTCATCGAGCAAGCCAAAGGAGCAAGCAGCTATGGGTGATGCTACTTATGCCTCCTAAAGTGGAAAATTGGGTATCACCACCTAAGTACAACCCACCAAAATATCTATATATGAATATAATTTCAAACCCTATCATGCCCTTATGCCTCCCCCAAGTACCCCTTATCCCTCACATTTTCTTATAACTCCCCAACCTCTTATGGCAGCCCATAACAAGTAAAGAAATGCAGGCTATTTCTTTGTAAGGTGGAACCTAAATTACCAACTCCCTCCACCCTTATATCTCGCTAAAACCACTTGTTCCTCCCACAAAAAAAAACCCCATAGTCTTCTCCTACACCATTCCTATGCCATCTACCGAACAACCCACAATATATACCAAAACATTCACACAAGAAAATTTACATAATTAAAAGAAGGGCATTTCAAGAGCCAAGCTCTTACCTCTCCATGATGGAGTTGTTCCTAGTTAAAAAAAAAAGCTCCTTCCAATGCAACCAATCCAAAAATCAACCCAACACAAGCATGCAACAATCTTCCAAAAAAATCTTTCAAGCAAGAGCTCCCAACAGTAAGAAAAATTCACCCAAAATGAAGTCTCCCAAAAGTGAAGCAACCCAAAAAAAGGTAAGAAATTTGAATTTTATAGAAGAGGAAGAGAAGAGAATGAGGTGGATCCGTGTGGGATGCCACATCACACATCATCAACCCCAACACAAAGTCAACTTCATCCTCCAATTCATAATAAATAGGTGGGTGAATGGGGGCGGGGGGGGGGGCGGGGGGGGGGGGGGGGAGGGGGGGGGTGGGGGGGGGGGGGTGTTTTTGACGGGGGGGGCGGGGCGGGTTGGGGTCCACGTGGAGGGCTTTTAAATCGGGGGGGCGGGGGGGGGGGGTTTTCCTGGATGGATGGGGGGGGTGTGGGTAGGGCCGGCGGGGGGGTGAGTGGGGGGTGTGGGGGCTGGGGGGGGGGGTGGTGGGGGGGGGGCTTCACTCGGGGGGGTGGGCACCGCGAGGGGCGATGGGGGGGGGGGGGGCGGGGGCGGGGGGGGTGGGCCGGGCTATGGGGGGGGGCTCCCGCGGGGGGTCTGGGGGGGGGGGACGGGCCTTCCGTTGGGTGCTCGGCAGTAATCTCGTGCAGGGGCGGGGGGGGGATGTCGGTTTCTGGGGGTGTGGGGGGGACTAGCTGGACGGGGCGTGGGGGGGCGAGGTCGGACAAAAAACAATCCCACTCCAAAAAATTTTACTCAACCTCGAAACACAAAATTAACCTCTACCAAAAAAAAAAAGACTAAAACATTCTAAAAAAGGGGTGGGGGGTTGGGAGGGGGGCGGGTTCTCCGGGGTCCGGTGTGTCCACGCCCCCTCGGGGGGGTGGGGGTGCTTTTTCGGGGGTAATGTTCTGGTTCGGCCCTCTTAGTGGGGGGGGGGGGGGGGGTGGTGTGGGGGGGGGGTGGGAGGGGGGGGGGGGGGCGCAGCTCGTGCCCCGTCTCTGGGGGCGAATTTGGTGGGGTCGTGGGCGGGGCGGGGGGGGGGGGGGGGGGCTGGGTGGGGGGGGGGGGTATCTCTTGGCCATGGGGGGGGGGGGCTCGGGGGGTTTTGGGGGGGGGGGGGGGGGGGGGGTTATGCATGGGGGGGGGTGTGGGGGGGGGGGGGAGGGGGGGGGGGGGGGTTCGTAGGGGGTAGGGGTGTTGATCTACCCTTACTGCCCTGGGGGGTGGTGGGCGATTAGGGGGGGGAGGGGAGGGCGGCCCTCCTGGCGTGGGCTGGGCGGGGGTGCTCGGGGGGTGGGGGGGTCCTTTGGAGCAAAATCCCTCCAAAACATAATAAAACGAAAAAAACTCAAATGTAAAAAAATCAAAAAAAAAAAAAAAAATAAATCAAGGGTGGGGGGGGGGGGGGGGTGGCGGGGGGGGGGGGGGGGGGCTGCGGGGGGGGGGGGGGGGGGGGGGGTGTGGGGGGTGGTGGGGGGGGGGGGGGAGGGGGGGGGGGGGGGGGGGGGGGTGGGGTGGCGGGGGGGGGGGGGGGGGGGCGGGGGGGGGGGGGTGGGGGGGGGGGCGGGGGGGGGGGGGGGGGGGGGGGGTGTTGCGGGGGGGTGGGGGGGGGGGGGGGGGGGGGGGGGGGGGGGTGGGGGGGGGGGGGGGGGGGGGGTGGGGGGGGTGGGGGGGGGGGGGAAATCCAACACAACAAAAACAAAACAAAAAAAAACACAAAATACGAAACCCCTTAAAAACTAAAAAAAATAAAAAAAAATATACAATAAACATAACACAAGTGACCAAAATAAAGAAACACATAAATCCCTTGGTCCTATTTAAAGGTGACCCCCATGGAATCACCTACACTAACAATACACACACACCATAAACTAGTTACCATAGTGACCTTGTTTTATTCATCTAGAATTCCAATGTGGTTGGTCTCCAATCCCCCATGTTTGTTGTGATATTTTAACCTGCAAAACACAAATACCTCCTTCGGCCTCATGGCCATATCAGAACGTCCAAAATAATATAAATATAATGAAATTTCCAAAATCATATAGATATATGAATCATAACAACATTAAATCAATCTAACAATATCATTATAGTTTTATCAACAACTATATCATCATCCAATAATTTTCCATTTCTAGGGCTACTCACAATATCCAAATATCACAAGTCCGAACAACATCCATCATATAACCATGTCCAAAAGTGTAACATCATCAACATATAAAGTGTCTCTAATAATCATCATGCATCATATAAGAATCAAAGTCAACAATAATCCTTGATCAATAATCTAAATCAGATTAAATAAAAACTATAATAATGTCCATAATATAGTCAACAATGTCATGATCAGTATCAAAAGGTGTCAAAGGGAAGTGGGAACTACATCCCTCTCCCCTTAGACTCGAATTCCTCATAGAAGTCACTGGAACAAATGTGGGAACTGAACTCGTAACAAAGTAGCATCCTCCCATGTAGCTGTAGTCTCATCATATCTATCCCATTGCACCCAAACTTGATCAACCTCTCTGCCTCAAAGGCCCAGGGTCCTGTGATCTAGGATGAAAACGGGCTCCACCATCACTTTCCCCTGATCCTGCACCTGTAATGATGTCCAATCTAACACATGAGAAGGATCTGCAACATATCTCCTAAGAACTGAAAAATGAAAAACATCATGTACACGAGACACGCTGGGTGGCAATGCTAGGTGGTAGGCCAAAGGGTCAATACACTCCAAGATCTCAAAAGGACCCATGAATCTAGGAGCTAATTTAGAACCTTTTCCATAATAGATGGGGATTTTATGTGGCCTAACACGAAGGAACACCTTCATGCCCACATCAAAACTACATTTGGTCCTATGCTAATCTACATACTTCTTTTGTCTATCTTGTACCTCCTATAGTATCTGTCTGATCAATACCACCTGCTGCTCCATGTCTTGTAACAAAGATGGTCCAAGAGAAACCTTGTCCTCTAGCCTGTCCCAACTAAGAGGTGTCCTATACTCTCTACCATATAAATCATGAAAAGGAGCCATGCCTATGGAACTCTGAAAACTATTATTGTAGGAAAACTCCACTAAGTATAGGTACTCCTCCCATCTAGACTACTGATTCATCACATACATCCTGAGCATGTCCTCTAAAATCTTATTCACCCGCTCAATCTATCCATCTATCTTAGGGTGATATGTTGTGCTGAAATTGATCTTCGTCCTGAGGGCATGGTGCATGGTAGTTCAAAAATGGGAAGTGTACGAAGGATCGTGGTCACTAATGATCTTTCAAAAAATCTCGTGCAACCTGACGATCTCATCCAAATACACCCATGCCACTGCACTAGTTGTATAAGTGGTCTTCAATGAAGAAAAGTGAGCCAATTTTTTCAATTTATCAATCGTGAACATGATGGTGTCATGGTGATATCTCGACATCAGTAGCCCAACAATGAAATCCATGGAAATGGTCTCCCACTTCCATTCTGGTATAGCATGAGGAAAAAGAAAGCCAACTGGATGTTGATGCTCAGACTTAACTCTTTGACACTTTAAACATCGTGACAAAAACTGGGCCACATCTCGCAAAATTCCTCTCTAATGATACAACTGTCTCAAGGTGGCATGCATCTTCTTCACCCCGGGATGGGCTGAATAAGATGCTCGGTGTGCCTCTACCAAGATGTCCTGCCTCAATCCTCCATCTCTAGGAACATAAATCTGGCCTCTGTGCCTAAGAAGACCATCTGTATCCAAGGAAAAAGCATCAAACTTCCCCTCGAGGGGTGTCTGAGACTCGATCTCTGCTCAAACTACAATTTAGAAGCTATCAAGAGGAAGCTGCTAAAGAATCCTTCTCCACAAATCTGTGCTCACTGAGGTGGCCATAGCCACATGTCTTCATCTACTGAGAGTGTCTACTACCATATTCTCCTTCCCCTTCACATGCTTGATCTCTGTATCATGCCCACAAAGCAACTCCATCTAACGCCACTGACGAGCATTGAGATTGGGTTGCGTGAAGAGGTGGTGAAGAATCAAGTGATCTATCCTAAGTGTGAATCTCCAACCAAGTAGAAAATGCCTCCATCGAACCAAGGCGTGCACAACTACCGCAAGCTCAAGATCATGAGTCAGATAATTGAGCTCATAATCCTTAATTTTGTGAGAATCAAAAGCTACTACTCTGCTCTCCTGCATTAACACACCTCCAAGCCCTACTAAAGAAACATTTGTGCAAATAAAAAAATCACCCTGTGGATCCAGCACTGCAAGAATAGGTGTACCATGTTAATCCCATGATGCTACATAGCTCAGTCACAGTAGTGGGTGCTGGCCAATCCATAATAGCTCTAATCTTGGAAGCATCGACGACGATAACTTCCCTAGAAATGATATGACCCAAATACTGCACCTGCATCTGAAAGAATGCACACTTCTCCAAGTTCTCATAAATCTGTTGCTTCCGAATACACTGAAGAACCTAGAGAAGGTGCCCCTCGTGCTCCTCATGGGTACATGAGTAAATCAAAATGTCATCAAGGAAGATGAGCACGAAGTGATCTAAGAAGGTCCTAAATACCCCATTCATCAAACTCATAAATACTGTGGGGGCATTAGTCAAAACAAAAGGCATCACTGTGAACTCATAGTAGCCATATCTCATATAGAAGGTGGTTTTATGAATGTCCACCCCTGAAATCCTCAGCTGATGGTAACCTGACTTAAGACCAATCTTAGAGAAAATCGTGGCTCCCTTCATTTGATCAAACAAATCATTAATGTGTGGAATGGGATAACGATTCTTGATCGTTACCTTGTTCAGCTGGCGACAATCAATACAAAACCGCAAGGATCTATCCTTCTTCTTTACAAAGATCACTGGTGCACCCTAAGGGGATACACTAGGATGGATAAGGCCTTTCTCTAAAAGGCCCTCAAACTATAATTTGAGCTTATAGAGCTCTGCGGTGGTCATCCAATAAGGTGCTTGCGAGATAGGCTCTATTCATGGAACTAGATCTATATGAAAATCAATCTCACGTGGGGGTGGTAACCTTGGTATCTCTACTAGAAAGGTATCTGCAAACTCTCTCAAAAAGGGGTGATCATCTAACGATGGTTCACTAGACCCATCCTCTAATTTTTCACTGACTGTAACATCATACATCTGGCAAGCCCATTGTACACACCACTTAAGCTATGTAACAGAGATGGTGTGAATAGAAATGGGTCTCCTGACCCCTGAAATCACCGACTCAACTCCCAAATCATCTGCACAAGATATAACCTTATGGTAACAATCCACTCTGGCCCTGTATGCAGACAACCAATCCATACCCAAGATGACTCCATAAGAGCCCAAAGGAAGGATACAAAGATCTATGGTAGTGGTGAAAGGTCCCAAATCCACCACACACTCGTTAACTAAGGAGTCTATAGAGATCTTGGCTCTATAAGCCATCTCAACATCCCAACTATGACCCTGCCTAACTGCCACCAGCCTACATCAGTCTACTAAAGATGGTGTAATGAAATAATCAGAAGAACCATAATCAAACAAGATGGAGGTAGGAATACCTCCAATGCTACCTGCAATCTCAATAACTGTACTGTGATGCTCTTCTTGATTGTTCTCAACCGCTGCATATATCCTATGATTGTGCCCAATATCGCCAACAATAGACTCTTAGATCTATGTATTACCCTTATTGTTAGGGTTCTGTGGGTAGTCTCTCCAAAAATTTCTAGTAATACCACAACCAAAACAACTTCCTAATCCTATCCCCTATGTAGTAGATCCATTTGGTACTCTAGAGGTCTGTGGCATGGATCTTGATGATCTAGCTGTGATCTACTGAGGTCTCTACTGGCAAGCTCCTGCTGAGTGAGCCCTCTAGGCACCCTATGTCCTGATGGGACCCCTAGGAGGAGGCCCCATACTCTGACCTCTCTATGTATCAAACCTCTGAGGAGGTCTATAAGGTGGGCGGGACTGCTACTGCTGTTGCTGCTGTGGTCTAAAGGATGAATGTGCTGAACCCTATCCACCACAAGGAAGGGGTACTAACCCCCTCAATCTGTTGTTCTGCATCTGTTGTATGCGGCTCCGGACTTGGTCTCTAGCCTGCTGGGTCTTTCCTCGAGTCTCCTTTGCTATATAGGCCTTCTCGACAGCCTCAAATAATGTCTGTGGACAATGGATCTGCATTACACCTCCAATGTCTAAATTAAGGCCCTGAATGAACATGTGAATCCGCACCTACTCATCCTGCATATAAGCAACATACTAGAGTAGATCCAAAAATCTACTCTCATACTTAACCACTGTGAGTGATGCCTATCAGAGGTCATGAAACTCATCTATCCGCTATTGTATGAACCTTTGTGACAAATATCTATTCTTGAAACACTCCTCGAAGAGCTCCCAAGTAACTGTCTCAGAATTAACATGGAGTTTCTACTCCTCTATCCTCCACTAGACACTAGCTCCATCCCTCAGTAGATGGATCGCAACATGAGCTTTTGTGTTGCTAGAATAAGGAAAAAGCTTGAAGCATATTCTCAAGCTCACTAACTAGGCCTCTACTTGAAATCCACCTATGTCACTAGAATAATGTGATGGTTGAAGCTTTAGGATCTCCCTGATGTGATCTACAATTGTGGTCTAACAACCTATAGGTCTCTCTGCATGCTCATCCCTAAGCCTAGGGCTCCGAGACCTCTCTCTATGTCTTGAAACTTGGTCATCCTGCCACCTCTGTGGTGAATCTACCTTGGCTGACTCTGTATGGGAGTTCTTTCATCCATGCTTCTCGGCGGGTCAAGGAGATACATGAACCTCAATGGAAGGGACTATGTCATGTCTGGCTGCATGTCCTCCTACTGATCCTTCGCGTAGAGCGACATTAACATCCTGAAGAGTCTACAAAATCTGGGGTAGGAGGGCTGCTACAACATGATTTAGTGGTGGTAAGTCTAGGTCTATGTGAAAAGTCCGCTCGTCCTGTCTACACCTCCTACATAGACCAAGGTGAGAGTTAGTTCATTTTTCTAAGTTTTATTCAATTTCCATGTTTACTAAAATATGTAATTTCTAAACTAAGTTGTTTTCTAGATTAAAAAGTGTGCTAGGTTTAAGTTTCATGTCTCAAGTTTTCTAGTGTGCCCAATGGTCCAAGATTTTGAACCACTGCTTTGATACCAAGTGTAACACCCGTTAAAACAACCCACTTGAGACCCAAGAAACAACCTAGCGTTAGTTAGGGAAAAATTATGGAATAATTTTTTTTGATTAAAAGAGTCTACAACCAGGCTACAAGACAACACTTATCACCAAAAAGTTCCAGAACAATTCTAGTCTTCTAGAACATAATTTTCTTTTATTAATAATTATTAGAGGTCATAAGGTCCAAAAATTAGGGTTAGAAGTTTCAATTAGGTTCAGAGGGAAAATTCCTCACCAAACCCACTCTCTAACAGGATTAAATTTTCAACTTGGTTTTTCTCACACTTATCACATTCAAATTTTCCCTAAATCAACCCCATTGGATAGGAAATTTCCTCACCTTTCCATTGATATAAAGAAGTGCTCCTAACTCCTCATATTTTTCAAGTTATGGGCCAGCGGGCCTTGGGGTGAAAATTTTCCCCCAAGAGTGGGCTTACAGGCCCAGGGGTGAAAATTTGCCCAAAGGGTGGGTTGGCGGGCCGTGGGGAGACCTATGGAAAATTTTTACCACGTGGGGAAAAAATCAAATTTGTGCCTGTGCTCCCATGGGTTTGTAAGTCCACAAGGGACTCGTGGTGCTCCCTAAGGCAGCGTGGGGAAGAGCGGAAAAGGTAGGGCGACATGAGACATTTTCAAATTCTCCTGCGCAGGGTGAAAATTCGCTCTGTGCCTGCAATCCCGTGAGTCTACAAAGGACATGTGGCATCTCCTAAGTCAATGGGGGAAGGCAAGGTGGTGGGGAGAAAATTGACTTAACATCCTGAAGGGCTAAAAGGGTATATAGACTCGCGCCTCCGCCGACACCTCGCGATGCCTTGTGGCAGCCCTGATTGGCTGCAGGCCGGCGGGACATCGGGGGAAACTTGGAAAATTTTCCAAAAAAATTCTGAGATGAAAAAGACAAAAAGGGACCCATTCCTCCGCCGATGCCTCGTGACACCACGTGGCATCACCTGATTGGTTGTGGGCCGGCGGGGAAAATTTTGAAATTTTTCCCAAAATTGAAAGCGCTAAGTTAAAAGGGGATTCGCCCCTCTGCTGACACCTCATGGTGACACATGGTAGAATATGATTTTTTGTGAGCCAACAGGGATGGCGGGGTTGTGGAGAAAATTTTGAAAATTTTCCTAAGCCCTAAGGGAAAAATTCAGGCCGCGGGCCCACTAAAGAAAATTTTCCCAAAATTTTAACGCCAAGTGAAGAAAACTTCAAAAGGCCATAAGTTTTGATAAAGAGCTCAGTTTTGGGAAAATGAGGACTTTATGGAAAGATCTCGTTGCCCTATTTGCACAGAGATAATTAATTTTAGATTTTTATAAAGTTTAAGGGGTCAATTTTAAGAAAATGGCCTATAGGCTTATATAGTGCGAGCTGGTAAATTGTAACTTGTTAGATCTGTTCAATTTGATATTCCTCCTCTCTCTACATGTCAAATAGACATGGAGGATTATTCCTAAATGGATTTAAAGGAGGATTCAAGGTTTAATTTTCCTAAATGATTTACAGTTTGAACATTTCCGTTTCTTGATAGAAAATGACTTCAAAACGGTTTGAGCCCAATTTTGCTAAGTTTTGAGATATTTCCATAAGTGTTTTTGTCTATTTAAACTCATTTAGGGCCTACTACTTCAATTCAATAATTTAATTTGTTATTTTATTGTTGTAGGTTTTAACTGTGCATTTTTGGTTTAATTAATTGTCAGTTTTAAAATTACAAATAACAGGGATCAAATCTTGATGGGTCTATTTGCCATTTCTTCTTCCAAGTATATAGAATACATTCCAATTCTAATCTAACACATTTTAGTTGATTCAAATCAACCATTCAAGACCAAAAAGCAATTCTGATTTCAATTTTTTTTCCTTTCAAAGAGACAAAATAATGTATTTTTCTCACACACATTTCTTCCTTTGAAACAAAGATTTCAATATATTGATATGATCAGATTCACTACAACAATGTAATTTGAGAAAAGCATTACATTCATTTATTGATTCCAAAAGACAACTTGCAACTTCCTTCTTTCATTTCTTCCAAAATCATTTATTGTATACAAGGCAAACAATACATTTTCTTTTCATGTGTTCCACTTTACCACTTTTCAAAAAGAGATTTCACAGAGTATATAAAACATAGATTTCTAATGGAATAACATCATATGGACAAGACAAAACCATTTTCATTAATTCAAATGAAATATTACAACTTCCTTTCCATTTGATTACAAAATATAGTATACTAAACACGTATCATTCTTTCACATTCTTTCTAAAAAGAATACATAGTATAACTCTTTTACATTTCAAATTTCACTTGCAAAACTGTACAACATCTTTCCATTACAAACATTTACAAGATCATCCACTTCAAGTGGGAAGGTTACAATGAGATTTCATTTCACAAGGGATTGTCAACTATCTTTTCTCAGCTCCAGGACAACAACATGCATTCTTATCATTCTTCCAATTAGATCACAACAAGAGTAGGGGAAAGGCAACACTCTCCACCCAACCAAGACATCCAACGAAAAGGAGAATCTAGCCTTCTTCTTTGGCATCCAATCCCAAAGCACAATGCAATAAAAGGTGTGATAAAACTCATGGCAACAATAGGCTTCCACAAAACATACACACAACATTTTCACAATAAAACACAGTCCAAAACAAAATGTAGTTTTACAACTACATTAACACATGAAAAGCAATATTAAGGCTTCATCGAGTAAGCCAAAGGAGCAAGAAGCTATGGGGGATGGTGCTTATGCCTCCCAAAGGGAAAAATTTGGTATCATAACCTAAGTACAACCCACCAAAATATCTACATATATGAATATCATTTCAAACCCTGTCATGCCCTTATGCCTCCCCCAATTACCCCTTATTCCTCACATTTTCTTATATCTCCCCAACCTCTTATGGCACCCCATAACGAGTAAAGAAATGCAAGCTATTTCTTGTAAGGTGGAACCCAATTCCCCAACTCCCTCCACCCTTATACCTCCCTAAAACCACTTGTGCCTCCCAAAAAAATAACCCCCATAGTCTTCTCCTACAGCACCATTCCCTAGGTCCATCCTATCGCACAACCCACAATATATACAAAACATTCACACCAAGAACCTTTAGCATAATTAAAAAGAAGGGCATTCAAGAGCACAGCTTCCTTACCTCTCCATGATGGAGTTGTTCCTAGTTACAAAAAAAATCTCCTTCAAATGCAACCAATCCAAAAATCAACCCAACACAAGCATGCAACAATCTTCCAAAAAAATCTTTCAAGCAAGAGCTCCCAACAGTAAGAAAAATTCACCCAAAATGAAGTCTCCCAAAAGTGAAGCAACCCAAAACAAGGTAAGAAATTTGAATTTTATAGAAGAGGGAAGAGAAGAGAATGAGGTGGATCCATGTGGGATGCCACATCACACATCATCAACCCCAACACAAAGTCAACTTCATCCTCCAATTCATAATAAATAGGTGGGTGAATAATATGACATTTTACTTACACACTCTAATCCAACCCACACCCCATAAGGACTAAAATTAAATTATGTAAGAAAAGTGCAATTACAACATTCAACTTGACTTGTAAAAATAGCATAAAAAGGTCTAAATTTAACCCTCCAACCATAGGCAAGGTTGGTATGCAAATTTAAGAGGTATGGGACAAGTGTAACTTGTCCCACAAGCCTCCAAGGAAAAATTCGAATTTCCAAGAAGGTGGAGTGTTTCACACTCAAAATTTAACTTACACATCACTTACAAGGTCACTTACACATTACTTACAACACTTTAAAACATGGCCAACAACTCTATTAATTACATTCTTATGACATCTTTTAATTAATTAACTAAACAATGTGATTACTCATAATATTTACACACCATAAAATAAATAATGAAAGGGGTAAGTGCACCAAAAACTAAACACATGCAAACATAACAAAAGGGACATTGCTCGTGATCTGCTGAACATTAGTAGTGCCAGTCCCCAGGCGGCACCAACGGATAACCCTTCTAGAAGATTGGAGGCCTTAGAGGCTGAGCTTAAATTGCTGAAGGATGAGGTAAAAAATCTTGCTAAGCAAAAAGGCAAAAAAAGCATTGAGGGAGAAGGGAGCATTGGCAATAGCCAGCTTGATGAAATATATAAAAAACTGACCTCCCTAGACTCCCGCCTTGGGAAAACGAAGACTAGGCATGAGTATAATATTGCAGCATTCAGGGCCATAGAGGAATTCATCGAAGGTCATGCAAGAAGTGTTTCGCATCTCAGCGGTGTCCCGATGACTCTTTGGGGCAATGAGAAAGAGAGTAAAAGAACCAGAGAGGAGCTCGATAAGACGGATGCTGCTCATATGACCACGCTGGGTATGTACCATGCTTGGAAAAAGTAAAGATGAGTATTGATCAAGCGGCCAAGAAGTAGTCCAGTTTTACTACGGCTTCTTGGCTGTAGGCTTGCTGTTTTGTTGCCGTTGTTTTGCTGTTAAGTCTCGTTTGTGTTGCTGTTTCTAGGCTTCGGTGTTCTTTGCTGTAACTTTTGTGCTTTGATACAGCTTCTCTGCTCCTCTCTCTTAGTTCAGGCTTTTAGGCCTCCTTTTGTACACAAGGGTATAGTCCCTTTCAAAAAACTATTTACCAATATTAAAAAAAACAAAAGGGACCAAATAAAAGAAACACATAAAATCCCTTGGTCACATTTAAAGGTGATCCCTCCCCCATGGAAATCCCTAACACTAACAAACACACACACACACCAACAAAACTAGTTGCCATGGTGACCTTGTTGAATTCATCTAGAATTACAATGTGGTTGGTCTCTAATCCCCCCCCATGTTTGTTGTGATATTTTAACTTGCAAAATACAAATACCTCCTTTGGCCTCGTGGCCATATCAGAACATCCAAAATAATATAAATATAATTAAATTTCCAAAATCATCTAGATATATGAATCACAACAACATCAAAGCAATCTAACAATATCATTATAGTTTTATCAACAACTATATCATCATCCAATAATTTTCCATTTCTAGGGCTACTCACAATATCCAAATATCACAAGTCTGAACAACATCCATCATATAACCATGTCCAACAGTTATAACATCATCAACATATAAAGTGTCTCTAAAAATCATCATGCATCATATAAAAATAAAAGTCAACAATAATCCATGATCAAATATTTAACATCATACTAAATCAAAACTATAATAATGTCCATAATATAGTCAACAGTGTCATGATCAGTATCAAAAGGTGTCAAAGGGAAGTGGGCACTATATTGATACTCAATGAGGGTTAGAGAAAAATTTTAAGGGTTCTCCAACGCTGTGTAGATCGAGGATTAATAGGATATTTTAAAATTTATGACACGCATCCATTTCTACAAACAATACTTTTTCAACATAAATATGGATAGTGTTTTGCATTGTATGGGTCAATATTCTCTCAATGTTTTAATATCATGGGTTTGGGTCAAGACCAACATCAAATATAATTAGCTGAGTGGGTTAGCCGTCAATAGGATTCAGGGAGTAGTTTTTCTCATTGGTGACTTAAATATGATATGTTCTAGTGCAAAGTAAAAAATGGCATGACGAATGCATCATCCCATGAATGTGATTACATATTTAGATTCTCCTTAGAAACATACATACTTTCAAACACAAATGAAACTTGCTTTCAAGGTGGTATGTAAAATTTATGTCTTTCAAAATTTAGAGCACTTTATAGGGTTGTGAAACTATTGAGTTACCTAGGTGGTGGTTTCAAAATAACCTCCATGATTTTGAAACCACTGGTATGCATGTAAGATCAATTCTATAAATTTTGTGATAGTTTTACAACCATAGGAATGTGTAAAGTTATGGTTTTGCCTATAACAATAACACAAGCAAGGAATTAACTAAAAAACTAATTAAATTCTCATTTTATAGAATTTTTAAAGATCAAATGGAACTCCAAGAACCACTTTACGGGTATACAAGGATTGGAAATGTTCAAGGAAATCAAGTTGGAGGAAGAGAATAATTGTCTAGGGAAGTGTAAATACTTGCAAAGCACATACAAGAAGAGCAGTATAATGTTGACACAAATGTGGTTAGAGTGTTCAATGAAGAGCTACCTTAGACAATGTAGCCCTCAAAATATCACACAAAAAAACATACACAGGGAAATGAAATGAAACATTTCTATTTAACAACAAAAAATGCATCAACAAGCATTATTCATATGCTTAGAGGAATAACACACATTCATCCAATCATTATTTTCATGTGTCAGGTCAAATCATCATTACAATCATTCTCTTCTATGAGATTTATGCTCGCATATAGACTCTATTTAATTTGAGCTAACACCTCATTGAATATATAAGGCAATTGGGATTTGTTTACATTGGTATACAAACCACCCTATTAGACTCCATAAATTGTGAAACATTATGAAGTTAAGTCCCAAACAACCCATCATCCTTCCAATTCTTTCACTTCTTCAAAGGATCATCCTTCGATACTTCATGACTTCTAAACAACATATAGTGTTTTGCAATATCAGATAGTACAACATGGCTTCAAAATAGAATCATAGTGTTATGAAGATTCTAAAACATGTTCTTAGTACCCCCAAAAATTCCATTAGGCTTGCATGACATCTACATATATACATGAGAGACATTCGAAGGATTATGTGGCCTTCAACATCCTTGCATGTGGATTCCACCAATAATACATGATACAAAACAAAATACAACATGACTCTGTGACTTCTACCCTCAACAAAGAAATGCAACACAAACTGAATCTAATTAATTAGACTATTTTTGGTTGATACAAGATAGCCTATGGACCAGAATGCTCAAACACCATACACCTTAGGTAATTTTGAAAGTTTTAGCCCTTGCTCAAGAAGGTTGGTCTTCTACAATTCCATGTTGAGTGATCTTTGTAGCACTAAACCAATTTTCATCTTTGATATCCTTTTCTTTCTATGGGTAAGTGCATGGAAATGGGGGACCAAAACAGGGTCAAAAGCTGCCACATTTTCCCAAAAATCAAATAAACCTGAACGTCATCTAATAATTTGACATGCATATGGTCAAAATTTTACAATGCGATAAGAATAAGAAATATAGTGCTAGGAATCTAGTCTTTAAAATACTATTTTTTTGAGTGGTGGAGATTAATAAGGTAAAATGTGGTGCACACACAAAGTATGTCTATTTTTGTGTCAAAAATATAGCCCATTATGTGTGTGCCCCCCATTTTTTGAGTTATATAAATTATTTTTCAAACCCCTTCAGTAGAAAGTTAGATAAGACCATGTATGAGGTCCCACTAATTTTTCATCATATTAGGACGAATATATAATTTTTTACTAATTTTCAAAGTGCACACATCCCAAAAATGAAATATTTGTGCACTTACCCCTATAACTTTGAGAAAAATAGTCAATTTTTTATTTTTTTAATGCGTGTAAAATGGAGTTTAGACAAAGCATTGGTTAATTTGGATGAAAAAATCATAAATTGTGTACAAAAATGTATACATACGTTTTGGAAAGAAAAGAATTCACTAGTAAAATAAATTAAGGATGAAAGTATTAAAATAATCATATTTTAGAAAGAAGTATATTTTCACAAAGGTAAAACCGAGCTTGACATCACAGTATAATTTTTTTGGAATATTATTTTATAACACATGAGAAATTAGGGTGTACACACGATCTTTTGATGTTTTTTATAAAACATAGATTTTTTTCATGGATTACACAGTCTAAACCTTAGGTTTGGATATCTTAGGAAAATCCAAGCCTATGGATTGGGAATTTCAAATCCATAGAAGATGAAATGTACTCGCGTTATAACACGAGCACATTCCTCTTTGTAATGTTGTATGTGTGCATTTGGGAAGCATATATTTACAAAAATAAATGTTTAAGTATAAGATAATCCTATACTTTAAATTTATTTTAGAAAATATAAGAAATTAGGGTCACTCTGCACCTTATGGAACTAGTCTCACAACTCTGTATGTCATGGCTTAGGAGATAATTTTTTATAATCTAATTTGGTTAGTACATAGGTATTTTTTAGGATTTCATCATTCAGCCTAAAGATTTTAGGGTTTAAATTCTACAATGGATGTGTATTTTGGGAAAGAATATAGTCATGTTTTAGCTTTTGAGGCCTTTTGTATTGTTTATTGACATTTTTAGGAGTGTTAGATGTCTCACAACTCCCAAAAGTAGCAACAATCAATTGAATGTATGGACTCATGACATTTCCCTAAATATTCATAAACTACTTCCAACACCTTTAAGAATCTACAATACCACATTTGGATAATTAAGAAATTTTTATAACCCTTCTCAAAGGATGCACACAGGCTCCGAAATGGCCAAATTTTTCCTTTATAGGATTACCAGAGAGTTAGTCTTTTACTAGACTTCACTGAATGGAATAATGGACCTTGTTACACCTTTTTGCAAACTTATACATTTTCCCCTAATGAATTAGGAATAACTTCAAGGAAATGTGATCATAACATAGGAGGAAAAACATGATCCCTTGATTAGATCCTCTACTCCTACGACACCTATTATGACATATCTACATTATCCCCCTTCTATTTTTCCATATGTTTCTAACACTATTCTATCCGTGAGATCACCTCCATGTCTTCTTTCCATTATTTCCCCACCCTTCAATATGTAAGCCATGATACACATGATTTGAAGCTCTTGGACATGATATTTAATATTATAAAACCCATTGACAACATATGAAGAAAATCAAAGTGGAGGCTAGGAGATATCAACAAAATAATCCACTCAACCTTATCTACACAAATATATTACTCTCATTATGGATTTTTCTCACATGTAAATGATAATTTTCAGGTTATCTATCACAAGAGCCAAATTTAAAAACACTTTCCTCATGCAAAAAGTGAGGAGCCTGTTTTCATGTAAAATTTGAAAATTTGAGCATGAAAACTATGCCCATAATTTAAAATCATGTTTCCGATTGTTGAGGTGGAATTTGTAGTGTTTCAGTGCAGTGTGGAGGTTAGGAACATGGAATTCATTCTCACACATTCTTCCAAGTTTCATTTTGGGATCAATCCTTCTATTAAGAGGAGGAAACTTATCTACATAAGGAACAATTAAGAAAGAGGGTGTCTAAACATCATAATCATGCTTTCACTCAGGTGACATCTTTGTCAGGGAGGTGAATTGTGAGGTTCAAGGAGTGAGTTGATGATCATCATATCTCGAATCTTACATTGTGTCCCAAATATATTTGAGGAATAAATCAAAATGTTCTATTCAGGCTACTAAGGCATCCAAGACCATCATGTGTGAAGGATCAAGAAGTCACTTATTCTCATGAGAGGGATATGAGCAAGAAGTGTATGAGCATCCTAAATCTGATTCCATTCAAGGAGGATTTTGAATCCAATAAGGGTAAGAGGATGATATTCATATGGAGATGTTTTCATGTGAATTTACTAACCCAAAAATGTAAAACTTGAACCATGACAACCAAGCCACAATGTGAAATCTTGCTCCCAAATCTTCCTGCACCCCTCTCTAGAACAAACTACTTCCTATGCCATGATCACTTTGTACTTGAATATATTCCTAATGCATTAGGTGAACATGAATAAGTTTTCAAAAATGTGTAACAAGGTCCATTATTCAATTCACTAAAGTGCAGTAAAAGACTAATTCTCCGACAAGCCTAGAAAGCCCAATTTTGGCCATTTCAGAGCATGTGTGCATCCTCCGAGAGGGTTATGAAAAGGTATTAAGTGTCTAAATGTGGTATTTAAGATCCTTGAAGGTGTTTTTAGTAGTTTAGGAATATTTAGGAAAGGTTTGATCATTTAGGGATAATCTATTCAAAAGTGGGTTTTTAGGTGCAAGGAATGAGTAGTCAAATTGTGAACCTTGACTTTGGCTGATTTTGGGAGCTTCGTAAGAAGTTAGGAAGAAAAAAAAGTAGGAACCAAAAATATTTAAGAATAATATACATTTTGGGAATCATCCATAGGCCACCAAAGGTAATGCTAAAATTCACCTCATACTCTCAAGCAATGCATACCTCCCGAGAGTGTTTCTAAACACTTAATCAATGCTTGGTAATGATCTCAATACATTGTGAGGGTCTATAACATGTGATTTAAGTTAAATTTATACTTCCATAAGGATAAAATTTATCAAGAGAGTGTTCAGATGTTGTAGGCATTTTCCCACTCAAGTAATATCTTGATCAAGGAGGTGAGTCGTGAGATGAAAAAGAGTGTCATCATGTTCAAGAGTGTTTTTTCAAGCTATTGGATTAATTTTAAGGTCACCATTCCTTAAATACTCATAAAAAACCTTGTAGTGTGTTCACACCTCAAAGGAGGAAGCATATATAGTCATATAATTTCAGTTCAATAGGTGGTCATAGGACAAGTACTTCATTTAGGGAAAAACCTCTATCTAAAAAATTGAGGACCTATTTCAATAAGTGAAAGACAAGAATAAAAAGGTTTAAACATCATAGAATAGAATCTTTCTCACATAAGTGAATTGTAAAATCCTAAAGAAGTAAGAAAGTGATCCCCATATCCTGACTCCTACCTTGTTATTAGAAGACATCATCATGTTCCTATCACAATGCAGATTTCATAATAATGTTTTTGAACACTTATTTGATGCTATATAATACCTAATATCTCATGGAAGAAGGATATTGTGATCATCGTCATCCTCACACTACGACAAGATTGAGTTTATACTATTTTAGGGCTCACTTTGTTTAGAACTAGCCTCATGCTCTCCAATGAGCAACTACTCCTGATTTGTCATGTTTTCTATGAGAATTGCTTCTTGAGATGACTCTTGGTAAGTATTTTTAAATATTCAACATCATCATAGACCTCCTTAGATCCATGTTTGAAAATTTCCACAAAATATTTTCTTTCATACTCACTAATTCATGTTTGACCCATGGCATGTTATGATGTGGTTTACATAGAATTTCACTCTCTTGAACAAAGAGTGGACACAAATTTGGGTACAAAATGGAATGATAATCATTATTATAATGGGTGGTAATAATAATCTCTGTGATGGAGGTAAACATGGGAAGTTAAATCACCTTCATTTCATCATGTTCATTATTGATACAATCTTTTCCACCAAAAGGGAAAAAAGAAAGATTCATACTCATTTGAAAAAGTCTTCACAGTGGGTCTTGATGAAGGAACATTAATAAGGAGAGTAAATTTTGATAAATAAGCATCTTGGTCATGATTAGAAAGGTATGAGGAGTCAATTGGAATGGTTTTGAGTCATTAAGAGTTCAAGAAATTTGAATTAGAGGCTCAAATGTATTTTCCCGCCTTTTTGCAAATTCAAAATTTCAAATTGTAAATGATGTCTTCAAGAGATGAAAAGGGGTATTTTGGGTTAGATAAAGGTGGTAAAGGTTATAAATAGGTCAAAATATGTGAAATAAATTCATATATGTGGTTTAAGATGAAAATTTTATGTAATGTTGGATAATGGTTAACTAAGCCATATATTAGTGTCATAACTTGAAAAAGTTAGTTTGATTTTTCAAAGGAAATCACAAAAGAATGAAAATGTGATTTGAATAGGAGGATTTTTAGGATTTTTTGGAATTAATCCTTAGGTTAAGGATGAAGAGGGAAGTTAGATAAGGATTATTTCTCAAGAACAGAAGAAGGAAAGCATGTAGAGGCATGCATTTTGTAAGCAAAATTCCATGTGAAATAATGAATAATTTGTTTTTACATTTGATTCTTACTTGAGAAGGTTTTTTTATGAATTAGGAGAAATAAATTATGTGTTTAATTTACAATGCATAATATTTTCAATCATATGGTTATCAATGAGATCTTGTATGTGTGTGAAAACCATGGGAAATTGTGATTGTGTATACAAGTGGATGATTTTTCATGAACCAGTAAGCATAAAGTTTTAATTTTAATTCAAAATTACTTGAAATTTTGTATTTAGAAGTAAATGGTCATTATACAGATGGGTTTTTAATAGTTTTCCTTGAATTTTAGTATTTTTGGAGATATTAAAGTATTTCCTAGTTGGACTAAGAATGTATGTAGATTGTTTAACAAAATGTCATTCATGGTAAAATGAGCATAACTCATGTATTTTGAGGAGTTAAGTGTTGGAATTTTTAGGTTATAATTATGAGAATTTTAAAATGGGTTCTTAAGGAAATATGGATTTTACATTTTTACAAAAAGTTATTAATGACATAAATTTATGATCTAAATGGGAAAATGAACCTTTTTGGGCTTGACAAGACCCTCTTTTGCAGAGAGTAGGGGGATTTGGTTGTTTATAAATACTCTTGATTAGTTTAATGATTTGGTTATTTTAAATCTCTCTGCATTAGGTCTCGAGGAAATGGTTAAACACTTGGAAATCACATTCCCAAATCTCATTGAATATCACCCTTTTTCTTCAGAGTTGTATCATCCTCAAAATACTTGAGTACTTTTGTACTCATACATTCACCGTTGAGAAGGTATTATTACTCAAATGGAAAAGAAAAATATTCATTATGTTCATTATTTAATCCTTGAATTTTGTTTCCTCCAAATTCCTTCTTGAACTCCTGAAATCATCCATTTTTTTTAGTTTTCATCGTTAGGACATTCATTCCCTGCACCAAGAAGACTCATTCTTACAAAGTTTTCCTTGAATCAAATTTTCTTTCCTAAACTTTCATAAAATGCCTCATAAATATTCAATACTCTCTGATATCACCTTAATATGATTTTTATTTTTTCTGAATACTCTCATATGATGTTAACTAGCTGTAAAATGGCCAAAATGGCCTTTTTAGGCCTATAAAGGAAGTAGTCTTTCATCAAGTCACAATGAATTCATCAATTATCTTGGGTGATCATCCCCACATAGTGAAATAAAATTGAAAACCTTTTTAAGACTTTCCTCTAAGCTGGGGTGAGGGTTGAACTGAGGGCAATCTGGCTAGAGGAAGGATTCACAATGATAGGGAAACATGATTTTCAATCATTGAATTAGTTTTCATGCTCAAAGTTTTAATTTTTCATGTTATAGATTTTGGATGACAACATGTCAATAACCAATAAAGAAGGCCCCAAAACCTAAAAAATGACAATATTATTTCCCAATATAGATATTTATTATAGAATTTAAGCCCTAAAATATTTAAGATGAATTCTGAAATCCTGAAAATATACCTAAAGACTATGAAAAACTAAGTAGAAATGGAGACAAAAAAACAATTTTCATACCTCGTGTAGCTTTCCAATGAAACCTCAAGTATGGTTTTGTGAATATTTGGAGCTTGTGTATCCTTGTAGAAGACTGATTGTGGGTGCTCTTCAATAACCTCCAAACATGGATTGACAAATGTTATGAAAACAACTTTGGGAGATTCCAATATGTAGATATTGGAATGCAAATTGAAAGAGTGAATGTGTTGTAAATCTAAGAGTATTTTTAAGAGGATGAGCTTGAATTTTATAGAGGCTAAATTGGTTCGAAATTGATTGAATGCACATGCTAAAAATAGCAGTTGAGGGGACCAAACAGTTGCGGGAAGATAAATGTCATTTAGGGGTAGGTAAAGGAATTTAGTTAGCAGAAGTTGCATCCGGAAAGGTGGTTGTACATGTGTAATTGAATTTCCCCCACCTTTCTAGGATTCTAGAAGTGCAATTGACTGGACTGGTGAAGTGGAGTCCATGTGGAGTTGACAAGTGGTTGTTGAGGAAGTGGAATCTGAGTGGTTGTTATAATGTGCACACTAATTAATTAATCATTTAATTAATAAACTGATAATTAACTTAGCTAATAGGGGTACTAAGGACTAATTTAATTAATCCAAAGGGGTTCAATGTGTATGACTAATCAATTTAATTAATCAATCATGAAAGGGGTGAATAATAGGATGCACCAGGACAATATTGGGAATGTGTGATTGATTTTAGGGTGTCTACATTTCCCCTCTTTAAAGTGCTATTGTGAAGTAATAGTGCTTTAAAGATAATAGATGCATGTAGAGTAGCAAACAGAAAGCAATGAAGCATTAGGATGCCCCGGGTAAAGATTAGGAAAGTCGAGGAATACCCCCTCAAGCAGGTGGATGATGCAACAAAGCGGTGGATAACCGCTTGATAGGAAGAAAAAATGGATTAGAAAGAAGGATGGGAGAGGAATGTACTTGTAGCATGAGTGTCATTTGGAGAATAAATTTAGAGCAACCTTATTTTTGGTGTTGCACAATAGAGTTGTCACCATGATTATGAAAGAATCAAGATGGTTAACCCAGATGCGCGTAAACAAAAACACACATACAAAGAAAAGATAAAAAGGAAAACAAACACAATATACATAGTAGGTGTCAGACGTCATGGGTTATAAAGGAATCGGGATGTAATCACACTACATGTAAGTGGTCTAAAAAATAAACATAAAAAATGCAACACAAATTCAAAAAAGAAGACAATCAGCTATGCCCCTAATGCGTGCCACAATGATGATTAAGTAGATGTAAATGCTCCCGAAGGTGGGAATATGATCAGACTGGAAGAGCGGGAGTAAAGCGAATCCTTATGAAACTCTTGTTGGATCCATTGTGTAAATGATCAAAGTTAAAATTTCCCTAGGTGAAGTTATATCTCAAAGGAAAAATAATATTGTGACTTGTCCTAAGCAGATTTAGCCTATCATGTAAAGGGAAGAAAGTGATAGTTGTAAGATTGGAATGATCACTAGGGTAGTAGATAAAGGTATGAATTTATCAAGATTATGTTGAAATGTTGAAAGATTCAATTCAAGGGTTTTCCAATCTTAGGATTTCTGTGATAAGTGAATTTTGTTAAATTTTTGATTTTTTTGAATTTTTGAAATATATAAATTTTTTGGATTTTGAAATATTTGATTTTTTGGATTTTTGAAATATATGATTTTTTAGCATTTTGTGATTTTTTTGAAAATTTTCGAAATACAAATGCAAAGAAATGTAAACAAACATGAATATAAAGTAAAAAAGGAAAACACTCCATGGCTTAAAGAAACTAGGATGAAAAACACAACACGTGCAAGCGACAAAAAGAAACGAAACAAGCATTGCAAGAAAACCCAATATGAATAGGAAGGAATGAAAGCAAAGTTATATGTGAACTAAGATGCAAAGAATTTTCCTACAATTGGTCTACAACAAGGGTAAACAAAGTACAATAAAATTAAAAACTAAAAGAAGCAAAAGCATCGTCACAATGTTGATAAATTGCAACAGTACAACACAACTTGCAAAAAATGACGTCTAATGACACTTATGAATGTGTTCCACATTGAATAAATAGAATTTTTTTAATTCCCCCAAGTTATATCTTAGAATACGATAGGATTGGATCGGGATGAAGAGTGAAGTAATAATTAGATACTCTAAAAGGTACTCTTGTCAGATCCCATTGAAGTTTGATCTGTATTGGATTAAAATGTAAAATCCAAGTGTGCCCCAAGAAAATTTATATTGTGAAAGGGAAAATGAATTCCTTGATTATATATAAATATATATACACCATGGGCAATAAATATGAATTATCAACAGATGATCTGGAATGATCATGAGGAACACCACCAAATGGCAATTTTTTTGAACTGTGTTATCCATTTGCTAAAATTTTGTCAAACATTATTTGAATGTTTTGATTGCGATAGTTGTATACTGTTTTTAGGATTTTGGAACAATTTTATATTGTTTTGTATTTTTGAACAATTTTATATTGTTTTTCTAAATTTTGTGAAACATATTTGAATGTTTTTGGTATTTTGAAACATTTTTTGATGTTTTTGGTATTTTACAACTCGGTAAAAAGGGGTGCACTACTTGAAAGCATGTGCAAATATATAGAAGCATTCCATTCCATTGGAAAAATTTAGATGATAAAATGATAGGGTGTTTCACTCTACTCGTGACTCCACAAAACTAAGAATATGCAAGGTCTCATCACCGAGAGCCAAGAAGGACAGTGAAAATGAGATGAATAGTGATATGAAAGTGAATATAATGGATGTGAAGACACAAGGTGTAACAATGATCCATATGAGAAAAATGTAACTCATCTCTAGTCAAGATTATCTAATTGATTCCAAGATGATTCCACTTTATAGGTTTTGACTCAACTTAGATCCGTAGATGGCCTATTGATTGGAAAGATCCTAGTTGAAGGAATTATTGTCTCTCTTTAACATGAGCAAGTAAATTACTTCTTGGGATGTTTTTGATTAAGCACTTTGATTCAGATTTGATAAAGGATTTATTTGAATTAATTGTTGATTGTTTTTTGTGAAGGAACCCCTACATATTTCCCCATGTCACCAAAGAGACAAGGGCTCAACATTGAAGACAAAATGTAGGTGAGTAAGGACTTCCTCCATTCCAAGTCTCATACTACCAGTAAGAAGTATGGGCTCATCACCGAAGACTGTGAAAGGACAAAAGGTGTAATGATTTTATAGTTTTTTTTTTGTATTTTTAGGATTGATTTAATTTTCCTTGTATGTTGATAGTGTGCTTGTTGGGAAGGAACATTCTGCCCCCCAAGTCTCAGCCTCATGCGACTAGTAGGATGTAAGGGTTCAACATATAGATTGAGATGGGCGGTCAAAAAGGACTAGGTAAAGAAGTTTGAGCTTTCTGTTAAAAAGAGAGCTTATTTTAAAAGGAGATAGTTTCCATCAGTAAGCTTCGAGAAAAAACCATAGGTAAAAAGATCTGAAATGGTAGGAACCATAACATGGATGAAGACACACAATGCCCAATAGGAACAAGATTAACCTGTGTCATGATAGGTGAAGAACGTGATATATGATAATGGTATGATTAAGATATCTTACAATAGATGGAATGTTTAATATTATTTGTACTCACTTTTCCGTTTCTGATTTGTAATTAGTGCTTTAAGGAACAATTTGATACAAAGTTTTATTCATTTTTATGCTTTTTAAGTTTTCTAAATTTTGGCGGATGAAGATTTGAAATGGAATCATCAAGAAAGAGTTCCATGTTTATTAAATTTGAATGGTCCTTAAATACGATACTTGTGCGGATGAAATCCAAGTCAAGAGGGGAATCAAAAGATTTGATAAGTCCTAAAATATGAAACTTGGGCAGACAATGTCCAAGTCAAAGGAAGAAATATGAAGATTTGATAAGTCCTACAATACAAGACTCTGACAAACATGTTCTAAGTCAAAGGAGATAATCCAATGATTCAATGAGTCCTAAGTTACAAAACTTGGGCAGATGAGGTCCAAGTCAACAGATGTTTGAATAGATAAGTCTTCAATGAGATTGAAAGAACTATGCGATGTTATAAGAAGATTGTCGATGCGAGGAATATGTTGAGATTAATATTCATCAGTGAGTAAAAGAGTGAGAGGAAAGAAGGATTGATCTCTAGATGTATATCCAATGTTCCTTAGATGTCACCATAGAGGAAAGATATCAATGTTTCTCCTTGTAGGTTAGGGAGTAATTGATTTGATGAAAGATTTATAATTAATGTGTGAAAATGTTGTATAAGGATATTCCTGGGTATAAATACCTTGTATAGTGTACGCACGTAGGTTTCTTGATAGGTAGGAAGGATCATTATTGATGATATTCCTGCAAGATTGATCATGTGAGGTATAATAGATATGAAAGGTTACATTGTTACAAGTGTCCAAGCTTGTTGTGGTTGTGTTTTCGACAACAAGACTAGAGATGTTAGGCATAGGATCCATAGAATAGAAAAGAAGAGAATCAAGCTCAATGGTGATTGATGATGGAACCTCTTCTGTGTAATGTCTATAATTATATCAAGGGTTTACGAAAGGAGTCTTGAAGAAAGTTCAAGATCTCGTTAGGTGTTAGAATATTGTTGTCCGAAACATGTTCAATGTCTGTTTCACGAAAGGAAGAAAATATGGAGAATAAATGGATTGATTTGAAGGAGAGATACTTGACCTTTGTCGTGATCTTGTTGAATGTTAGTATGTACAAAAGTGGGGAAAATATTCAAATCTTCTGTTTGAAGTTGTGGAAGTTGACGTGTCATTGACCTGTGAGAGCTTCATCATCGAGCTCTACAGAGATGGTACCATCATCAATTAAGTCTTGAACATAATGATGAAGAGGTGTATAATTATCAGTAGAATGGCCATCCATGTGATGGTATTCACAATATTCATATGCATTATATGACATAGATTGGTTTCCCCATTAGAAAAGGGTCTCATAGGTGGATATTCAATCATGTTAGCCTTTACTAATTGTTGAAAGGAACTAGATAGACTCTCTCTGAGAGGTGTAAATTCGTTTAATAGTGTGGAGTAGTGTCTATGATATACATGATATGATGGATTTATAATCAACATTGTTCGAGGATTCACCATGTTCGTGAGATTTTCCCTTTGTATCATGGTTAGGTGGTAGGTCTCCAGCCACTATGTCTATCGTTGTCAATGAGGTCTTGGATGTGATTGCAATTTTTTTTTTTGCATTTGTTCTGTTTGACGACCATCAATGTGATGAAAATCACAATATGTGTTAGGTCTATACCAACCTGGCTTAGGTTCTCCTTCAAGGAAGGGTTGTGTTATAGGATAAGTGACCATATTGGCACTTTCCAGCTATTTCAAGATGCTTTGAAAGAGATTCCCCCAAAGACGTATATTGTCTTTTGGTTGTAATCATGAGGAGGAGGAAATGTTTCTCTTTTTGGAATGGTGACGGGATGGTTTAGACTTAATCTGTTTTAATTGGTTGTTCTCTTAAGTTATGCACATTGCAATTATCAATGACACCATCATTGAAAATGTTACGAGTTGTGGTTGATGTACCTAGGTTTATCGTGAGAAGAGCTAGGGTTATTGTTACGGTTGATTATAATTGTACCCATTGTCTTTATAATGAGGCTTAATCAAGCCTTTAGAAATGAGGGATTTTTCAATTTGAGTTCCCTTTTTAATAACTTCCTCAAAACTGTTGAGGTAGTGCATTTGCATGTGAAAGGACAACTCATCGTTAAGGTTTGGGATGAAGATGCTAACCATTTGTTTCTCAAGGATTAAACATGGGAACCGAACTTGCGATTCCTCACCATTTTGTAAAGAATTATGCAAATATCTCATTTTGGTCATTGTTTGGAATTGCACAAATCCATCATCGTGACTTCAGAGTCAAGATTTAAAGAAAAATGTTTGACAAAATTCTCTGAGAGGTCCGTGAAGGTAGAAATAGATCCCTTTGGAAGGTGTAAGAACATGTCCAAATCTTGTCCTCCTAGACTTTTAGGAAAGAGGCAAGAGAAAGATATCGTTATAAGCCACCTCTTGGCATGCCATGAAAAATTCCTTGACATGCTCTCTAGGATCAGTTTTTGCCCTTGTATTTGTCAAATTTGGGTGTCTTGAAAGAGCGTGGGAAGGGTATGCGTAAGATGTCCATGTCGAAAGGGTATGGACATAATTAATCAAAATTGAATTGTTTATGTTATTTTTGCATGCCCGAAATGGTGTCGTTCATAATTTTCCACTCTTGAGAAAATGGTGAATTATTTTGTGGGATAAATGGTGATTTATCATTCATATGATTGTAAGTTCTTGTTATTGGTTTCCAAATGATTTTTGAAGGTGTCTTCACTTTTCTTCGTGTGTTTGATACCTTTGGTATCGTTTTTAGTGACTGTAGAGGACAAGAGAGCCAATTGTTTCACCATTGCATTAGATTTGATCAAGAAAGGATTGGTTTGGATTAGAGGATGAAGCATTAGATTTTCCTTTATTATCGACATTTGTTTTACTTGGTCTTTGTCGTCATGTTTGTTTGACTCAAGTGGTGGACCCTTAGGGGATTCAGGTCATCCTTTTAAGGATTTCAATTCATCCTCATCAAAGTTCGAGGGAAATATTACTCCCATTGCAAGGAGATGAAGAAGGAATTCATCTTTGTTTTGTTGCAAAGTGGCATCTATGGAAATATTTTTGAGTTGGTCTTTTTCCTCTCATCAAAGCTAATATGGAAAGGATTTCTTTCCTTACATTGAAAAGGGATATAATCATGATGTCTTGTTCTCACCATTTTTGAAAGAGGGGAGGAATAAGAAGAGGTTTGGTAGAAAAATCAACCCCTAGTAAAGTGAATACTAAGATGGAAGAGGGGAAAAAATGAAAAATATCAACCCTGGAAAAATGAGTGCCAAGAGGGAAGAGGTGAAAAGGGGGTAGTTAATTTCCCAAATCCTAAAAAAATGAGAGTTAAAATAAAAATGTTCTAAAGGTGTTATATATACTCTACTCAATAGCAAAAATGGATGTTTAAAGGAGAGACATAACAAGGTCAATGCGGTCAACTCTTTAAAAAATGAGTGATAAGAGTGATGAGAAGACACAAAAAGGGTAACTCTTAACAAGATGAGTGTTAAGATAAATTAACAAGAGATGAAAAGTGAAATGTGCTCGACACTTAAAAAAATGGACGTTAAAGGAGAAAAGACTTAACAAGATGAATGTGATAAACTCTTAATAAAATGGGTGATAAGAGAGAAGAGAATATGAAAAAGGGGAACTCTTAATAAGATGAGTGATAAGAGAAATGAACAAGGGGGGGACTTCACAACACCTAAAAAAATGAATGATGTTAAGGTGGAAGAATTAATTGAAATGTTAGATAGAGGAATCTTAAAAAATGGGTGCTAAGAAAGATGAAGAGGTTTGAAATTCCTTGTGACCCTTTACAAAGTGAATTTAAATCAGGAAGAAGTGAGTTTTCTCAACTTGCGAAAAAAATGAGTGCGATAAGAGGAGATTTAAACACAATGAAAGATGTTCGAAATATTAACCAAAATATATTAAGGGAAGAGACTTAGGAAAGATGATGATTTTTCTGAAAGGAATGATAAGAATATGGTTCCAAGCCATGATCTCATATGATAATAGCACACCACATTAGATTTATAAAATAGAAGAGCTATAATACCATATATGGAAATCCATCATAATCCATAATGTTCAATACATTACAATATAATGACTTGAATTAATCAATAAGAAAGATGTACATATAGGAGGAGGGAAGTGCAACTACTACCTAAATCAGTGGTGAAGAACTCTCACTAATTGATACTGGTAGTTAAGTTAATTCCACAAGACTAGTAAGCTAAATCCACATAACCGAGAAGCTAACTCAACACAACTAGTAAACTAACTCCACACAACTAGTACACCTAAGCAAGCTAACCCAACAAAATGTAGGGCTAATACAATTGTAAGAATTATCCTAATAAATAAACAAAAGGATAAATAATAACCTACACTAACACCCTCCCGTAAACATAACTTAGGTGGATGGAAAAGAAGGTGGGTCCTGGCAACAAGGCCTGATGAGGCACCCACGTACAATAACTGGGAAAATTGGACACTGCAAGGTACCCCAAAACCAGTAATAACAAAGTAGAGAGAGAAAAATCCCGCTGTAAGATATCCTTATAAGCTCAGATCTAAAAACTCGTATAATGCTGAAGAAGTTTGGTGTGCACATGTGGTCTGAATCCACTACTCGATCATAGAACTAAAAAAAAATTGACATTGAGTTTCACCAGAATAGCTCCATGCAAGGAGACTGTCAATGGAGTGATGTCAAAAGTGTAAAAAAAGTACCAAACATAATTTTATCAACTGCTACAAATCGGTATGCCACGATCCAACAACAACCAAGGCAATAAGACAAGGACACAAGATCCAAATAAATAGGAGTGTCATGATCCAAGAAAATCTAAGGTAACAAGGCAAGGACATGAAACCCAAAGAAAAAATATCGACATGTAACAAAGTAAGGACACAAAACCCAAAGAATAAGTATCAACACCATACCCTCACATACTGCTGAATGGGTAGAGTGACACCACAAATCTGTATGAGTTTACAAAATCAATTACTCGAACACTGGCAAACTAACACTGGGCTTCACCAGAATAGCTCCCCCATAAGAGACTGTCAACATGCCAAAAAAAGAGTCGAAAATATAGATCCAAAATATCTCAACAAACAAGAGATATATAAATGTATACACCCATAGATATAAGAATGTAATACCCAAAATTTTAGGACGTCGGGCTCAACCGAAATTGTGTCCACAAATGATTACAACACCCTCCCAAATTTGGCACTTTATAATTGAGTGCATGTAATATTACAATGAGTAAAATTACCTTTTACATTTGAAATCTATGTATAAAAATTTCACCAATGCGTAGATCTAAAAAAAAATACATAATTTCAAACAAATGATCACCTTAATCCGAGCTACGGATCAAAAGTTATGAGCTCTACAAGGTTTTACTATTAAAATAATATTTTTATGCTGATCTTTTTAAAAGGTACATGTGACACCCAAATGTCCAAAGGGTAAAAGAGTGAATCCACATGATACATGCTTGTGACCAAAGGATAAAATCCTGCTCCCAAAACCTAAATGCCTAGAGGGTAAATCATTGCATTCGAAGGGTACATGTTAATATCCAATGGATAAAAGAATGCACCTAGAGGATACAGATCTATGTCTAGTGGATTAAAGATTACATCCAAAATAGAAATATCCAGAGGGTAAAAGAATGCATTTGAAAGGTACACGCTTATATCCAATGGATAAAAGAATGCACCCAGAGGGTACAGATCTGCATCCAGCGGATAAAAGACTACATCCAAAACGATAATATCCAGTGGGTAAAAGAATGAATTTGGAAGTTACATGCTTATATCCAATGGATAAAAGAATGCACCAAAAAAGTACAATTGTTAATACAAACTTTGACTGCAAATATCTCTTTTTTGGCACCTGTATCAAAAAACAGAGAGAAACCCAGAAAGTTTCTCAAAAAACCCAGAAAGCTGATATAGTTTTTGTGTCAAAAATATGTCTAAACATAATTGTATGGATTTTTGAAGAAATGTGCCAAAAAAAACCCTTTAAAATTACCGGATTTGACTGTCTCCAAACGTGGTCAATTTTATAGTCAATTCTATGGTCTTGGTACCTTCCAGATCCAATGTCGTACTCCGTTTTGCATAAAAATGTATGCTGCAGAAAATTGCTAGAAATTCCAACTACATGAAAATAATAAACCCTTGGTTGCAAAGAAAAACTTACAGATGGATGTCTACATCATCTATAGATCTGATACCATGAAAGAAATGAAAATAATATTGTTCCTAGCCATGATCTTAGATGATAATAGCACACCACATTAGATTTACAAAATAGAAGAGCTAAAATACCATATATGGAAATCCATAATGCTCAATATATTACAATACAATGACTTGAATTAATCAATAAGAAATATGTACATATAGGAGGAGGGAAGTGCAACTACTACCTAAATCAGTGGTGAAGAAATCTCACTAATTGATACTAGTAGTTAACTCCACAAGACTAGTAAGCTAACTCCACATAACTGAGAAGCTAACTCAACACAACTAGTAAGCTAACTCCACACAACTAGTACGTCTAAGCAAGCTAACCCAACAAATTTAGGGCTAACACAATTGTAATAATTATCCTAATAAATAAATAAAAGGATAAATAATAACCTACACTAACATTTTCTCAACTTTTAACAAGATTGAGGTTTAAAAGAAGAGACTTAAGACAATGATAAAAATGCTCTATTCTTAACCAAATGTCTGTTAAGAGGGAAGAGAATTTAAAAATGAAGGATGTCAACTCTTAACAAAATCATGTTAAAAGAGAATACTTACAAAGATGATAAAATATGTCTACTCTTAAAAAATAAATTTGAAAGAGGAGACACAAAAAATAAATGTGAGCACTTAAAGAATGACAAAGAAAATGTTATCACAAGAAAATAATAAACGACGATGAGAAGGTTTGAATCTCAAAAAAGTGGAGATAAGAGATAAGGGGAAAGTGATTTATTAATTATCTCAAACTAAAGAAAAGTTAATGCTTTAAACGGGAAATGAAGAAATGATGAGGATGTCGAAAATGCAACAAAGTGATTGTGAAGTACGACAACATAAGATGATGAAAAAGAGATAGAGAAGATGCCATCAATTCAAAAAAGTGAATGTGAAGCATGACAACGTAAGATGATGGAATGATCAAAATTCAATAAGATAATGTTAAACGTAAGACTTACGAAAATGAAAGATCGAGGTGATCAAGAGGGTGCTTGACCATGATAAAGTAAGTATCGCGATGTCAAGACTTACATGAAAAGGATGGAAGTGCTCAAGTGTGGATATGGATGCTTACAACCAAAGAATTAGACACATTTACAAAGTAACAAGGTGGATGAGAGATAAAACATGAATGACAAAAATGAAACACAAGTGTGTAACATGCGAGAAAAATGAAAAAAATGTAGTGAAAGTTTTTCTCTACCTTATATTGGCTTGGACAAGGCGTGGCTTCCTAGGTGGTTCACTTAATTAGGTTTCAATAGTATACTCGAGTGAGTGTCGGTGCTATTATCTAGCTTCCAAATTTACTTTACCCCCTTTGAAATAATGAGAAAATATCTTGCTCAAATGAATCAAACTGGGTTCACCACTAAGGATATCTGTGAATCTAATCTCAAAATGTGCACTAGACGATTCGGATGGGGGTGCCCATTTCATCAACCAGTTCCCTCAATGTGCTAACTAATTTGGGGTTCCTGTGGTATTACTCAAGTGATTTTTATGTCTTAATCCAAAGCACTTCCAATAGTTATGGTGATTGGGAAATAGCCTTGTCAACCACACCTACAAATACAGTGTGTAGTGTTAATTTTATCTTGATTAAAAATATTCCTTGCACATAATGAATTATTAGTTTGCATAGTTGATGAGTGAGGCAATGTGTAGTTATTAGTTTTGAGTGGTCTTTAGAATGTGGTCCTGCAAACAAGTGTTAGTAGTTTAGGAAGAAGAGGCACATAAAAAAGAAAACAATGAAACACAACACAATTGTGTTTCTGATTCTCAAGATAACTTTTAACAAGCATGAGAGAAGAGAATACAAGTGAAGTGTGTTGTGAATAATATTCACAAAAATGAAAAAAATGACAATGGAAATGTATGCAAAACACGTGACAAAGTGTTAGTTGATATACAAAAAAGATGAAACGATGACAAAAAGGCATGAAAAGTGACAAAAATTAGACTGAAACGTCCAATAACCATAGATTAGCAACTTTCATGACTTTACCAAAGGGACAAAATTGATGGGAAAGTGAAATAAAAGGGTCTGAAGCAAGGATAGGTTAAGAAAAAGTATCTAAATAGAGAAAATAAATTGAATGAAAACGTTTAGGAACCCTACACAACCAATTTTCTCAGTTAATCCACTTTGACAAAAAAATTATGAAAAATAATGTGAAAGGGGGGCCTAATCTATTGAAAAGGGGATAATTTAATTAAATAAATTAATCAACAAAGACAAGATAATTAACACGAAAAAGAGCTAACTAAATTAAATAAACAAACTAATTAACTAAAAAAAAGAAAAGAAATAATATAATTTGCTAAGTAAAAACCAAATAACTAAACTAAAAACTAAAATGCCGAGTTAAACTAAATGTAAAAGATAAGAAAAATAAAAGAAACTTATGAAATTACATGAGCTAAGATTTCGACCTAAGTTTGAAACCTAAAAATAAAAATATAACTTATAAACCTAACAAAATAACATAAGTTTCAAACTATGGTGCGTATGTAGTTGGTTTGTGTTTTGTTTTTACTCGGGATTTGTGGTTGGTGGCATTGTGTTATGGTTTTTGTGCAGATCTAAGGCATGAATGGTGTCTACGAAGATTTAGAGCTATGTAGTAGGGTGGATCGCTGGAGGAATCGTTGGGTTTGAGTGGTTGGCGAGGTAGCGAGGGCAGGGAGCTTGACAGCGGGGTCAAAGGTTTGCAGGAGGGGAGGGATTGGTTATTCGAGGGGTGTTAGGGAGGGATCTGGGGCTGGGGAATTGGGGGGTGAGTCAGGGGGATCTGAGGAGAGTTATATGGGGGTAGTGAGTTGGGGTCAGGGTGGGGAGGGGAGTCAGGGATGCTGGACGTAGTGAGTTGGGGAGGGGTTCAGGTTGGTAGGTAACGAGTTAGGGGCGAGCTCAAAACTTGGGTTAGGGGGGTAGCTCAGATATTCTAGGTCAAGGGGTTAGGAAACATGGAGGGGAATTAGCTAGCTCAGCCAAGCTAGCAGGGGTGGGGGGGAAGGGGGTAGGTTAGGTTTCTAACCATTTTTAAATTTTTATTTTATTTTACTAAAAAATTCTAACTATTTTTTTTGTTAAATGTGTACAGGTTTGGCAGGTTACAACACTGTTGGTGAGAAAATGTTTTGGGTGGAAAAATTTGTGGAATTATTGCCAACACTTTAGGAATTTAATTCCATCTACTTGAATGGTGCAGATCCGTGTTTACATGTGTGTGTCAAATTTTGTTTCTATGGCGGCCTTATGGACGGGGATCCAATAGGGGCACTCCATTGACCTTGTGGAAAAATATAGCAATCACTTGCTAAAGAGGAATTTACTTAAAGATTATGAAAGTGAGTGAGAAAAGGGGAGAGGGATTAATTTTGTAGGTAGAAAATTAGAGTCCTACATACCATTAGCTAGAAAAATTTGACACACACAAATTTAGAAGAAAAAAAGTTATGCAAATGACAACAAGACTAGTTAAGATTTAGAGCCCAAACTATCCATAAATCTCCCAGTCAAAAAAGGAAAATAACTCCTTTCTTCATTTATCCTTGAGAAAAAATTGTGCATAGAAAGATTTGGAAGAACATAAAGATGAGAAGTATAAGAAATGATATCTATTTTCTTCTTCACAAGGAATACTCTCTCGTGAACACACAAAATTGACAACCCTTTGGAAATGGGATGCCTTTACAATTTATAGAACTTAAGATGACTCTTTTCCTAACCCCCACATGACCTTTCATATGCCTTTACACAAATTACAACTTTTCAAATTCCTAAGAGAGAATTAAGTCCCCTTTTATGAAATAAAGGTGACTTATTACATTATAAACCTAAAGTCACTTTTTAAATACAAAAATAAGGAATAATGAAAAATTGTAACCCCAAAGAAGAATTATACAATGGAGGAGAGATAAAGAAGGGGGAGGAGAAAAGAGAGAAAGAAGAGAGAAAGGACTAATTTGATGAAGAAGTCATTGTTGCCAATCCTACTTTTCTTCCTGAATGATCTCTGCCAAGCTCCATTGAGGAAATTTCAAATAATTTGAAATCTTTGCTAAATTAAACCATTATAGATGTAACCTTTTCCATATGAGGGATGCACACATAGCTTAGGTACTTCATCTAACCATCAGAAGCATCATTGATATCCTTTCATTTCTCAAACCATGACTGATGTTTTTTCGTAATGAATGTAATGGTGGTTCAAATCCTAGATAGATACTCCAAGGTGTCTTCACTGAAAGATAATGGGTCTATAGCTACTTTCTTGACATGATCCTCGAACAACCTTTGCAACTCATCTACAATAGTATTTTCTTCCATCACGGGCACTCTAAGCTTCTGAATTCTGCTATTGACACTATTTTTCATTGTAGACACCTACAATCCGTCTACGCATTTTTAATACTAAAATTGTACTAATTACCCCTCTCGCATCATTTCGATAATAATTAGTGATTTCCTGCTAATTAACCAATGTTTCCCTCTATTTCGATCAATTAACGACACTTTGTTAATTAAATAGCCTTTATCCCACTCTAGATGTCAAGTAACGACACTTCCTTAGTTATAATCCTCTTCCAATTGAATAATTAACTATTATTAGTTAAATAAGCCTTTTTAACCTTGTATTTAATCAATAAATCCTCTTATTGGTTAAATCCCCCTCTCAAATCCTCTAAATCATACCTATTTCCCTCTAAATCATATCTAAATAGCTTTCTAATCTTATTCTAGCCTATTAATTAATCTTATTTGATTATTTAAATCATCTCCAACTCCCATGAATTACAAATAACTTGTTAATTCCTCTACTCAAGCTTATTTATTCTAAGTCTACTTTATCCTTTATCCCACATGCACTAGTTTGAAAGCTTCTCCCAAATTGGAAAGCTATATAAAGGACCCTCCTACCTTCTTTCACACCTACACCACACTTTTACTAGTGATTACTATAGGCATATGATAAGAGCCTTCTCCATTGTTGGAATAACTACTTCATCTTTGCATCCATTCTCTCACATTTGAGTATTAAAGGAGTATCTAAACATGGCTTTGCAGCCATCTTAGTGAGATCTTTTCCTTATCTAGAGACAACACACAATTTGATTGCTTATGATCTAAATAGGTTCATACTTTGATAGCAATCATACATTTACAAGAGTAGGAATGGTTTAATCATTAGATGTTCATTCATGTTTATGCATTAGAATTATTATTTATTTTACGCTCTTATCATGATGTTAATGGTAGATTGACTTTACTATTTAAAAATACTAGGTGTTGGTTTCATTTAATTATCTTAGCTAGTTTAGCATACATACATTTGGCACGCACAGTGGGAATTACTCCATTGTCCTTTGCATTAGTTTCAATTTTTGTTACTAACCCTCTTTTTAGAATTTTTAGATAAATCTTGAGTTTCTTAACTAGACTAGTTAAGATTGCTTGGTTTTAGTGCTCTTTATAGGAATAAAGGAGGCGAGGTGCTACCAAAATTGAAGTTAATTGGAAAATATTTGGGCTTTTTTGAAATTTTTCTTTTCAAATCCCATACTTTGATGTTGCACAGGTGCTTTATGCTAGTGTGAATAACCCTTGCGTAAGTGTCAGAATGCTTGCGTTACTTTCAAAACCCATGCATTACCGTTATTAGGATTACGCTACTATTTCTAGGTGTACACTAGCATCTCTTGGCTTGTGTTACTGTTGGTATGAATTTTTATCATCTGTGTTAGGATTTTACTACTGTTGTCAGGCTTGCGTTAGCATCTCTTTGCTTGCGCTAGCATTACACTATTTTTCACTGGGCCCTTTTTTGTCATAGGCGTACATTTCTGTAAATATACTTGCGCTAATGTCAAGATGCTTGTGTTACTGTGCATAGGCTTGTGTTACTGTTAAAATGCTTGCGCTAGCATTCCGTGTCAACTTTTTGCTCGATTTTCAAGGTTTCTAGATTCTAATTTTTGGCGTTTTATGTTGTTTTACAAGTTTTCTAATTCTATTTTACATTTTTTTACATTTTAAATCATATTTCTAACATGTTGTCAAGTTTTAATGAATGTTATGTTTCCATACTTTTCTTAAGCTAGGATAAAGTTTGTGTATGCTCTTCTCTTGCACCTTTGGGTGATCTTGAGAAATAAAAGAAACTTTAGTCCTCATTTTCTAACATTTTGTTAATTTGGAAACTTAATCTTTCATTATTTTCTTAAGGGAATGAACAATTTATGAAGTATTTCTATGGTTCTTTGATTTCAAGTTTTCCTTTTTTATATAGTTGGGTTAATTGTTGTGTATGCTCTTGTCTTGTGTCCTTGGATGATCTTAAGAATAAAAAAACCTTTGATCCTCTTTAAAATGTTATGATTTTCTTGGAAAATTAATAATCTTTGAGTGAAGGGCCATATACTGATTATCAATGAAGAAGGATATAAACAATAGTAATACAATTTTTATGCAGGTTACCAATGGTGTGCTAAAACACATTTTTAATCAAAGATAAAAACATGCCATTTATTCAAAACATTGTATTTACAGGTTCAGATAAGGGCTTAAACCTATCCTCTTTAAACTGTGGGAAGTATCTTGGCATAATCCATAAAACGCATTATGAGGATTACCATAGGAACCCCAAAGTAGTCCACACCTTGAGAGAAATGGTGGATGAAACAGGAAGTTCCCCCTTACCCACTTGAACAGTTGAAAAATCTTGTGAGAAAAGATTCTAGTTACCCATATGAGGCCTCTATCATTAATTTGATTGTGGGGTAATGGTCCATTGTCTAGTTTACTAGAAATGCGTACCTATCTTAGGTAAGAATTGGTGAGTTTGTGAACAAAAGTCTAGGAAATAATTTGGAATTGGGGCCAACTTGAATTTATCCATCATGTTCTAAAGATTTCTCACAAAGCAAAAGATTCTTTGGAGTCAAAACCTTGTTATTCAAATAAGGGGAGAGTTCATTAAAGTTGGAGATGTGCGTAATTCATCACAAAACTTATAAAGCACAACTTTGTCCTAGTTTATACCTTTTCATACGACAAGGATAAACTCTGCCAAAGTTACGCCAAGTATTTTTCATCACCACTTGTTTTATCTCCTTTGTTCTATTGTTACCCTTTTTGGACAAAATAAAACATACTTACGAAGAGTTTACCAAAATTGTGTCGACTAATTTTGCACTCTCTTACATCCTTCCTTATTGCGACTATGATAGTAAGCATTGAAAGTGTGTTGGTATGTATTAAAATTTTAGTAAAGCTTTGTCTTGATACCCACGTCAAGACTATATCATTGTAGCTAAGGTGTCTCATCACTGATTTCCTCTTGAGTTGTTACGTTGCTCGTATCATATTAATACAAATTTGATACTCATGTTTTTTCTTTCTTTGTAAAACTTGATATAAGCCTCTAGATTGTATTGTTACAATGGCCATGTGCTATCAACTTCTTGTTATACCTAGACCTTGTTTCTATCCAAACATTGCCTTGAGTTTTGAAAAGTGTCATCATTACGCTGTTTGCATTGTGTCAATACGATTTTGATACTAATATATTTCTTTTCCTAAAGGATTGATTAATGTATCCAAGTTGTATTGTTACTCTGCCCACATTTGTAGCCTCTATTTTCAAGACTCAGACTTTTTTTGTGTTTAAATAAGTTTGAGTATACCTTTTTTTGGAGTCACCTCAACATCATTTTGATACTTAAGTCTTGTTTATCCAAAAATTGATTTAAGTATTGACGTTGTGTTGTTATTTTTAAACCAAACCACATTTGGGATGTAGGGAGTAGTTACTTGTGTGATTGGATTATTATCTAGAACTTGTTTGTTTATCCTTGGTGCTAGTCATCATGTAATTTAGTGTCTTGTTTGATTCCTTGGTTCATTGTACCTTGATTCTTTGGATTTTTTACCATTGGTTATTTTAAATGCCTTGATGTTCTTAGTGATGATTTGACATCGTCACTCTGCTTTGTTTTTCCTAGGATCCATTTTAATTAACCTTAGTAAAACCTTTCCCATTATGCCTCCTATCACTAGGATGAGGCATTGAAGATTAGGGTCAAACCTTTTTTTAATGACAAGTTAAACCATCTTTTCGAATATAACAACATGGTTGACCATAATGGTGATGAGGTTACCTATCCTCTAAATGAATTTGAATTTGATCCCGCCCACATGGATAACTTTTTATTTCAAAATAAAAATGAATTCCTTATGCATGTCGTAGAATTAGGCTCCAAATTACCACGTAAGTTTGATCCTAATCTCATCACGAACTCGGTTCATGGAGAGGAAGATGTAGAGCATCCCCTTTGTAATATTGATGACATCCTAAACCCATAACATGCTTCTGATTCCAGCCAATGAAATGAGGAGGAAGTGCCTTCTCAAAATAATGGTGGTTATCACATCCCCATTGTTGGAACTCACTGTGAGAATGAATAACATAACCATCATGAACAACAACCTCCTCATGACACAAAAATGAGGTTACACTTGAATAAAAATACAAGCTCTTACTTGTCAATTGGTGAGTTTAGCTTCTCAACAAATAGCCTATGAAGACTCTAAGACAAGATAATCCTAGAGCTTCGTATCATGATTTTTACACCAAAACTCCACTTCAATAAAAACATAAAGAGGCATATCATGAATTATACACAGATAATAAAGGTGGTGAAACATCTAGACTTAATCATGTATATATGCTTTCTTCACCTACGTATGGTATACTATTTGACCAAGAAAGGCTATCTATGAAGAATGCCCTTAATTATTTACAAAAAGGCAAGGTGGGACATAGTAAGAAATTGTTTTCCTCTTAAAAATTCATTGTGTTAACACTTTTGAGGAGGTTATAGAAAAAGGTAGCCAAATCAAAAAACTATTGTTATCCAAAGGGACCTTAAAACCCTCTTTAAGAGATAACCAAAAATAAAATCCTACAACAAAACCTAAGTTCCTTCAAAATAATAATAAAAACATTGTAGGTGATGGCATAAGTGACTCTAAACATGTGCAGGAAGTTCAAAATAGTGCTCCTTTGAAAATTACCAAAGGAACTATTGTACATGAATTTAAGTATCGTGCATTCACCCCTCTAATAGATTCTTTGTCATCTATATTAAAATAGTTAGACACAGTCAACATGGTTAAATTCCAAAACACTATAGCTTTTAGAGCTGACGCACTGAAACCAACATGGTTATGAGAAAATGAATATTGAGGGTTTCATCATGTTAGGGGTCACAATAATAATAAATGTTTGAAGTTACAGAAATTTATGCAAGATCTAATCGATAACAAAGAGGTAGAAATGGATTCCCTATGACCTAAAAAGTCTTTCAATTAGAACATGGGAATAATAATGGGGAGAAAAAGTTGGATCAATATCATTCTTCCTAGAACAATAGTACCAACTATGTTGCCAAAGTGAATAATCCTTTTGATTTTCTAATTAGTTGTGTTAACCCACCTATTGAAATTATCAACGCTATTAAGATTAACATGAGAAATTATGTTGTGGGAACACAACATACTTGCCTCATTATCCCAGAACCTCCTCTATCTACCCCTCATGATAGTCATTACGATGGTTTAGAACAACTTGAGAAGAACACTACTAAGATTTCAATCTTTGATCTTCTTAAAATATCTTATGTTCACAAAGACATCCTTTGTAAAATTCTACAAGGTTTAGGAGTGTTAGTTGATATTGATCCTACGCACTTCCAAGCCTTGGCCACATAGATTGAGCACATAACCTTTAGCCATCAAGAGATTCCTGAAGAGGGTCCTAAGCACAATCTACCATTACATATTGAATTCAATGTCAAGCATAATAATATAAAAATGGTGTTTGTGGATGGCAGATCTAGAACCTAAGGTCATCACCATCAAGGCCTATGATAACAAAGAGTAGAAATCAGCTGGAATGGTCACTTTTCCTATGGAAGTGAGGTGTACTAATCATGACACAAAGTTCCATGTTTTGGACCCGGAACTTCCTTACAACATGCTCCTTGGTTGACCATGGATTCATGCTATGCAAGCCATGCCTTCCCCGTACCATCAATGTCTAAAATTATACCATAAAGGAAAGACTATTACCATTCAGGGGGATCCTAAACCTTTTGCTCATTACAGAGAATTTTCAGGTTATTTCCCACCACATTTGAATTTACTTCTATGGAAATGGTCATTCATGTTCAATCAAAGGCTCTTACCTCACGTGTTGATCTGGATACCTCTAATAGGTAATCTTAATTTCATAGCTCCCCTGTCACCAGGAGCGCATGTTAGGCCTTACTAAAAGTATCAATGGTCCTGGGAGCATTATAAAATCAATACTTTCACTCTTGGTGTCCTTTTGGAAGATGAAAAGTTGCTTGACACCTCTATGCTACCACCTCCTACTAATTAAATGACATCATGTTATCAAGAACCCAATTATGCTATCCCCAATAAAATGATGTACGCCATGCGATATCAAGGATATAGTTATGGTACCAAAAACTAATGTGTGTCAAAACCTCTTCTGAAACCCAATCACAAGGTTTTTAAGTATGGTATTTGTGTTCAACCATATGGGTCCAATCCTCCAGAGGTAGATGCGACATCTTCTAAATGATAATATAGTTTGTTTGATTATGAAAGTGAAACAGATTCCTAGTGTAGTATTTATGAAGACCTTAACTCCACGAACCTATTTTATGACACAAATATCTTAAATATATCCCCATTCATATCACCTATCATCCCTAAATTGAATCTTTTCTACCTATCCTTGGTAAAATGGGACCAACAACAACACGTTCCAATTGACTTCTTTGAGAATGATGAAGCAATTGGTGATTTTATGGGTCTCCGCGATGAAATTCTAGTTGGCGACTGCAAGAAAGGATTATATATAAACCTTGATGCATATGAATACTACAGGGAGGAGGATGAGTTCTGTGGTTATCAAAATAAAAAGAAAAGAAAGTGAAAGATTTCCTCAGAGAATCCTTGTAAAAAGAATAAGTCCAAGTCCCACAGTAATAACCTCTTTGACGTACTAGCAGACAAACAAATGGAAAAATCACTGGACATAAAATGACCAATCTAAGGGTGAAAATGTTGTTGAGATTCCCTTAGATGAAGATCTTAATCTACCCCTCGATCCTATGCGTATGGAGGAATAATCCAAATTTCTAGTGGAGAAGACCATAGACGTGAACATTGGAACAAAGGAGAAGCCTAGAATGATTAAGTTGGGAGCTTCACTCTCAACATAAGATTAGAAAACCTTTGGCATGCTTCTACATGAATTTTTAGATATATTTTCTTGGTCCTATGCGGACATGCCAAGGTTAGATCCCTCATTAGTAGTACATAACCTAGTTGTGCATGAAGAAGGAAATTCCATTAAGAAGAAGCTTAGAAAGATGAATCCTTGTGTCACCCTATTAGTAAAAGAAGAACCATAAAAATTGTTAGTAGTAGGATTCATTAGGCCTATTGATTATTCAGAATGGATTTATAATATAATACATGTACAAAAGAAACCCATTGGTATCATGATTTGTATATATTTCAGAGATATTAATAAAGTGTGTCATAAGGATGAATTTTCTCTTCCTAACATTGACATGATTGTCAATTAAATTGTTGGTTATGAAATTCTATCCCTCGTGGATGGATTTTTAGGGATATAATCATATTAAAATTGCATAGAGGAATATCAACACAAGATAACTTTTAATACCCCTTGGGGGACATTATATTATCTAGTCATGCCCTTCGGCCTCAAGAATGCAGGCGCAACCTATCAAAGGGCTATGAATGTAATCTTTTGTGACATGATAAATGATATAATGGAATATTATGTGGATGACATCTTGGGAAAATCTAGGACTAGAAAGGACCATCCGGTGATTTTGTGACACATCTTTTAGCGTTTTAGAGACTACAAGGTCAGACTTAACCCAAAGAAGTGTGTCTTTGGCGTGTTATCAGGAAAATCCTTAGGGTTTATTATTTCATGGAGAGAAATTGAGGTGGGCCCCGCAAAGGTTTCATCTCTAACAGAAATGCCTCCTCCTAGGAACATAAAACAACTACGTAGTTTACAAGGGAAGACCCAATTTATCAGAAGATTTATCTCCCAACTCACAGACAAGTGTCATTCATTCACACATCTTCTTAAGAAAGATGTTGATTTTCATTGGGGTTTAAACATAGTAACAAGAATTTTCTTTGCTAAAAGAATATCTATCTAAATCCCCTGTTCTAATGTTGCCTACTTCATGCAAACCAATTTTTCTATACATTTCTGCCACTCAATTTGTAATTGGCGCGCTTTTGGCTCAGTATGATATAAATCAGAAAGAAAAATATATCTATTACCTTAGTCACATGTTCATCACTTACGAGCTCAACTATCCACAGATTGAAAAGGATTGCTTGGCCATCATTTTTTATTTTCAAAAACTTCATCATTATTTACTAAATAATAAGACCAAGCTCATTTCCAGAGTTGACCCATTGAAGTACTTATTATCTAAACTTGCACTTATAAGAAGGATGGCTAATTGGATCATCTTACTTAGTGAGTTTGATATTGAGTACACGTCAATAAAAAATCAATCAAAGGAAAGATATTGGAGGATCAACTAGCTGAATCCCCATTTCTAGGAATTAAACCATTGATTTTGTAACTTCCAGATGCTTCTATGATGTATCTTGAGGAGTCCATTACATGGAAAATGTATTTTGATGGATCTTTACTTTCCATGGTTCAGGATTAGGAGTTGTGCTCATCACTCCCATAGGAGATATGATTCCACAAGCATTCAGGCTTGGTTTTTCATGTACAAATAATATAGAAATATAAGCTCTCATTAGGGTTGAAAATAGTTGGGATATCAAACAAGTCAATGTAATTGGTGATTTTATGTTAATCATCAAACAAGTAAATGATGAGTAAAAATTTAAGGATGAGAAGATCATTCCTTATAAGAAATTGGTTAATACTTTAAAGGAATTATTTGTACAAATCATGTTCTAACAAATACCTAGGGGAAAAAATCTTACAACAGATCCCATGGCTATAGTGGGATTCTTTACTACACATCCCACCTGGGAAACAATGACATGCCTTTCTTCATGGAAAATTTAATGACACCAGCATATGCCAATGTTAGAGTCTTGTTTGGTATGTGAAGTTGTTCGGTCCCTTATCCCCTGGTATAATGAAATTTATAATTACCTTCATGATGGAAACCTTCCCTATTGACATTTACCCATTCTGATAAAAGAAACCTTATCCAGTGCATAGCCCGCTACACCCTACTTGGGGGCACACTCTATTGTAGAGGACTATGATGGGAATTTATTACATTTCCTTAATTTCAGATGAATCTAACCTTAGCTGTCAAGGAGGTGCACAAAGGCATCTGCGGGCCCATATAAGTGGCATGGTTTGGCTAAATTTTGTTAAGAGTAGGCTATTATTGGCCTACCATGGAAACTGATTGTTGTTAGTATGTTAAGAAATGATTGTTGTGCCAAAAGTATGACAACCTGATACATGCCCTAGCATAGTCTTTGCAACCAATCACAATGTCATGGCCTTTTTCAAAGTGGGGACTTGATCTCATTGGAAAGCTTACCCCTACTTCATCTGATGGCCACATGTTCATTATTACTACCACCGAGTATTTCAAAAAGTGGGTAGAGGTTGTTCCTCTTACCTATGTCACTGGTCCACATATTTCAAAGTTCATCATGAACCACCTCATTTTCCGTTACAACATTCCCTCTGTCATTGTAGCTGACAATAGCAAGTCATTCAAGAAAAAATAGTGTGGGTGTTGTGTCAACATTTTCAAATCTGACTAAAATGGTCAACTCCCTATTACCCTCAAGGTAATGGATAGGATGAAGCCTCAAATAAGACTCTTGTTCATATTATGGAAAAGATGGTTAGCAAGACTGGCCGTAATTAGCATTTGCATATCCATCATGACCCTCTAGGCTTATCGAACATCCATCCACACCCCTACATTGGTGCTACTTCATATTCCCTAGGTTTTGGCAAAATAAGCCATTATACCCCTTGAGATCGAGATCCCTTCTTTGTGCATATCTTTGAGAGACTATTTAGACAAAGAGGAGGATTATAGAGTGGCCAAACTTGTAGAACTAGAGCTACTAGATGAGAAACACCTTCATGCATTAGATCACCTAAAAGTGTATCAGAATCAAGTGCATTAAGGATATAATAAAAGAATCATACCTCACCAATTTGAGGTAAGAGACCTTGTTGTAAAGGATAATTAGTTCAATACCACTAAAGGATCATGAGAAGAAAGGTAAGTTTGAGCCTAATTAGGTTAGGACCATATGTTGTGGTTGCTAAGTTTTTTTAGGAGCATATAAACTTGTTGATTTTGATGGTGATGAGATGTGGGAACCAATGAATGCCATGCATCTTAAATGCTTCTATGTTTAAGCATGGGGTCCGAAATTAATTCAAATAATCAAAAAAGTATAAAAATCATAAAAATAAAAAAAGTAAAGAGAAATCAATCCATCCAAGTGTGAAAACCACGCAATTATGGCACTTTGGACAAGTCCTTTGGTGAAAACTAGGATCACCATCGATTTGAGGGTCCATTTTTCACAAGCATCTCATATCTAGGAATACAGTGGCTTTATCCTAAGCTAGTTTTTTTCCTATGTCTGAGATACTTTTGAGCCTATCCTTCATGGCCTTGATCTGGCTGATCCTACTCATATATGTGAAGAGTTTTCCTTTGTACATTCCCATCTCACGCTGGGGGAAATTTTACATCTTCACTTTCTTGCACATACACGTGACATTTTCCCTTGTACATTCCCATCTATTGTTAGGGGAAATCCACATTTCTTCATTTTCTTGCACATAGCTTTGGAAAATTGTTTGAAAAAACTGTAAACATTTGCATAAATTTTCAGAAAATTTAAAAAATTCAGATATGTTTGATCAAAAATATCAAAACATTTAAAATAGGTTTCATAGAAAACTCAAAAACAATATAACATTGTATCGAGAAAATACATAAACAACGTAAAACATTTCAAAACTGTCCCACAAAAACAAAGTAGTATTTTCTTACTTAGTTGTTTGTTTGTACATAGTTTTGTTGGCTTGTTTTTTCATGTTGTATGATTTTATAGGATTCATGGGTTCTTTGAATTTCTTAGATTAAATTTTTCTTTAATCTATTATGAATTTCATTAGATTAGTTATATTTTGCATACTTGTACATAGTTGTGTTGTTGTATTAGATTTGATTAACTTTTGCTTGTGCTTGTTTTTGTTTGCTTGTACAATTTGTTATCATTTCATCATCCATATCATCTATCATCACATCTAAACATCATCACATATCAATAAATGCTAAGCTACATCATCATACAAATGAAAATTAAACATGTATCTAAGCTAACATCATATAATATCATCAAATTGGGGAAATAGGGATTATTTTTATCCCCCCTCATCATAGACCATAATAAAAACATGGGCTAAACATGTTATCTCATAAAACAAAATGTTATCTCAATAAATATAATCAAAGTCCATCATCATCATATATCCATATAAAATGTCAATGTCCATATACAAAAAGTGTCTCGATGTACATCAGATACAAAATATACGCCATCATGGGCATGGATAAAAAATGTGCCTTCATCTTGAGGCATAATAAAAAATAATACATATATATATATATATATATATATATATATATATATATATAGTGTAGGTTATTATTGAGGCATTTATTTGTTTATTAGGATAATTCTTGCACTTATATCATGACAAAATTGTGCCTTCATCACGAGGCATACATCAAAAATAGTACATAAATAAAGAGTCATGGATGAATCTCACCGAACATTAGGGATTTCCTATCTTGTGACTCGGGCTAGCATGTCTTTGAATGGGTGGTGGCATTTGTATGGATCTAGAAGACCTAGATGGCATATGTGACTTAGATCTAGATCGACTTCCTATAATCTTGATTGTATGGGGCCATCCTCTGTCCCTCTAGTACTGTAACATGATATAGAGCCCTATAATGCAGTTTCCTCACCTAAGATTGCTGTAAATTCATATACTAGGTCTATGTATCCATCTGCTATCTTTGCTACATGATAAAGATCATCATGCTCTCCTATAATGTAGGCTATATCCACCCCCAACTTGTGTCTTGACTTTTCCTATGCAAATATGATTTAATCTCTCTCATACTTTGGCTTGGTCTCGCTCTTGATTACTATCACCTACTCCAATTGTCTATATAGGGAGTATACCATAATAAATGGCTACATCACCCTCACCTGTATGTCCATGTCCCTCTGTACCTATAATGTGGCCACTGATGGCCCACCTGACTCCTTGTAATAACACTGAATCTAGGCATCTGTATCTATGGTACTCTCTGTGGGGTGACCTGGAGAACTGGTGATCCCCAATCTCCCCACCTACTACAATATATCTTGGGGGTGATCCCCATCCATCCCATCCATCCCCACCCATTACAAATATGTGGAAGCTCAGAATACTTGAGGCAGTGAGAAGTGGAACTTGTATCACAACTTGTTGTAACGCAAATATTTGTACCTATGGTTGTGGTTGTGGCTGTGCCTATGGTTGTGCCTAAAGAGGATGGCTATCTGTGGGGGAGGAACCTTGTGGTGGTATCTGTACCTATGGAGGTGATTTCTACCTTCTGGCCTAAGGCACTTGTACCTGCACCTATACCTATGGACCCTAGCCCTAGGCCTATAAATCCACCTCAGCCTCAGGATGTCCTAATCTGGCCCTGTCTCTTAGAGCTTATCCCTATAAACCCTATGCTACTATGGTTATACCTACCTCTATCACAGCCTATGGGATCATAATACACTGAGGTAGTACTATTGCATACCAAGGCCCATAATCTAGTGTGGTACCAAGGTCTATCACTTGTGGTTGTCTAACCCATAGCTGCGGGATGACATATCTATAAGCTATCTTGTGCTCTCCAATTGTCTAATGTGTGGCCTCGAAATCAAATGTCTCACGTGCTCTATGTGTGTACCACATGTCATATTCCAGGTATACCCTGGATGTGGCCCAACTATCTCTGTGACTAGTCAACATGGTACCACTCTGTAATATGTATCTCTGGCTACCAATAATAAAGTGCTCAACCTCTGAAATGTTGAGCTCTATGTCATCATCATGCCACTGATATAATCAGTAGGGATGCCAAGTAACCATACAAAGTTGTAGGTCATTGAAGGAACATGCTCTATAAAATGTGGTATCACCCATATGTGATCAGATGTCCTCAACTACTGGCTCCCACCCCATGCAAGATGGCATCCTGAGCCCTAGCTTCATAGTACTCCTAGTGGGCACTTCAATCACAATATGGTCCATGCCTAGATCTGTAGCAGTGTGGTTGGTCCTAGGCTCCTCATGCCTTCAGTAGGCAATCAAATGAAAATCCTAGTACATGTGGGCCATTATACACTAACCCCAAGGTAGAAGACCTCTCCATCCATAAGCTTGTGCACTACTCCATGTCAAACCAAGTGGGAAGTTCGTACCTTCCTTGTTCAAATAAAAAGTAGGCACATTTACAAGAGCCATCAAATATACAGGTATACATTGTAATCCATTGATCCTCAAAATATTTGTATAGGAGCACCTCTATAGCCTACTGGAGGTATGTCTTGTCTTAGAAACATGTCCCAAATAAAGTTTAGGATCAACTTTGATCCTCATCATACGTCACCAAGATTCCCTGAATCAGAACTCTGATGATCCAATATACATCCTATAGATTCATGGTCATCTCATTATTCGGCAATCTTAAATTCCAGCTCTCTTTATGACACCTCTCTACTAAGGTAGTCAGGAGGGCGTAATCCAACATAATATGGGGTATCTGTGCAATATAGGAGAGGCCTGTAGTCTCCAATGTCGCAGTAAAAAAACATGCTCTCAGCGTGAAAAATTCTACTCATAGGCTCAAAGGTGCCCATGTCACTCGTGCACATCCAAATTCCATAATATTTCCTACAAGATTACACAAAGCACTTGATTAACATCCTCTTCTCATAACATCTTCCTAAGGTGTTCTAATTGCTTCTACATTCTTCTATTCATCCCTAAGTTTTTCTAACAATCTTCCAAATTTCCTCTAAAAATTTCTAAGGCCCAAGTTTTGCACTAGCATAGGCCTTTTTGCACTAACGCACCCCTTTTGGCACTAGTACAAGCATGCACTAGCGCATGCCTTTTAACCCTAACTCTCTCATTTTTGCAATAGTGCAATCCTGTGCAATGCACACATTTCTACACTAACTCAATCAATTTTACACTAGTGCAAGCCTGACCTAACCTAAAATCTAGTTTTATAGTAGCGCACTAGTTTTCACACTAGTGTGCACGACACTTTGCGTTAATGCTTAGTGTGAACCTGAAAAATTCCCCTAGCAAAAACTAGTAATAAATGAACTAAAAAATTAATTTTTTTGCTTTACATACCAGTGGGCCATACATGAGAGGCCTCCCGTACTCTTGAACTTGATCAAGCGTGGTGTTTACAATTCTGAACTTGAGCCATCTCTCTCCAAGGTTAGAGCAAAAAATCTCACTAAATCTCAAAAGGATCTAATAACAATAACTAGTCGCAATGGATTTTAGCTCTCCTAACCTACTATTTATACCCATTTTGACCAAATTCTTCATTTTTCTCACCTTATAGGGGCTAGATAACTAACATAATTCTTCTATATTCTTCCCTCCATGTGTTGGTATTCCATCATGATGATTATTTTTATCAAATGGTCATTTTTTAGCATTTTCAGCACTAGGGCATATTTTTACTTCCCAGCGACCTTTTCTTCTACCAGGGCATGGTTTTGCTTCCCAGTGATTTTTGGCAATGTACCACAACATCGTCATTCTTCTACATCATATTCTTCCTCAAATTAAAAAAAAAACTAAAAAATTGGTAAAATCATTAAAAATAAAAAAATTGGTAAAAAATCAAAAAATCCAAAAAAATGTAAAATTTAGAAAAAATTCAAAAATTGGTAAGAAACATGCACGCAGCTGAAGCATTTATTGGACTCAACGTCCTCAAACATCAAAATTTGTCCTACAAAACATCTTTCTTAAGTCCTTAAAATTTCTCTCAAATGACTCATGGATCATCTTGATCTACCTCCATTAACAAAGTTAGTTTCTTGTTATGTCTGTACTCCCTTGCACAACGAGTTGTTTTGTACAATTTCATAGTGCATGATTTATTTTTCATAGGATCCCTGTGTCCTCCGTATATTTCAGCTCGCATGTATCCTTTCTTGGGGTGTCATTTTTAACCCTTTTCATTAAATGGAACATTTGGAAACTGAAGCTTGATAACAAAAACATTGGTGCAATTGTCTTGAATGTTGTTTGTTTGAGTATGTGTGTTTGTACTTTTTTCCCTATCAGGTTAGCTTGTTTACTTTCTTGTACTGCATTACGTTATGTATGTTTCTTGGAGTTAGTGTTTTAGCAATGAACAAATGTTAGTATTATGCATTTTCATGTTATTTTACACTTTTGTTGTATGCTTATATTATAATAAAGAACCGATGGCATAGATCATAAAGTAAAAATGATGAAATAAGTTTCTCTTGAGCTAAGCTGGATGAAAGCTATTTCCATTCTCTTCATCTTCATTTTTCTTCATTATCATTTTCTTCTTTAAAATTTTTCTTCAAAACCACCTGGGGCAATAAGGATTATTTTTATCCCCCTAACCCCCTTTGTTTCTTCTATTCATCGAAACATCAGATTTTATTTCCTTCATATTTTGCACACTCACCTACCAAGTTTGTGTTGACTTTTCTTTCACATTCTTATTTTTGATTGTCGATTGAACTCTTTCATCACGCTATCGACACTTGAGGGGGCATCCTTCATTCTACTAATTTTTCTTATATCCCTTTAAAATTTACTTGCCTATAATTATCTACTATCTTTGAAGTAGCATCACTTATGCCACCCCAAAGAGGGGCAAATGTAGACACCTAAAATCTACCTACATAGTTTTAATACTAAAATTGTACTAATTACCCTCTTTCCCATCATTTTCGTTATAATTAGTGATTTCCCACTAATTAACTAATGTTCCCCTCTATTTCAATCAATTAACGACACTTTGTTAATTAACTAGTCTTTATCCCACTCTGGATGCCAATTAATGACACTTCGTTAGTTATAATCCTCTTCAATTGAGTAATTAACTATTATTAGTTAATTAAGCCTTTTTAACCTTGTATTTAATCAATAAACCCTCTTATTGGTTAAATCCCCTTTAAAATCAAATCATATTTGTTTCCCTCTAAATCATCACTTCTTTCTAATCTTATTCTAGCCTATTAATTAATCCTAGTTGATTAATTAAATCATCTCCAACTCCCATGAGTTGTTAATCACTTGTTAATTCCTCTAATCAAGCTTATTTCTTTTAAATCTACTTTATCCTTTATCCCACATGCACTAGTTTGCAAGCTTCTCCGAAATTGGAAAGCTATATAAAGGAACCTCCTACCTTCTTTCACACCTACACCACAACTTTTGCTAGTGATTACTATAGGCATATGATAAGATCCTTCTCCATTGTTGGAATAACTACTTCATCTTTGCATCCATTCTCTCATATTTGAGTAGTAAAGGAAGATCTAAACATGGCTTTGTATCCATTTTAGGTGAGATCCTTTCCTCATCTAGAGACAAACACAAATTGATTGCTTATGATCTAGATAGGTTCATAATTTCATAGACAATCATACATTACAAGAGTAGGAATGGTTTAACATTAGATGTTCATTCATGTTTATGCATTAGAATAGTTATTTTCTTTAAGCTTTTATCATGATGTTAATGGTAGATTAACTTTCTATTGGAACTACTAGGTGTTAGTTTCATTCAATTAGCTTAGTTAGTTTAGTATACATACATTTGGCATGCCCTTTGGACTTACTCCATTGTCTTTGCATTAATTTCAAGTTTTTGTAGTTTAGTTTCAATTTTTGTTACTAACCCTCTTTTTAGACATTTTTAGATAAATCTTGATTTTATTAACTAGATTAGTTAAGTTTGTTTGGTTTTAGTGCTCTTTACAGGAATAAAGGAGGTGAGGTGCTACCAAAATTGAAGTTATTTGGAAATGATTTGAGTTTTTTTGACATTTTTCTTCGGCAAATCTTGTGTTTTGATGTTGCACAGGTGCCTTACACTAGTGTGAAGAACCCTTGCAGTCAACATCACAATGCATGCACTACTGTCAAATACTCATGCATTACCATTTGTTATGCTTGCACTATATTTCTACTTGTGCTAGTGTCTCTCAGTCTGCATTATTTGGCTTGAATTGTGTTCCTTTGTGTTAGGCTTGCACTATTTCGTTAGGCTTATGTTAGCATATCTTTTCCTGCTAGCTACACTAGTGTTACACTATTTTGTTTTTTGTCTCAGACTTGCACTTTTTTCAATATGCTTACACTATCAATATGCTTTTGTTACTGTTCATAGGCTTGCGCTACTGTTAAAACATTCGCACTAGCATTCTGTGTCAATTTTTGGATTGGATTTTGAGGTTTCTAAGATTCTATTTTTTGTGTTTTCTGTTGTTTTACAGGTTTTCTAACTCTATTTTGTACAGGTTTTCACATTTAAATCAGATTTCTAACATGTTTTCAAGTTTTAATGAATGTTATGTTTCCATGCTTTGCTTAAGTTAGGCTAAAGTTTGTGTATGCTCTTCTCTTGTACCTTTGGGTGATCTTGTGAAACAAAATCAACTTTAGTCTTCATTTTCTAACATTTGGTTAAGTTGGAAACTTAATCTTTCATTGTTTTTCTTAAGGGAATGAATAATTTATCAAAAATTTTATGGTTATTTGATTTATATTTTTTCCAATTTGCTATCTAGTTGGGTTAATTTTTGTGTATGCTATTCTCTTTGTCCTTGGATGATCTTGAGAATCAAAAGAAACATTTAATCCTCTTTCAAATATTATGATTTTACTTGGAAAATTACTAATCTTTGAGTGAAGGACCATATATCACTTGTCAAAGAAGAAGGATCTAAAAATACTAATACAATTTTGTTGCAGGTTGCCAATGGTGTTCTAAACCACATTTTTAATCAAATATAAAAACACACCATTTATTCAAAACAATATATTTGCATAGGTTTGGATAAGGGCTTAAAACCATCCACTTTAAAGTGTGGGAAGTATATCTTGGCATAAGACATAAAAACTCATTATGAGGATTACCACAGGAACCCCAAAGTAGTCCACACCTTGAGAGAACTGGTGGACGAAATGGGAAGTTCCCACTACCCACTTGACTAGTTGAAAACCCATGTGAGAAAAGCTTCAAGTTACTCATATGAGGCCTCTATCATTAATTTTATATTGGGGTAATGGTCTATTGTCTAGTTTACTAGAAATGTTTACCTCTCTTAGGTAAGAATTGGAAATTTTGTGAACAAAATCCTAGGAAACCATTTGGCATTGGGGCCAACTTGACTTTATCCATCATGTTCTAAAGAGCTCTCATAAAGAAACAAAATTTTCAAGTTGAAAACCTTTTTATTGAACAAGGGGAGAGTCCATTAAAGTTGGAATGTGACGTTATTCATCACGAAACTTACAAAGAACAAATTTTTCCTAGTTTCTACCTTGTCATAAGACAAGGAGAAACTTTGCTAAAGTTAACTAAGTAGTTTTCATCACCACTTGTTCTATCTCCTATGTTGTCTTGATGCCCTTATTGGGAAAAAATAAAACATACATATAAGTGTTTTCCGAAATCATGTCCCACTTTTTCACCCACTTACATCCTTCCTTATTGTGACTGTGATAGTAAGTGTTGAAAGTGTGTTAGTACGTATTCATATTTTGGTAAACCTTTGTCTTGATACCCATGTCAAGACTATCTCATTGTAGCTAAGGTGTCTCATCACTGATTTCCTCTTGAGTTGTTATGTTGATCACATCATCTCAATACGGTTTTTGATACTTACAGTCTTGTTTTATTTGTAAAACTTGATCTAAGTCTCTAGATTGTATTGTTATGCTGCTACATGTGCTATTAACTTCTTGTTATACCTAGACCTTGTTTCTATCCAAACATTACCTTGAGTTTTGAAAAGTTTCATCGTTACGTTGTTTGCATTGTGTCAATACCATTTTGATACTAATATATTTATTTTCCTAAAGTCTTGATTAACGTATCCAAGTTGTATTGTTATGATTCCCACATCTGTAGCTTCCATTTTCAAGACTTGGACTTTATTTGTGTTTAAACAAGTTTGAGTATACCTTGTTTGGAATCACTTCAACATCGTTTTGATACTTAAGTCTTGTTTATCCCAAATTGATTTAAGTATTGAAGTTGTGTTTTCATTTTTAAACCCAACCAAATTTGAGATGTAGGGAGTAGTTACTTGTGTGATTGGATCATTATCTTAAACTTGCTTGTTTATCCTTGGTACTAGTCATCATATAGTTTAGTTGTCCTTTTTGATTCCTTGGTTTGTTGTACCTTTATTCTTTGGATTCTTTGCCATTAGTTATTTGAAATTTCTTGAACATTCTTTGTGACCTTTGACATAGTCATCACATTGCTCAATTTTTCCTAGGGTCCATTTGTACAAATCAACCTTAGTGAAAATTTTCTATTATGCCTCCTATTACAAGAATGGGGCATCAAAGGTTAGGGTAAAACCCTTTTGTTAATGACAAGTTAAACCCTCTTTTTGAAGATAACAACATGGTTGACCATAGTGGTGATGAAGGGGTAACTCTCCGCGGAATGAATTTGAATTTGATCCCACCCACATGGATAACTTCCTATTTCAAAATAAGAATGAAGTTACTTATACATGTCGTAGAATTAGGGGCTAAACTACCACCTAAGTTTGATCCTACTCTCCTCATGAACATGGTTCATGGAGAGGAAGAAGTAGAGCATGCCCCTTTGCAATATTGATGATATCCTAAACCCAGGACATGCTTCTACTTCTGGCCAATGGAATGAGGAAGAATTGCCTTCTCAAAATAAAGAGTGGTTATCGCATCCCCACTATTAGAATTCAATGTGAGGATAAAGAAGAACATAACCATCATGAACAACTCCCCTCCTCGTGAAACTCATGAGGAGACACAAAATAATGAGGTTATGATTGAACAAAAATACAAGCTCTTACTCATCAATTTGAAAGTTTAGCTTCACACGTTCATAAAGATCCCATGAATACTCCAAGATAAGAGAAACCTAGAGCTTTTTATCATGAGTTTTACACCAAAACTTGCATCAAGAAAAACATAAAGAGGCATATCATGAATTATACACAAATAATAAAGGTGGTGAAACATCTAAACTTAACTAGTGTATATATTCTTGCTTCACTATGCATGGTCAAATATTTGACCAAGAATGGTTATCTATGAAGAACACCACTCACTTCTTTGTAAGAAGGAAATGTAGGACATATCAAGAAATATCAATTTGAAGAGCTATGCCCATACCCATTTGATAGAGCTATGTTGAGAACACCTTTCCCTCGTCACTTTGACTATCCAAAATTTGATAAATATAAAGGTAAAGGTGATCCATGTGACCATGTCAAATACTTCTTTATGGCATGTCAAGAGTTCACATATAGTGATAACTATCTCATTCGCCTCTTCCCACGAAGTCTAGGGGGACAAGCACTTGAATGGTTCTTACACATACCTAAGGGGTCAATCTTTACATGGCTAGAATTACTAGAAAATTTGTACTTCACTTTTCCTTTAATATGGAAAATGACATCACCATGATAGACTTATGCAATACAAAACAACAAAATAATGAAAACTTCGCTAGTTTCTTACAAATATGGATGAGGGTTAGCTAGTCACTTCCCTTGCTGCATACCAAGAGAAACAATTGGTTAGCATTTTTGTGCCTAATTTACACCATGATATTTACTTTCCACTTGCAAATGCATTATGGTAACACTTTTGAGGAGGTTATAGAAAAAGGCAGACCAAATTGAGAAATTGTTGTTAGCCAAAGGGACCTTAAAACCCTTTTCAAGAGATAACCATGAATCAAAGCCTACAAATAAACCTAAGTTCTTTCAAAACAAGAATAAAAATGTCGTAGGTGATGGCATAACTGATTCTAAACGTGTGTAGGTAGTTCAAAATAACACTCCTTTGAAACTTACCAAAGGAACTTGTACCTGAATTTAAGCGTGTGTTCACCCCTCTATTGGATTCTTTTCATCTATATTAAAATAGTTAGACGTGGTGAACATGGTTAAATTCCCAAACACTATACCTTAAGGAGATGATGCGCCGAAACCAACATGGTTCCAAGAAAATGAATACTGTGGGTTTCATCGTGTTAGGGGTCACAATACTGATAAATTTCTGAAGTTAAAACACATTCATACAAGATCTAATCGATAACAGAGAGGTAGAAATGGATTCCCTAGGACCTAATCAAGTCTTCCAATCAGAACTTGGGAATTTACAAGGAACCTTTCCCTAAGCATAATAAAGGGGAGAAAAATCTAGATCAAGGTCATTCTTCCTAGAACAAGAGTACCAACTATGTTTCCAAAACCAATAATCCTTTTGATTCTCTAATTGGTTGTGTTAACCCACCTATTGAACATATCAACACTATTAAGATTAAAGTGAGAGAGTGTACCGTGGAAACACGATGTGCTCACCTTGTTATCCCAGAACCTCCTCTGCCTACCCCTTAGGATAGTCATTATGATGTTTTAGAACAACTTGAGAAAACCACTTGCTAAGATTTTGATATTAGACCTTCTCAAAATATTTAATGTTCACAAAGACATCCTTTGTAAAATGCTACAGGGGTTAGGAGTAGTCAATTGATATTGATCCTTATGCATTTCCAAGCCTTGGTCACGCAGATTTATCCTATAGAACATAACCTTTATCCATCAAGAGATTCCTGAAGAGGATCCTACACAATAATATACCCTTACATATTGAAGTCATTGTTAAGCATAAGAAGATAAAAAAGGGTGCTTTTGGATAGTGGATCAGGTCTAAATATTTGTACTCTAAAATTGGTTTGACAATTGGGCTACATTGATGCTGACCTAAAACCTAAGGTCATCACCATCAAGGCCTATGATAATAAAGAGCGAAAAGACATGTCACTTTTACTATGAAGTGGGGCCTACTAATCATGATACCAAGTTCCATGTTTTGGACTTGGAACTTCCTTACAACATGCTCCTCAGGTCATCTATGGATTCATGCCATGTAAGACATGCCTTCCATGTACCATCAATGTCTAAAGTTATACCATGAAGGAAAATACTATTACCATTCAGGGGGATCCTCAACCCTTTTCTCATTAAAGAGGATTTTGCCAGGTTATTTTCCACCACATTTGAATGTCCTTCTATAGAAATGGCCAGTTCAGGTTCAATCAAAGGCTCTCACCTCACGTGTTGATCTAGAACATTGTGTTCTTGTGATAACAGTGCTTCTACATCTGTATCTCCCTTTGATACATGGGATATGAAGACCAATTCAACTGGTTGTGGAGAGTACAACCTCCAACAGGCCATCTTAATTTAAACCTCCCCCTATCACCCAGAGTGCGTGGTAGGCCTTGCTACAAGTATCAACAGTCCCAAGAGCATTGTAACATTAATACTTTCACTCTTGGTGGCTTGTTGATAGATGAAAATTTTCTTAAAACCTCTATGATACCACCTCCTACTGATGAAATGGAGTCATATTATTAAGCAACCAAGTATGTTATCCCCAATAAAATGATGTACACCATGGGATATCAAGGATATGGATGTGGTACCAAAACAAAAGGCGTGTGGAACCTCTTCTGATAGCTCATCACAAGGTTTCTAAGTATAGTATTGGTGTCTAACCATATGGGTTCCAATCCTCCAGAGGTAGTGCCACATCTTTTGAATGAGAAGATATTTCATCTGATTATGAAATCGAAACAAATTCCTAGTGTAGTCTTTATGAAGACCTTACCTCCACGAACATGTTTTCTAACATGGACTATCTTAAATATATCCCCTATCATTCCTGAATTGAATCTTTTCCACCCATCCCTGGTAAACTAGGACCAAAAAAACACATGTACCAATCGACTTCTTTGAGAATGATGAAGTAATTGGTGAGTTTATAGGGTCTCTGTGATGACATTCTAGTTGGTGACCACAAGAAAGGCTTCTCCATCAACCTTGACACATATGTGTACTTTGGGGAGGAGGACTGAGTTCTATGTTGTCACCAAAATCAAAATAAAAAAAAGGGAAAGATATCTTTAGAGAATCCTTGTAAAACTAATAATTCCAAGTCCCATAGTGAAAACCTCTTTGAGGTACTAGCAAAAAACAAATGGAAAAATCACTAGACATAGAAAATGACCAGTCTAAGGGTGAAAATATCATTGAGACCCTTATATGAATATCTCAATCCCCCCCCCCAATCCTATGCGTATGGAGGAAGAACCCAAATTTCTAGTGGAGGAGACTATATACATGAACATTGGAACATAGGAGCAACCTAGAATGGTTAAGTTGGGAACTTCACTCTCAACACAAGAGCAGAAGACCTTTTTCAGATTCTACGTGAAAATTTTTAGATATATTTTCTTGGTCCTATGTAGACATTTTAGGGTTATATCCCTCATTAGTAGCCCATAACCTAGTTGTGCATGAAGAAGCAAATCCCATCAAGTAGAAGTTTAGAAAGATGCATCCTCATGTCACCTTATTAGTAAAGAAGAACTAGAAAATTATTGGCATTAAATTCATCAGGCCTATTGATTATTCAGAATGGATTTCTAATATAGTGCTTGTATCAAAAGAAACCCATTGGTATTAGGATCTATATGGATTTCAGAGATATTAATAAAGTGTATCCTAACGAATGATTTTCCTCTTCCTAACATCGACATGATTTTCTATTCAACTAATAGTTATGAAATTCTATCCCTCATGGATGGATTTTTGGGATATAATCAGATTAAAATTGTAAGAAGATCAAACATAAGAATTATTCTTTTAGCCCTTTGGGACATTATGTTATCAAGTCATGCCCTTAGGCCTCAAGAATGCCAGGCACAACCTATCAAAGGGATATGATGTAATCTTTCACAACATGATAAATGATATAATGGAAGATTATGTGGATGACATCTTGGGAAAATCCAAGACTAGAGAGGACCATCAAGTGATCTTGTGGCACATCTTTTAGCGTCTTAGAGACTATAAGGTTAGACTTAACCCAAAGAAGTGTGTCTTTGGTGTGTTATCAGGAAAATTGTTAGGATTTATTATTTCAAGGAGAGGAATTGAGGTGGACCCTGTAAAGGTCTTCATCTATAATATAAATGCCTCCTCATAAGAACATCAAACAACTATGTAGTTTACAGGGGAAGATCCAAGCTATACAGAATATTTATCTCCCAACTTACGTAGACAAGTGTCATTCATTCACACATATTCTTAAGAAATATGTTGATTTTCATTGGGGTCCAGAATAACAAAAAACATTTTCTTTTCTCAAAGAATACTTTTCTAAACCCCCTATTCTAATGTCACCTACTTCAGGTGAACCATTGTTGTTATAAATTTCTTCCACTCAATTTGTCAATTGGCACACTTTTATTCAGTATGATATAAAATAGAAAGAAAAATCCATCTATTACCTTAGTCACATGTTGATTGCTTATGAGCTCAACTATCCACAGATTGAAAATGGCTTCTTGGTCATCATTTTTCCTTTTCAAAAACTTCCTCATTATTTGCTAAATAATAAGACCAAGCTCATTTCTAGAGTTGACCACTAAAGTACTTATTATCTAAACATGCACTTACAGGAAGGATGGTTAATTGGATCATCCTACTTAGTGAGTTTTATATTGAGTACGTCAATAAAAAATAGTCAAAGGGAAGGTATTGGATCAACTAGTTGAAGCCCTTTTCCAGGAACTAAACCATTGAGTTTGGAACTTTTAGATGCTTCTATGATGTATCTTGAGGAGTTCATTACATGGAAAATGTATTTTTATGGATCCTTTACTTTCCATGGTTCAGGAGAAATAGTTGTTCTCATCACTCTCGTAGGAGATCTGATTCCACAAGATTTCAGACTTGGTTTTCCATGTACAAACAATATAGCGGAATATGAAGCTCTCATTGAAGGGTTAAAAATAGATATACTGGGATATCAGGAAGGTTAATGTAATTAGTGATTCTATGTTAATCATCAAACAAGTAAATGATGAGTACAAAGTTAAGGATGAGAAGCTCATTCCTTATAAGAAAATGGTTGATACTTTGAAGGAATTATTTGTATAGATCATGTTCCAACAAATACCAAGGGGACATAATCATGCAGTAGATGCTATGACTACAGTGGGATCTTTACTGTGCATCCCACTTGGAAATAATGACATGCCTTTCTTCATGGATCATTTAACAACACCAACATATGAAATACTAGAGTCTTGTTCGGTATGTGAAGTTGTTGGTCCCTTATCCCCTTGGTATAATGACATTTATAATTACCTTCATGATGGAACCTTCCCTACTGACATTTCCCAATCTGATAAAATGAAACCTTATCCAGTGCATAGCCTGCTACACCCTACTTGGGGGAACATCTCTATCGTAGAGGCTATGATGGGAATCTGTTACATTTCCTTAATTCAAAAGAATCTATTTTAGCGGTCAAAGAGGTGCACGAAGGAATCTGTGGGGCCCATACAAGTGGCATGGTTCTAGCTAAAAAATTGTTAAGAGTAGGCTATTATTGGCCTACCATGGAAAGTGATTATTAGTCAATATGCTAAGAAATTCTTGTTGTGCCAAAAGTACAGACAACCTAATACATGCCCCAAAACATTCTTTATAGCCAATCACAATTCCATGGCCTTTTTCAAAGTGGGGACTTGATCTCATTGGAAAGCTTACCCCTACTTCATCTGATGGCCACATGTTCATTATTACTATCACTGAGTATTTCATAAAGTGGGTAGAGGGTCTATTCCTCTTACCTATGTTACTGGTGCCCAGATTTCCAAGTTCATCATGAACCACCTCATTTTCCGTTATGGCATTCCCTCTGCCATTGTCACTGACAATGGTAAGTCATTCAAGAACAAAATAGTGAACGCATTGTGTCAATGTTTTCAAATCCGACTAAAGTACTCAACCCCCTATTACCCTCAAGGTAATGGAATAGCTGAAGCCTCAAATAAAATTCTTATTCATATTATGGAAAAGATGGTTAACAAGACTAGTTGTAATTGGCATTTGTAGATTCATCCTACCCTCTGGGCCTATCAAACATATATCTACACCCCTACTGGTGCTACTCCGTATTCCCTAGTTTTTAGCATAAGGCTATTCTACCCTTTGAGACTGAGAATTATTTGTAGCAAGCCTAATTATAAAAAAGATGATTATAGAGTTACTAGACTCACAGAACTAGAGCTACTTTATAAGAGAAATGACCTTCATGCACTAGATCACTAAAAGTGTATCAAAATTGAGTGTGCCAAGGATATAAAAAAAGAATCATACCTCACTAGTTTGAGGTGGGAGACCTTGTTTTAAAGGAAAATCAGTTCAATACACTAAAGATCAAGAAAAGAAGGGAAAGTTTGAGCCTAATTGGTTAGGACCATATGTTGTGGTTACTAAGTTTGGTTCAGGAGTGCATAAACTTTCTGATTCTGATGGTGATGAGCTGTGAGACCCTATGAATTCCACACATCTCAAACATTTATATCTCAGCATGGGGTTTCAAATATCAAAATCCTAAAAAAGTATGGGGGACCTTAAAACAGTAAAGAGAAATCAATTTCCAAGTGTGAAAACCACGCAATCATGGCACTTTGGACAAGTCCTTTGGTGAAAACTGGTTTCCAATGCCATCGGAGGGTCTTTTGTTCACAAGCATCTCATATCTACAGAATACGGTGGCTTTATCCTAAGCTAGTTTTTTCCTGTGTCTGAGATACTTTCGAGCCTATCCTTCGTGGCCTTGATCTGACTGATCCTACTCATATATGTAAAGAGTTTTCCTTTGTACATTCCCATCTCACACTGGGGGCATTTTTACATCTTCACTTTCTTGCACATACACATGATGTTTTCCCTTGTACATTCCCATCTATAATCTGGGGGCATCCACGTTTCTTCATTTTCTTGCACATAGCTTTGAAAAACTTTTGAAAAACTCTAAACATTCACATAAATTTTTAGAAAATAAAAAAAAATAGATATGTTTGATCAAAAATATCAAAACATTCAAAACATTTCTTAGAAAACTCCAAAAAAATAACATTGTATTGAGAAAATACATAACCAACGTAAAACGTTTCAAAACTGTCCCACAAAAACAAATTAGTATTTTCTTACTTAGCTGTTTGTTTGTACATAGTTTTTGTCGACTTGCTTTTTCATGTTGTATACTTTTATAGGATTTATTGGTTCTTTTCTTGATTAGATTAAATTCTTTAATTATTGTGAAGTTCATTAGATTAGTTATAGTTGCATACTTGTATATAGTTGTGTTGTTGTATTAGATTTGGTTAACTTTTACTTGTGCTTTGTTTTGTTTTCTTGTACAATTTATTATCATTTCATCATCCATATCATCTATCATCACATCTAAACATCATCACATATCAATAAATTCTAAGCTACATCATCATACAAATGAAAATTAAACATGTATGCTAAGCTAACATCATATAATATCATCAATTGGGAAATATGGATTATTTTTATCCCCCCTCATCATAGATCATATCTCATAAAAACAATGATATCATAAGCATGATATATCATAAAAACAAAATGTGATAAATAATCAAATTCCATCATCATCATATATCCATGTAAAATGTGCAATGTCCATATAAAAAAGTGTCTTGATGTACATCAGATAAAAGTATACAGCCATCATGGGCATGGATAAAAAATGTTCCTTCATCTCGAGGCATAATAAAAAATAATACATATATATCATGACAAAATTGTGCCTTCATCACGAGGCATACATCAAAAATAATACATTAATAAAGATTCATGGATGAATCTCACCAACATTAGGGATACCTATCGTGTGACTTGGGGCTACCCTATCTTTGACTAGGTGGTGGCATATGTACAGATCTAGAAGACCTAGATGGCCTGTGTGACCTAGGATCTGGATCAGATACCCTATAATATGACTGTATGGCACTACCCTCTATTCCTCTAGTACTGCAACATGATATAGAGCCCTATAATGTTTTGCCTCACTTGAGAATTCTTCAAAGTCATATACTAGGTCTTTAAATCCAGTTGTATCAGTTGCACCATAAAGAGCATCACACTCTCTTGTAATAAGGGATATATCCACCCCCAACTATGTCCTGATCTGCTCTTGTGTAGCTATGGCCTGATATATCTCTTCTCTGGCTTGGTCCCACTTTACAGTAACTTGATCCAACTATATATATAGGGAATGTACCATAATACATGCTACATCACCCCACCTCATGGCCATGTCCCTTTGTACCTGTAATGTGGCCACTAATGGCCCACATTCTCTTGGAATGATGCTTAATCCAGACACCTGTATCTGTGGTTCTCTCTGGGGTGACCTATGTGGCAATCCCCAACTACCACCTATTGTAATTTGTCTTATGGGTGATCCCCATCCATCCCATCTATTCCCACCCATTGCAATATGTGGACTCACTTCTCGAGGTGGTGAGAATGGAACCTATATCATAGCCTACGACACACCCTGATGTAGCACAAGTATCTATACCTGTGGCTATGGATGTGGCTGTGGAGGTTGTTGTGGGCAAGGACCCTATGGTGGTATTTGTAGTATGGAGGAACTGCTGAGCTAGAACTTGTACCTGTGGACCCTAGCCATGGGCCTATAAATCCACCTCAGCCTCAGGTTGTCCTAACATATCACTGTCTCTTAGATCATGTTCCTATAAACCCTGTGCTATTGCAGTTATACCTCCATCTACTGAAGTCTGTGGGATTGTAATACACCGAGGTAGTACTATCACATACCAAGGCCCATAGTCTGGCATGGTATCATGGTCTATCACATGTGACTTCTCAACCCATAGTTTACGTGATGACATGTTTATACATGTCTCATGTGCTCTACTATCTAATTCGGGGCATGTTGTCGCCCTCAAAATCCCCCCTCATTTTAAATTAAAATTCAAAAATTTTGAGCTCACACTCTCTAGAAGTGTTCAAGTAAAAATGGAAGTTTGAAAAGATAGAGAAATTCATGCTTTGAAGTTGTTCAAACTCTCCAATCTACACGTTTTGATAAATTTTCCGTTTTCCTGTCTAGACGTGTGAAAATTTTATTGTTGTCCTCATTTGAATGAAATTTTCAATCTTTCTATTACTATGGATCATCAAACCTTGTATTGTTTTCAATTCCTTAGTTTTCCAAAGAAATTTTAAAATTAGACACGAAATGGTGGAGTTTTCTTCTTCTCTGTATTTTTCCATAGTCGTTAATGACAGGCATTTTCTTCCCCATCAAATTTAGGCCCCATTATCCATGGGTGCATGGACATATCTAATTGGATGCAGAAAGGTGGATCCTTTTTGCATTTTGAGGCGTTGTTGTAAAAAATGCTAAAAGTAATAAAGTGACCCGCATCCCCGATCATGTTATGAGGAAAAATTCAAATGTTGAGCCCACATTGAAAGTCAAAGTGGGGAAGTGGGTTAGTGGGGAGATTTGAGAATTTGAGCCTTGTTTTCATTAAAGGGGATTAAAGTTAAAAAGTGACCCGTGGCCCCATCCATTCCAAGGAAAAAGTCAAATATTGAGCCCACATTGAAAGTCAAAGTGGGGAAGTGGGTCGGCGGGGAGATTTGAGAATTTGAGCCTTGTTTTCATTAAAGGGGCTTAAAGTTAAAAAGTGACGTACAGTCCCACCCACACCAAGGAAAAATTCAAATATTAATCATGCATCGAAGGTTTAAGAGGGTAGGTGGTCCGGTGGAGGAAGTTTGTGTTTTTGAGCCCGCATTGAAAAAATGTTAAATTATAAAAGTGACCCGCGACTCTATCTCCACTCAAGTAAGGCCACGTGTCTTTGGGACCATATCAAAAGCAGGTGAGCAGACCAAAAATGTAGAAAATGCCAAATCTCTATAAAGCCGTACAATGTAAAAGGAATCCTCCATGCCTGCTCTAGTAAATTTCTCCCACGTGGACGAATCTAGTTAAAATTTTCAAAGGCAAGATGAATGGTTCAAATTTAAAGTTACAAAATGAGTGTAATGGCTGCATTATGAAAAGTCTATTTTTTCTCACCATTAGCGTTTCTTCGTGAATCAAGAATCTAAATGGATGCAAATGATTGAAAAGATAGTAAACCGTTTCTTGCTAACAAAGAAGAATTTGTAACCGTTTCTTACAAGATGTTTAATTTCTTCTTCATGTCATTATTAAGTGAGCAATTGATCTTGTAAACTCACGAGTGCATTGTACTTAGAGAAAGAAAAGGAGATAGCTATTTTATTCTACTTTCCTCCATCCTCAAATTTCTTCCATTCGCACATTATGTACAATTTCTGTTTAAGCATCAATATAAGAAGAAGGATTTTGTAGCCTCTTTTATGAGGATATTTTAGAAACTTTGAGTTCACAATATTATCTTGTCTTATTGCCATTTACAGGGTTGTTTCTTCTCATAAATGCATGTGTTGAAGTTTCTAACTAGTGCATACAGGAATATGATTTTCTACCTACAACATTATTTCTCCTACCTATTTTCTCACTCCCCTTCCCACCTTCATAGCAAATTCTCCCCTTGTAGATAACTGCAAGCATTTTTTGCAGGGTCAGTAAAGTGCCCCTGTTGGATCCCTAGTGGAAAGGCCACCACAGAAATCCACTCTTTCTCACGCATGTATACACAACATCTGCACCGATTAAGTAGAGGGACTTAGATTCTCAAAGCATTGAAAATGAATTCACAAATTTTTCCACCTGACAAATTTCCTCACCAACAGGGCCCAAAATTGAAAGTCTCATGCACTCTACACATGTACCACATATCATCTTCAGGTATACCCTGTATACAGCCCAACTGTCTCTATACCCGATCAACATGGTACCACTTTGTAATGTGTCTCTGGATGCCAACAATGAAGTGATCAACCTCTATAATGTTGATCTATACACCATCATCATGCCACTGATATATTCAGTAGGGATGCCAAGAAATCATACATAGCTATAAGTCATCGAAGTCATGTCTATAAAATGTGGTATCATCCATATGTGATCGGAAGTCCTCACATAATGGTTCCCACCCCATGCAAGATGGATCATCTTGAGACCTAGCTCATAGTACTCCTAGTGGATTCCCAATCAAAATATGGTCCCACACCCAGATCTGTAGCACTGTGGTTAGTCCTAGGCTCCTCATGCCTCGGTAGGCAATCAAATGCAAATCCCAATACATGTGGGCCAATATACACTCACACCCAACAGTTAAATTCTCCATCCATAAGATTGTGCACTTCTCCTTTCAAACCAAGTGGGAAGTACACACCATTATTTTTTAGATAGTAAGTGCCCGCTGACAAGAGCCTTGAAATATATGGGTATACGTGCAAGTCGTCAATCCTCAAATTGTTTTTATAAGAGCACTGCGTCATAACATATTACGGGGTATGTACTTTCATAAAAACATGTCCCAAATGCAATCTAAGATCCAGTCATGATATCAATCATACGTCCACCAAGATGCCTTGAACCAGAACTTTGATAATTTTATATACATCCTCTAGAGTCATGGTCATCTCGCCAGTTGGCAATTTGAAAGTATAGATCTCTCTCTGCCACCTATTTACTAAGGCATTTAAGAGGGTGTAATCAAACATAATTTGGTGCATCTCTTCAATATAGTAGAGGCATGTAGCCTCCACTTTTGCAGTCAAAAAAATATTCTCTCTGTGTGAAAAGGTCTACTCATAGGCTTGAAGGCACCCATGTAGCTTGCACACATCCAAATTGTATAATCTTTCCTGTAAGCTTACAAAAATCACTTGATTAATATCATATATTCTCATAACATATTCCTAAGGTGTTCTAATTGATTCTACATTCTTCTATTCATCCCTGAGTCCTTCTAACAATCTTCCAATTTCCTCTAAAAATTTTCCAAGGCCCAAGTTATGCACTAGCACAAGCCTTTTTGCACTAACGCACCCCTTTTGGCACTAGCGCAAACATGCACTAGCGTGTGCCTTTTAACACTAACTGTCTCATTTTTGTAATAGCACAAGCCTGCGCTAGTACACACATTTCTACACTAAATCACTCAATTTTACACCATTGTGAGCCTGACCTAACCTAAAATCTAGTTCTCCAATAACGCACTAGTTTTCACACTAGTGAGTGACACTTTTTACTAGCGTGTGAACCTTGACACTAGCACACCCGAAGGCTTGGGCTAGTGTGAACCAGTAAAATTCCCCTAGCGAAAACTAGTAATACATGCACTCAAAAATTAAAATATTTGTTTTACCTACCAGTGGACCATTCGTGGGAGGCCTCTCATACTCTCGAAATTGATCAATGTGGTGTTTATGATTTTAAACTTGAGCCATCTCTCTCCAAGGTCATACTAAAATTATCACCAAATCTCAATAGGGTCTAATAACAAGAACTGGTCATGATGGATTTTAGCCCACCTAACCTGTTATTTATACTCTTTTTGACCTAATCCTTCAATTTTCTCGCCTTCTACATGATAGATAAATAATGTGATTCTTCTATATTCTTCTTGCCACATTCTGAAATTCCATCATGATGATTATTTTTATTAAATGGTCATTTGTTTTTTAGCATTTTCGTTGTGCTGGGGCATATTTTTACTTCCTAGCAATCTTATCTTCTGGTTGGGGCATGTTTTTGCTTCCCAACAATTTTTGGTGATGTACCAAAACATCGACATTCTTATACATCATATTCTTCCTTAAATTTTAAAAAAATCCAAAAAATCATTAAAATCATTAACAAATTAAAAAAATTTGTAAAAATAAAAAAAATCCAAATAATTTCTAAAATTTAAAAAAAAATTCAAAAATTGGTAAGAATCATGCACGTGGCTGAAGCATTTATCAAGCGCATCATCCTCAAAAAAATTAATTTGTCCTACAAAACATCTTACTTCGGTCCTCAATTGTTCTCGCAAATGACTCACAGACCATTTTTATATACTTATATTAAAAAAAGTTGGTTTGCTTGCTATGACTATATTCCCTTGTATAACGAGTTACTTGGTACAGTTTCATAGAGCACGACTAATTTTTCATAGAACCCCTGTGTCCTCCGTATATCCACCTCACATGTATGCTTTCTTTAGGTTTCATTTTTAATCCTTTTCGTTAACTCGAACATTTGGGAATTGAATCTCTATAACAAAAACATTGGTGCAATTGTCTTGAATGTTGTTTGTTTGAGTATGTGTGTTTGTACTTATTTCCATGTTAGGTTAGCTTGTTTACTTTCTTGTACTACATTATGTTATGTATGTTTCTTGGAGTCAGTGTTTTAGAAAGAAAAAAATGTTATTATTATCACTTTTCACGTTATTTTACACTTTTTTGTATGCTTATATTATATTAAAGAATCGATGACATAGATCATAAAGCAAAATGATGAATCAAAGTTACTCTTGAGCTAAGATGGATGAAATCTATTTCCATTCTCTTCATATTCATTCTTATTCATTATAATTTTCTCTATTAAAATTTTTCTTCAAAACAACATGAGGAAATAGGGATTATTTTTATTCCCCCCTCTCCCCCCTTGTTTCTTCTATCTGTCGAAACACTTGCTTTTCCTTCCTACTTAATCACACTGCACATTCACCTACCAAGTTTTTGTTGACTTTTCTTTCACATTATTCTTTTTGATCATCAACATACCTCTTTCATTAGCCCATCGACACTCAAGGGGGCATCCTTCATTCTACTAATTTTTCTTCTATCCCTTAAAAATTTACTTGTCTATAATTGTCTACTTGTTACTGCAAAATTACAACACCCCTGATTGCTTGTGATTATTGTGTGAGGAAATTAGTGTAACTTGCATAACATGGGATTATCCTACAGTGTGGGACCTTGAAAGTATAATAATCCTTCGAAGAAAGCTGACTTCTTCTCCAAAGTGTAGAGAATGGAAAACCAAACTAAACATACCTTAATGCTTTCCAAGAAAATGGATAAAACAATGCATAAAATTAAACCTTCTCTAAGGGAAGGTGATGCACCATGAAAGGGAATGATACACTCTGAGTGAGTTAAAAAAATAGGGAGTAAAGAAAGTGAGAGAAGGTGAGTAGAAGCACCACAAGCTAAAAGCTAAAACAATATTCAGCTCCCTAGATTCATAAAGCACAATAAACTAAAGGTCTTGCAAAGGGAGAATCATGCACAATATACCTGCAAACATGATGGAAGGTAAAAGATGCAATGTCATACAAGCTAGGGAAAAAATAGCCATAAAACATGAATTTTATTGCTAAAAACATGCACAATCCCTTACAATATAGGAATGAGTCACAAATTCTTAAAAAATGCTCAAAGTTGAGGCCTTTAGCTCACAATAGCTTTGGAACAATTTTGACAGAGTTCCTTAGCAAAAAAAATGAATCCCCTCAAAATGAGGTGGATTTTAAAATATATAGGAAACTTGGGTCACCAACTGACATGATACATTAAAGAGGTATGGGAAACCATAAAATTTGTTACCTTTCTTGCATGGGTATTCATGGACACCATACTTCATTAAATCTGGTTGTTGAGCTATCATTCACCCACCTACCTTTTCCTGGCCTTTGACTTGTCCATCATATGGGTCATCTAACCATGTTGGTTTGGATGACGTACAACCATATGGGCCGTACAAAACCCTTTGATAATAGGTCAGACCACAAGCTCTCCTCTATGTTCAGGTTGGATGACCGTTTAACTATGAACCATACAAAAACTGACTGGGTCGTCCAACCTCAATGTCATCCAACTTGGGGGTTAAACAGTGTCTAACTTCGTGTTTGTACATGCTTCTGATCACTGAACATACTGGAAGTCATCATCTTCACACCGTGGGCCATCCAACTTGGTAGGGTTGGATGGCCATCTGTCTTTGCACTTACAACATGCTACCCGACCAACTGAGTCGGTCTAACCTAGATTTTTCAATGATCATTCCCTCCAATTTTCGTGTCGATTTCACCCTTTGGAACCTTGAGAATTGAAGAGGTATCTCGACTGAATTTTTCAATGACTATTATTCATGAGACAAGGTAGAATGACTGACTGAAATTAATCATGGTCCTCCATATCCCTATAAAATAGGGACTTTGTGGTGCGAAAACTAGTTTACATGCGAAACTAAATATTTCAATGATCATTCCCTCCAATTTTTGTGCGATTTCACCCACTGGAACCTTGAGAAGTGAAGAGGTAGCTCATTGCATTTTTCTACTTCTATTCTTCATGTGACAGGGTATAATGATGATGAAAAATTTAGTCCTCCATATCCCTAAAAAATAGGGACTTCATGGCACGAAAACTAGTTCATCCAAAACTAGATTTTTCAATGATCATTCCTTCCAATTTTCACACGATTTTACCCACTGGCACCTTGAGGAAGTGAAAAGGTATATTGCTGCATTTTTCACTGATTTTTCTTCATGGCATCCACTAATGGAGTCTTCAATCTTCAGATATCTCAGAGGTGATGATGGATGTAGAATAAAGTTATTTACAGTTGAGAATGAGAGGGAGGCTAAGAAAAAAGCATTTAGGAGTTGACTTTCAGGACGTATGGAGGTATCAAAAGGTATCACCTAGGGCTGGGAAACATGTCTTACTGTCCCCTATGTCCCTTTGGTAAAGGGATGAAAGGGACATCAAAATCGTTCCACAGCTCCTGGAGCTAACACGTGTCACTTCAAAAAAATGGCTAAGTATGGAACACTCACCTTGAGCCAACTTGTGACGACGATATCTGAGCTCCCGATGGAGTTTAAAGGTGAAAATTTATATGAATTTACTGAAAATTTCCTTTTGAATCTAATGGTGGGGGTATATTATCTCTTTATTCCTCCATTTAACTCTAAAAATATTAGTTTTTTTCTAGCTCCCTGATTCAAGCATGAGAAAAACTGGATATAAACCTATTATGCCTAGGTGTTGTGAAAAATATGATTTCACCATCATTGTAGAGCTCTAAATTAAATTTCTAAATATGTCTTTTTTAGCTCCTAACTCCTTCTTAGAGCTCCTAGAATCACTTCCCGAAGCTCAGTAGCTTTTTTGGCCTTGTGCCCTTCCTAGGCCTGAGAACCCTATTTATAATGAATTTACCCCAAAACCTCCAAATATTTCCTGAATCTTCCAAAATATATTCCCTTTTGTTCTCAATCACTTCAATTTATCTCCATGTTGAATTTTTCTCCTTTGTTCCACTCCAGGGGTTGCACTAGTCCCGAGAAGGCCAGTGGTAGCCCTTCCCAAGACTGCCCAAAATTGGCATTCTTCAAGAACTCCTAAAATCACCTAGGGGGATTGACTTGAATTTCCTAATTCATATAGGGGACTGAGTTTGACATCCACTAGGGGGGTCATTGGATTGACTGGGTAAGGCTAGTGTTAAGGACGGGTAGACCTGGGGGGTCTTGGAAAGGTAAAATTTGAAAATTTTGACACAGGGGTATTGTTGTCATGCTTGAAAATTGGGAATTTTCTTGTTACACATTTGCATGAAAACAAATGGCTCTAGCTTGGGGGCATGGTATGGACTGATTGCAGTGAAGACATGACATGAGGAATCCCATAATCTCAACTTATAACATATTGACTAGTGCCTTATCCATTGGGCCCTACAGAGTCATTTACAACTTGTAAGAGAGAGAGAGAGATAGCAAGGAAGAACACACACACACACAGAGAATAAGGAAGGAAACACACAAACACATAGAAAGGGAAAGAAACACAATAGGAAAGGGAAATTATATACAAGGGGAGGGATATTTATAGAGGTGGAAAATAATATACACATACCTGACGATGGGTTGGGAAAAGTACATGCCATCATGGAATAAAGGACTGAAGTGTGATGCTTGAGATACAAAGACTATTATCAGATCAAACCATGCTCTTGTGATGGCTTCACATGGCTTGAGAAGAAGAATACCAACCAAGATTCCATCTTCATATTGATACTACACTGATAATGTTCTTACACTCACAAAATACTTCATCACTTTCTCAGAACTCTTGTATCTTGATGCTTCCGCTTGATGTCCTGTGATCATGGGACATCATTCTTCCATGTCTTCAAGAGTGGGAAAATATTCATCCTCTTTGAATTTCCACATTAAATCACCTCTTACATCAGCATGGTACCTGGAAAGAGTGAGAGAAAAATGATTTCCCTCCCATTCGAGAACTTCTCTGAACATCCTGCTTTGTTGTTCTAAGAAAGTGTTTTCAATATCCATCTGCTCAAGGCTCATCCTGATATCATTCTCAAAATTACCACCCTCAATTTCTACATAGAGGCATTCTTTACCCTCTAGTGTATTTGGCCATATGAACTCTTGTTCTGCATTGGTGGAGTATTCTGAAGTGGCTAGAAGCATATGATTTTGCACAAATTCCCAAGAACCTTACAACTTTTCACTTTTCTCTGAACAAACTTTCTTCAATGAAAATCAGCTCACTATTCTCTTTGTTATCTTCTTCCATGGAAAAAATTTTATTTTCAAGATTGAGGATATTTGAAGGATATTCAAGAACCTTCCTCCTTTTGCATTCACGAACCTCTTTGCATTGTGTGAAAGAGAAAGACATTTCTTTCACATTCACTCTCATCCACCAAGGCATTGGGGAAATCATCAAATTCAACCAACTACTGCATTTTGACATCAAACATTGGCATGTCAAAATAAGGAGCACAAATAGACTCATACCTATATTGTATCTCCATAGCCTAAGTCAAGAGTTCAAGACTGCGTTGAGGGTCTTTGGTATCTTCTATAGCCTTCAAGATGTCTTGCACAGATGGTTCTTCTAAGATCACCATAGGCTCATCTTCATTCTCACGGGAAGAATATTCATGTTGTGCCATCAAGAGCTGATTGAAAATATGATCCATCCGTGTCCATGATTCACTTTGCACATCCTCATTCACTCCTTTCATGTTTTTTGTTGTCCAAGATTCTCTTTCTTGCAAGCATGGGAACACTTGATTCATGACACCTTCTGACAAGGAGAAGAGGTCCATGCTTTGTGGGAATGGAACTCCTTCGAGCTCAAAATCCATATCATCCTCTCGATGGGGCCATGTTGAGGTAACAATATGGGAAGAACTTTCAACATTATCTTGATCATCCATTATTGAATCCTCTTGCATAGATGGAAAATGAAATACTTCATACTCATTGTGATGGTCATTTTTCTCCTTAGGTGAGAAGAGATTGTGTTTGAGTCATTCATTCTCCTGTGCTTCGAAAAGGAAGTGAGATTCTTCCATCAGATCATCCATGATTGAGTCGGGGGTAGAGTTTGATCCTTCAACTGTCTCCATTTCTTCATCAATCATTTCTTCATCACTTGAAGGATAAAAATAGGAAGGAAAATCATCCATGACCATATTGAATTCACCATCTTTGGTCCATGATGCAGGATTGATCTCAGGTTCTTCTTCACATATCTCCATTTCATCATTAATCGAAAGATCAAAATTTGAAAGGAGATTATTCATGCTTACTTCAAACTGGTCATCTTCAATCTCTTCATCATTGGTGGAGTCTTCAGGAAGCATTGAATCATCCATTATGTGATAAAATATTCTTCTCTTGAAGTTATTTCTCCTCCAATGGGTTGTGTCTCAAGCCAAAAAGAGTCGATGAATGGCGGTTCCACCTCCATGTCTCTTTCATCATCATCTTCCATGATGTTTCTTTGATACTCATTAGAAGGTTCAAGGATATGATCTTCTTCAGGAGCATCCAAGAATCTCCCAGGGATGAACACCTCATAGCATGGAAAATCATCAGGATCCTCTTGAGATTCTTCATTGTAGACAACATGAAGTGATTTGAGGTATTCATACCTTCTTTGTAAATCTAGAGCACACCTCCAAATTTCTTGATAGGCTTCATGATCAGAATCTCCTTCTATTATGCTCTGAATCCTTTCCACATATTCTCTTTTCAATATGTTCATTTCTTCATCACCATATGAAAGGAATTCATCTATAGAGTGGTAGAAAAAAGATAATGTTCTCAATTTTGTAGTGAGATGTGTGAGGTTGCAAAATTATTCCTCAGTGGATTCCACACCACCTTGTCCTTCAAAATATTCTATAAGACTGGTTTGATTCTCATCAGAAGGCTCAAGGATAAGATCTTCTTTGGCAACATTCAAAAACCTTTGGGGATGAACACCCTGTGGTATGAATGATCTTCAGGGTCTTCCTCCATAGGAAAAATATCTTCTTCTTGCTCCTCTTGATGGAGTGCTTCAAGATGTTCATATCTCCTTTGCAAAGCTAAAGCATATCTCCAAACTTCATGGTAGGATTTGGGGTTCAGGATTTCCTTCTGCTGTATCCAAAAGCCTCTACACATATTCCCTTCTCAGAATGTCCATTTCTTCATCACCGTACACAAGGAAGTCATCTAGAGGAAGGGAGATGAAAGACAATGTCATGAGTTTCTTGGTCAACTACATGAAGTTGAAAAAGTTACCTTCGGTGGATTCTGCACCATCTTTTCCTTCATACAACCTTTTGTATCTCTTTTGAACCTTCTTCATCCATCTCTTAGATTCTTGATTATCGGCAAGGAGCAATTCCCATCCTTTTTCCTTTGGTTGCACTCTTCTTGAATTGTAACCACCATGACTTGATAGTTGGGTCTTCACATACGATGATTTTCTCTATTATGGAAAGTCTCTTTCTAGATTTTTTACGGAGATAGTGTGAGCCTTATTTCCTTCAATTTTCTTGGCTTTGCAAGAGATGTTCCAGAATGATGGTTGATAAAAAATTGCAATTCTCAACAATCCTCTTCTTCTTCTTCTTCTTTGCTGTCACTCATTGGTACTTCACTCCAATCTAGAAATTTCTTCATCGTGATGTGGAAACAAATGTGACAAGGGTTTATTCCTTGATGGAGTCACCTTCAAAAATGATTTTCTGTTGAAATCTGATTTTTTTAATTTTTTTTGGATATTTGATTTTTTTTTTGGATTTTCAAACCTTGCGGTCATATTTTGGGTGCAGATGCTGCTAAATCTTCCCCACGGTGGGTGCACAAAAACTATTGGTGAGAAAAAATTTTGAGGTGGAAAAATTTGTGGGTTTCTTGCCAATGCTCTAGGAATCAAAGTCCCTCTACTTAAACAATGTAGCTTCTGTATTTGCATGTGTGAGTAAAAGTGGATTTTCTCTAGTGGCCTTATGGTTGGGGATCCAATAGGGGCACTCCAATGTCCCTACGTAAAAGCTAGCAATCACTTGCTAGAGAATACTTTTCTTGAGAGCGGGAAAGGGAGTGGGAATATGAGGTAGGAGAACTAATGTTGTGGGTAGAAAATCAGATTCCTACACACACTAGTTAGAAATTTCAACACATGCATTTATGAGAAGAAACAACCAAAAATCCATGCTACTGGCTAGAGGAAACCATGCATACAAATATGCACACATTCATATGCCTTGGAAAATAGAAACTTCTTCCTTACTTAGCATTTCAATTAAAGTTGTACATAGTGTGGGAATGGAGGAAAAATAGTGAGGGGGAAATGGAAGAAAATGGCTATCTCCTTTGTTCTCTCTAAGTACAATGCACTCTTGAGTTTACAAAATCAATCACCAACCCTTTGAAATGGGAATGGATTTACAATTTATAGGAAGAGAAAAGACTCTTCATATACCCCCAATGACTCTTTGTATGTCTCGACATGACTTAAGACTCTTCACCTTCTTAGGAAAACATTAAGTCCCTTTTTATAACATAAAGGTGACTTATTACATTAGGAACATTAAGACATATGAAAAAGTGTAACCCCAACGTAAAATTAGAACATTGAGGAGAGAGAGAAAGTTGGGGGAGAGAAGAGAGAGAGAGAGAGAGAGAGAGAGAATAAGGAAGAACGATGTTGAAGATGAAAGATTTTTCCTTTGATAAATCCTGTTGATCCTTCTAGATGACTCGATGGAATGCTCTAATGTGATGAAATTTGAATCCCTGAACTATTTGCACCCTGAGAAACTCCTTCAACTTGGCTCATGAATGCTTTGGATTGAGTGTTTAAAAATGTTGTTGAATGTTTCTACTCAATGACCATGAACATGACTCATGAAGATTCCTTTAGAAGAGATATGAACTCAAAACTAACCCTGCCAAGTTGAATGAACTGTTCTGTTGATGACCACAACTTCCACCCTGCGTATGATATACCTGTGACCTGAACCATGTAGTGAGTGTCGAAAGACACTGTTGGGTTCCTTGGGATGGATCTCAAATGCCCTGTGAGAAATTCCCATGGATGATCCCAAATGATGATCCCCTTATATTCCATTGTGCCAAAACTTCCCTATGAGTGTAACTTACCATTAATAGCAAGTGCCCAGATGGAAGACTTACTATTTTTGGTAAGAGGTGATTTTTGCCTCTTCTTGACCATCCTGATGTGATGAACTCCCTCATTCACTCCTGTGCACACTGCCTTCACCTCGACCACTTCTTGGGGTGACTTACTATATGTAGTAAGCACCCATATAGGGGGCTTACTATTTTTATTAAGTGTTCATTTTCATTGTTTTCTACTCTGGACAATCATTCTGGCTTCCTGGTGATCTTCAGTGCACACTGCCTTCGTTGCCACAACCACTTTTGATGATGAATTTCCAAACATAGCAAGTATGTATAGGAAAACTTACTATTTTTGGAAAGTGGATTTCTAGTGCTCAGTTTGCAACAGAACATATTTTTTTGAGGACTCGGCTCATCATTGTGGTCACGTCCTCTGAATTTCACTTGATTTCACCCACTAGAATGCTTGGAAATAAAATTTAAATTTTTCTCCTGGCAATGGCTTCAGGCCTGGAGCTGTCATGGTGGCCATTAATGGAGCTCAAAATTTATAGGTCTAGTTTTTTCCTCTGATCGTGATGAAATTAACTCCATTGCGATAGGTTTTTCATTTGGAGTTCGTGTGCAAGTTTTTAGCTCATTTCCATTGCCGGATTGATGGGAAATCGACGAATGTGAGCTAGGGCATGAAATGGGGTTTTTGTTGGAACAAATGATTCAAGGCACATTTGACCTCCTATTTGTTTCATCTTGATCATCTTGAAAAATGAGGAAGTCTATAAAAGATGACATCTCAATCTGACTTGTATTTTGAAAGATATGAAGATTTTAAAAATATTCGTTTTATCTTTGTTATTCGTTATTTCCATGGTTCCTTTTAAGAGACCTCTTATAAATAAAAGGTGGAAAATACCTGGTGAATATCCTTAGAACCGATTTTATGGGAAGGTGATTTTTTTGGGGGTCTAACAATAAAATTTTCGCATGATTTTTAATTGGTGGGATAGAAGGCTGCAGACACACGATAGAGATTTTCTATCGTGTGTCAACAAGGTGGTTTACATGCGTCAATAAACCTCACTGATGCACGTCTACAACCTTGTTGACGTGCATCAATGAGGTTCAGTTACGCGTGTCAACCACCTTGTTGATGTGCATCAACAAGGGTGCTGTTTGGTTGACGTACGACAACAAATCTCTGTCATGCGTTTGCAGCCTCCGCCATCTAATCACACAAAAAAAAAATCTCTATGTCACACATCAAAAAACTCTCTTTCGTGTGTCTACTTCCTTTGTACTCTTGTCATGTGTCAAAAAACTCTCCCTTTCACGTGTTAACAAACTCTCCCTATCACATGTCAAAAAAATCTTTATCATGCATTTGTAGCCTCCGCCCTCCTGTCACGTGCTTACTGTACTTGATAATGCATATGCCCCCAGGTGGTATGAGTGAGCTAGTAGTGTTATACCTAGCGAATAATATAGGATTATATAGGGGATAGTTTCAAGGGTAGGTGAAGTTGACCCCTAAAAAAATTAAACTATAATTTTTAGGCGAACAAGTCACTGACCCACGCTAGAAAATTTACATTTTCAATTTTTTTTAAAATGGAATATTCACCATATTACGAATATTTGCCACTAAAATTATCCCTGGTTGTTTCAATCCATTTTTTCTTCTGAGATATCTAAATTTTGAATTTGAAGAAGAATTTTAGGATCTAGTTGAGTGTACCAATGATGAGGTGAAGAGGAATCTGACGTTTGAGATTTCATGGGCATGTGTGCAAGTAACACTAGAAACAACAAAGGAGTTAGAATTTTTTGCATATTTTGAAGTTGGGGTTGGGCACATTTTTGTGTCCCTATTTTCCTTTAGCTAAAGGGATGAAATGGACATCAATTTTCACATCGTGCCCAATCATAACACTTGGCAAGATCTGACCGACTGAGCATTTGGGTTAGGGAGCTTGAGGGAAGCACCTGGGGGTTTAAATTCAAACATATAGAGGACCATAAGGCATACCTAGGGCTGGGTGTATTTTACTATCCATTTTTTACCTTTAGCTAAAGAGATGAAATGGACATCAATTTTCACATCCTACCAGGTTGCGACACTTGGCAATTATCTGTACACTATGAGGATGGGCTCTAAAAAGCTCCTGCGGGCTTAACTAGCAATGCAAAGGGTCATATGGGTGATTAGGGGGATAAAAAGGGATGGACACATTTTAATGTCCCTTATGTACTTGTTATAAAGGGAGGAAAAGGACATCAAAATGTGCCAAGCTCATGGATGAGTTTGGAGGAAAATGTTTATATGATAGTGACTGGAAAACACTCAATGAATTAATTAGTGATGTTTTTGAGCTCAAATTATTACTTCATCACCTTAAAACTACCCTATTTTTCTCAGGATTGTTGGTTGGGTGCCAGAAGAATGAGTTTCCTAGGGAAGTGTATGATGTTTCATGAGGTCTCATTTTTCCACCATTTAGGGCATAGAAAATAAATTCTATAGGTAATTTTTTGGGATCTTGAATATTTACAAATCTACTATAATCCTTTCTTAAAACTCATGCACTCCTTCGTGGTTTATGCTCCTTTAGGCCTGAAAACCCACTTTTACTAAATCGACTCCAAAAAGGATTTACCGAATTGACCCTGATGATGCCTTCGAACCCTTTGGAGTATTTAAATATTCATTTATCGATGAAGTATTTCCATTTTTATCCAATTTATATTTTTACTATGTCTCGCCATGGACACATGCCATTTTTAGTAAGTGCACTGCGGGTGTCAGATCGTGACAAAACAAGTCTTGAAATTATGGGTTTTATTCTAGAGTTCCACGCTCTAAATTTTGGGTAATTTATTCATCTGAACAAGTGAAAAAATTATATTTTAATCAGAAGGGGAATAATACTGATAAAAAACACATCCCTCCATATCCCTAAAAAATAGGGACTTCATGGCGTAAAAACTAGTTTACTCGAAACTCGATTTTTCAATGATCATTCCCTCCAATTTTCACGCGATTTTACCCACTAGAGCATTGAGAAGTGAAGAGGTAGCTCACTGAATTATTCACTGATGTTATTCATGTGATAGGGAAGAATAATGATAAAAAACACAGCCCTTCATATCCCTAAAAAATAAGGACTTCCTAGCATGAAACCTAGTTTATGCAAAACTAGATTTTTCAATCATCATTCCGTCCAATTTTCATGCGATTTCACCCACTGGAAACTTGAGAATTGAAGAGGTATATCACTTCATTTTTCTGTGATAGGGAATAATGTTAATGAAAACCCAGTTGTCTATATCCCTAGAAAATAGGTACCTCATGGCGTAAAAACTAGTTCATGCGAAACTAGATTTTTCAATGATCATTCCCTCCAATTTTCGAGTGATTCCACCCAATGGAACCTTGAGGAGTGAAGAGGTATCTCAATACCTTTTTCAAATTTGTTATTCATGGAAAAAATTAATGAAGTATTGAATCGTCATATATCATAGAGGTGGTGATGGAGGACAAAGAAGTTATTTACAGTTGAGAATGAGAGGGAGGCTAGGAAAAAACATTTAGGAGCTGATTTTCGGGCACATGAGAAACCACAAGGCTCAAGTGGGCTGGGGGTATCTTGTATCCCCTATGTCACTTTACTAAAGGGACATCAAAATTTTCCAGGATCTTAGAGTTGACATGTGTTCACTTCAATAATTGGTTAAGTATGGAACACTCACCTTGAGCCGACTTGTGACAGTGATAACTTGAGCTCCCAATAGAGTTTTTTGACAAAAATTCATATAAATTTGACTAAAAATGTCATTATGAATCCAATATTGGGAGTCAAAGCTCTTGATTCTGCCATTTTGACCCTAAAAATCAGATTTTTGTTCTGGCTCCATGACTTAGTATGAGAAAAATTGGGTATAAACATATTTCTCCTAGGTGTTGTGAAAACCCTGATTCCACCATCTTATAGAGATTTGAATTAGCTTTCTGAAGATGTATTTTTTATCTTATAACTTCTTTATAGCTCTTGACATCACTTCCCAAAGCTCAGTAGCTTTTTTGGCCTTGTGCCCTGCCTAGGCCTGAGAACCCTGTTTCTGATGAATCTACCCCAAAACCTCCAAATATTTCTTGAATCTTCCAAAATCTATTCCTTGATATTCTCAGCACTTCAATTTATCTCCATGTTGAATTTTTATCCTCTGTTCCACTCGAGGGGGTTTCCCTAGTCACGGGAAGGCCAGTGGTATCCCTTCCCAAGACTGCCCAAAATTGGCATTCTTTAAGAACTCCTAAAATCACCTAGGGGGATTGACTCAACTTTCCTAATTCACCTAGGGGACTGATTTTACATCCACTGGGGGGGGTCATTGGACTAAATGGTAAGGCCAGTGCTAAGGACTCGTAAACCTAGGGGGTCTTGGAAAGATAAAATTTTAAAATTTTGACACAAGGGTATCGTTGTCATGTTTGAAAATTGGGAATTTATTGTTGCACATTTACATGAAAACAAATGGATCTAGCTTGGGGACATGGTATGGAATGAGCACAACGAAGACAAGACATGAGGAATCCTAGAATCTCAACTTATAACATATTGACTAGTGCCTTATCCAATTGGCCCTGCAGAGTCATTTACAACCTATGAGAGAGAGATAGCAAGGAAGAACACACACACACACACACACACACATGGAAAGAAATACACAACACACATGGAAAGGGAAATTATATATAAGGGGAGGGATATTTACAGAGGTGAGAAATATCAAAAGGTTCTAATAACAATAAATGGTCGCAATGGATTTTAGCCCTCCCGACCTGCTATTTATATATGTTTTGACCTAATTCTTCAATTTTTCTCACCTTCTAGGGGCTAGATAAATAACGTGATTCTTCTATACTCTTCCCACCATGTGATGGTGTTCCATTTTGATGATTACTTTTATTAAATGGTCATTTGTTTTTTAGCATTTTCATCGCGCTGGGGCATATTTTTACTTCCCAATGACCTTATCTTCTAGTCGGGGCATGTTTTTGCTTCCCAATGATTTTTGGTGATGTACCACAACATCGTTATTATTATAAAATTCTATTCTTCCTCAAATTTCAAAAAAATCCAAAAAAATAGTAAAATCAATAAAAAAAATTTTTTTGTAAAAATAAACAAATCCAATAAAATTGTAAAATTTGAAAAAAATTCAAAAATTGGTAAGATGCTTACACGCAGCTGAAGCATTTATCGAATTCATCATCCTCAAAAATCAAAATTTTTCCTACAAAAACATATTTCTTTGGTCCTCAATTGTTCTCACAAATGACTCAAAAATCATTTTGATCTACCTCCATTAACAAAAGTTGATTTGTTTTCTCTGACTATACTCCCCTTGCACAACGAGTTACTTGGTATAGTTTCATAGAGCACAACTACTTTTTCATAGAACCCCTATGTCCTTCATATATTCACCTTGCATGTATCCTTACTTGGGGTGTCATTGTTAACCCCTTTTCATTAACTCAAACATTTGGGAGCTGAAGCTCGATAACAACATTGGTGCAACTGTCTTGAACATTATTTGTTTGAGTATGTGTGCATGTACTTGTTTCCCAGTTAGGTTAGCTTGTTTACTTTCTTGTACAACATTACATTATGTATGTTTCTTCAAGTTAGTGTTTTAGAAATAAAAAAAATGTTAATATTATCACTTTTCATGTTATCTTACACTTTTTTGTATGATTATATATTATAATAAAGAACCAATGACATAGATCATAAAGAAAAATGATGAAGTAAAGTTGCTCTTGAGCTAAGTTGGATGAAAGCTATTTCCATTCTCTTCATCTTCATTCTTCTTCATTATCATTTTCTTTGTTAAATTTTTTCTTCAAAACCACCTAAGGAAATAGGGATTATTTTTATTCCCCCCTCTCCCCCCCTTGTTTCTTCTATCCGTCAAAACACTAGCTTCTATTTCCTACTTATTCACATTATACACTCACCTACCAGGTTTTTGTTGAATTTTCTTTCACATTATTCTTTTTTATTGTCGATTGACCTCTTTCAACACCCTATTTACACTTGAGGGGGAATCTTTCATTCTACTAATGTTTCTTCTATCCCTTCAAAATTTACTTGCCTATAATTGTCTACTTGTTACTGCAAAATTACAGCACCCCTGATTGCTTGTGATTTGTGTGTGAGGTAATTGGTGTAACCTACATAACATTGGATTATCTTGTAGCGTGGGACCTTGAAAGTATGATAATCCTACGAAGAAAGCCGATATCTTCTCCTAACCTAGTGCCAACTTCTCCAAAGTGTAGAGAATGTCAAAAAAAACTAATCCTACCCTAATGTTTTCTAAGGAGACGGATAAAATAATTTATAAAAGTAAACCTACCCTAAGGGAAGGTGATGCACCAAGAAAGGGATTGAGACACTCTGAGTGATTAAAAAAGTGAGAGAGGGCGAGTAGAAGTGCAACATGATAAAACATATTTTAGTTTCCTAGATTCATAAAGCACAACAAATTAAAGGTCCTATAAAGGGATAAACATGCACAATATACCTGGAAACATAATGGAAGGAAAAAGATGAAATGTCATACAAGATAGGGTGAAAATAACCATAAAACATGAATTTTATTGCTAAAAACATGCACAATCGAATACAATATAGGCACAAGGTACAAATTCTTCACAAAATTCCCAAATTTGAGGCCTTTAGGTCACAACATCTCTGGAACAAATTTGAAAGAGTTCCTTTGCAAAATAGAATGAATCCCCTCAATATGAGGTAGATTTTACAATATATAGGAAATTTGGGTCACTAACCTGTAGGATGTATTAAAGAGGTATGTGCAACTATAAAATTTAGTACCTTGCTTACACGGGTAATCATGGGTGACATACTTCATTAAATATTTTTATTGAGTTGTCACTCACCCACCTACCTTTTCCTAGCATGTAACTCGTCCATCCTGTAGGTCATCTAACCATGTTGGGTTAGACAATGTCTAACCATATGGGACGTACAAACCCCTTAAGAAAATAAATGGTTGACCTGTGAGCTCTCCTTTATGTCTAGGTTGAATGTCTGTTTAATCATGAACTGTACAAAAAATGAGTGGGCCATCCAACCTCAATGTCATCCAACTTAGGGGTTGGATGACATCTAACTTCATGGCCATACATGCTTCTAGTCACCGACCAACCTAGGAGTCATTATCTTCACACCATGGGCCATCCAACTTGTGAGGTTGGAGGGCCATACATCTCTACCTGTATGATGTACTACTTAACCAACTAAGTCGTCTAACCCTATGTCGTCTAAGTCCTTCATACGTTGTTGACTCGTCCAACCATGAGATCATCACCATGCTGCCACAATAGTTAACTAACCAATCTTATTGACTAATATTCCCTTCCATATCAACCAACCAACTCAGTTGACACACCCCTCTGAACAACCTAGACGTATAATGCTCCACCCATCTAACCTAGGTGTCTAACCATGTGCCCTCCAACCCTGTCCGTACACAACATCACCGAACAACCCCTAGCCATCAACTTTTTGGAATTTTCCAATTAACAATAATCCTAACCAAAAAATGATAAAAAACACAACCCTCCTTATACCTAAAAAAATTGGGACTTCATGGCATGAAAACTAATTTACGTGGAACTATATTTTTGAATGATCATTCCCTCCAATTTTCACGTGATTTCACCCATTGGAACCTTGAGAAGTGAAGAGGTAGCTCATATAATTTTTCACTAATGTTATTCATGTGATAGGGCAAAATATTGATGAAAAACACATCCCTCCATATCCCTAAAAAATAGGGACTTCATAGTGTGAAAACTAGTTTATGCAAAACTATATTTTTCAATGATCATTTCCTCTAATTTTTCATGCGATTTCACCCACTAGAACCTTGAAAATTGAAGAGGTAGATTGCTTCCTTTTTCAATACTTTTCTTCATGTGGCAGGGAAGAATCTTGATGAAAACTCATTCCTCTATATCCCTAAAAAATAGGGACATGGCATGAAAACCAGTTCATGTAAAACTAGATTTTTCAATGATCATGCCCTCTAATTTTCACACAATTTCACCTACCGGAACCTTGAGGAATGAAGAGGTAGCTCACTTAATTTTTCATTTCTATTCTTCATGGAAGACATTAATGAATTATTTAATCTTCAGATATCATAGAGGTGGTAATGGAGGAGAATGAAGTTATTTATAGTTGAGAATGAGAGGGAGACTAGGAAAAAGCATTTAGGAGCTGAATTTCGGGCGCATGAGGAACCATAAGGTTTAAGTGGGCTAGCGGGATCTTGTGTCCCCTATGTCCTTTTTATAAAGGGATGAAAGGGACATCAAAATGTGCCAGGCTCTTGGAGCTGACATATGTTCACTTCAAGAATGGGTTAAGTATGGAACAATCAGCTTGAGTCAACTTGTGACGACAATAACTCGAGCTCACGGTAGAGTTTTTTGAAACAATTTAATATGAATTTGACTAAAAATTTCCTTATAATCCTAATGGTGGGGGTCTCAGCTCTTGATTTATCCATTTTAACCCTAAAAACTCATAGTTTTGTTCTAGCTCCATGACTAAACATAAGAAAAACTATATATAAACATATTTATCCTAGGTTTTGTGAAAAAAATGATTCCACCATCTTTTACATATCTGAATTAGCTTTCCAAAAATGTCTTGTTTATCTCCTAGCTCCTTACAAATTTCTCATAATCACTTCCTAAAGCTCAGTAATGTTTTTGGCCTTGTGCCCTGCCTAGGCTTGAGAACCTTGTTTCTGATGAATCTACCCCAAAACCTCCAAATATTTCCTGAATCTTGCAAAATATATTCCCCGATGTTATCGACACTTAAATTTATCTCCATGTTGAATTTTTCTTCTCTTTTCCACTCCAGTTGGTTTCCCTAGTCCTAGGAAGGCCAGTGGTAGTCCTTCCCAAGACTGCCCAAAATTGGCATTCTTTAAGAACTCCTAAAATCACCTAGGGGTATTGACTTAACTTCCCTAATTCACCTAAGGGACTGAGTTGACATCCATTGGGGGGGTCATTGAACTGATTGGGTAAGGCTGGTGCTAAGGAATGGTAAACCTGGGGGGTCTTAGGAAGGTAAAATTTGAAAATTTTGACACAGAGACATCATTGTCATTCTTGAAGATTGGGAATTTTCTTGTTACACATTTACATGACAACGATTAATTAAATCATCTCCAACTCCCATGAGTTGGTAATCACTTTTTAATTCCTCTAATCAAGTTTATTTATTCTAATTCTTCCTTATCCTTTATCCCACATGCACTAGTTTGCAAACTTCTCCCAAATTGGAAAGATATATAAAGGACCCTCCTACCTTATTTAAAACATACACCACAACTTTTGCTATGTATTACTATAGGCTTATGCTAAGAGCCTTCTCCATTTTTAGAATAGCTACTTCATCTTTGCATCCATTCTCTCATATTTGAGTAGTAAAGGAAGATCCAAACATGGATTTGTAGCCATTTTAATGAGATCCTTTCCTCATATAGAGGCAACACACAAATTTATTTCTTATAATCTAAATAGGTTCATAATTTGATAGCAACCATATATTTACAAGAGTAGGAATGGTTTAAGCATTATATGTTCATTGATTTTTATGCATTAGAATAGTTATTTCCTTTAATCTCTTATCATGATGTTAATTTTAGATTAACTTTGCTATTTTGGAACTACTAGGTGTTATTTTCATTTAGTTATCTTCTATAGTTTAACATACATACAACATCTTGTAGGTCCCTTCTTCGTTTGATTCATTTTCATTGATATCCCGATTTATCATTTTGTATCTCATGACAAGATTCCTTTCCCAAACACGTGACAAGTCCTTAGATGGGGAACTAAAAATATTCTTACTTATCAATACTCAAGAATGAGTATCTCTCATCTCTACTAAAAATGGATGAATCAATTCCCAATGCTCCTTTTCCTTTTCCAATTCATCCCTAAGCATCTGAAATTTTATTACAGTTACACACATATAGCTAAATAGTGAAACTACCTCTAGAATCAATGCTTTACCTTTTTCCATGATCGTACTTGTCCATTTACTATTTTCTCATCTTTGTACAGTGATCTCCTGAGTTCTTCTAACGGACTCTAGATCAATATTATTTATTGGGGATACTTCTTCAATCAGAATTGATGAAGCACTCATGTCCACGATATGTTTCGTGTATGAGGAGAGTTTTTTTACTTGATCTTCTCAAATATTCAATCTTCTTATTTGTACTCTCGATTCCTTGCAATGAGGCAAGTGAAATAATTTTGAAACATATGCTCATTTCCTTAATGAGTGGCTGATCCCAAAGGAATGGTACTCATTTCATAATCATTCAGTGTCATTTCTTCCACTAGCTTGATCACCTTAGGTCAGAACACTTCAATATAATGTTCACATGTAGCATGTTGCTGAAAAAAGTGAGAACCTCGCTTGATAAAATTTCTTCTTCTTTCCTTTGGCCAATGATGTTATCGCCGATAGATCAGGAATTGTGACTTGTTGGATGGTATGAGTTTCCTTTGAAATTATTTCCTTCATCCAAGGAAACATCTCACTTACTTATGGCTCTACAACTGTTACACTTGTCATCTCTTGCTTGGGTGGAAGGGTTGTTTCTTGTGAAGGGGGAGTAGGAGTGACAATAGGAGGTGGAACCTCCTGGGGTGGTTTAGGAACTGGAATTTGGACTTGTTCTTCCTCTTCATCTTGTGCCTCTACTACGGGTTCTTTTGTTACTTGGATCTTCTTGTGTGACCTCTCGTAGTAGGGAACTCCCAACTTTGCAATCTTATGCTTTGAGCTTCCTCCTAAATGGCCTCGAACTTGAATTTACCTCCACGAATCTTGGTGATGAATGAAATGAGGCTTATCTCTAGAGTGTGGGGAAACTTCCCGATGTAAGGGAGGTATCCTTATTCTTATAAAACCACTCTCTTTTTATTATAATCACCACCTCTATCCTTTCAACAATGTCACCTAACTCACGCACAGCTCCAATTCACTAGTGGTAAAGGAGGAAACCTTCACTACCTTGTACTTTGGGTCATATAGCTTATATCATCATCTTGAATGCCATCTTCATACCAGGGGAAATTGTACTTATTCATCTATCCAATGGTCATCCGCATGTAATATCTTTCTCTCACATTGTAGTCATCTATGCAATTGGACCAATAATCTTTGACCTGTGGGACATGATGTGACTCCGAGAAGATGGAAAGTGTTTGGATCTACTCTAATTTTGAAATCAAGTCCTCAGAGTGTATGAATGTCAAGCTCAAGGGAGTGAAGGATGCCTCCAAGTGATTGCATCATTAGTGCTTTTACAAATGAAGATCCCTAGAGAGATAAGGAAAGATGTTTCCTTCCTTTTATAGTTTCTGAGTTTTTTTGTGCACGTATACCAATTATCTACAAAGCTCAAATAGTGTAATCTGATCAGTGAGGTACCGAGGTAACCTCAGTGAGGCATGATTGATAAACAGAAACCTGGATGTATGAAAAAGTGGGGAACTTAGATGAAGAATGAGCCATATCTTTTGATCAAGGAAGCCACTTGTGGTGATACCCTTGAATGCAAGTTACCTTCCAGAGTTGTGACAATGAATATTGTGAAGGCATCATTCACATGGGTGAAGTAGCCTATTTTTTTCCTTTCAAAATGAATTGCGGGTATCTCCTCAAAATATGGAGCCTTGGATGAAATATTTTGTGTGAGGGCTATCCCCTTGAATGGCTGTAAGCTAGCGAGGAGATACACCAGGTAAGAAGTCAAAAGAACTTCTTTGTGGTAGGCACTTGGAGAAACTAGCGTGTGTAAGTTGTCATGCTAATGATCTGGCCCCAGTTAATTTTTTTATTTTCCTTCAATGATTATCACTATGAACAGAGTTTCATCCATTCTTAGAAATCCCTCGTGTTTTACTCTCCCATCACCCGGGTGAGAAGGGTGATTACATCTGAATATCCTTCATGAAACTCACTCGCGAGAGGGATTTTGGCACTCTAGAGGGATTTCTTTCTGATTTAAACCATGATCCCAATACAAGGCCTTGTAAGTATAAATTTGTGTCATTCCATTCTTTCACCACCATTTCCTTTGATATGATAACATGTTGTTCCAGGTAGGGATCTTACATGGAATATGAGATGGCCTTAGAAGTGATCATTGCCATTGTCAAGCCATCATCCACCCAAATGGTTCTCGTCTTAGGTTCATAGTGTTGAGATTACATGAGCACCAACTCAATGCTCTGTACATATATAGGGTGGTAACCCACTGCATACAACCTGCTCATGAATACTTTTTCTTTAATAGGCTCCCTTGGGTGGCCGAGCATGCATGTACTTTGAGATTATCAAGATCCATGTGGGTGACATCAATGTCCCCCACTTCCGCATACTCTTATGAAAGAGAACTGATTGGATTGACTCTATGAACTTGAATTTCATGGTTCTAGAGATGTTTTCCTACTTTAGAAGGGTGTTTAATATTTTTAGTAAGTGGGAAATTTTACCCCTTTTCAGCTGGATCACTCAAGTTGACCTCCTGGAAGACCTTGTGCATATTGTTTCCAAAAACTACCTTTTGTGATTATTTACTAAAAATAGCAAGTGTATGTAGGAGGCTTAATATTTTTAGAAAGTGGTGTTTCTAGACCTCAATTTTTGATGAAACCACATTTTTGATATGGTTTTTTTGATATTTAGTGCACCTCTGAAGTTTCACTTCGATCTGGTCTCTGGAATGTGAGATTTTAAATTTTAAAATTTTGCCACAGGGAAACTGGGGTTTCTTCACTACAAAAAATCTAGAGCATACATGCAAAAAAATTATTCTTAGTAACTTTAAGGAACCTAGGAATTCAAAACAATGCAAAAAAATCCCCATAAATATTCATGCATCGGATTTTGTGAGATATGAAGAAATCTCCTTGCGGGTTTCAAAGCTATTTTAGGAAAAAATATCTTTTTTATCTTCAAAAATTTATATTTCTTTTTGTTTTTCATTCTTTCAAATCACTAGAGCATGAATGGAATTAATGGAGGATGAAATATGGCGAGTGCAAGATTATAGGAAAAATCTGGCAGAGTTCCGACAACGTATGGAGATTTGTGGGGGAATGAGAAAAATGCACTAAGTGTCATATTTATAGTGTTTTTATGGATTAAGGGGAATGGAACATTTTTATACCCCTATTATCCCCTTGGAATGGGAAAATGGGTGTAATAAAATGTTCCTTATCCTTTTTTTGACACTTGACACTTGCTCATTTGACGAGGAAAATGGAGAGGGGGCTAAAAATGAGCTCTTGGGTGCTAGCAAATGGTCATGTGGGTGACTTGAGGGTGACATGGGGAGTAGGGAATTTTTTCTACCCCCATTTTCCCATGTTTTAGATAAAATAGGTGCACAAAAATACACCTTAGCCTGGTGTTTCCACTTTTCCATCATGCATGCGATGAGAGGGGGGCTAAAAAATTGGTCTAAGGGGCTATATTAGGTTGTCGGGGTCACATGGGGTGACCAACATACCAAAAGTGGGGAGGAATGCACATTTTCTACCCATCTTATCCCCTTGGAGAGGGATGAAGAGGACACAAAAAGGTGCCTCAACCTCATGTTGCCAAGTGGCATCCCAAATTTTTGACTAAGTATCGTAATGCTTACCTTGGGCGACAACTTGAAAAGACCATATCTTGAGCTCCCGAATGAGTTTTTTGCACACTTATTTATATGATTTCACATGGAAAAGGACATTTTTAGAAGGATAGGATGGGTCTCCATACCTGTGATTCTGACTTAAAATACCTTTTAAAAACTCATTTTTTCTCGGGACCACTAGTTGTGTTTGAAAATAATGAGTTGGATTGCAAAATGCATGGTGTTTTGGATAGATATAACTTTACCATCATGTAGGGGACTAAAATATATTTCTAATGATATCTTGTTGGGATCCCAACTCATTCTGGAGCTCCTAAAATTGTGTCTCAAAGTTTAGGTACTCTTTTATGGGGTAAACTCCTTGAACCTCAAAAACCCACTTTCGGTGAATTGGATCCCGAACCTCTAAAACTTCCCAGAATATTCTTAAATCAGGTGCACAATGATTTTGGATCTATAATAAACTTCCATTATGATATAGGTCTTGGACACTTCTCTGGTGACTATGCACTTGTCTTGGAAATACTGATGAAATCCCTTTCCAAGCTTGCTTGAAAACTCACCTCAAGAGATACTGCTCCAAAGACACTTGAATGATCTTATATTTCCTAAATCACCTAGGGGATGGATGAAAATTACAAATGGACCATGGGAGGCACATGATAGGAATTGAAACTAAGGGGTACATTGATCTAGGGGGTGTCTGGAAAGGTATGACCTAGAAATGTTTTCGACACTAGGGTATGGTTGTCTTATTTTCAGATTAATTTTGCCCATGCAAAAACACAGGACAACAATTAGCTCTAGCTTGGGGGCATGTGATGGACTGATATAAATGATGACATGACATGAGAAATCCCAAAATCTAAATTTCCAATAGGTTGACTAGTTCCTTATCCATTGGGCTTCATGAAGTCATTTGCAATCAGGGAAAATTTTAGTGGTGAATATTCATTAATTCATGAATATTCCAGTTTTTGAAATTTGAAATTAGAAAATATTTAGGGTACAAGTTAGGACCAGTTCACCAGAATTTTATGGGTACAAGTTACTTATAGGGGTCAATTCTCCATTCCCACGAAATAGAAATTCACAATATTCACTTGAATATAGTCAGTCGGTAGCATATTTTTATGCTACCGGCTGACAACATATAGTATGTTGTTAGCTAATAGTATAAAAAATGCTATCGACCAAAAGTATTTTTATGCTACTGGCTGACAACATATAGTATGTTGTCAGTCGGTACCATAAAAAATGCTACCGGCTGAAAGCAGTTTTATGCTACCGGCTGACAACATAACTATAGCATAAAAATGTTGTCAGCCAGTAGCATAAAAATACTTTCAGTCGGTAAATTTTTTTATGCTATCGGTTAACAACATACTATATGTTGTCATCCGGTAGCACAAAACTATGCTACCGACTAGTAGCATATAAAAAACCTACCATCTGGTAGCATTTAATAGTGATTTTGTGATGTCTTGATATTCGACATTCGTGTGAAAGCTAATTTTCCTAGATTCGCCGAATATTTTCTAATAATTTTTTTAGGAGGGACACTTAAAATTTTCCCTATTTACAATAGATAGCTAGAAGGAGTACACACATGCACACAAAAAGGGAAAGAAAAAACACAACAAGAAAGGGAACCAAATGACTGGAAAAGAAAACACACACCTAAAATCACCTATGGTAAAAATCAGGGGACAACCCGCTTTCACTGCTTGAAATTTTTTTGATATTGCTCATTGTAGGGTAACTACAATGGTGTTCCATCTAGATATGATAGATAGAAATAACTTTCTCTACATGATTCACATATCTAGATTTGTCTGAGCCACAATGAGTCAAACTTCATGTGACTACCCTTTGGATCCCTTCACTTGTACCAGAGTAGGACAAGATCTCCAAATTTGAACTCCTGAGCCTTCACCTTCTTATCAAAAAAATTCTTCACCTTCAACTAACAAGCCTTGATTCTATCCACTTATTAGCATTTATATTCTTTGAGTTTATCCAAAAATAAAATCCTTTTGTCAATAACATCGTGGTACTGCCCATCATCTATCACTTAAAGCAACTTTAGGGAATACATCTCTATAGTTACTGGAATCTCTACCTCTATACCATACAATAATTGGAATGGAGAAACCTTATGGCCTTCCTTGGCATTATACTGTCATCCCACAATGCATCATATATCTTCTTGTTCTAGTATTTTTTATTTTCCTCTACTAACTTGCAAACAATGGTCACAATGTTTTTGTTACTTGACTCTACTTTACCATTCCCCTGTGTGTAATAGTCAGATGCGTGTGAGAGTGAGATTCTATATCTGTAGAAAAATTAGTTAGCTCCCTTTAAGAGAAATATGTTGCATTATCCACCACAATATTATGAGGTATACCAAAATAGAAAATGATATTCTCCTTGATGAAATTGCAAACTATTTTAGTATTTTCTTGTTTTTTTGGAATGGCCTCCACCCACTTCTGAAATAATACATCGCCATGAGTAGACAGGAGTGATTCACACTTGAGTGAGGATTTAGGATTCCAATGAAGTCTAGACCCCACTGTTGAAATGGTTCTTCAATCGTCACTGGCCTAAGAGGAAGCACAACAAGTTATGGTATCTTGATGAACTATTGGTACACTTCACACTTTAATACCCATTCCTGAGCATCTACGAACATGGTTGGCCAATAATACCTGCCACGGAGAGATTTATGAGTTGTAACCATCGCTAAGAAGTTTCATCTAGAGGATTGATCGTGGTATGCTTTTAATATCTGCTCCTGTTATGATTTATCGACACACTTGAGAAAATAACCATCAAATCCCCTCTTCTAGAGAGCATGGTTCCAGATGACAAACTTGGTGTCCTTTAACTTGAGATTCCTTCATTTCTTATAATCTATATGGGGAGGACACTCACCATATGTCAAGAAGTAAGCAATATCATTATACCATTCATCCATCATGATTACTAAAATAAGTCAGGGCATGTCCTTGGGAAATAATTTGTAGCATAGACATTCCTTCCTCTATGTTGAGATTCGAGAGCCTCATCCTCAGTTATTATCTTGCACAAACCATTTCCCCTTACCATATTAGAAGGATTTATTTCAATCATACTCTTGTATTCTTGTTACCTAGTTTCCTCCTTTTGATCTTGGGTTCTACTTAGTGAGGATGGATTTAATGGCCGATCCTGGTACCATGACTATGGTGTGTGAATTGAGGATATAGAATTAGAAGTTCTTCACCACCTTGAATACCACATAGACATGTTTCTCTAATTGATTATACTCCAATTTATGATTCTTTAGTGGTGAACTCATGAAGGCAATAAGGGCTTCAATACCTTCCTCATTCTTTTACACCAAGATGGTTGATATTGTATGTTATGAAGCACAGTAATATAGGATGAAATATTTATCAAAGCTTGGTCACATGAAAGTGAGGGCCTTTGCTATTGTTTCCTTTATCATCTCAAATGCATCTTTCCTTCTTTTCTCCATTTGCGATTTTCTTGCGGCTTCATCATAACGGTTATATGTTTGGTCAACTCAGCGAATTCTAGAACAAAATGTCATAGGAAATTGACCTTACCAAAGAAGGAATGTACTCCCTTTTTACTTGTAGGCAATGAAATCTCTTGAATAGCCTTAATTATTTTAGGATCAATTTTTTCTCCATCCTTGTTCACTATGTGTCCAAGGATTTTACCTTCAATGACCCCAAAGATGCATTTCTTAGTATTGAGGGACATGTAATGTTTTCTGCACCTCATGAGCACCTGCTCCAAATAATGAATATGGTATCCTCTCTTCTTCGAGAAGACTGTGAGTTCATTGAGGTATATCACAATTTAGTGTTCTAATTATTTGAACGCCAAATCCATTTCTCTCTAGAAAGTTGCACCTACATTGATTAGGCTAAAAGGCATTCTACTATAGGAAAATGTGCCCCAGGGTATGGTGAAGGTTGTTTTAGTTCTACCCTCATCTGTAACTTCTATTTGATTGTACCCTAAGAATCTATCAATCAATGAGAGAATATCGAACCCTGTAACAACTTGTAAGATGTGATCCATGGTCAGGAGCAAATAGTTTTCCTTTAGGGAGGCTTGGTTCAAGTTATGAAATTCCACACATATCATTATCTCTCTATTCTTATTTTTTACCATAACTATGTTTACTACCCATATAGAATGGTGGATAGGAAAAATTATTCTTACATTGATCATCTTCATCACCTCCTCTTTGATTATATCAATAATTTTTGGATTATAAGGCCTCTATTTTTTCCTAAAAGGATTTTCTTTTGGCTTCAAGGGGATGGAGTGATACATTTCTTTTAGTTGAAAGGACTAGAAATCATCATAAGAATAGGATAGCACATATGAATATATATTCTATAATGAGATTAATATTATTTTCTTCTTAGGAGAGCAATATTATCCAATGTTCACCATTTTGGGTTGCTCCACAGTACCAATGTTCTCCTTCTCAAACTTAGCGGTACACCTTGATGACTCACTTTCTCTATCCTTGATGAATTGGTCATGCTTATCAAAATTATCTTCTAGTAATATTATGCCTTTAGGGATCTTATTTCCTTTAATCTTGATTACTCCCTCTTCATCAATTCCTTCGATTCCTTCCTTCTCTTCTTCCGCCACTGATTCCCGGTGTGACTTTTCACTACATTAAAAGTAGAGACTACTAAAATTATATTTTTTCTCCAAGAAGGAAAGGATATGATTGTTACTGTTGAAGACCTTCCAGTGGTTTAAATTATCAAGTATGAATTTTTTTTAAAACCATCTCCATAATCACCTTGTCATTTCTGAAAGATCGATGATGTTTCACCAAGGAGGCTGACACTAAAATAGATTCGTATCTTTTATTTTTCTCTCGAGAGATGGAATGGATGTAAAAATCATCAAAGGATTCAATGTAGTCCCATAATTTGTTTCTATAATGTGAGAGTCTTGGATTTTTCATTTGATATTGGTCTCTTACCTTTTTAACTATCACCTTTGTATCTTCGAGACACTTGAGATTCTAGATGCCCATAGACTCAACAAAATCCATACCTAAGAGGAGAGATTCATATTCAGTTGTTCTATTGGTATTTTTCAATTATACCTTGTATAAGAATGGGAAGAGTTATCTTGAAGGAAAAATCAAAATGACACTGACTCTGGAACCCACGCTTGGGTGGATTCCATTGAATTCCATAGTCTAAATCTCATTTCCTTCATCTTTGGTGAGAAAAGGAATTTTTTTGTCTATTTTAGATGTGAGGAAATAATTCCCCATCCTACTATCTTGGAACAATATATTTCCTCTTGGATCATCTGATGTTTGGACCGTATATTTCATCTTTCATACCGAAAATAACTTCTTCATTACTATAATTGTCGTAGAATACGAGTCTATCTTAATCTCTCCACCCAAATATTTGTAAAAGCTTATACTTAAGAGCATGTGAAAAGAGGTTGGAATATCAACCGTCAGAATTTTGAGCATTACCTTCTTCTTTGGAAAATCAACCAAGGCCACCTTTGCATCTTTGATTCTCCCTACCAACAATACTTCTTTGGATTCCATGAAATAGCAAGATCCATTTTCATGGGTCAAGGTAAGACCTAAGGCATTGGCTACTTTAATGGGCATAACATTGTTATAGGCTCAAGAATCTATAATACAATTATTGAGTTGGTAACCTTTGACTAGAAGGGATATGTAGAATAGTTCTACCTAGTTAGTATTAGATGTACTAAGCATCAACATATTCTGTAAGGGAGGTATAGTGGTGTGGGTAGTATGCCTTTCAAATTGGGATTTATAGCATTAGGATTTGAGCTAATACTTTCAATGTCGATAAATCTCTCAAACTGGGTTGTGTGTGTTTGTAAATATTCCATCTCCGTGATTTGGACTTTAGTCTTATTTGCATGTTCAACATAATCAAATGAAGAATTGGTGAATGCACTTAATGTTCTAGGGATGAAAAAATCTTTACAATATGAGGATGGGGCTACCTTGGGAGCTTGAGTATATTTTGTGGATGTGGTAGCATTTTTGGAAGGAGAGGGACTAGGAGTTTTGGTTTGAACTTTAAAAGACTGGTCTTAGAAGCATATTTTGGTTTAAAGGAGGTACCAGAGGAATTACCTAACACAGTAAAAGGATTATTTATTACTAACAAGTATAGTTTCTCCTTAGATTAATCCATTGCTAGTGGTAGTAGTGATCCTCTGATAATGATTTTATCATGTGGAACTTTGACAGGAGTATCCTCCTCCTTATTTATTGTCACCACCAAAGATGAAGATCCTTTCTTTTTTGTCTGAGCACAGGTGAACACCACACATGATAATATTGGATCTTCTTCTTCATCATCATCATCATCTTCACTTCCTTTGACGTATTCAATGAGACCATTTTGCATATAACCATCAACCTCTTCAATTTGCAGAACATTTCCATATTCAATTTCTTCTTCTTCTGGTTGCTCCACCTCTTATTCTTCTTGTTGTTCTTCTTATTCTTCAGTATCACACATCACGTTAATTGGTGGTGCTTTGAGGGTGAGCTTATGATAAGGGGGAGTTATTCTTGGTCTATTTGGAGGATTATTATTCTTTTTTACATTCTTGATAGTAATATGGGAAAAAAATTTCTTCGTGGAAATCATATCATTCACCTTTTTTTGAATAATTGGATCTGTGGTAATTGAACTGAAACTTTAACCCTTCTATTTTCCATTGGAATTCTTTACTTTCTAGATAGGATCAAATCATCTTTTGTCTCAATGGCATAGTGTTGTACTTCTCTCAAATCTGTAGGTTGGGATCTTCTGAGGAAGAATCCAACTTCAAGTTATAGGGAACTAATAAAAAATCTCTTTAGGTTGTTATCTGAAGGCATGAAATCTTCAGGTATTCTTATAATTAACCGGTTGTATTTTTATATGAAGTGTCTCATAGATTCTGTATATCCAGTCTTCATTTGTAACATTTGAACCAAGAGGTTTTGGTATTCTTCTTTAGATTTAAATCTATCTTCAAATTTGGTTCTTATATCATCCCAACAAGTGATAAATCTTGTTGGTAAGAGGTAAAACCATTTGGTTTCCTTCTCTTGTAACTACTCCACAAAAAATCTAAAAGATACATCTTCATGTCCAACACCCAACATACCACATGCGGTGATGAAACATTCTACATGCTCTTTAGGGATTTGGAAACCATGTCCTCTAAAATTAGAAAATATTTTCCTCAATCCTCGTGGTAGCTCATGGAGTGGTTGTGGAAGTGTCAGTGGGCCGGTATTCCTACCTATGGTATAATTGGTCTGGGTCTATCTTGGTCTTCCATTTCTTCTTCAAATTTTTCTTCAAACCTTACCCTAACTGTAGCTAGGGTTGTAGCTCTTTCATCTACTCTTTCTTGAGCTCCTTTTATTTCTTCAATTACAACTCTTATCTCGGCCTCAACTCTTACTTCATCTTTAGTTTCTACGTCGGTGAAGTCTTCAAGATTTCCATTTATGTATGGAAACTCAACATCCAACGGGCCAAAACACTTGGGTTACCGGTGAGATAATTTTTTCAGACGAAGGGGAGGCCATGATTTTTCTGATTAGCTCTTGTCTTTGCTGGAGTTCTTCGAAGACTCGATTTGTGTTTCCTCCTTGGCTTTGTGACCATGTGTATCTTCTATCTTCCAACTTCGAATTTTATGTTCTCCTTTATGGTGCTTGAATTTTTCTTGCTCTTTCTAACTCAATATCACATTCTTCTTCAATATCTAACACCCTCGTGGTTATGAAGTATTGTGTAAAAATCTCCCTTTTATGCCAGATAGGTTCTCTCAAATATGAAGCAATATCTTTTTGAATATGGAATAAAAACTCATTCCTTTGAAGAGGAGGGTTAACTAGAATAGCCATGATTGTGAGACATAGGACACATGTGACTCTTCAACTTCCAAATTTTAATTTTTGGATTTTTTGAATTTTTTTTGTATTTTCATGAGGTCCTATTTGGGTGCAGATGTTTCCAAGTCTTCCCCACATTGAGTGCCAAAAACTGATGGCAAGAAAAATTTTCAATTGGAAAAATTGGTGGACTTCTCACCAATGCTTTGGGAATCTGAGTTTGTCTATTTTAATGGTGCAACTCTGTGTTTAAATTCACATGTGAATTTTTTTTTGTGGTAGCCTTATAACCAAGCATCCAATAGGGGAACTCCACTGACCCTACGGAAAATATATCAATCACTTTGTAAAGAGGAATTTTCTTAGAGATTAGGAAAGGGAGTGAGAAAAGGGGAGAGTGATTAACGTTATAGGTAGAAAATCAGAGTCTTACAGCCATTAAATGGAAGATTCCAACACACATAAATTTAGAAGAAAAACAATTATGCTAAGGACAACAAGACCAATTAAGATTTAGAGCATAGAGTATCCATAAATCTCCTAGTCAAAAAATGAAAATAACTCATTTTTTCATTAATGCTTGAGAAAAAATTATACATAGCAAGAGTGGGAAGAAAATAGAGATAAGAAGTAGATGAAATGTTATCTATTTTCTTCTTAACAACTAACACTCTCTCATGAACACAAAAAATTGAGAACCCTTCAAAAAGGGGATGCCTTTAAAATTTATAGAACTTAAGATGACTCTTCACCTACCCCCCACATGACCTTTCATATGCCTTTAGAATATTTGTGACTTTTCTAATTCCTAAGGGAGAATTAAGTCCCCTTTTATGAAATAAATGTGACTTATTAAATTATAAACCTAAAGTCACATTTTAAATAAAAAAATAAGGGATAATGAAAAAGTGCAACCCCAAGAAAGAATTATAACATGGAGGAGAGAGAAAGAAGGGGGGAGGATAAAAGAGAGAAAGGAATAAGATGATGAAGAATTCATTATTGTCAATCCTACCTTGCTTTCTGAATGATCTATGCTAAGATCCATTAGGGAAATTTCTATTCCTTTAAAGTATTTTCTAAATTGAGCCACTGTAGATGCAACCTTGTCTGCATGAGGGATGCATACACAACTTAAGGACTTCATCTAACCATCAAAAGCATCATTAATATTCTTGCATTTCTCAAACCATGACTGTTGTTTTTCTACAATGGTGGCACGAATCCCAGATAAAGACTCCAAGGTGTCTTCACTGAAAGAAAATGAGTCACCAGTTGCTTTCTTAACACACTTGAATGTTCTCAACAAATCATATACAGTAGTATTTTCTTCCATCACGATTACTCCAAGCTTCTGAATTCTACTATTGACATGATCTTACATCTTATAGGCCCATTCCTCATTTGAGTCCAATTTGCTAATAGCCTAATTTATCATTTTTTACCTAGTGAAAATATTATTTTCCCAAACACATGACAAGTCCTCAGATGAGGCACTAAAAATATTATTACTTATCAATACTCGAGCATGAGTATCTCCCATATCTACTACCAAAGGATGAATTGGGTCCTAATCCTCCTTTTCTTTTTCCAATTCTCCTATGAGAATCTGAGCTTTTACTGCAGTTATACACATGTATTTGAATAGTGAGACTACCTCTGTGATCAATACTTTTCCTTTCTCCATGATCATTCTTGTGTATTTATTGTTTTCTCGTCTTTGTGCGGTGAACTCCTAAGTTCTTGTGATGGAATCTAGATCAATGTTATTTATCATGGATACTTCTTTAATCAAAATTGATGAAGTAATTTGGTACTTGAGATGTTACATGTATGAGGAGAGTGTTCATACTTGATCTTCCAAATATTCAATCTTATTTTTGTACTCTCGATTCCTCGGAATGAGGTGATTGGAAGACTCCTGAAACATATAATCATCTCTTTCATGAGTGGTTATTTCTAAAGGAATGGTACTCATTTTTTAATCATCCGATGTCATTTCTTCCACTAGATTGATCACCTTAGGTCAAACCAATTCATTATGTTGGTCACTTGTAGCACCACTGAAAAGGCAAGAGGTCACTTGAGTAAATTTATTATTATTTCCTTTGGCCATTGACGCTATCACCAATAGATGGGGAACTGTGGATTTTTGGATGCTATGAGTTTCCTTTGAAATAATTTCCTTCATCCAAGGAAACATCTCACCTAATTTTGGCTCTGAAATTGTTACACTTTTCATGTCTTACTTAGGTGGAAGGGTTGTTTCTTATGGAGGGGGTGGCAGGAGTGACAATAGGAGGTGGAACCTCATGTAGTGGTTCAAGGAATAAACTCTATACTAGTTCTTCCTCTTCATATTGTGCCTTTATGAAATGTTCTATTGTTACTTGGATCTTCTTGTGTGACATCTCATAGTAGGGAACTCCTAACTTTGCAATATTACGCTTCAAGCTTCTTCCTGAATGGCTTGAACTTAAAGCTACCTCCATGACTCTTGGTGATGAATGAAATGAGACATTTCTTTGGAGTGTTGGGAAACTACCTCAATTTAATGGTAGTAACCTTCTTATTTTAAAACCACTCTCTTGTTATTTTGATCACTACCTCTATCCTTTCTGTAATGTCACCTGACTCACGCACAATCCAATTCCCTAGTAACAAAGGGGAAACTTTCACTTCCTTGTACTTTGGGTCACATAGCTCCCTAACATCATCTCAAATTCCATCTTAATACCAAGAGAACTTGTACTTATTCATCTCTCCAGTGGTCATCCACATGTAATATCTTTCTCTGACATTGTATTCATTTATGAAATTGGCCTAGTAATCTTCAACCTATGGGACATGATGTGACTCTGGAATATGGAAAGTGCTCAGATCTACTCTGATATCAAAATCAATCCTTGGAGTGTATGAATGAAATCTAAAGGGATCAAAGGATACCTCCAAGTGTGATGCATCATTAGTTATTTTACGTGTGAATATCCATAAAGAGACATGGAAACATATTACCTTCCTTTACTTTGCACATGCACCAATTGTCTACAAAGCTCAAATAGTGCAATCCAATCACTGAGGTATCGAAGTAACCTCAGCGGGGTGTGATTGCAACCAGAAACCTAGATGTATGAAAAAGTGGGGAATTGGATGAAGAATGATCCATATTGTTTTTTATCAATGAATCCACTTATGGTGATACACTTGAATGCAAGTTACCTTCAAGAATTTTGATGATGAGTATTGTGAAGGCATAGTTCACGAGGGTGAAGTTTTTCTTTCTTTCTTTCAACATCAACTACGGGTTTCTTTCAAAATTTGTAGCCTTGGATGAAATATTTTGTGGGAAGGATAGCCCCTTGAATGGCCTCGAGTTGGAGAGGAGATACAACAGATAAAAATTCATGAAAAAATTCTTTGTGGCAGGAACTTTGAGAAATTGGCAGTGTAAGTTGTCGCTAATGATTTGTCCCCATTCAATCTTTTGTTTTCCTTCAATGGTTTTCACCATGAACAATGTCATCCACTCTTGGAATCCCTCATGTTTTTCTCTCCCATCACCCAACTAAGAAGGGTGATTGCATCCAAATATTCTTCATGAAAATCACTCCGTGAGAGGGATTTTAGAGCTCTAGAGAGATTTCTTTCTGATTTCAACCATGATCCCAGTGCAAGGCATTACAAGTATGAATCTATTTCATTCCATTCTTTCATTTCCATTTCCTTTGATATAACAACCATGTTGTTCCAGGTAGGGATCTACATGGAATACAAGATGGCCTTAGGAGCAATCACTTCCATTGCCAAGCCATCATCTGCCCAAATGGTTCTCATCTTAGTTTCATAGTGTCAAGAGCACGTGAGCACAAAATCAATGCTCTGTAGAGATGCAGGGTGGCCACCCGCTACATACAACCTACTCATGAATAATTTGTCTTCAATATGCTCCCTTGGGTGGCCAAATATTCATACTTTGAGATCATCAAGATCTATGTGGGTGAAATCATTTTCCCCCACTTCCGCATACTTTGATGAAAGAGCACTGACTTCCTTGAATCCCATGAACTTGAATTTCATGGTTCTAAAGACACTTTCCCACACTTGAGAAGGGGATTTACTATTTTTAGTAAGTGTAAAATTTTACCCCTTTTTGGATTTGATCACTCAAGTTGACATTCTAGATGACCTCTGTGCTTATTATTTCCACCAAAACTACCTTTCGTGATGACTTACTAAAAATAACAAGTGCCTGTGTAGGAGGCTTACCATTTTTAGAAAATGGTGCTTTGGAGTTTGGTTTTTGAAAAAACCACCTTTTTGGTAGGGGTTTTTTTATTTTAGTGCACCACTGAATTTTTACTTCGATCCGGTCTCCAAAATAAGAGATTTTAAAATTTAAAATTTTTCCACGGGGAAATTAGGGTTTATTTGCTGAAATGTTTTTTGGAAGGTGCATGTATAAAAATATTCTTTGAACTTCAAGGCACCTAGGAATATAAAAAAATTAAAAAACAACCCCACAAAGATTCATTCACATGTTTGTAAGATATGAAGAAATCTCCTTCGTGGGTTTCAAAGTTTTTTCGGCATAAAATGTTGTTTTTCATTTTCAAAAATTCAAATTTATTTATTTTTTTCTTCTTTCAAATCACTAGAAAATGAATGGAATTTATGGAGGAGGAATATGGTAAGTTCAAAAAACTAGGGAAAATCTGGAAAAGTTTTGGCAACGTATGGAGATTTGTGGGAGGAATGAGCAAAAAGGCACTGATTAACTAAAATTTGAATTTATATAAGTTAATATAAACTAGGAACAAAAATGAAATAACTAGTATAAAATGAACTATGAATGATAGATAGTTTATTTGATTTTTAAATGAAATATGAGGATAAAGGTACTAACTTGTAAATGAATTACCTTGCTATGACATGAGACTGAACAAGATGATGAGAGGACAAAACCGAGTATGATAACACAACTTAGGCAATTGCATCAGATGAGTGTTTATCCAGACTGGTGTGCCTGGGGGAGAATTAATGTGCATGTGAGAACCCTAGTCTACAGTATAGGAATCATGGTTTGTACAACAACTTAGAACCTAAATCTAGAAGGGTAGTGAGATCTTCACAATATATAGATCTTTTTCAAGTGAGTATTGCACTAGATTTGATGATGACACCGTAAACCTGTAATGAAGAGTCACCTACAAAACCCCATACAAAGCATCAAACCCCTAAAAAAAGAAAGATGCAAATGAAGGGTTCAGATTGTCCTTAGTGGCCACAATGGTATACTTACAAGTAAAAATTACACTACATCTCATACCCAATGTAGTTATGTGTGCGTGTGTGTAATAGTGTTCCTAGGGTGCCCTAGCACTAATGACACAGAAGTAGCAGGCAATAGATATACAAAATATAAAATTGTTGATGGAATAGAATAGGCTTACCTTTCATATGTAGTGTGTGTGATGTAATCATGCAAAAATGTAGTCCCTTGACTTATTAGATAGCTATCCCTTAGTAGTAGATAGTTCATCTATAATTTAGTAAGTATGTTGTGTTTGTATAGGAATTTGTTGCTCATATTTCAACACTAATGACCCGACATGCCAACTAGAACCTAGGGGAATGGGAGGGAAAACCATAAAGAAAGACCTCGAAACTCTAAATGAGACTCAAGTGTAACTAGGACCAAGGCACCCATGGGCACCCTAATCCATCCTTAGCACCCTAGTCAGAGACTAGAGATGAGAAATAAGTAATTAACGATAGCTAAGACTCCCTGAGAGACGACCAGAACTGTGTAAGACACTTAATGAAAATGATCAACTAAACTGACAATAGGAATAGGGGATGAGCCATTAGTGAATAATTTTCTTATGCGAGATCCATATATAAAACAACACACTTGGTGGTATAATTGTAATAGTAAGTGTGTGATTTTGCGACTAAATTTTCCTTCACTTTATGTTGGTGAGTAGAAATCTTGGTAAGATAAAGTAGATAGAGATACATACTTGAGAGAAGTCTAGAGAAGGCCATGCTATAGTAAAATGTGTAGATGAGGTAGTAAAATCATGTATAAAGAACCATATAGTGTATCGAACCATGAATCTGCTTGTTGATCTATGCAACATAGCGAGAAATGTAATGTTGTGATGAATTACAATAAATGAGAGTGATGATTTTAATGTTAGATGATTTATGATTTCGAATGTTGTATGATGACAATGAGATGGGGTAGTGAGTGATCAGTTCCCAACCCAATTTTTCATATATGAATAATAGATCGAAGGATTTGGGCATCCTACCGCCGGAGGAAGAGTGTAGGGATAAATGTGTGTTATTCTCCCACCTCTAACTACATCCTTACTATCTAGCCACTACAGATAGACTTAGATCAAACTTTTGTGGTTTTTGGATCTAAATAATTTTGATCAAAAAATAGACCCATATAGGAGTGGTATAGGAAAGACACTATTTCCCACACTCCACAGGTGTCACCACAATATGATGGCTTCTAAGTTAGGTCATTTGGGAAAGTAACACATGTAACTCCGAAGTTAGGTCATCTGGGAGGAAAATTGTGTTATATTATATTGACTAAGTGTTATGATTTTGATTGTTAAAGATTTGAACACATTGATTGATTTATTTATTAGTTATAGAGATATTTTATGCTAGTTTCCCCTGGATTAGGTCGTTAAGGGGAATCAATAGAAATTGGTGAATGATTGCATGGAAATATTTTAGCACTTTTTTCCCATAGGTTAGGTCATTAAGGGGAAGTGATGAAATGTCGCATATAGATATTGCATGTTTTTTACCCCCCAAGTTAGGTCATTAGGGAGAATCAATGGTTTAATGTCACATAGTTGATTACTAAATGTTTGAAGTTGTCAAATCAGTAGTGTTTGTTTGAACGCATGGTGATATAAGGGGAATTGTAAGGTGAACCAAATTGTATGTGACCCCTTTTGGTGAAAGGGGGTGTAATGATAAGAATAAACGTTGAGTTGAAAGTTAGCACAAAAAATATAGAATGTGATATAAAATGCCAAAATGTGTATAGATTGAATGAAAAATAAGTCAAGGAGAGATATAACATGCGTGAAATGTGTACAATATGGAAGTGGGAGGATTTCTAAAACTAATTTCATAAACAGAGTGCAAATCAGAGTAAAAATTCTCGAGCTATGAAAAAAAATAGTGTGGTGTGTATTAGTGGTGAGAATAGGCATGAAATAATAACCATAGTAAAGTAGGTAATGAAAAGTAAGTATAACTAGTGAGGTGAAAAAATGATTAACCATTTCATTTTTATGTACCTGATTATGATAGTGATCTCTGAGTAAGTAACGACACCTCAAGTGAGATCACCATGTCCTAGCTGATTTGAGATGGTGGTGACACCATCTTAGCATCACCTACAACCGCGGAGTTGGTAACTGTATTGTTTTTCAAAAAATGTAGTAGTTGTTTTTGTTGAATTTTTGCAAATTTGAGATTTTTTAATTTTTTCAGAGTTTTAGACTTAGACAAGAGTGGTGAGGGTGCTAGTGAACCCTGGGACAGGAGTGACCAGACTTGGGTGCTAGTGTCCTACTCTTAGGCACCCTAGTCCTACATCTAGGTGCCCTGGTCTAGAATGTGTGTATTTGGTCTGTAATGGATAAAATGAGATTCGTACTGTATAGGAATGTGATGGGTGGGTGTCTTTGTAATTTGTTTTGTAATTTTGTGTTGTGTAAAGGGATATCCACTCGAGTGAGTTTTACGAAGGTCGTCACTTGAGTACTTTGTGTGGGTTAGGTTTATTGGATGAGGATGAGTACTTTGGAATGTTATGTACCATACCATCCTGTGACACATATCACTGATCGGGGATGTGCCCCACAATATGCCTATGCTGAATGCACTATGCAAGAGGTGGTGTGCAGATACTTGTACATTTTGGCTACCTATGGGTGAGATGAAAATTAATTTGGAGGATGTGTACCACATATTGTGCTTTCTAGTTGTTTGAGAGAGAGTACATGTTAGGCCATTGGAGGATATGGAGAAACAAATGTGAGCTGCTAGATGATATGTTTTGAGGACTCAAGTACCTGCTAAGTTCCACATCATTTTGGATGTTATCTTGAGATCTGGGGTTCTATGCTTGCGGAAGTTCATTTCCATAGTCATTGCTTCATCTATCACAGTGGAGGGAGGAGGTGTGGGCATCTTTTATAAGATGTAAAAGATATGACAGCAAATAGAGGATGAGAGCACTAGATATGCATGGAAATAGTGTGTGTTGGCCCACATATACAGAGACCTATACCATTTTACTCAGGATGAGCATGGAGGTTGGATAGGAGCCACTACAATATTACATGTATGGGAATATGATCACATAGCAGTGTTGAGGCTAGTTAGAGGTCCATGAGGAGAGTGGTCTAGGCTAGATATATATGTGAGGATGTGGATTAATGTTTGTGGGTGCAAGATAGACATGGATGCTTACATGGTATTAATAGATAGGATGGGATCTGAGGCAGTTGTATGGAGGCCATATAATGATTATGGAGGATGTCCAGAGACTGTTATAGAGTTTTGGTGTATACATAGGACTATGTGCTGTGAGGGCCAATTTCCATGGGTAGAAAAGCTATTTTAGGTAGAGAGAGTTTCACGATAGTTCGGTATGGCTCAAGACGTGCCCCCAGATCCATATATGGTTGAGGCATATTAGAGCACCTAGGAGGGTGGAGCTAGACGAGGGCCCACAAGAGAGTAACTAGTACCTCCTGGGCCAGATGAGGTAGATGAGGTGATAGAGCTTATAGACTCAAATGATGTGGGGTGCATGGAGGAGTACTATGTATGGTGGGTGGAACATCGATGGTTATATTGTATCTATTGTTTGCAGATGTAATGGTATTACCATAGGGAGGATGGGGAGAGGGGGAAGCATATGCCCCCAAGAGTGGCTATAATGGATCATGAGTATCTATGTGTAGCTATGTTGTGTGTTTTTTTATTTTACTATGTGATAGCGATGGTTATCTAATGTGTTATTCTATTTGTTGTATAGGGGATACATATTGGTCTTTGATAGTGGACACATCCATCTACACATTGTGATCTGAAAATGGATCATTAAAATCCCAATTCTATGTATTCTCTATATTTGATACTCTCTCTTCAGGATCTGAGCTCATTATGATGGTCTAGTCAGGCTGGGAGTGATCCAGACACCTCCAAATGATGTTCTTAGGCCATTTGATGTTTTGTTTCAGGGTTTCAATTGATGATTATGTGACCGTGACCACCCCAACAGTTGCGTAACCTCCACTCTGTGTAGAGTGGTGCTTGCACAACCATCAGTTTGTAGCAATCGGTGGTTTTGTGTGATAGAGTTCCAGATTTCAGGAACTCAACAATTGAAAATGTTTGAGCTTCCCAGTCAATTTTTTTCTCCTCTCCACACATCCCTAAGCTAAGAAACTATAAATTATTCCAACAAGTGATTTTGGGTGAAATAAAAGTGTGAAGAAATTTGGAGAGTTGGGTTCTTTTCTTGTTTTTTCATGGTGAAGAGTTCTTATTGTTTTGAGAGATTGAGAGCAAGAAGATAAAATTATAAGGATTTTTCATCTTTCTTGAAGGCCAAATTTGGAGTAAGTTATATCATTGAGATTACATAATGAAGGGGAGATAATTTTCTCACCCGCTAGATTTTTTCCCACATTGGGTTTCTCCAAGATAAATTTTGTCTCGTTCTTGTTTCTTTTCTCAGTATTTTTAGTTTAATTGTGGTTAATATTACTCTTAATAGGTTTTACAAATAACTCATAAAATTCATTCATAATTCACAATCATAGGGATCTGTTTATTATTAAGTTAGGTCGTTTACATATTAAATTGGTATCAGATTAGTTAAGATTTAAGTCTTTTGTATGGTTGACTTGTGTTGAGATTCTAATCATATGCTGCTTACCCAAAAGGGAAAATAAAGTGGTGAAGGTAGCCTTATTCCTTTCGAAGAAAATATTTCTACAAGGAAGTGGAATCAAGGAATTTGAGAGATGACTTGTCGAGAAGATGCATAAGATAGTGGTGAAGAGTGTTTCTATAAGTTGGAGGCTAATGTGGAAAGTTTTTCCAAAGATGTGGGAATTATTTTGTTGTCCATCATAAAATTAGAGTCCATCACGGGACTACTCATGGAGAAGCTTAGTGTTACAAATGAGACAATGTAAGGTTTGTGAAGAAGAACTGTCCCATGCCATTCCCACACCTCCTCCATTCAAAGTAGAGGACGAGATCAAAATTGAGCCTTATGATAGAGATGTGAATGCTGAGAAGCTATACCATTGGCTAGCTTAACTGGAGGTATATTTTAGTTTGCATGAAATTTATAAGATTTCCTTTTCTTGGTTACAATGAACCAAACATGCTTTAACATGGTTTGAAAGTTATGCTGATACATTGGTTTTTAAGAAGATTCCTCCAATTAATAAGTGGGATGTTTTTAAGAAGATAATCCAAATTTTTTTTAATCCTATTTGTTATGAGGAAGAGAGGTCCATGTATTGGCAGTATCTCAGGCATAAACAAGGCTAGACTATGCAGGAGTATACCAGTGAATTCCAGAAGAAATATATTCAGATGGGAAAAGATGTAGTAGACCAGGACCTATTGATGAAGTATATCGATGGACTTTATAGCCATTTGAGGAGACCCTTCCTCTTGGCCAAACCTGCAGAAATAGATGAAGCTTGTATGCAAGTTCACTATTTGGAGATGAACAAGAAATATATTTCATCTACCTCTCAACATGCTTCAAACAAACAAGGTGACACCAAGTAGAAGGAAAAAGGAAAAGGAAAGGGTAAGAAAAATTCTACTTCTATTTCTAAAAAAGAATACTAAAATTCATTGTGGGCACTGTGATGTTGACACTCATTCCAGGGATAAATTTTGGAAGATCCACCAAGAATTACATCCCTTCAAAAATAATAAGAATAAGAAGAAGGATATGGCTTCCCTCTAGGGAGAGGAATTATTTTGCATTGAAGAGGTGGATGATACTATATTTTGTGCCTCCATCTATAGAGAGGTATGTTTGGCTAGTAACAATTTTGTTTAATAAAATGAACTACCAAATATTTTTCATCTAAAAATTCAAGTGAAGAAAACTAAGGTGGATGATCTTTTTGATACATGTTCTCAAGATAATTTAATTAGTAAAGAGTTAGTGGACAGGATGAAGTTGGAAAACTACAATCACCCAAGCCCGTATTCTTTGAGCTGGGTAAAGAAAGGTGTAGAAATCAAGGTTACTAAGCAGTGTAATATCACTTTTTTTATTGAAAAAAAATGTATTGATGAAGTGATTGTGGATGTTATTCCTCTTGATGTGTGTGGTGTAGTGTTTAGAAGCCCGTATTTGTATATCAAGGATGCTACCTTCATGAGGAGAGCCAACTAGTACCACTTGGTGAAGGATGGTAAGAACTACGTCATCTCGGAATTTTCAAGAGATTCAAAGATATCTTTGGTAAGTTCTAATGAATCCCAGAAGCTCATTAATGATAGTGGTAAATTTGCATTGCTTATGTTGAGGGATATGTTAGATGATGAGATTTTTACCTCTAAAACCACTTATAGCATGTTTTATAATAACAAGAAGACATAGATAGTGGATTTGGTTCAACAGTTTAGAGAGGTCTTTCAGGAACCTACAGAGCCACCCCTAATAAGGAAAATCAAGCACAAAATCCACTTGTTACATGATATTTCACTTCCAAACTTGGGATTATACAGGTAATCTTTGAAATATGCCAATGAGGTAAAAAATAATTATAGAATTTGATAGAACAAGGTATAATCCATCCTAAAACTTCTCCATGTGATTCTCCTATTGTTTTAGTACCTAAGAAGGATGGTTCATGGAGAATGTGTGTTGATTATAGAGCTTTAAATAAAATAACAATCAAGAATAAATACCCTCTTCCTCACATTTATGATTTATTAGATCAGTTACAACATGATAAATATTTTACTAAGCTTGATTTGAAGTTTGGATATCATTAAGTGTGGATTAAGGAAGAGGACATCTGGAAGAAAACGTTCAAGACCTGGAAAGGATTATATGAATGGTTGGTATTATTGTTCAGGCTATGTAATGTACTAGATACCTATATGAGGTTGATGAATGAGGTAATGAGGTTGTTTATTAATTCCTTTGTTATTTTGTACTTGGATGACATTCTAGCTTTTAGCAAAACTTTTGAGGAGTATATTTATCATTTGCATCAAGTTTTGCAAGTTCTTAAGGATAAGTGACTTGTGTTGAATGGAAATAGGTACGAGTTTTCACAACACTCACTTGTCATTTTGGGACATGTGGTTGAAGATGGAGAGTTAAGGATTAATCCGGCTAAGATAAAGGTCATTCAAAATTATTATGCCCAATCAAGTTTGATAGAGACCAGGAGTTTTGTTGGAGTATTTCAGTATTTATGGAAGTTCATTAAGAACTTAACTACCATAACAACACCACTACATTCAGTGATGACATGGGGTAAGACATTTGATCTGGGTAAGAAACAACATATATTTTTTGAATCATTTAAATATAAAATTATTCATGCTCCACTTTAGTCTTTACCTAACTTACATCTACCCTTCGAAGTGGAAACCGATGTCAGTGACTAAGCTATGGGGGTTATCCTACTCCATGGGGTAGGCCGGTATGTTATCACTTTGAATTTTTTCACAGTGTAATTCTAAATTATTGTACTTATGACAAATAATTTTATGCTATTTTTCAAGCATTCAAGAAATGGAAACACTATTTTATGGATAAGGAAATTATCATTTATATGGATCATCAACCTCTTCAATATCTGTAGGCTCAAAGTAAACTTCATCAAGCTAGGAACTATAAATGGATGGATTTCTTACAAAAATTTCATTGGATTATTAAATATGATAAAGGTGTGACTAACCAATTAGCTGAAATGCTATCTAGACCGCTTTTAATTTTAGTTGTGGGCACGTTAACTCTTCTTGAGCCTTTTGTGTGTGAAGCATATCAAGAAGGCTATGAGAAGGATCTGAATTTTGTAGATATTTTTCAAAAACCTCCTAGCAAGGGATTTGATCTATAAGAATGAGAAACTTTGTGTACCTAGGAGGGAAAGAGTGTGGTTGATGAGAGAAGCACACATTTCCATGGTAGCTGGTCACTTTGGTGTGACAAATAGAATACTTACAAGGGTATGTGTATTGGCCAAACATGCAAGAAGAAGTTACTAAATTCATCAAGAGTTGTATTTTATGCAGTACAAGAAAGCCTAATAATAGGAATTTGGGTTTATATATGCCATTTCCAGTTCCTTCCTGACCATGGGAAAGTATCTCCACGGATTTTGTGGGAGGTTTTAATACCACCAAATAAGGTCATGATTATATATTTGTGATTGTAGATATATTTATCAAAATGTGTATTCTTATTACTTGCAAAAAAAACATTAAGGCCAGTGAGGCAGCTGAGTTATTTTTTTATTCATGTGTGGGTTCACTTTAGTTTTCCTAGTTCTATTGTGTCATATAGGGACTCACAGTTCATAGGGAAGTTTTGGTATACTTTATGGGAAAAGATGGATAAAAAGTTGAAGAGGTCTACCGACTTTCATCCATAGACAGATCGGAAAATAGAGGTGGTGAATTTTACCTTGGTCCAACTCTTAAGAGAGTACAACAAGAAACATCCAAGGACTTGGGATGAGAACTTGGTGTATATCCAACATTCTTATAATAGGGTAGTTCATGCTTCAACTAATAAAAATCCTTTTTAAACATGTTTTGGTTATTTTCCTAAGAGTGATGTTGGTGTTGTTTTAAGATTACCATGCAGAAACAACAGGAAAGTGGAATTGGAGGTCCAAAAATCTAATAAGTTCATTGATAAAATTCAACAAATACACCTTTAGGTACAAAATAGGTTAACAAAGTCACAGGATAAGTACAAACATGACATGATCATCATAGGACTGAACATTCCTTCCTTTTTGGAGACAAGGTATGGTTGTATGTGATATGGGATAGGATACAAGGAAAAGATAAGAAACTCAAACCTCTTCACTATGGCCCATTTGAAATTCTATAATAAGTGGGTAAGAATGCTTTTCTCTTGGATTTTCCTCCTTATATGAAGATTTATTCAGTTGTGAATGTTGAAACGTTACATATTTTTTAGCCCTCCATTTTGGATGATGAAGAAGGAGGAGTATTACTTCTGTCTATTAAGGATATTTCTCTAGATAGTCAATTGAAATTGTAGGAAGATGTGGTTTTATAGTGGAAGGAAAGGACAAAACAAAGAGGAGTGTAAGACAGGTGGTTGATTGGATTGAAAGGACAGTTACCTACCAAAGCCAAGTGGTATTCCAGAGAAGATTTGGGGAAGAAATTTCCTCACCTCATCAGTCCTTGAAGCTTTTAGGGACTTAAAAGCCTCAAATTAGGGAGGTACGATCCAAAAATGGATCAGGAAAATCCCAATTCTGTGTATTCTCTATATTGGATACTTTCTCTTCAGGATGTCAACTCATTCTGATGGTCTAGTCGGGATGGGGGTGATACAAAAACTTTTGAATGATGTTCTTAGGCATTTTGATGTTTTGTTTTAGGGTTTCAATCGACGGTAACGTGACCACCCTAGTGGTTATGTAACTGTCGCTCTATGGAGAGAGGAATTTGGGCAACCACTAGTTTGCAACAAGTGGAAATCCTATGTGATACGGTTCCAGAACTTGAGAAATCAACGATTACCAATTTTGAGCTTCCTAATCAATTTGTTTTTCCTCTCCAAGCATCCCTGATTTGAGAAACTATAAATACAATCTTGTAGAATGATTCTAGCAAGTGGTTTTGGGTGAAATCAAAGTGTGCACAAAGTTAGAGAGTTGGATTATTTTCTTGTTTGTTCATGGTGAAGATTTATTATTGTTTTGATGTATTGAAAGCAAGTAGATACAATTAGAAGAAAATTTCATCTTTCTTAAAGGAAAAATTGGGAATAAGTTGTATCATTTGAGATTACATAGTGAAGGGGAGCTGATTTTCTCACCTCGCTGGAGTTTTTCCCACATTGGGTTTCTCCAGGGTAAATATTGTCTCATTCTTGTTTCTTTTCTCAGTATTTGCAGTTTAATTGTGGTTGATATTACACTTAACTAGTTTTATAAAGAACTCATAAACTTCATTCATAATTAACGAGCATAGTGATATGTTTATTATTAAGTTAGGTAGTTTACGGATCACATTAACATGGAATGTGCCCACCGATGTACATGTCGGTGGAGGGATGCTAGAGAGCATTAACACCATTACGGGTGAGTATGCCCATTTTTTTGATCTTGTAGCCATAACATAAGATACTTACACTATATTTCTAGGCAAGAGGGATGAGGCACATGAGGAGACTTGACTGGATAGAGAGGTGGTGGGTGGTGGTCTCTTGGCACAGGATGTGTTTATGCATTACATCGAGTTACAGTGCGAATTTGTAGAGATGTCTACCAAGGTCACACTACTGTGGAGGCAAGTTAAGAGGTATTGAGGTCACAACTAGTGACGTAGAGTTAGTGGTGAGGTGCCAAGTTCTAGGGCTCACGTAGTACTTGAGAGTGATAATGATGATGAGATTTTATTTGTATTATTGTATATTATATAGGGGAGTTTCTCCCTAGTGATGAAAACATTTTTGTAATGATGGTTGCACTTGATATACATAATGACAAATGTTATTTGATATTTGGTTAATTTGTTTCATTGTGTATTGATGTTGTAATGTGTTTGATGATGCTCACAATGTATATGATGTGTTGTATATCGCTTATGTTCATTGATGTAGACTTGTACTATGATGTTGGTATTGATAAAAAATGTGTAATGTAAATGATGATAGATAACATGTGTAATTTAATTGATGAGTTAAGTGAAATGCATATTTGATGAATAGAATGTGTAGTGTGTAGTTATTGTATGGATTATAATACAATGTATGTAAAAATAGATTATGATTGCCCCACTAATGTGTTGTGATAATGTAATGTAATCGTGATATGTTAGTGTGATGAATATGAGGGGGGGAAGATTAGCGATGCACCCCAGCATATGGATGATTAGGTCCATTTAGTTAAAAACCCAAAGTATTCAAGAATCAACCACATAAAGCAAGAGTGCGTCATTGGGAAATGTTTTAGTGTGCTATATGAATCGACAAAACACGTGATAAAAGTTTCTTATAGGAAAAACCTCAACATTCATGTAAGAACCATAAGAAAAAAAATGTGTCATCGGGGGGTAAGGTAATAGTAATCACCTACTCGAGACCCATGTGGTGTGAAGTAGTGGAAGCATGTGGCATGGAAGCAGTGTGAGCATATGAACTAAATTGAATATCATATAGAGTAGCCGTGGGATATACGAGTGTAGAGTGTTGTGGAATCCAATTTGAAGTAGTAGCATGATGCGGTGAATAAGATGAATGAAGTGGATGCGATGCATTTAATGATGTAGTAGTGTATGGATGTGGTGGAGATCACACACGAGTGCCAAACTGTGGTGGTTGATGACCAATGACTTGAGCACTAGATGATGGATATGACTCAATTGTAGTAGAAACTCTCTGACAAGGTAGAGGAGAAATGGATCACTCACGTGAAAAAGAGACAAAGGAGATTATTCCTTTATCCTATAGTTGTTGTAATCTATGATGAAGGGAAAGGAAATCATTATCCCTATGGTCATTAATTCCATGATAATTACAATAAGGTTGATCATGTTCATGTTTTTGTCTATGTTGTGGATGATGTTGGTTGGATGGTAAGTGAATGAAACACTTTTCAAGTAAAGTAAGCACCACATCATGAGAACTAGCATGATGAGAGAAGTGTAATGGCACATGCAACATAGATGGAGTGGAAGGAGAAGTATCCTATCACATAGGAGGAGAATAATTACACTTTTGTGATGAAGTAGGTTGAGATTTCTTACTAGAGCATTATGGAGATTGTGTAAGACACTCAAACAACATCAATGGAGGATAACTAGATCAGACAATAGTAGTGGAGGTGTGTGGTGGATCAATGACGTGTGTCAAAATAAGATATTGTTATAGGTATATAACTTTATAACACAAAAGAATGAATGATTCACATGTATCATAATGCAATCATTGCTTAAGCGCAAGAATCATACCATGATAGAAAATGAAGTAATTCTATATGTCGATAGGTTAGAATACTAGTTGATGCATACAAGCATTAAACCATAAAATATAATCCTTCATAGATTCTAATGAGCCCTGATATAAATTAGGTAGGTGGTCATAAGTAACTTGAGGGCCATTTTTTATGATAAAATGATGGAGGAAAGCATCCTCCATGTCATAGAAAGTACTAATGGACCCAAATGGAAAATGAGTATACCATTGTAAATCCTCATCAATAAGACTGTGTTGAAAGGCCTTAAGCAATAATCTCTCATTAGAATAAGAGGTGATAGCCATGCAATACTGAAGGAGATGAGCATGAGGGTCACCAATACCATCAAAACATGTGAATGTAGGCATGATAAATTCCTTAGAAAATAAAGAGTTATGAATATTCTTGGGAAGAGGGTTACCATGTAATGCGTTGTTGTCCATAGAAGAATAGTATCCCTATTTTTAAGACTGAGAGATTGAACCTGAGATTGTAATTGATGTATGACATGCATGAGAGATATGATATACTATGAAGGGGTAGTAGAAGATGGTAATAATGTATTAAGAGGTTGTAACGTTCCATTGTGAGTGAGCATAAGAGTATCAAGAGATGAAAAAGGAGATTATGAAGGTAAAGTAACACTAAGAGTAGGTGTTGAATAAGTTATAGTAGATGATGTAGATGGAAAATAGATAACAGTGGTAGGAGTAGCATCATAAACATCCCTAGGAGGTGAGGTGACCGATGGAGATAAAACTATAGGAGAAGATGGACCAATAGGTGTAGATAAAAGTGTAGGAGAAGAGGAATCAATGGATGGAGACAACTCATTCACTATGGTAGATGCATCCTCAAGAGAAGGTGGTGATGGATATTCATACTTGAAAAAATAAAAAGTAGAAGAATCATGGTTATCAACTGCTTCATTGGATAGAGACTAAGAGATGAGAATGTCACTAAGAATGCTATTAATGGGATCATCAACATAATGTGAAAGTGTATGAGCACTAGTATGTGAGGAACAATGAGAAGTGATATCAAAAGTAGAAGAATCATGAGATGGAACTATAGTAGTTTCCTGACTAGAAGAAGAATCAATATGCACATGTGAGTGATTGTCAATACCAGCCAATTAATCGATAAAAGAATCATCTAAAATTTTCTTAGAAATATCAGGAGGAGGATCACTAGTAGCTATATAGCAAGATGTACAACAAGTGAAGGCTACTGTATCCTAAATAATACTAATGCCAATGGGAGAATATTAAAAACGAGTAGGAACATATTGTTGACCATTTAAAAATTTGTTATTGAATATCAGTTGGGATATTAGTATTACTATAGAGAGCCATGAGCTTAGCGATGACAACCTCATCATAAATAGGGTTGACACTAAAATGAGACATGATGGGTAGAGAAGAATATTAGCTATGTTTAACCATTAGATTTTGAAGTGGGTATTAGGGGAAAATATTCTAAAGTACAAGTTCACAAAAATTATTAACTAAAATCTAAATTTGTATAAGTTAATATAAACTAGGAATAGTAATGAAATAACTAGTATAAACTAAAATATGAATGCTTGATAGTTTATTTTATTTTTAAATGAAATGAAATAAATGAAATAAGAGGGTAAAGGTACTAACCTATAAATAACTTAACTCGCTATGATCTGGGACTGAACATGATGATGAGAAGATGGAACAGAGTATGATAGCACACCTCAAGAAATTACAGAAAATGAAAATTTAGCTAGATTGGGGTGCCTGAGGGAGGATTAGGGCACCTGTGGGTGCCATGCTCTACAATAAAACTTTAAACATTAATCTAGAAGGGTTGTTAGATCTTCACAATATCTCGATCTTTGTCACATGAGTGTCACACTAGCTTTGTTGATGACACCGTAAACCTGTAATGAAGAGTCACCTACAAAATCCCATACAAGAAGGCATCAAACCCATTAAAAAAGAAAGATGTATATGAAGGGGTCAGATTATCCTTAGTGGCCACAATGGTGGAATTATAACTAAGCATTGCACTATATCTCATACCCAATATAGTTTGTGTGCTTGTGTGTGTAATAGTGTGACTAGGGTGCCCTAGCACCAATGACAGAGAAGTAGTGGTAAATAGTTAGATAAAATGAAAAATGGTAGATGGAATAGAATAAACTTCCCTTTCCTATGTAGTGTGTGTAATTAAATTATGCCCAAATTTAATCCCTTAACTTAGTAGATAGTTAGCCCTTAGTAGTAGATAGTATGTCCATAAGATAGTAAGTATGTTGTGTTTATATATGGATCTCTTGCTAAAATTTTGACACTAATGACCTAACATGCCGACTAGTACCTAGGGGAATGGGAGGCAAAACCATAAATACTGACCTTACAACTATAAATGAGACCCAAGTACAACTGGGACTAGGGTTCCTATAAATAATCACCGGGGTGCACTAATCCATCCCTAGGTGCCCTAGTCATAGACTAGAGATGACAACTAAGTAATTAATGAAAGTTGAGACTCCCTAAGAGATGACTAGATTTATGTAAACAATTGACAACTGTGCAAGACACTTGATGAAAATGATCAACTAAACTAATGATAGGACTAGGGTATGATCAATTAGCGAATAATTTTCTTATGCGATATCCATATATAAAAACAACATACTTGGCGGTATAATTGTAATAGTAAGTGTTTGATTTTGTGACTACATGCACTAAGTGGTGTATTTATAGTATTTTCATGGCTTGGGGATACATTTTAATGCCTCTATTGTCCCCTTGGAATGGGACAATGGGTGTAATAAAATTTTCCTTATCCGTTTCTTAACACTTGGCACTTGCTCATTGAATGAGGAAAATGAATGGGGGCTAAAAATGAGCTCTTGGTGTTAGCAAATGGTCATGTGGGTGACCTAAGAGTGACAAGGAGGAGGTTTAATTTTCCTTCCCCCATTTTCCCCATGTTCTGGGATAATAGGTAAATAAAAACAATGCCTCAGCCTAGTGTCTCCACTTGTCCAACATGCATGTGATGAGAGGGGGGCTAAATAATTGGTCTAAGGGGCTATATTGGGTTGTCAGGGTCACATGGGGTGACCAACATGCAAAAATGGGGGAGGGAACCCTTTTCTATCCCTCTTATCCCCTTGGTGAGGGATGAAGAGGAAAAAAAAATGTGCCCCATATCTTACCTTGGGAGACAACTTGAAAAGACTATCGCAATGCTTACCTTGGGAGACAACTTGAAAAGACCATATCTTGAGCTCCCATATGAGTTTTTTGCATGCTTCTTTATATGATTTTGCATGGAAAAGGAAGTTTGAGAAGGATGGGATGGGTCAAATTCCTTTATTCTAATTACAACACCCTTAAAAATATCCTTTTTCTCGAGACCTCACACTTTGTTTGAAAATAATAAGTTGGTTTGAAAAATTCATGGTGTTTTACATAGATCCAAATTCACCACCATGTAGGGGAATGTAAATCATTTCCATTGATATCTTTTTTTAGGTACTCTTTTCACGGGGAAAGCTCCTTCGGACTCAAAAACCCACTTTCGGTGAATTAGATACTAAATATCCTAAACTTCCTAGAATATTCCTAAATTAGGTGCATAATAATTCTAGCTCTTAAATGTTAGGTTAAATATATTTTTCTATAGTTAATTTTGCATTTACTATAGTAATTAGGTAATTAATATTAATTGTAATATGGTTATATTTATATAACCATCTAATTGTTTTTATTCATTGTATGTAGGATAGTTTGTTGCATATTTGCAACATATTATTTGGTTGTTATTATTTCTTCCGTGTATACTTTTGGAAGCTTATGTAATTAGGATTATTGTTGCACCTGTGCAACATATTCTCTGTTTGTATCTGATCTGTCCAATATCCTATATATATTGTAGCCTACACCATTGTATTATGATTGTGATTGATTAATAAAATATTACAGGCTTCCTTCCTTGTTTAATTTACATTTGGTATCAGAGTGGGAATATAGACCTGTGAAGAAGAGAAGGGTTGGAGAGAGGTTATAGTATGAAGAGAAGTGTCTTGGAGAAGAATTTTCTTTCAGGAGAGCCTGTGTTGCCTTCAGCAACTTCCTAGACATCCCTACATCCCCACAACCACCTCTTGCCATTATTCTAGGTGTTTGTAAGGCTAATTTTTTTTTACCTTGGTGCCCCCTACACTAGGAAAAATTTACTCCCTAGAAGTTAATTATTTAATGTAAAATTCCCCAATAAGGGATTTTTCCATCTACATTTAGAGGTCTTATCAACCTCTATATAAAAAAAAAGAGTACATTTCTAGGTTTGAAGGTTTCCCTGATATATTTGGAGGTATTTGCATCTTGTATGATTGAGCTTTCCATGATCGAGCTACATACCAAGCTGGATATTTGCAAGGCACAAGTGGTAGTATTCGCATACACTGAGTTGAAAAAGCCCCTAACCAAGTTGTATATTGAGTTGTTTTGTGTTTGGATCTGAGTTCATTGGATGCATTGAAATGTGTCCACCTAAGCTATGTTTGAAGTGGATTGAAGGCTCTATTTCCTTACAACTCAGGCTCACATAAATAGTCGAACTCGTCCCTGTAACTCAGTGAACCAACAAACATTGAAGCAACGTGGCCAAGATTCAACTTCCAACACCATGCAACCTGTCAAACGAGCCATTGGTGGATGTGGCTATGTTTGAAGGGCCAATCCAAATCTTTCTAGTTTCATTTTTGTACATCCCCTATGACCTTCACAAGAAACAAACAATACAAAATAACGGTCTAGCAAATACGAAACGGAGGAAAACAAAGCGACAACAAACAAATACGAAGTCGATTTTCAATAAAGCACTCAGATCCACTCTAAGAAGAATACTTGATTTCACATGCATCAACTCAGATTGGGCCACGTGGATCTCATTCCAATCCACGTTGAATTGATTCAAAGGTCAAACCATTTTTATACGTTTCATATACTTTTTGCTTTATTATTATCAAATGGTTAACAATGTTGGTGGCTGCTTGGACAGTGAAAAAGTCTTTGAAAGGGGAGTGTGAGGTTAAGGGTTTGACCCCCATAACATACAACTTTTACAATTTTTTACAATTAATGGTTGCAGCATATTTAGCAAAAATTACCAAACTTAGCAGAAAAGCCTCCTCTAAACTTCTTAGTGATAGCTAAACCACTAGGCTATTTTTAGCGAGAAAACCCCTAATTAGGGAAAAAAACAAATTTCTCCTAATAGGCTTATTTTTTGATTCCAGATAACATTTTCCAAAGGAGGGGTATTGGAAATATTTATTTTGGGATAATGTTTTACAATATTTTACTTAGAGAGTCGTATTGGGCTCTGGAGGCCACCAAGGCCTCGAAAAACAAAAAAACAATTGCCTGTCATTCAATTTTTCAATTTTTTTGAATGTAATTGTATACTTCAGTGTATTGTACTAATTTTCAGGTTGCCATAGTCAACCAAAAACATTGTAACTACTCAAAAACTGTAGAAATGTGTACTGAAAAATTGGTTCTAAAACACTCACGAGATCCTTGATCTCATTCGTAGCGTTTGGTATAAACAGTTCCTCTAGGAAGCGCTTACGGGTAAAGCCATCACTTGACTACTATTACACTTAATGCCTAATATAGCTACAACAACATCATCTAGGCATTGAACCTTTAAATTAATGGGGAGTAATAAGGACATAGTACACACACTTTGAGCCATCCCATCCATCTGTGAATGATTGCACAACTTAAATCTGGACTAAGAAATTATCCAAGTATATAGCAAAGTTACGTGTGTGTATGAGGATATTTCTTTGAGCTAGTGTCAATAATCACACAGACCCCTTTCAATACTTGTCTTGGTACCATGTATCAGAATTATTTCACGTATGTTAACACCTCTTTCACGTACACTCGGGTATATCGAAAGGGCGAGCTTCTTCCATGTACTGATGGGTATATCGGAAGGGCGTGTAAATAGAAAGGTTCAGTATATCAGACTGACAGTATATAGATTGGGAGACCTTATACCTAGAGTGATAAGAGCCTAACCCTATTAGTGAATTCTGCAAAATGGGCACCAATGCCCCCAAATTATTTCTTCCAGATTCACAACTACTCAGAGGAAATAACTATGTTGCATGGAAGACAAAAATCAAGACACAACTTGAGTTTGAAGAGATATGGACTATTGTGAATGGTACTCTAACCAATATCAACAACTGATACAACACAACAATGACATTTTGATAAATCAGATCAGAAGGCCAAGATAATCATCTTTTTTGGAGTGTCCAATGATGTGCAACCCCACATTTGAGATGCCAAAACAACCAAAGAAGCATGTGGATAAGTTGAGAATGGTATACGAGGCAAAAAATAAGAATGTCATACCAAATTTTGTAGAGTCAATTACACACATTGAAGTTTAAGAAAAATGAGAAAATCGAAGCTTTCTTGAGAAGAGTTACAGATTTGAGGGCTTCACTTATAGCCTAGGAGAAGTGGTCACTGATGAATCTCTCATTCCTATTGTTCTAAGAGCCCTCCCTCCTTCATACCACATTTTTTTGACAACACTAAACTTTTCAGATACAACAGTTAGTTTTGACAATCTGGTAAACCTACTGCAACAAGAGGAAGCCTATGTACAATAAGGATGATGAAGAGGAGTAGGAACTTTCTTCTCATCAAAAATGGAAAGGAAAAGGGAAAGACAAACCTAATTCCTATTGAAAACCCCAAAATCAAAATCAAGAATCCACAAGGTGATAAGAAACAAAAGAAGAAATGTCTGATCTATAAAAGAGGACATGAATTGAAAGATTGTTGGTATAATACTTACAAGAAAGGTTCATCAAGTAACTCTGGACCTCCACACTAGCAATCTCACAAGGGACATATAAATTACAATCAAGGGCAGAAAAAGGGGAACTAGAAAATAAGACCCCATCGACAAGGAAATATTGTTGATGCAAGAAGAACATTTAGATACTGAAGACTACTTGTACACTTCTCGATCAAGTGAACCATCTACATCATCTAGTGATGTCTGGTATGTTGATTCAGGAGCCACTTGACACATGACCGGTCACAGAGACTGGTTTACTTCAATGAGGGACACACCTTCAAAAAACCATGTTTTTGTTAGGTGATGATTCTTCATACACAGTAGAGGGGATTGGGAACATTTCTCTACCCATTGGTTCATGCGCAATTGTAGATTATCAGATGTATTATATGTCCCTAGGTTGACTAAAAATATTTTTTTCCATCAGTCGAATCCTAGATCACAACTTGAAAATTGACTTTGATATTCATTCTGGTAATAAAATGTGTTTAATTTGAGACAAATCATGAGACTCGAAAATAGTTGTAAAATGCTCTAATGTGGGACGCATGTTCCAGCTTGATTTTTTCCACAGAAATGATCAGGAACTTATGGCTAAAAACTCTACCTCTGCACATAGTTATGGCATCAGAGACTTGGTCATATCAGTTTCAAGTATCTCGAAACACTTTGCCGACACAATATGGTAAAAGGATTACCATCTCTCCAGAAGGATACAAACAAGTGTCCTCACTGCCTAGTAGGAAAAAACACAGAGCTTCATTCCAAAAGAGTAATTTTCGAGCTCATGGTAAACTTGACCTGGTTCATACCAATATTTTTGGTCTAATACAATCAAAGTCATTCTGGATTTCAGTACTTCATGCTTTGTGTTGATGATTATTTGAGAAAAATGTGGATTTTTTGTCTTCGCAAGAAAAGTGAAGCTTTTGAAACCTTCAAGAAGTTCAAAGTGGCTATTGAGAATGAAACTGGTCGTCACATCATAACTCTCCACTCAGATCGATGGGGGGAATTCACCAAGTGATGAGTTCAAAGACTACCTACAAGCTCACAAATTCATTGACAAATGCCTCCTCCACACACACTGCAACAAAATGGTGTTTTTGAGAGAAGAAATTGTACTATCATGGAAATGGTGCAATGCATGATCGATGATTCTGGACTAGTAAAAGACATTCTGGGAAGAAGCAACAAAGAAAACAATGTATTTTTTGAATAGAGTGCCCATAGTTTCTCTTGATGGAGTAACACCACATGAAGCATGGTAAAAAAGGAAACCATCTGTTACACACCTCAGAGTATTTGGTGTAAAAAAACTTATGCATATACCCAAGTAGAATAGAAAGAAATTAGATATGAAATAACAAAAACTAATCTTCATTGGGTACAGTGAAGAAACTCTTTGGTTATTGATGGATATGAAGACCAGGAAAGTTATACACCAACAAAGATGTTAATTTCTTTGAGAAGAAGGAAGAAAAGACTCCTCCTTTAGACTCACTTGATGTAGATTTTTCACCAATTTTAAAAACAGAAGTTGATGTTCCCAAAAATGATGAAGTGATGATGGGGATGATGGTGATGATCAGATAGAACCACGACCCACAGGATTAGTTCAGTGTATGCCCAAGTGGTATACTAGCATGTTACGAGATGAAAGAATGGATGCTCCACTAGATACATCCACCACTGGACCACGGACTCATAGTACAGAAAGAGAAGAAGTAAAATTTATTTTGATGAGTAGAGTTATTGAATCAGATGAGCCCTCTATAGTACAGGAATCCCTATAGTCAAAATCTTGGAAAGATGCCATGGATGTTGAATACAACTCAGTGATGAAAAACAACACTTGACAGCTTTTCGATCTTCCACCAGGGAAGAAACCCATTGGATGCATATGGATATTCAAAACAAAGTACAAAGTAGATGGGATAGTAAAAGTATAAAGCAAGATAAGTAGCAAAGTGGTGGTACACAAAAATAAGGCATTGACTACAAGGATACATTTTCTCCCACAGCTAAGATCAAAATGATCAGGATGATCTTTTCTCTAGCTACATAATTTGGTTGGAAAGTCCATTAGATGGATGTAAAAAGTGCCTTTATTAATGGATATTTACAAGAATAATTCTACATGACTCAACCTGAGGGATATATTGTACCTGGTCAAGAAGAAAAGGTATGTATACTCAGGAAATCTCTTGTATGGCCTTAAAACAGGCACCCCGGGTATGGTACATCAAAATTGATGAGCATCTCGTACAACATGGATTTTTCAAAAATCCATATGATCCCAATCTCTACCTTAAAAAGTAAGGGGGTAGATTGTGATTTTGGTTGTTTATGTCGATGATCTAGTCATCACTGACAGTTTAGTGAGGATGATTGATGCAATGAAGAAAGATCTTAATCGATCGTTTGACATGATATATCTCAGGCTAATGCATTATTGTCTTGGATTGGAAGTATGACAGAAAGAGAATCACATATTTGTTTCTTAGTTGAAATATACCAAGAAAACTCAAGAAATTTAGGATGATGGATTGCACACCTAATTGCTACACCTATGGAGAACAAATTACAATTATCTCGTTCAGATCCATCTCCTGTGGTATATTCCAGTCTCTATCGATAGTTGATTGGGAGTCTCATTTACCTAACCTACACTAGACAGATATCAACTTTACAGTGAGCTATCTATCTAGGTTCATGCAGGAACCCAAAGTTTGTCATTGGAAAGCCAGCAAGGCACATCTTGAGATATCTCAAGGGAACAATGGATCTTGGTCTAGAATACAAGAAGAACAAAATTCTTCTTGTCTAGGATATTCAGATTTAGATCATGCAGGAAACATTGATGACATAAAATCCACTTCAAGGTTTGTGTTCTTTATGGGATCTGGACCAATATAATGGGGAAGCAAGAAACAACACTTTGTTTCTCATTCTTCCACAGAAGTTGAGTATCGTTCTACAGGAGAAGCTATCTATGAAGCGATATGGCTACGTCACATACTTGAAGGACTTGGAATACCACAGGACAAACTGACCACCTTGTATGTAGAAAATGAAGGTGTTCTCAAACTTGTTCGCAATCTAGTTTTTCATGAAAGAACAAAACACATTGAGGTACATGTACATTTCATATGAGCATGTCTTGAAAGCACAATATACAACTTCAGTTTTTTCCAACAACTGAAAAATGAGCAGATATATTTCACAAAGTCACTTGCACGTGACAAATTTGAGTTGTTCAGAGAATTCCTCTCCTCATCCCTTGAGGCAATGCAAAATTAAGGGGGGGAATGTTAGGTTAAATATATTTTACTATATTTAATTTTACACTTACTATAGTAATTGGGTAATTAATATTAATTGTAATATGGTTCTATTTATATAACCATCTAATTATTTTTATTCATATGTACGTAGGATAATTTGTTGCATATTTGCATCATATTATTTGGTTTTATTATTGTTTCCCGTGTATAATTTTGGAAGCTTATGTAATGATTATTGTTGCACCTGTGGAACATCATTCTCTTTTTGTATGGTTGTCCAACATCTATATATATTGCAGCTTGCACCATTGTAAATGATTTTGATTATTAATAAAATAATGCAGGATTCCATCACATGTTCTTACAGTTGAATACAATTTCAAGGGGTGGATTGTATGTATATATACAATACTGTGTGTGTGTGTACTTGTATTTGAAATGCTGATGATATCCCTTTTTTAGCTTGCTTGTATACCTGCCTCAAGAGAGTACTGTAACTGTAGGCAACCTATCTATGATCTATACCGTTTGTCCTGCATGTCCTAGTGTGCGAATGTGATGCACATGTGTCTGTAAAAATGTACCATTTGAGTGTATTTACCATCACAGGACATCGTCACTAATTTAGGGGTAGGTTAACTCATAAATCCAGGGTCATAATATATTAAAGGTATGACCTTGAAATTATTTATTATTACTTTTAGGTATGGTTAGAAATCAAGAAATTGAGGGGGAGGTGAATCATTGCTCATGTTCAATTTTTACACATTACAACAGAGCATTCACTTAATTTTGTATCTATAACTAACCAAATCAACATCCACAAGCAATGGAGGAAAATCAAATGTACACACAGAGAATTTTAAAATTTAATGTGGGAAACCCATACAATGGGAACAAACCCCATTGAAACCAAGAACTAGGCTTAGGAAAAAAATGTATTGTATATGTTACATTTATTTCATGGTTGATATTCAACTCAACCTAGAGTTACAAATGCTCCTAAAGGTTCAACCTCAAGTATGTTACTCAATGCAACCTTAAGTAGGGTATTGTGAAGCTTCCTAGAAGCTTCAATGTCCCAGCTTTAGTCTAGAAGACAAATAACCTGTGCTATTGAATGACCTTCAAACTTATAGGGATTTAGCAATGCTATGAATCCCCACATGCTGGGAGATTGCAACTTATGACATATCTTGGAATACAAAATTATCTCAGTAATTATGTTGTCTACACATCAACTAATGAGTGACCACTAGGAGGATTATCTCATTCATTGTTATCGATTTTTTATATTCATTCTCCACATTTTTGTGTGTTATAAGAATGTCATGCAAGGTTCATTTGACTACACAACTATCATTTTACATTCCACTCCATCAGGTCTACTGGTAAGCATAAATGTCATTCATGATTTTCACATTCATCAAATTATTAGTACACAGTTTCCCCCTTTGAATCAACATAGTTGTACATTGGTTCTCAGTATGCCCTCTCTCCAATTACTAGGATTCTAGAACCTGAGTTGACTCTCTATCTGAAGTAACAATACTTCGTGGAATCCATATTGGATACTGAACTAACTCACACTTCTAAGTTGCAGTCATAACTCCAAAGATGATTCTTTCACTAATGTAATCCTAATCCCTTTTCTTCATCAGATGATTCATTCATACCGTTATCTAAAGGGGCTATCTAAGGTTCATCCTTTCTTTTGTCTAAAGAATAGTAATCTTGTATTTAGTCTAATTATTTTCATTCATTGACACACACTGAAAGGGGTTACTAATCAGCAACTCCCCTAGGACAATACTGGGAATAATTAAGCCCATTTTAGGGTGTCTACAAGTACATATGTACTCACCATATTTAGATTTTTTCTCAACTATCTTCCACATCAGTGAATCATTAATTTTTTAAAACTAGTTCCATAAGGTGCAGAGTGACCCTAATTTCTTATATTTACTAAAATAAATTTAAATAAAATATTATACTTGAACATTTATTTTAGTATATATAAGCTCCCAAAATCACATATATAACATTACTAATAGGAATGTGAGTGTGTTATAACATCATCATGTTTTAGGCTTATTAATTACAAATGTGATTGCTCTTTCCAAAAATGCATTTGCATTTCACTTCAAATCCAAAATTTGGCCAATTTTTGGTCCCCCATCTCCGTACACTTTCCATATTTTTCTAATGCTCCTTGCTATGTGTTTTCTTGATCCTCATGTCTAATTAATTTTTCTTCTTCATCACACAAATTTTCTAGCATATGTTGTCTCCAATCTAACATGCCATCTATTTTATTTGAATATTCAACCCTTTTTCGACCTTCATAGTATGGATACAATTCCACCACATTAAATATTTTAAAGATATCAATACCTCTAGGTAATTCAATATCATAAGCTTTAATTGAAAACTTATTCAACAATGTACATACCTTTATTTTCTTACACTTCATCTCATTGTAGGTACCCTCAGGAAACCTATCCTTCCACACATGTGCTAAGACCAAATCACCAAATTGATATTCCATTTCCCTTCTTCCTTAATAAACATGTTTCTTGTAATATGTATGCACCCTATCCAATGATTTATGCACTTCTTATTGCACATACTTCATCTACTCTACAAAATATTCTACTTTTCCACTCCTTTCTTTTTCACGCGGTAGTTCTCTCAATTCCACAACTCCTCATATGTTACTTCTATACACAATCTAAAATGATGTTTTTCAATCTGCTCTAATTAACTGAATTATTATATGTGAATTATGTTTTTGTTGATTCTAAGACCCATAGTTTTGGATTATCTTTAATAAAAAATCTAAGTAAATATCTGAGACTCGTATTCACCAGTTATGTATGTTCATCAATTTGTATGTGATATGGTGAACTAGATTATAAATTCATGCTCAATTTCTTCCACAATGTTTTTTGAAAATGACCAAGAAAATTCTTATGTTGTAAATTAGTGGTTATTATTGATGTCAATAGGTGTCATTAATGTCAAAAAGAGAAAGGAACATAAGATTTATTTGCTAGTGTCACTTTTCATTGTCTCATTTTCACATCATGTTCAGTTGCTTAATGCGGTGACATGGTGTTTTGAGGTATCTTGAGTAGGTATGTTCACTTGTAGGAGTGATGCACTGATAAGAGGATGTTGTAGTGGTGTTATGAAGTGTGTTGAAGGATATTGTAGGTCTTCAAGATTGGAAAAGTCGCAAGGAGGTCAACATTGATGGTCAGGCATGTTCAAGGTTTTTGGTTAGAAGGCCTAGTCAATAGGATTTGGCATCTACTAGTGGTTTACATGTGATTTATCTATTTGCATAAGTGAGTGTGAGAGATAGGGGGGGGAACATGTCAAATCCAGGTATTCTGACACTCAAAATTGCTCATAAGTATAGACCCATATGGGTCCTGGACATGTTTTATTAGGTTTATGCAAACTACAAGCATTCTAGTCAAGCCACAAGAAATGACCTAAGGAAGATGACTTAAAGCATGATCTTGGCATGTTTTACATGGATGATGTTTTGCATTGGATCGTTTATGACACGATGAGATGAAAAACTTGTATCTTCAAATCATGTTCTAGGTTCAAGGTGTTGGTTTACAAGAATAAGCAAGAAATTTGATTTTTACCTCTATCGAGTTCACAAAATTAAGAATCAAGGCTCAAAATGGACTGTTTGATGCTTGTTAGTACGTGTGATGTATGCATGGGAAGATGAGATATTTATGGAAGCTAAGGAAGTGTTATAAGATGACATTACAAGCATTATTTTACAGTTTAAGGGGAAGATATTTATGAATAATTTTTAAGAAGGTAAGGTGGTGTAAAACCCTCCTTACACCCTAGTTAAGTAGATATGGAAAAGATCTTGTTCAAACATGCCCATAATGGATTTTTTGAACTTTTATGATGATTTGAGGTTGTACAGGACTCCTCAAATTTCTCTAGGTGTTATTTAGGTGTCATGATAATGTGTGGACCCCATAGTAATTTGTAAGTTTTTGAAGAAGTGTTTTATTATCAAGTTTTTCAATAGACATGGTTAATATATTGACTTTTGAGAAGTCATGTAAGCTATTCTACATGTTTATGGTGGTTCAAATCATGGTTGATGCCTTTGGAGGTTTGTGGAAGTCTATTTTATAAGACTAGTTTTAGGGAAGTTTTTGGCAGATTCAGGTGGTCCCTGGTTATAGAGGTGATTTGATGGTGTTTCATTCTAAGTGATGGTGTCTTATGAATTTTTTGATGACCCTCAGGTAATGATATTTCCATTCATGTGTCCAAAATTTCTTGGTTTAAGTGATTTGATGAGTTTTTCAACTTCATCTTTGAGAACTGGCTTTGTAGATGTAGACATCAGGTTTTTCATCAACCTGGATACTAAATCTTATACACACATCATTTAATATAAAACTTTTTCATTATCTTGTTATCCTAATTCACCCTCTCTTCATGCAATAAAATCAATTTTTACCCCCTCATAAATTATTGTTATCACCAAAATAAAACACCCTCTGATATGTCCTAAATTGTAGATGAGCAATTAGTGTATTTGGGTAGCATGGGATTGCCTCACAATGTGAGACCCTTACAAATGAGACAAACCTCTAGAGAAGGTTGGTTCCTTTACTTATTCTATATGTTAAAACTACTCCTAAGAAGGTGAATGTAACTATCTAACACTAACCTAAGATTCCAAGGGACTAGGGAAGATAAAGATACATGAAATTAAATCCTACACTAAGGGTGTGATAGCACCAAGAACAAGGGTTAGAGAGATTCCTAGTGAGTGAAAATAGGAAGAAATCGTAGTAAGAGAGGGAAAAACAGAAGTGCCACAATCTAAAACAACATTCAAATCTCCATTTTCATGGAGCACAACAAATTTGAGACTTGCAAGAAGAAAAAAATATGCACAAAATATCTAGAAATGTAATAGAAGGAAATGAATGCAATATAACTCGAGCTACGGTAGGAAAAACCACAAAACAAAAATTCTTTTTCTCAAAAAGGTGCATAATCCATTACAAAGTAGGAACAAGGAAAGATTCCTTTACAAACTGCTCATATTTGAGGCTTGTAGCTCACAAAATCTCTGGAATAATTTTGATAGGGTTCCTTTACATTCCAGAATGTCTCCCCCCCTTCAAATGAGGGGTTTTTTTACATTATATAGAGAAAGAACCTCAAAATTTCTTCACTAACTGACAACTTAAATTTAATTTTCTAAAAAGAGGTATAAGCAACCATATAATTCTCTTCCTAAGAGTACTTTTCTGGGAAAAATAATATATGGGTGTCATACTTCAATTAAAACCGCTGCTGTTGAGATACCTTTTCACCCATTTACCTTACATAATCTGAGGCCAGTCGTTGATATTCATGTAATCAAATAGTAAAAAAATTCATTTTTTTTTTGGCTGGGGAACAAGTTGGCCCAAAAACAATTGGCCCATGATTTTTCGGTCAGTAACACTGTGTCGGCCTAAACATGTTGTCATTCGGTAACACTATAGCATTGCTACCCGGCTGGTAACACTTTTTTCTCCACCCATTGTAGACTGAATTTTGATGTTAAAATTGGTGACCATCTACACGTTACACACTTATATAAAATGGACAAGTCTAGATTCTACAAGTTTCCAAATTTTACAAGGGGTGTAAAATTTGGCAGCCTCCAGGGGATATCAACCTGCTAGATGAAGCAGACCATTTTCCCCCAAGCATCTATTGGGTAGGGAGTCAGCCTGAAAACTGAAACCAATTTGATATTTGAGAACTCGCTCCTGAACCCCAGCTGAAGTACTACATGGACCTGACTTTTATTTGAATTGCTTGATCTGGGAACTAATTTTTCCCACCATAAGACCTTTACCTGAAAAATGGAAAGTGTAAGAGTAATAAGAGGCACAACTATGTACAAACAGGAAAAATCATACATGTCCCAAATGGAACATGTAGAGTGTGTAAAGCACTTATCACAAAATCAGACCTATATTACCAACAGAACATTGTGTTAGAACACTAGGACGAATTATAAATCTATTCTAATATATACAAGGGAGACTCCACCTCAAGAACAATGCTTTAGATAGATTTCATTGACTGGAATCTGTAGTTCATCTCCATCCAACTTTGATAGTTGGAAATCATTGTTACTCTTACACCCCGTGATTATGTAAGTACCACTCCATATAGCATCAAATTTGGAATTCTTACCTAGTTTAGCTATGTCATCATCCCACCTTTAGAACCAAATCTCCCTCTTGGAATATTTTGGCTTTATCTTTCTTTTCAAAAGACCTCTTGATAAAATCTTGATCCCTTTCCCATGGTCTGTATTTCCTTATCTCTCAAGTCCTCCAACTCCTCGAGTTTTGCATATCTAACATCCATAGCTTCAAAATTAGAATAACTCCATCTTCTTGAGAAGCTCCAATGTTGGAAATTCAAGAGATATGAGCAGCATGACTTATTTTTCCATATATTAGCTTATAAGTAGAGCTACTAATTGACCTCTTGGGGGTAATTATATCAACCCATAAGGATGATTTCAATTTAGTGTGTTAATTCCTTTAGTTCCTCATCCAAGGGTACTTCTTATAATCCTCAAGAGGTTCTTGTTGGTGGACTCAGCCCACCCATTACCCTGAGGGTAATAATTTGAGGAAGTGCTTAAATATATATCATTCTTAACATCCTAATCAAAAATTTTGGTGCCAAGGAATGCCAAGGCATTATCTAATATGATAATATATGGGACAAAAAAATTGATTACAATCCCCTCATAGAATTCAATTATCCTAGACTCATTTACCTCTTGGAGTGCCACTACTTTAGTCCAATTAGTAAAATAGTCCGTTGCTATGAGAATCCACCTGTGGCCTTGGCTTAAGTTTGGATTGATGAACCTAATGAAATACAATCCCCACTGCGATGAACAGTTGGTCAACTGAGATTTGGTGGAGTGGAAGTGCTTCTAGCTTCTCTTTTCCCATGAATAATGCACACTTTTTTCACTTCTTGATCCAATAATATCAGTCACTGAACATTATGGGCCAATAGTAATTGGTCTTCATGATCTTGAGCTATGTTACTCATGGAGAAAAATGACCTCCATCTTCTCCTTCGTGAAACTCATCTAGCACTTTATTAATTTGATTTGCTGGAACACATCTCATGAGAAATCCATTTCACGTCTTTCTTGAAAAAAAAATTCATCAATGAGAACATACATAATGGATTGGAGTCTGAAATACCTTATTTTTTATTTTCTCAAATTCAGAGGGCATAGACCCATTTACAAAAAATGTATCATGTCTTAGGTCCAAAACTAAGTGGGTACACCATGTACAGCTTGTTCTTGATCAACCATGTAACACTAGAACCAATTCTCCCTTCATCCTCTTAAATCGGCACGCTGATTAAAAGCTAGTTGTTCACGCAATCCCTTGCCATGGACCAATTTAGTTACATTAATTTTTATGTCATACTCCATCACACGAGGAATATAACCTGCCCTTTTCTCATTCAATCCCTTTTTTATGAGAAAGTTCTTAACTCTAAGCATGAGATAGTAATAACTGGATCATTTTATTTGAAACTAAGTGTCTTAACTTCTTCAAACTCCTTATAATGGGAAGGACATTCATTTCTATGGAAGAATACCTCACCTAATAATCTTCCAAGCTTTGGTTGAGGAAAGCTACCAGCTTCTCAGATCCCTCCTTGTTCAGCTGCACCAAAATAACAAAGATTGTATCTGAAACATTGAAAGCATAAAGGATGAAGTATTTGGAGAAATCTAGATTTATAAGTGTTGGAGCTTGATATATTGCTTTATTGATATCTTAAAAACTCTCATGATCTGTAAACTCTTCAACTTTGGAATTATTCACAAATCACAAATTAATCTCTACTATCTACTTCCTATTAGAAAATAACAGAGTTAACTAGTGAATGAATTACTATTGTGCTTAGAATCAACAATTGTAGTAAATGAAGGAATATAATCTCATAACACCAAACAATTTTATCCTACAAAAACTCCAATGGAGGAAAAACTAGTTAGGAATGGAAATTTCTCTTTCTTCCCCACTTCTATAGGCCAATTTGAATCAACAGGTACAGAATTTACAATAAGTAAAAAAGAGAAGTAGATAATATTTCAACACTTCCTTTCAGTTGCTTGCTCTGTCTCAACACTCCTTTCTACTACAAAATACAATTTCCAGCACAAATATTTCTTGCTCACTTGCTCCCATGCTTCGATGATCTTCTACACTTCTAAAATCATGTATTTATAGCCTTTCTCATGTCCTCTCATGCACTAAAGAATGAGAAAGGTCATAAAAGGATAAGAGAAATGAACATCCTTTAAAATTTAGAGGTTGTTTGTTTCAAATTTAATTTTATGTCTGTAATGGCTAGGAACACCCCCTGTTGCAGACCGGCGGTCCTGGGACCACCGCCCTGGCTGGGGTGGGCAGTTCTGTATCCACCCGCCCTGCACAAGGCGGGGTGGTCCTATTACTTAAAAGACAGAACCTCCATTTTATTGTTTTCCTTCTTTGTGCTGACTGTTTCTAATAAATTAGAGTTATTTTAGATCCCTATGGATCACACCCTCCCCTTCTTAGGAGGCTTTTGGTCCCACAAAAGCTTAGTGGGGCAGTAGATGAGGGAACAATTCCCTCACTTGCTCCTTCGAGTACCATTGGGCCTATGTTGGTGTCTTTTCTTTTCATCCAATCTGCCAAGACTCTTGCGGACCTCTTCTAGTCTCTCTGACTTTCTACTATAGCACTAGATCCTCCTCCAATTCACCGTGTGAGTCCAAGATGCTATCCTTAATGGAAGGTAGCAACTTTAGTTCTTCATCTTCATCCAACATGGATGGCTCATACAGGTGCAAGTTCTCACAGTTTACTACATAGTACATCCTCATGAATGATGGCAAATAAAGTCAAAAAGCATTTTCCCCAACCTTCTCCAATATGGTGAAGGGTCAATATCGTAGTGGCTTGAGCTTCTGTGCTTGACCTTGTAGTCTCTCCTTGCTCAAGTAAAGCCAAACTTTGTCTCCAACATGAAGCATGTGTTCCCTCCTATGTTGAGCGTAGCCTAGCTTTGTACTTTTCCTGACATTTCTATAGCTGTTATTTGACCTTGAGATGGATTTGCCAGATCCTCTCAATGAACTTGTTAGCTCTAGTCACTGTTGTGTCTCATGTATCCTCCTCATCCTATTATCCAACTGCTATGTCCAGTAGATTTGTAGGTAGATATCCAAGGAATGCTTCAAATGGTGACTTCATAGCGGATAGGTGTACTGCCCAGCTTATAAGAATGTTGAATGTAGGACAAGGAATCATCCCAAGTCCTTGGGTACTTACTGTTATACCCTCTGATCAACTGTACCAAAGTCTTGTTTACCACCTCTATTTGTCCATCTGTCTATGGATGGAAAGTTGTGCTCCTCTATAACCTGGTATCCATCTTGTCCCACAAAGTAGTCCAAAACTTCCCCAAGAAATTGGAATCCCTGTCAGAGACAATAGACTCTGGCAAACCAAAATGCACCCATACATTAGAAAATAAAAGATCTGCTACCTCATGTGCTTTTGCTATCTTTTTACATGCCATAAGAATACATATTTTATTGAATCTATCAACAAAAAAATAGAGATAGTCATGGCCATGTTTAGATATAGGTAACCCTCCTACAAAATCCATAGAAATGTCCTCCCACATATGAGTAGGTACTGGTAGAGGCATATACAAAACCTTCCTTCCTAGTGTTAGGCTTGCTAGTACAACAAAGTTTACATCCACAAATAAATTTTGATACTTCTTCTTGCATGTTGGGCCAAATATACATACCTTTTCAAGTGGGATAGGGTCTTACCAACACTAAAATGTCCCGCTACTTTCGAGGTATGTGCTTCCCTCATCAATAGAAGTCTTTCTTCTTTAGGCACACAAAATTTCCCCCATCGGTAGAGCAGCCTATCCTTAAGATAACAATCTTCAATCCCAACTTTTTCAGCCCCTTGGGACTACAACTTATGAAATGTTACCCCAAAGTATTTGTCTTGGGCATATGCCTCTCTATAAGCTTCCTTCGTGAAGGGCTCTATCTAAGAGATAATGGAAAAATAGGAAAAAAATTCCTGTGTGGGTGGCCTAGACAACATGTCTGCCACCAAATTTGTACTACCCTTATTTTATTTAATCACCAGATGGAACTGCCTAAAGAAATCCCATTCCATTTATAGTGCCTTTCCTTCTGCAATTTAGAATGTGCTTACAAATACTAGAGAGGTTTGTGGTCAGTGTGCACAATAATTTCTTTACCCAACAAATAATGTTTCCATTTTTTAATTGCCTGAACTAGTGCATACATTTCTTTATCATATACTGAATATCCTTTAACTACTGAAGTGAAGGTTTTAGAATGATAACATACATGTTTACCTACTTGAAGCAACATTGCGCCCATAGCGTAATCACTGGCATCTGTCTCTACTTCAAAAGGTTGTTGCAAACTAGGAAGAGAAAGTACTAGAGCATGAATAATCTTGTTTTTCAATAACTCAAAGGATTTGTCTTGTTCCTTACCCCATTCGAAACACTTACTCTTTGTGGCCACTATGTGTAGAGGTGTTGTAATCACCAAGAAACCCGGAATGAATTTCCGCATGTACTGTACTACTCCCACAAAACGTCTAGTCTATGTGACTCTTGTTGGTGTTGGCCAATTTTTGATGGCTTCCACCTTCTTTGGATCCATTCATATATCTCCTCCTCCAACCACGCACCCAAGATAGACAAGTGACTATTTGAAAAATTCACATTTCTTCATATTACAAAGCAAATGTTTCTCCCTGAGAACTTGCAAGACTTGTTGTAAATGCATTAGATGTTCTTCCCACATGGCACTAAAAATTAGGATATCATCTAGATATACAATGACACATGAATCTATGAAATCCCGCAATACATCATTTATCAATCTCATAAATTTAGTGGGTGCATTGCATAATCCAAAAGGAATTATTAACCATTCATACAAACCCTGTTTTGTTTTGAAGGCAGTCTTCCATATATCCTCCTCCTTCATCCTGACTTGGTGATAACCTGACTTGAGTCCAACTTCATGAAAATTTTGGCATGTTGAAGCTGGTTTAAGAGATCATCTATGCGGGGAAGTGGATATCTGTTCTTTATGGTGATCTTATTCAAAAGACGATAGTCGATACAGATTCTCCAAGAACCATCCTTATTTGGCACCATCACAATAGGTGAACCGCATGGTGATGTGCTCAGACGTATCACCCCTTGGTTTATTAGTTCTTAGATTTGTTTCTTTACTTCAGTACTCTCAAGCAAGGATTTCCTATACAACCCGATGTTTGGTAGAGGTGACTCTGGTAACAGCTGAATCTCATGCTCTACTTCCCATTTTGGTGGTAATCCACTAGGTGCTTATATTCCTTCCTTTATTAGAGTTGTTGATTCTAAGCACAATAGTAATTCATTCACTAGTTATCTCTATTATTTTCTAATAGGAAGAAGACATTAGCGATTAATTTATGATTTGTGAATAATTCCAAAGTTGAAGAGTTTACAAATCATTTTGATGAAGCTGGTCCAAGAGATCATCTATGTGGGGAAGTGGATATTTGTTCTTTATGGTGATCTTATTCAAAGTGCAGTAGTCGATGCACATTCTCCAAGAACCATCCTTTTTTTGCACCATCACAATAGGCGAACCGCATGGTGAGGTGCTTGGACATATCACCCCTTGGTCTATTAGTTCTTGGAGTTGTTTATTTACTTCAGTACTCTCAAGCAAGGATTGCCTATACAACCTGATGTTCGGTAGAGGTGACTCTGGCAACACCTGAATCTCATGCTCTACTTCCCATTTTGGTGGTAATCCACTAGGAGCCTAAAATACTTCCTGAAAAGACTGAATAATACTATCCAAATATTGTTTTCCTTGGTTAGAAATATTTGAAACTTCTATCCCGTCTTGTTTATCCTTTAATAAAAGAAAAAAACTAATTATGATTTGACTAAATAAGCCATTTTACTTGGTTAGAACTTACCATAGTAACCTATGTCTTATGCTAGTGTGCCCGGATGTTGTAGCTGATCCAATCCTTGACCCATCTATACCGGTTTTCCCTTCTCATAAAGATAACATCCCTAACATACAAGTAAGGACTCCTGAATACAACATCAAAAGCATCAAGTGGAATAATGTCAACTTCAAACACATCTATATATTACAAATTTATCCCAAACTTGACCTTACATCTTCTTATTACCTGAATTTCAACACCTTTCTTCACCCAACCCAAAGGATAAGCGTGCGGATGCTCGTAAGTCTCAAGACCAAGCTTCTTTACAACTACCTCAGAAATCAAATTAGATTGAGAACTGATATCAACCAAAGCATTTACCTTAGTCCTCTTGATCTGGATTTTAATATGGAATGGTCTACTCATCTCCTCTTCGTTGTCCATGTTGGTGGCCATGCATCCAAGCCTTTCGTCTACATTAGAGTCATCTTTGATTTCCACCTCCCCTTCTGTCTTTACAACTGTCATAGACTTCTTGGAGTCATTGGTTCGGTTCTTCGGATGTAATTCCGGATGTAACTTCCAACATGTAGCATCAGTATGACCATTAATATCACAATTCTTGTAAAAATTCTTGGGATCTTTACAAGTATTTAAAGTAGTGGCAGGTTATTTACCTTTCCCTTTTCACTTACTCTTGTTACTTGTTTTCCCACAATCCTTTTTTCTGCTGATTTGTTGACTACTTTACCCTTGGCTCTACTTCTCCTTGATTTTTATCATCATCTATGTAGTATGGATGTACACATGCTTCATTGAGATCCTTGGGATTTGTGGAGATGAATTTTCTTCAAAGGTGAGTGTGAAGTCCTCCCAAGTACTTGGTCATAATATCCTCATCCTCCAAATCCATGTTTAGCAACATGGCTTTCCTCCGAAACTCCATAGTATAGTCCTACACACTTTAACCATTGCCTTGTCTAAAATACTGCCATTTAATCATTTGGTCAATTTTATGGACAATAGGATAGAAGTTAGCTCTAAGTAATTCCTTAAAATCTTTCCAAAACTTCACAATAGGACACTTCTTCTTTTCACAAGTAGCTAGGTGATTTTCCCACTAAACTAGAGCATGTCCCTCCATTTTGAGAAGTGCAAAGGTAATCCTTTTTGCCTCGGTGACATTATGGATGCTAAAATAGACTTCTAATTGTTTCAACCTTTTATCAAGTAACTCTGCATCTACTTGTCCTTCAAAGCTTTTGATTTTGACTTTAGTCTCAACTTTAAAAGGAGTAAGTTCAAATTTTACCTTTTCTCTTATGTTAGAAGTCTCTTCTTCATGCTCTTCCCCATAATCTTCCTCACGGTGGCTCTTGCCTATACCAAACTTTTCAGCTAAGCCTCAAACCAACGAGTCCATGGAGTCTTGCTTGAAGAAAGTTGTCTTCTGTAAATTTACAAGTTCCTCTTTCCTTCTAAACATCCTATCCATCATGGTCTCTAGCGTCTCAATTCTACGGACCAAGTTCTCTTCCTCCATTTCTCCCCAAATTCTTTGTTTCCACTTCTTTGTAGAAATCTCCAGATCGCAAGGTAAAGCTTCTTCGCCTTTAGATCTTGTCACTGTCATACAAATTCAAGAATAAAATACCATAGTCCTAGATACTTGTTAGCTCTGATACCAAAATGATATGTAAACTCTTCAACTTAGGAATTATTCACAAATCACAAATTAATCATTGTTGTCTACTTCCTATTAGAAAATAACAAAGATAGCTAGTGAATGAATTACTATTGTAATTATAATCAACAATTGTAGTAAAGGAAGGACTATAAGCTCATAACATCAACAATTTTATCCTAGAAAACCTCCAATGGGGGAAAAACCAGTTGGGAAGGGAAATTGCTCTTTCTTCCCATCTTTTATTGGCCAATTTGAATCAACAGGTACAAAATTTACAATAAGTAAGAAAGAGAAGTAAATAATATCTCAAAACTTATTTTCAGTTACTTGATTTCTCTGTCTCAACACTCCTTTCTTCTACAAAATATAATTTCCAGCACAAAGATTTATTTCTCCCATGCTTCGATGATCTTCTACACTTCTACAATCATGTATTTATAGCCTTTCTCATGTCCTGTCATGCACTAGAGAATGGGAAAGGTCATGAAGTAGAAGAGAAATGAACCAGAGGTTGTTCATTTCGAATTTAGTTTTCTGTCTGTAATGGACATGACCACCACCCTGTGCAGACCGGCGGTCCTAGGACCGCCACCTTGGCTGGGTGTCGGTTCTGTAACTGCCACCCTACACAGGGTGGCAATCTTGTTACTTAAAAGAAAAAACCTCTATTTTATTGTTTTCCTTATTTGTGTTGACTATTTATGATGAAGTAGAGTTATTTTGGATCCCTATGGATTACACTCCTTGAGCTCTACTGTCCATTTGAATGTCATACATTCTTCAACATCATCATTAGTGGTTTGACAAGATTATCAAAATCAGGCACAAACCTTCTGACAAAGTTTATCCTCCCTAAGAATCTTTGGAGATATTTCTAATGACTTGTAAAAGGTAATGCAAGGATGGATTAAACTCTCTACAGATCAATAGTCAATACCTCCTTAGATGCATTGTGGCCTAGAAGCTTACCCTCATGAGCTAGGAATATGTATTTCTTCAAATTCAGAGACACTTTAAATTGCATACATCTCTCAAACAATTTCCTAAGATGGGAAAGATGATCAGTTACATTGTTGGAAAATACTATAATGACATCAAGGTAAATAAGAACCGTCTTGTTAATCAGCCCTTTGAACACCATGTCCATGGCTCTCTGAAATGTAGCTCTAGCATTGGATAAGCCAAATAACATTTTCCTATAAGCATATGTAACCCATTTTGTGGTGAAATTTGTCTTGAACTGGTCTTCCTCTTTCACCATGATTTTATTATAGTTTGAGTAGCCATTTAGGAGTGAGAACCTCTCTGAACTAGCTACTACTTGAAAAAATTATTCCATGGAAGGAAGTGGATAGTGGTATTTGAGAGAAGCTTTGTTCAAATCCCGTAAATCCACACACAATCTTATTTCTTTGTTTCTTTTCCTGACTAGAAAAAGATTAGAAACCCATGAAGAGTGTTTGATTGGAAAGATAATGCTTGCCTCAATGATTTTATTTAATTTCTTTCTCATGAGAGGCTCGATGTGAGGATTCACCGGCCTTTTCTTTTGTCTAATAGGCTTATATTATTATCCAATTCAATAGTATGTTGTGTCAATCTTGGGTCAAAGCCTCTCAAATCCTTAAAACTCCAAGAAAATTTATCCAATAAATCTTGACAAAGTTGTAAGAAATCAGATCTCTCTTGATGAGTACTTACTTTCCCAATTTGGAGTACCTTGTCTTTCCCAACCAAAACCGGTTCTAAATCTTCACCCTTGACTTGAATGTTTTATTTCTCCTTCTAGAACTAGTCATTAGGATTGAATATTGACTATAAAGTTACCAAACCTTTTGGGATATTGTCTGTTCTTAGCTGGATAATTTGATCACCATACTGATTCTCTAATTTTTCTTGATTCCTTGAAGAGAGCTCATCTTCCTCCTGTAAGAAATTGATGATATATAGATATCTTTTGAACACTTTTGAGATAGTGTTGTTGTCATGAATAGAATGTATTACAACCACCTTGATATAAGGATAAGTTTGGTCTTTCTTGATACTTTCAACTACATCAAATTTTGCTCCAATTACTGCAAGCATGTCTACAACCTCATTCTTCTTCCTTGGGATGGAATCAATGTTAAAAGCTTTAAAATCTTGAATTATATCCCATAATCGTTGTTTGTAGCTCTTGAGAAGGTTATTCTCGGTAACAATTTTCCCTCTAATTTATTTTACAACCAACTCACTATATCCAAAAACTTGCAAGTTCTTGATATTTCTCTTCCTTTCCTAGTTTAGTCCATGGATCAATGATTCATACTCAACCATGTTGTTAGAGAAACTAAGTTGGAATCAGAAAGTTGAGTAGTAATTGTTACCTTGGGGAGACAAAAGTATGTCTCCTACTCCTTGAACCATCAAAGAACAGTTTCCATACTTCATTGTCATATTTTTCATTTGGTTTGTTAATGCTAGGTAGAGGTGGATTTTCTTCATGCAAGCAACAAATACCAAACTTGAATTCTTCCATCTCCTTGTAATGATCATAGTCATGCATCTTGTTTACTCATTCATCTAATGTCAAATATGGAATTCCTCTAGCCTTGTTATTCATCTCTGGAGTTCTTAGGAATTCTTCTTAATCAAAAGTTGAGTAGTTTGCATTGATTGGGCTTGGTACATGAGGTTCAATGTGAAAATTTGTAATAGGTTCATATCTGATTATAGCCTTAGCTCCATATATTTTTCTAAAAATTATGTGTGACCAATCAGCAGATAAGTATCCATCAATTTTAGCAGTTGAAATCCTGGAACAAGCACAGAGAAAAGAGTGTTGGTAGATCAATGACTGATACATCTTGTTGGACTGTGACATTTAGACATGCATGTAATGTAAGATTGAATCCCTTGATCACTCCAAAAGTTGTCACTACTGTCCCATCCAATTGCACCACTCCTTTAGAGATAGTTTCATATTTTAAACCCAATTTATATGTGATTTGTTTAGGCATCACTAAGCTACTTGCACCTGATTCTATCATGTATTTGTGTAAAATATTATTTCCAATTATCAAAGATACGTAAAATGGTGGAGGTTTCATGTTTCTCCTTGATTGACTCACTTCTTGTTGAGTTATATTAGTTATAAATTTGTCTTGATATTTGGGTGCATGATTTGGAATGGATAATTTTTCCATTGCTTCATGCAACAAATTCCTTTACCTAAGAATTGTCAATGAATCCCACATTGAGATACTCAAATTATTTTTCTTCATTTGATCAATGATGTTGAAAGAAGATGGGTTGTTTTTCTACCACCCTTTGTTTGGCACAAATTTATCTTACACATGAGCTGCTACAATAAGTACTCTAGGTTGATTTTGTGAGCTTAGATCCACATTTGAACTACTAACTCCTTGAGGTGGGAGTGAAGGTTAAGAATCAATTTTATTTGATGAATGCCCTTCCTCTATATTTCTCTTCTTATATCTCATGTTCACTGCCACACCATAAGAAGGAGATTGATTTATCCCATAGAAATCTTCAACTTTTTAGTTCAAAAATGAATTCTCACTTAGAGGTTCCTATGGAGTTCTTGCTTGTTGATGATTTTCCTCTTGGTTTGTTTCTTGAGACACACTGATAGTTTACACCATTAAGGCTTTATTCAAAGCACCGTAGAAGCATGTTTCTTGATTATGAGGTTGGCCAAAAGGAAAACACCATTCATATTCTTATGCCAAGTTATTATGGATTGGAATCAAGCCCCTAGATGTTATTTTTGTATTAGGATTGTAAGGATGAAATTTTCCTGGTAGCGGTAGGTTATCCTTGATTTTGATTTGTAGCTTGAGCGGGAGGTTAGTATTGAGGCTGATAAGGTCTAAACTTCCAAGCTTGTTGTCTCTTAATGGTCACCAACTCATTCCATATGTTATACAATTGCTTCATGATCTCCTGTAGTTTAGTTGAGGTTCTAGAAGAAGAGGTAGAAGCTTCATTGGAACTCTAATTTTTAGGGGTAGGAATAGGGGATAACTTAGGTATTTTGGTAGAACTAGGATTCCCCATTTCTGGATAAATAGGCATAGGTGGCCTAGGGAAAGTTTACCGAATTAAATTAGGATTTCTTTTTTTTATCTCTAATGGCTATGGCATAAGCTTCTGATAAGTTTATCCCTCCCATAGATTGTATCATAACAGATATATCAGAATTGAAAGATTTAAATAAATAGAGAAATGCACCTTCAACCGTTGGTCTTAAAAGAGCTGGAATCTTGTCCCATGTTCTTTGGGATATGAAATTTAATTTAGCCATTTTTTCATTTGAGGATATCTTAATTGTAGTTAACTTATCCAAAAGAGATAATTTATCTCCCCTCTCTCCAAACTGATCATAGAGGGCCGTGCATAGCTCATTCCAGTTATGAATTGATGTCAGTGCTAAGATTTTGAACCAATGTAGATATTTTCCTTTGAGAGAAGAGGAAATAATTTTCACTGCCACAACCATATAACCAATCTAATGTATGGCACAAACATTTACAATATCCTAAATATGATCAATTGGGGTTGTATGATTCTCTCCATTGAAGAATGGAATGTTTTTTAATGCCGCCACCAAAATTTGATTATATGCATTGACGGAAAGTGGGTTGTTTCTTGTGAAATTTTCAAATGGATTTTGCAATGCTTGTGCATCCATTATAATTGGTCTAAGAACTATAGTGGATTGAAGAACTGACCTATTAGGTGGAGGTGTTGAAAGAGTCCTATTTTGTGGAGATGGGGATATCTCAACTTGTATTCCCCTTCTTCCTCTACCTGGAGATATTTTTAGATATTCAAATACCCCTTATTCTCTAGTTATTGACTTAGTTTGGATCCTTCTCATGAATTTGAAACACATGGACTACTAAAACTAGTGAATTTTGATACCCGGAGTCGCTAGATGTTTGTTGCAGAGCCTCCAAAGGCTAGAATTTCAATTTGATACACACCCAACCTTAATGAAGCTAGAAGTGTTGAATTTTTTGGTCCCATCAAATGTGTCAAAACTATTATCACCAAAATACAACACCCTCTAATATGTCATGAATTGTAGATGAGAAATCAATGTATTTGGGTAACATGAGATTGTCTCAAGATTTGAGACCTTTACAAATGAGACAAAACTATATAAAAGGCTGTTTACTCTACCTATGCATAATGTTATAACTACTCCTAAGAAGGTGAATGCATATATCTAACACTAACATAATATTCCAAGAGTCTAGGGAAGAGCAAGATACATCAAATTAAATCATATACTAATGGAGGCAATAACACTGAGAACAAGGATTGGAGAGATTCGGAGTGAGTGAAAATAGGAATGAAACATAGTAAGAAAGGGAAAAAAAAGTTCCACAAACTAAAACAACATTCAAGCCTCCATTCTCGTGGAGCACATCAAATTTGAGACTTGCAAGAAGAACAAAATAAGCACAAAATACCTAAAAATTCAATAGAAGGAAGAAAATACAATATAACTCAAGATAGGGCAGGAAAATTCATAAAACAAAAAATTTATTGCTAAAAAAGATACACAATCCATTAAAAAGTAGGCACAAGGCAATATTCCTTTACAAAATGCTCAGATTCGAGGCTTGCGGCTCACAAAAGCTCTGGAACAATTTTGACAGAATTCCTTTACATTCCAGAATGTCTCCCACTTCAAATGAGGGGGGGGGGTTTACATTATATAGAGAAAGAACCTCAAATTTGATTCACCAACTGACAACCTACATTTAATTTTTTGAAAAGAGTTATGGGCAGCCATACAATTCACTTCTCGAGGGTACTTTTATGGAAGAAGAAGACATGGGCACCATACTTCATTAAAATTGGTTGTTGAGCTATCTTTTCACCCACCTACCTCACCTAATCTGAGGCCCATCGTTGATATTCCTGTAGTCATCTGGTAACATTTTTCATTTTTTTGATCAGGAATAAATCGGCTGAGAACAAGTCAACCCATGAGTTACTAACTGGTAAGATTTTCCTTTTTTTCAAACAGGAACAAGTCAGCCTATGATTTCCTGGCTGGTAACACTATCTCGGCCCAAAGCTGTTGTCATTCAGTAACATTATGGCTTTGTTACCGGCTGGTAAAACCTTTCCTCCACCTGTTGCAGATTGAATTTTGATACTAAAATTGATGACCATTTGCACGTCACACACTTATATAAAATGACCAATTCTAGATTCTACAAGTTGCAAAATTTTGCAAGGGTTGTAAAATTTGGACAAAAATTACCATTTACCCATCACAAACTACATAAACCTCTTTAAAACCACTTAAAAACATCTAAACCACCTCAGACCTATTTTATCCTAACATACTAACCTCCCCGACTCATCCACAACCTCATCCTAACCATCTTACCTCATAATTTACCTAAAAACCCCACTTAGGAATTGGTTTCAACCATTTCCTAAATGTTTTCCGGAAAAACATGGATATCTAGTGATTCTAACTAATTGTTAGCAATTAAAAATATGTAATTTCCCCATTTCCGAACAGGTTTACTAGGAGGCCTTTCATCCATCTTATCCTTGGTCATGCCCAAGGGGCTAGTGACATTGATGGTAGTTAGGTATGGTTTGCACCTTCATTTCACTTATATGTTATATTTTGGAGTTGGACATGTACTTTGAGGCAACTTAAGTGAAATAAGGTTGTGGTATGCTCCCCTAAGGTAATTCATGTTATATTTAGTTGATGAATTAAGTGATGGGTGAATATATGGTACTTTATTTTCTAATTATTCGTTGGGGTGACTTGAGTGCACTTTTGCAATGGGTGGAATAAATTGAATTAAGTTATTTTAATTAATGAAAGAAAATACCCAATGGGGAAAATAGGGTTCTTTTGGGCCTTTTGTTGCAATGAAAAGTTATAAAAGGAAGCAATTGGGGGAGAAAAGGGCATTCATTCATACAGTCACCTATTTTGATATTGGATCAACTATTGTTTGCACTTTCTTTTCTTGTGGAGTAAGATCCCATAGGAACCCTAGCTTTGGTCATGAAATATCCACAACTAGCGAGAAGAGCACTCTTCGATGGTGAAAGATCCTCCCTAGTTTGCTATTTTGGAGCTTTATTCATATTTTTGGATCAAATCTGGAGAGTAATCAGAAATTTAGTTTTAGAGTAAGGCTTTAATCATTATTCATCAAGGGTTTCAGTTCAGATTTGGAATAGTTATTTTCTAGGGTTTTATATACTCACTTCCAAATTTACAGCAGTGTTTTTTAGGGTTTCCAGGTGTCCATTTTCAGATATGAAGGTTTGGATAATTTCTATATATTTATTAGATGTTATTTCCATATAATCAGATTTTAATCAGTTGTATTCACATAGATATGAATTTTTGAAGTTTTCAGTAGTTTAGGGCTTTCTAAAAATTACTGGCAGTTATATATTACTTAGAAAAATCAAAAAATATTTTTCTAGTCTTTGTTTGCACCTTAGAAAGCTCTCTATAAATTTTTGTGTGATTTGGGTAAGTATTTTTCAAGATATCTATAAATTTCAGTTTTTTGCCCTAGTTGGTTCCTTCTAGAAATTTTAGAATATCATTTGCTGCAATTTTTTATTAATTTTTTTTCAAATTTCAATATTATCCCATAAGGGATATTTCAATGGTATCAAAGCCGACTTTCCTCTAGCCTATTGGGTAGTGAAAAGAAGGTCAAAATATGGCAAATTGGAAAGATCTCAATGTGGGTTTTAAGAAAGAAAATGTTCATCAATATGGTGAAACAATAAGAGACAACCAATTTCGACTTGATCAAGCTCACACAGAACATGAATCAAATCAGATCTGGGAATAATAGGGGAAAAGGCACTGAGAATAGTAATAAAGGGAAGCCAGTAAAGGTGATTGATGAGGATTCTTGTTTGAGGAAATACCAATCTTTTAGTAAGGGTTTCAAAGATAATATGCCATTTCTAGATTATTGAATGATGAAGATTGGTAGCAAGCCCAAGCGAGATCATCATATGCCGATACCTGAATTACAAAGGAAATCATTTGAACAACCAATAGTAGTCCCACATGAGGTAATTTCAGATGGAGTTGATGGAGATAATTTTTATCCAAATATGATTGAAGACCAAGTGAAATAAGAAGAAGCTTCTAGAGAAAAAGGTATGACTTTTTATGAGAAAAATATTTGTGGCAAAGAGGAACAAACATGGCCAGTTGGTTTCAAAATTGAAAAAGATATTTAAGTCCAGAAGGTACCTATCAATCCTCTAAAGAATAATTCATTATCATATGGGATGGATTTACCAAGTAATAATGATGTTAAATTTGTGAAAGGTGTTGATTCTTGTTCCACTTGTTTTCCATCTTAAATCATGAATCACCATAAGGATGGTGTTGTTTTGGAGGTTTCTAAATCAATAATAAAAGGTGAACTTTTTGATGATATTCTTTATAAGCAGGTTAGTATTAGCATGGATTTATTTCATCATATTCATCCTATATCATTACAATAGTTTTATCATGATGGTATTCAGCCTATTGTGGATAAGAATGTTAAGGATTTGGTACATCAAAATCAAGTCATCATGAAGAAAAAGAGTTACAATCTTCTTTATAAGGAGATACAAGAGAAGCTAAAATTGAAAAATTTACACGATACAAGCGTTCATGGGCATTATAAGGTATGAGATCCTACTAATATGTTGCAATCATCCAAAACTATCAATTCTTATTTTGAAAACTTTGTGAATGATTTCATAAGGAAAATACGGAATTCAAATTTGTCTTTTGGGATTATAAGTGTTGGAAAGAATATTTTATCCATTGGAGACTATGGTTTAAGAAGGGAGAGAACCTCTCAAGGTACTAGAGCTAATTTTTTAAGTGCTAAAAAGGGTAAGAGAATATTTTTTAATCATCTTCAACTTGTTGGACTGTGTATAATCGCAATCATAAAGAGAGGAGAAAAATATTTGTTAATAGTTACCATGCTTGATTTTTATATTAGCTACATGATGTAACCCTTGGAAGGGTTAGTGGGGACATTTTTTCCTCAAAGTGTTCAAAGAATCAAGGTACAATCTTATATTAAAAAAATAGGATTTGAATTCAAGGGGCATTCATGACTTTAGCATCCTAAGGTATGATAATGGTTACCATTTTCCTAGTTTGTTGAGCTCTCCTATGTTGTTAACATGTTTATATCATTTGGGAAAACATGTACATGCTTGGATGATTTAGTAATACTATTTCATAATCACATCTCAAGGTATGCTAGATGGGATAAACACATCCTCCATTTACATTTCTCTTGATTCAACTAATAAGCATATTTTGACAAAGAAAATATTGCAGCGACCCATGATATTGAAAGGACATTAGGAATGTGGTATATTTATTATGGTTCAATTTTCTAGAGGTAAGGTTATTTTTTAGATGCAATGCTTTCATGATGTTAAGGATGAATATGATGCATGTGTTAAAAAATTGAAGGAGAATGAAGATGTTGATCCTATATCAGAAATTTTGAGTTGCAAAGGTAGGATGAACAACCCTAATTATGTTATTTTAGATGTGTTGTCTTCTCTCATGATGGGAATCAATGGGTACAATGAAAGGTATGAAGTTTGTATATGCATAAATTCTAATGTTGATTTCCCTTTCTATTAAATTTATTATGAAATGAAAATACAAGGAGAGAGAATAAAGTGTGATAAGGGAGTGGTCATATATATTTCCAACATAGAAGAAATCAGTGACCTATGTCCATCGAAATAAATGCCTTGCACAAAGAAGGTAACTTGTTTCTTTATTTTCTTTAAGAGGTTTGAGGTACTTGAATGTTTTTGTACAATTGCGTTACTTGAAGTGGGGACCATTAATTAGATACATTGGTTGCAATCTTTTGGGAAAATTATTTTCATTCACCATGTTGAAAAGCTGAAATTCAATGATAAAAATAAAAAAAGTATAATTCAAGGAAAGAGGGAATGGGTGAAATATGAAGCAGACTTTGAGGTACCACATTGTGGGATGCCATTTCACATAACAAATGACAGGAAAATTTTTATTATAGTTATAGCTATCAAAAATCAGTTTACTAATTATTATGTGAAAGGATTGAATTAGGTCACACATGCAAGGAAAATAGTCACTAGCCATCTTGGGAGTAGAGAAAAATATTACAAAAACATACAAAGCAAAAAAAGTAAGCCTTGGGGATACCACCTTTGGGGATGAATTTGTGACATGATCATTAGACAAGATAAGAGGATCAGTTTTCTTCCTTTCCTAGTGAGATTTGGGAGTATCCTTTAGATCAAGATTTCTCAATCCACTTTTTTGAGTGAGACAAGTGGAATATTTGATCACTCCTATTCCAAATAATTGTTTGCTACAGACACAAAGCAAAACATGATGACTTATGTGGAAAGAGATTTGGATGATGTTAAGTCAGGGATTGATTTAGGTATGATGGAGACTTTGAATCCAAATGAGAGGGTGAGTGAATTCATGGATGTGAATGTGACCAGTAGTGTTGCACATGAGACAGTTATAGAGATTGGGGTTACAGGTTCAGATCACCCAAGTCTATCATTATGTTGGTTATCAGAGGTTTTAGTAGAATGGAGATCTTATTTTATTTTTGAGTTCTCCAAGAACCAACACACTTGTGATATTCTGGATGGTCATATACAAGATGAAAACTACAGATTGGAGGATGAGATGATATTCTATCAGGAAATATTGTACCTTGTGTCAAATTCATGGTTAAGGATGGAGACATTGTGATATGTGCATTTTTTTTCCATGACTAGACACTTGAGATTTGATGAGACCTACAGGTTCATATGGGAGAGGTTCATATGGCATGGGTTGAGGGAGGATATCCTCAACTCTATACAGGGATGTACGATTTTTCCTTATGACAAATAAGAGCTTATAAATTCATCATTTTTTGAGCTGACATGGGACAACACTCATATGTATTTTGCTGCTTCTATGCCCAATGAGCACTTCACCCATGTGTTAGTTAGTAGAGGGATGGATTTGACTCAATTACTTGGCTATTTAGTAGGTTCCCATTCAGCATAGGAGGTGAACTATGTAGAGTTGATATTTTCAGTTGACCGTTTACTGGAGGCTTAGTAATTTTCCCCCATAGGACACATTAAGACACATTGTGAGGATCCTTACTATCAAAAAATTATTGGTCATGTGAGATAGTTGGTACGCTTAGTGTTTATACATGATGTTTCACATGATTATACAGGGAATGATATAGGATTTGGAGTGTACTTTCATACCTGTGGGTTGACTAGAGAGTAAATGATTATGAGTGATCACATGATAACAATTTCACAATGGTAGAGATTGTATAGAGTGGAAGTTTCAGTGTGGGAATCATGTTACTTTAGGGGAAACATTGTGTTCTACACAACATGGAGAGCAAGATGACTACATGGGGTGTCTTGGGTATGTCAGATCACACCGATCATTGGGGGACTACAGAGTGAAGTGAAGGAACTTACTTTGTGGTATTCAGCTTCTGCAAGATAATTATTGGGGTTAAGAATTTCTCGGGAGGGGAGGATTGTAATGTACCCATTTCTAAGAAGGCAGCTTATGAGGCCTTCCATGCATAAGGGGCTAGTGACGTTAATGGTAATTGGGTATGTTTTACACCTTCATTTCACTTATATTTAATGTTTTGGATTTGCACACATACTTTGAGGTGACTTAAGTGAAATAAGGTTGTGAGATGCACCCCTGAGGTACTTTATCTTATATTTATTCAACGAATTAAGTGATGGGTGAATATATGGTACTTTATGTTCTAATTCTTTGTTGGGGTGACTTAACTGCACTTTTGGCATGTGTGGAATAAAGTGACTTAAGTTATTTTAATTAATTAAAGAAAAGACCCAATGGGGTGATTAGGGTTATTTTGGGCCTTTTGTTGTAATGAAAATTTATAACAGGAAGTGCTTGGGGGAGAAAAGGGAATTCATTAATACATTCACCTATTTTGATATTAGAGCAACTAATGTTTGAACTTTCTTTTCTTGTGGAGTAAGATCCCACAATAACCATAGCTTTAGTGGTGAAATATCCACACATAGCTACAATAGCACTCTTCGGTGGTGAAATATCCTCCCTACTTTGCTATTTTAGAGCTTTATTTAGATTTTTGGATTAGATCAGGAGAGTAATCAGAAATTTAGTTTTAGAGTAAGAGGACAACCCTTCTTCATCAAGGGTTTCTAGGTGTCCATTTTCAGATATGGAGGTTGGGATCATTTATATATATTTAGTAGATGTTATTTCCATAACATCATATTTTTATCAGTTGTATTCACATAGTTATGATTTTTTGAAGTTTTTCAGTAGTTTAGGGATTTCTAAATTAATAGCAGTTTATATATTACTCATAAAATAATTTATAAAAAATATATATTCTGTTTTTCACCTTAGCAAGCTCTCTATAAAATTTTGTGTGATTTCTGTAAGTATTTTGCAAGATATCTATAAATTTCAACTCGTTGCCCTAGTTGGTTCATTTCCAAAATTTTCATAATATCATTTGTCGTAAATTTTTATTAAATTTTTTCAAATCTCAAGATTATCCCATAATGGATATTTCAAAATAGGATTTTTTACGCCTCTCTGAGGGATCTTCAAAAAACTTCTTAACACTCTTGTTCCTTGTTTTCAACCTAACAACGAATCTAAGACATTTCAAAGATCATCAAGGACCTATATCAACTTCAAGATATTGTCAACATATAATTTTGATATTATTTTTCATTAGGAAGCTCAAAAATTGGCCATCAAATTCAATTAGCTCCAGCCGATGTTTGGATTCATCTTTCATTCTATTCCCACATCAAAAGTTTTCTTTGATCTATAGGTTTATTCGTTGGTGAAAGAAGAAGGATCTTTATCCAACAACATCAACAACCATCATCACGGGTATCAATAAACCCCTCCATCTTATGAGGTCAGTTTTTTAATTTCATTTTATTAACTTAAAGTTGGAAAGTGAAAATTTTCTGGTACAATAGGTCACATACCTAGTGAGGATAGTTGATCCTATTGGTGGTGTCATTGCATGAGATGGTGGTGTAGAGGTGTACAATCTTGTTAGAGGTTGATAAAGGACATCGAAAATATGTCAAAGTGGTTCCAAAATGTTGGTGATGGTTTTGATGGCTCAAGAAGATTAAGTTTTGGTGAGAAGGTAGTTTGAGTGTATTAGGCCTCTATGAGTCCTAATGAAAGATTTGATGTTTCTAAATGTTATTTCCAATCTATATTACTTTTTGTATAGTTTTATTATGATGTTTTCATGTTTTTTATGATGTTATATTCCCTATGATGGCCGACCTAGATGTATTAGATTCTTAAGTCATGTATATTAGCTTGTTTTAGTGCCCTATTTGGTTGTTGGGAGAGTATGAGAAAGTGCGAGCAAGAGGGTAGAGTACAGAGGTGAAGGTATTTGTGATCATCAAGAGAAGATAGAGAGTATGTCATTATGTTCTAGAGGGTGTGATATTATTGGAGAGGTGGGTCACTAGATCTAATCATCTTGGAGAACAATTTATTAAGTTAGAACTGAAGGCATATTTGGAGAGGAAAGAAGGAAAAAAAAATTAATTTGTGTCATCATCAGTTATTAGTGCAACATTTCAGAAGTGAAAAATTTTAGGTGGTTGAGTTTGTTTTGAGTCCTTTAGGGGTTGGTACCTCCATGTAGGGTTGGTTCTCTACTAAATATAGGGGTTAGTTCTCTTTGTGGGGTTAGTGGCTCACTAAATCAAGGGGTTGGTACTCCTTGTGGGGTTAGTGCCTCACTAAACCTAGGGGTTAGTGTTAATTGTTGGGTTGGTGCTCAACTAAATTTTATTCATTTCTGTAATAAATATTTGTTTTAGTGGGTTTTCTTCCCTCTGAGGGTTTCCCACTTAAATATGGTGTTCTTGTATTCTTACGTTACATGCTCATGTGTTTGGCTAATCAAATTTTAATCTATATGTTGATGAACGACTAATGTATGGTTAAAATATATGTGAATAATTTTTTTAATTACCACTAATTCACTCACCCAATGGTCATCTTATCCTTTTCAAACACAATTTTTTGTGTTAATCCATATAGTCTTACAATATCCTTAAAGACTAATTCAGGATCACAAAGGATGTTTAATTGTTGTTTATGTTGGTAGAATGGGAAATCAAACCAATAACTATACTGAAGCTTTATAAGATTTATAGGGACTAAGAATTACTAAGGATTGCAACATTCAAAACATTATTGTTGAAGGAGATTCCTTGAATGTTATAAATCATCTTAATCAGATACATCCTCCAAGTTGGAATATTAAATATTTCATACAAGAATCTATTAATATATTCCATACCTTCAATAGTATTAAAATTAGCCATACACATAGAGAGGGAAATAGGGTGGTAGACACCTTAGCTAATTATGGTACCGGTAATAAATTCATCACTTGGAATAATGAGAAAAAAAAAACCCTATTGAAGTACAAAATTCTATTACCAAGGATAAATATGAGCATTTAGATCTTATGTAGAATCACTAAGGAGCTTTCATGGGATTTATTGGAAAAGAAAGTTAGCACATGTGAGATGAGTGCTTATATTTATAATCATCAAAATTCGTATGCTCAATAGACTTGCAATTGGATGATTAAAAACCAATCTAGGAAAGCCAAAAACAACTTATTTACAGGTGGTTTCAAGCAAAAAATCATAGAGTTAGGAAAATGGGGGAAGCTCCGTGTTAGTTAGAACCCAACTATGATCTTGCATGGAAAGATAACATTAAGATGTGGAATTATCTTCAGATGGGGGGTGTCGCCAGCTTTATCGAGAAAATCAAAGGTCACAACCAGAAAATTTCGATGTATTTTTCTATAGATTGGAAAGAGCGAAAGGTTAGGTATGGAGGGAAAAAAGTTTCGGTGAATGAGGAGATTATTGTCGATGTTACGGTTCTAGCATTGGATGGAATTAGGTTTTTTTAGAAAAAGGGTAGGAAAAAATGCTGAAGTAAAGAAGTTTTCAGAAATAAGGGAGGAGCTCCTCTTTGTTACAACTAACATTAAGGTGATTTCCATACCGGAACCCTTCGATGAAATTACAAGAATGATGGTTAGATTTATTTCCCTTGAATGTCAGTACATCACTTTCCCCAAAAAACACTTGATCTTTCTAAATCATTGTAGGAGAATTTTTTATGTATTCTTCCCGCACTATCTCTTGAATTCAATGGAGCATTCTATTCTTGACTTTAAAAATCATACTAGGGCCATTCCTCTCCATCATGGGCTTATCTTTCTCCTACACAGGAATTTCCTCATCAATTTTCTTGCCAACCCACTACCCTCGGTGCCCCACCCATTCCCATTCACAATATTCCCATTGTTAACCCATCCACCATTCCCAGTCATAGAAATGTCAAGACTAAAAACCCTGCATTCTCTAAAGTGACCCCCTCTTCCTTCGGTCGTGTCCTTAGGAGCAGCAAGGATATTGAAATAACACACAATCTATTACATATCAGTAATGCAAGGAAAAACAATGTTACTCAGTAAGAAAAATATAATCTTCTCCACATAATGGAAATATTAGAAAAGGAGGTGGAAAGTATCAAAAAATATCTACATCAGTTAAATAAGAAAAAGGGGGAAATAAATTTAAATGAGGATGCTAGTGTTGGGATAGATCAGACAGATGAAATATAAAATAAATTAAACTCCCTCGATAATAGACTTGGGAAATCTAAGGATAGACACGATCACAATATGGCCATCTTCAAAGTTATATGTGATTTTCTTGATCAATAGGTCAGAAGCATCACTATGGTGAGTGGAGTCCTTGAGGACATTTGGGGTACAAAAAAGGAAAGAAACTAGGTCATCTCATAGCTGAATGTAAATGACCCCACACATGTCACCACTCTGTCACTTTTAACCTCTCTGTAGATGATCAAATGAAGAATAGATAGGGCTTCGAAGAAATAAAATCTTCTGGGAAGGCTAGATGTGATCAATCTTTTGTTTTTTTGTTAATATAGTGTTGTTTTTATATTGTTTAGTTACAGTTTTATCCTTGTCTTTCTTTTTCTTAGTAGTTTCTCTTTTGACTACTATTTGGCTTATTGTAATATCTAGATTCAAATCCTTTTTGGCTACTTTATCATGTTTATCTGGCTGTTAAGCCTCTTTTGTAATAGGGTACAGTTCTTCAAAACTATTTTTCTTTAATAAAAAAACAATATTCCTAAAGAAACTATTTATGATATTATTTACATCACTAGTACTTTGCAAGAAACAAAATGTGTCATCTTCGACAATTTCTCCACCACAACATAGATGGAATCAACTCCTCTATGTATCATGGGAAAACATAAAACAAAATCCATACTTATATCTTCTTAACACTTCTTTGGAATGGGAAAATGAGGATATAGCTCTATGATTTGAGATATCCCATTAGCCAACTGGCATACTTTGCATTCTTGTAAATAGTTTGACACATCTATAGACATTTGTGACCAAAAATAACTCAGATATAGTTATGATAGTGTGTTATCCAATCCGAAGTTCCATGTTAATCCATCATTATGCTTCTATTTCACCAAATTCTCATACATCGATCCTGTAGGGATGCATAACCATTTTCATTTAAATAATATAACTTCTTACACAAAATAGTCCAACCTTGGTGTCCTATCGACACTCACAAATATTGCACATTATCTCCATGCATATAAATCCTTCATGGATTTAAAACAATAACCTCCTCTCTTTTCTTAATTGATATAATACCATGCCTTGTCAACATATTAACAACCTTATTAGATTTTCCACTCTTATGCTTCATCAAAAAAGTCTATCTGTGTAAGTACCCACTTGATATTCCTTTCATTATAATTTCCCTCATTATTTGTAAGATGTAATGATTGATGATATTAAATATCAAAAAATCCTAATCATACATAATATCCTTCTTCTTTGCATCATTCAAATTTTCTCTAAAATAAGCTATCAGCCTTTCCTCTTGACTTAGCACTATGCCAATGGATACAACCACTAGCATCAAAATTAACCTAAAATACCTTTGCAAAATAAGGAAATTTCAATACTATTTATTCAATCACCTTCTACTTCAGTTATTGAAAACTATTTTTTGCACACTAGCTACAAAGAAAACTCTTCATATCCCCTTGCATGGCCTTTATAATATGCCCACACATTCTGTTAAAGTACTTGATGAAATTGTAGTAAAAACTTCCTAACCTATGAACACAATGTTAGACATTGTGTCTAGTTGTTGTCATTGATGTCAAGTTTCACATTGATGTCAAAAGGTTTCAAGGTGGTTTAGGTGTCTCCATGAGGTTTCAAACAAAGTAAAGGATGAATTTGATTGAAAATTTACAATGTTGTTGTCTTCCATATGTTGTCTTGGTGCATGGCCGTAGGCATGGTGAAGCTAATTATGGTCTATTAAGTGTTCTCCATAAGTTTTATGAGGTTTTCATGAGTTAAATAATGGTTAATTTTATGATTCAAATGTGTTAATGAGTCTATAAGATGTCAACAAGGTTAGATCATGAGAGGCATGTGGTGAGTCAGGTCACTCTAGGCCTAATCCTAGACCGAGTGCATGGTATATGGCATAATAACATGATAAATGGAGTATGAAAAACTTGTTACAGCATTTTTAGGTTGTACACCATGTGTAATAGATGTATCAAGTCACTATTCAAGCATATGATGCATGATGAAGGTCCTTTTAAAGCAGAACATTAAGAAAAGGTATGAATACATATGTAATTCTTAGTGTTTGGAGATATTCATAGGTTATAGGGCATGGATGAGAGTTGGAAATCTTAGATGAGGTTTTATTATGCTCTGAGTAAAATTTTAGGTCGAGAGGATCAATAAAAAGCAAAAAAATGAATTTTTGGTCATATCGAGTTCTTAAGAAGGAAAAAACTAGCTCAAAGTTCATCTTCGTTTGCTCATCCACACATGTGAGATTTGCATGGGACCTTTAGGATTTTATGGATGTTTTTTCATATAGATAAGAGTGTTTTACAAAAATACCGGATTGATTTGGTTGTCCCATCTTTATGAATAATCATTAAGAAGCAAAGGTGGTCTAAAACTCTAGTTAAACCCTAGACCTAGAGCGATAGGAGAAAGATGAAGTTTATGGGTTCCAAATGACTTATTCAAGGAAATTTGATGCTTCAGGGTTGTAGAGGAATTTTCAGGGCTCCTAATGGTGGTGGTTTCATGTTTGAGGACAACTGAGAATATGGATAAAAACCTTTGTTTTGAAGAGATTTGTTGGTACATGGATGAGATGGAAGTTTCATGAAGAAAAATGAGTTATTGCATGTATTTGATATGTCTTCTTAGTTTCCATGAAAATTTTCAGATAGGTATAATGGATAAAATTAAAGAGATATAGATCTCAAAATCTGCCCTACCACTTTTGGTCTAGAAGGCTAAAACCTAGTCTTGTGGTTTGAGATGAGTTTGATGGATTTTCATATTAAATCAGTATGATATGAGCTTGGATAACATGTGGATTCATAACATTATGTGATAGATATATATTTTTGACCAGGATAGATGGTTTCATGTTAAAACCTAGTGGCCTAAAACTTCCATATTAGGCCTATCAAAAAGCAGTTTGGAACATGTGTGCTTGGTTTATATTATCCATTTGACATATGCCTATTTATGTTTGAGGAATTGTGTTATAATGAACTTGATGTATTCCATGATGTGGTTGAGCCTGGAAGTTATGAATGAGATGTTTGAAGCATGATTCCTCAAGACTAGTTCTTGAGTCCTTAAACCCATTATGAGAAGTCTTAGAGATTGAAGTATTTAGATGTATTATACTCTGTTTTGTATAATTAAGTGAGTTGTTTCACATGAATATCATTGATATATTTCCATCCATATGCTTGAGTCTCGGTGAGGTGATTTGATGTGCCAAGTTTCTCTTTTTTGAAGACCTATTTCTAACTATGTTCAACATGCTTAAGCAAGGTGAGAGAGTTGTGTTGGTACCTAGATCTACACCTCCTTTATGGTCATGCAGCATCAACACTTGTGGTGGAATTCTCTAATTATAGAAGACTTGTAGTTTTTCAGCCAAGGAAGATGTTTTACAAACTTATTTAGAACCAGGCATTGGATGGACTGGGTGGCATGTATAAAGGGGATGACCTTCCTTGTTAATTTAGGACCTGCCTTTAAGCAAGGTGAGAGAACTAATTTTTTAACCTTAATTCATGAGAAATATAGGTGGAATAAAAATATCTTATAATTTTCTTTGGAATTTAGAATTCGATCCTGAATAAACATGGTCAATGTATGCAGTATTTAAGTCTCATGATTTATCACACTAAATAATGCAAATGTCACTCAAATAGGAACAAGGTTACTCTAGATAGTGGAAAGCTCGTTCTGCTTCTGTATATGTATGAAGAAGGGGAGGTGGGAGTAGTAAATTACCTTAGCAAATGTTCATAGACATAAAAGACAGAGGTGGTTCATAAAGGATTTAACAATTGTAGGACTGTAGGATTTAACAATTGTAGGACTGTTTTGATTATATAGAATTCTAAAAAAACTTTAACACTATTAGAAAAATTTCTCAAGGTTAAAATAACACATCAAACAACCAGAAACAACGCTTTAACCAGAAGATATGCATTCATGGAAGCCCAAGAATACATGCTTTCAAACAATCTTTAAGAAATCAAACACAAAAGCTCATGTTGACCTCTCAATAAAATATTGATAATTCCCTATCCATTATGCCTAAGATTCACTCAAATGCTTACAAAAATCATCTCAAAAAAATGGATGAATTGTGAATTTAAAACTATTTATCACACTGTGAAAGGAAATATCTTCTCACAGAAAAATTGTAGTCACCACAACACCGCCACAAGGACAAGATCTAGTGTTATTCAAAGGATTTATCAACACAAGATTGTAACATGATATACAAATGATTAATTTAAAGTATATTACCAAGAAACAAAGGTAACAATGTTCATGAACACACATATAGTTTATCTATAGATTTTCAGATTTCTCAATAAGGGAATATAAAACCTATGATCTCAATGTTTGTCAATGGATGTGCACTTGCAACCATATTTACGTGAGAAGATTTAAAAGGTGAAACAAAACAAAAGTATCTCCATTTTATTCAAGTCTTCAAGAATGATTTTCGGTTTACTTTGTTTATTCTAAAATTTTCAAAAATTTTAAACCCCCTCTGATATGGGAACATGTCTCTCATTTATATACAATTTTTTATTCTTTCTTTGCTTTATTTTTTCCCCACAAAACTTTGGATCCTTTCAAGGAATATTCCTAAGGACAATATTTGATTCTATCAATTTGAAAACATCTTATCCCCTTCGTGTCATGTGGAGGGATATTTACAAATTTTATCAGGTGTATGTTTCTTTCCATTATGATAAATGGGATGCTTATGTCATTTATTTTACATCACCAATTTGGTCGTTTCTATTTTGGGTAAGTTGGGAAACATTTTAAAATGATTTTTGAGCATCCCCAAATAGTTTGATTCAATGTTTAATCATTCCCACATTTTGGGAATCCACCTTGAAACACATAAAATCATTTTCATATCTTTCTGAGTTGAGTGTTTTCACATGTGTTATATGATATCAAGCCAATTTCCTCCTTTTTGTATGATATCAGCCTATTTCACACTCATTTCCTTTGTGTGGGTATCACAAACAATCTCAACAATCAGCTCACCGCGATTGTTCTCTGCTTAACTCATCAACTTTATCTTTACTATAAATTTCCACCATTTCTTTCACAAATTCATGTATCTTCATTTAAGTGCAAGAGGCTTAGTGAAATTTTTTGTCTATAATATGGCTGGAGTAGCACTGACATAAGTTTGAAATAACTTTCCTCTAAGGATCTAAACTTAGTTTTTTATTTATCGGGCCTAGATGAATAATTCGTAAGAATGTCATTTGGAATTTAAGACCCAGAAGAATATGATGGGCCATTGATAGATCAAGTTATTCAAGTGGCACACATTTGAAGACTAATCAGGATTAGGCCCATATTTTCTCCTTTCCAAATTATGTAATTTCATCTTTTCAGGTAGGAGCATCAGAAGGGTCCCCAGGTGTTGAATCATTTTTGGCTTAAGAGCAGGCTCGCTATGAAGGGTGCAGTTGATAACATCTTTCCTTTCATTTGCAATGAGGAGTTCACTATAAAGGAGATTCCTTTAAAATCTTATGTGTTAGGTGAAGGGGTTTCTATAGAAATTGTTCCAGCTCTTTTTCACATAGTGAATGAGATTGAACAACGTGTTTCTATGTTGGGGAAGAAACCAACAAAATTTGTGCCTTCACAACCTCCAGGGGCATCCTCACTCTTTATGAAGAAATAAAGAGGTGAGTTTAGATCTAAACTTCCTACTCAATATTTTCCAAAAACCACTGTGATTTCACTCCCAGCTACATCAAACATTCCCATTCCACCCTCCAATTTCAATGCATCATGGAAGAAATCACTTTCCAAGGGTGGTTTAGATCTCCAGGGGTGGGTTTCTTCTTATGAGAAGAAAATGTAGTTGATTGGCATGTTGGATGGTCCTAGGTAAAATATTGATGATCTGATGGATTTGGGTATGTCTTGTGGTTTGGCAAGGGACATTTTATTCGTGTAGATGGAAATTGGAAAAGAAGAATTTATACTTAGGTAAAATAGGTTTTAAAAAATTTCCTTCTTTAAGGGAGGATTTCGTGATATTATAAGACTAGGTATCTTTTCCTTGGTTATTTTTTGGTATAATGTAAAGAATATATGTAAACTTCTTCCTGGGTTGCGGCCCCTATAGAACCATGTTTTTCTTTCATTTTCAAATGAAAGAGATTCAAAATGTTATGATGAATTTCATGTTAATAATAGATATAGAATTCTATTAAAACAAAATGAAATCCTACTACATTATTACACATTACATACATAATTGAAGACCATAATTTAAAACAATATTCAATTTTCATAAATGAGAGTAATAACTAGAAAAATAAAGTCTCTTAGGAAAGACAAGCCTAAGCAACATGATCATCACCTTATTCTTCATTATCCTTGTCCTTGTTAGGTTGTCTGTCCATGTAAGCATCAAATATTTGGAATAATTGAGTCAATTCCTCTTCATCAAGTCCCATGTGATGTTTAAATATTAGGTTATGCTTATTCAGCACTTTAACACATTTTTCCATCCTTTTCTTATACCCTCTCAACTTTTTAGTAATCTCAACAATCTTGTTTTCCACTAATATAAGCCTTTTGATAACCTCATAAGAACAATGTTCCTCTTTGATGTACTGGTTAAATTATTGGATCTGGATATCGAATTCCCAATCCCCATAAGTGGATTTAGGTTTGTCAAAAACCATATGTTCTATCATGCTATCTATAGTAGCAATACTCTTTCCTACCCACTCCTCTATTTCCAACTTTTATTTAACCTAATTTACAACTTCTACCCTTATTTTAGATGGATCGTCCATTACATACTGAGTCCCTTTTTCTTCTAGTGGCACTATTCCATCACTTTCTACCAAATCCTCATCAAGTTGGTTTATTGTATCAATTTTGGGAAGGATCCCTTCCCAATAATACAATTCACTTTCACAATGTTTATTTAATTCATTAATGTCATTGAGCATATTGGTCAATTCTTCATACATTTTTATTGTCTTTTCAATGACCTTTCTTCCTTTCTAAGATAAATCATCCACCCATTTATCCATTGCTTTAGCCTTCTCACTATCCTTTTCTACTTTTTCCAGCATTTCAGGAGTAATAGTAGTGGCAACTTCTTGATTTTCTTTTGTTGGCCCTACCAATTTTTGTAAGCATGAAATCAATGTCTTTATTTTCCCTTTCATCTGCCTTTTAGATACTTTATCTTCATCAAATTTTTGTAACAGGTCTTCACTTCCACTGTGACTTCCTATTTTAACACTTCCCTAGTAGGCTTCCCCAATTAGGTGTGTTTTACATCATAATTACTTATCGTAATCTCATCCTTTGATTTTCCTTGATGGAGAGTTGCAATCTCTAAGGTCCTGAAGCCATGATGGTCAACATGTGTTTTAGTCAAAATCTTGGCTTTCTTTGAATATTTTTTACAATTTTTGAATTGTTGCCATGCAAATGTGCAACAGGGGATAAAGAATTCACAAAATTCCTTGATCACAATGTCATATCCTTATAACATTATCTTTCCCACTCTTCTACCCGCGACTCATCGGGCCAACCATTGTTTGGTATGCCTACCTCCATGCCCCCTACCATATCCATGAATGTTACTTTAGCATTACTTACTCCCATGTAAACACCGCTTACTACACCCTTAAAATTTTTTACACCTTTGGCGTCTGTCACACCTTTGACATATGTCACTATCATGAACTCTACTATCACCTCGACATCTTCCCTATCCTCATCCACATCCCCTAGTATAGGAATCCCCACATCATCAGTACCTATCACTTTGCAATTGTCAATTGTGTTGACATCTTATATGCCTTATCAAAATTTGGTTCTTTCTATACCCCAGACTCTTCCACCCATCGCTACGAGGGTCTTTACACAAGCTCCTCCCACCTACACCATGCCTTAGTTACATCATATGGTGTCCACCTCGTATTCAGGGTACATGCCCTCGTCATTTATTCATGCCTACATACCTACTTCTCAATTCACATATTTGGCACCACCATACACTGATAAGTCATCTATGGCCTATTCATCTCATCCACCTCCTTATACCATAGGGGCCACTCCTCAATCTAATCCTACAACGGATCTTATAAAGATGATGATGGATAAGATGAAAACACTTGAGGCCTACATTTCTAGGTCTCATGATGTCCTCACTTATTATGAAATCTATAACAAGCCCATCCACCCATCCATACCTATCCATCCTTATCCTGCACATTGGGAGTTACACAAGTTCAACCATTTCAATAGAAATGAAGACCCTCAACAACATTTACAATCATTCAAACATGTGTGTTATTTGATAGCCCATAATGATGCCTTACTACTTCGAACTTTTCCCATGTCATTATTAGGACCCACCCTAGATTGGTATAGTTCTTTACTGAGGCACTCGATCTTCTCTTTCAATAAATTATCCCAAAATTTCCTTGATCATTTCTCAATCAACATCACTAAAGCAGTCTCTATAACTGATCTTTATTCTATTAGCCAATACAAGGAGGAATCTATCATAGATTTCTTCACACATTGGTGGGGCCTCATCAATCAACTCACCTTCCAGTTATCACAAGTAGATCTCATAGATTTATTCACAAGGGCACGTGTTAGAAACATTTCCCCAACTCTCCAGGTTCAAGCGTTTCACACTTTTGATGAATCTTTCACCATGGCCCAGAAACTAGAGATCCATGCCCTTGAAGAGGAGAAACTTAAGTTACGTAACAAGAATGCTAACTTCCAATTAAATGAATCTTCTTCTAAACCACCAAATAACCATTCCAAGGCCAAAGGATCCACCAACATGGTGATTCTAAAATCTGGCCCCTCTCATCCATCTAATAAAAAAAACCACCTGCCAACCTTTCTCCTGTTCAAAACTTCCAGTACAAGTATGAAAAAGGGCTTACACTCCTATCATAGAACCTTATTCTTCTATCTTAGAAAATATTTTTAAATTTTAATCCATCACCCTTCCACCCATCAACCCAAACATTGTTTTTTATCCTTCTCTTCATATACCTTCCTGGTACAAAGAAAACGACTTATGTAACTATCACTGAGCTAGGGGACATAGCGACGGAAATTGCAAAACCTTCAAGATCATTTTCCAAGGAATGCTCAATAGTGGTGAGCTCATCCTTGAAAACCATAATACACATACCGATTTCAATATGGGTGTGTTTAAAAAACATTTTCCTAATCATACCCCTTCATCAAACTAGGCTTCAGAGACTTCTACTAATAACACCAATGTGCATGAGGTTCATGTTGTTTTCAACACAGTACCTGTCTCATCTAGCCATTTTCCTCCTATAGTTCCTATCAAGGAAATTATTACATGATATCCTCTATCCACATAGGAGTCTATGACACCTACTCCTCTTCGCATGGAAGAGCCTACCCCACCTATTTCTCTACCTACCACCGATCTTATATTGTATGTTCATCTACCCAAGGAGGAGCTAACCCTATCCACATTTCTACCTAAAGAGGAGTCCACACATCACTTAGTTTTCCCTCTCCTCAACCAATAAAGGAGCCACTCTTATCTCCTCTTCCTATAGGATATGCTTCTCCCAAGGTCTTCTACTATCTTTTAAACCTTCTTACATCACTCCATTCCTACTGAATCAGAGGTAAAAACCTTCCTTGTGTCATAGGACTCAAATTTCTAGATAGGTTATACCACTAGTTTGTCAACTTCTAAACCACCACTATTCTCAGGTTTGGTGGACCGATTAAAGTATGTTGATTACTCCACACTTTGGGGGAACCTTAAACTCCCAGCATCCACCCAAATGTAGATGTTTTCCTTGGATACCTCAACTATTTATCCTAAGGTATTCAAGGAAACTAAAACCAAAACACCTGAGATGATCATATCATCCCCTTCTTCTTTAGCATCACCTTTACCCAAACCCCTATCTAATCCTAAACCTACCACTTCCTTAGGGTTCCTATCAAAACCTAGCCTACTACATCCCGTAGTGAAATTAAACTTTTCTACTCAACCACCACTTGTCACGAAACCGATTCCCACACCTAAGAGGAAGACCCAACCTCCTAGGCCTCGCACCCTGTCTCTCCCATGCCTTCTCTTTCACCTTTGCCTCTACCTTTGATTTTAGGCCCACACCCTTCAACCTTGGTCAAGTTACCTCTTCACCAAGGAAAATCCAAGGCACGACAACCCTACACATGCACCTTTATCTTCTCTTTTGTCCCATACCTTCACCTTCATCACCTCTTCTACCTACATCTTCTCCATTACCTACAACCACACTAATGTTGACACCACCACTCTCACCTTATCTTTCCAAGGATACCCCCACCTCCTACATCTCCTTTTACCTCGTACATCCCTCCTACACCTTTACCGAAGAAGGTGCAACCTAAACCGAAACTCAAAACCTTCACTACCAAAAATGTAGTCACACCTACACCACCTCCAGTAGCACCTCTCCCATGAAAAATCACCTACACCTTCATCCAAGCCAACTCTACTTCTCACTGTGACCCATTGGCAGGATCCTATTCTAACATCCTTCCCTAGGTTGTTAGAAACCTCTGTTATCTCACTGCCACCTATTAAGGCCTTATGACCCACTCAAACCAAAACCAACATGGTTTGATGACACCAAAATATGTGCATATCATCACTCACCAAGGCATGATGTCGAAGGTTGTAAGGCCCTCAAAAAAATTCTCCTTCGAACTTTTTACTTTGGATGGTCTCTTCGATGAAGATGACTTGTTGGAGGATAATTCCATTCCCCCTTCACCCACCACCACACATTCTAGCCCTATATCTATTCAGTGGCCTTTACCTGCATCTCCACAACCCTATTTTCCTCCTCTGATATTTGAAATAAATATGGTCTAAGTAGCCACTTGATCACAAAAGGATAAAGGAAAAGAAAAAATGCATAGCCCATCCAGTGCACCTTCACCCACCATTCCACCTGCACCTACCCCTAAGGTAACCATCTGTGGGCCAGCTTATCCTATTTCTGATAGAGTCACACATCACTCTATGATTAAACAGTTTCATCAATATCCTTTGAAGATGTCCTTGTATGACTTAATTCAAACCTTTGAGTCTCATCATCAGGCCCTCATTGAGGTCTTGCAATCTATGAGGTTCCACCAAATGATCCTACACCTATGGCCACCATATTTACCCCTCATCATGTGGCCACCCTCACCACTTCACCTCAAAACTTCTACTCCCATTACCTCTCCTTAGGTTTCCGCCATCATTTTTGATGATTCAGATATTTTCCCTCTATAATCAGAATGATCTTGATCCTTCCCTCTTCATCACCTCCTACATCAATGATACTCATGTTTTACATGTTATGATTGATGGAGGTGCTAACATTAATATCATTTCTTCCCATGTGTATAAAAAATTGTGCATACCTGCTAACTGCATGCATAATAACCCTAGTATGTTGCATTCTTTCAATGATGCCATGACTTCTACCCTTGACACTATCATCCTCCACATCTGTGTGGGTCCCCGCACTAGTCCCAAACTATTATATGTTCTTGAGGGGGAATTTCAATATAACCTGCTACTTGGACGACCTTGGATTCACACCATGGGGTGTGTACCTTCAACCCTTCACCATTTCCTAAAATTTGAATATGAAGGGCACCTCTACACCATCCAGGAGGATCCTTCACCTTTTAAAACCTACAACATGCTTTACCAACCAAATGATGTCCTTGTTCCAGTCAAGGTATCTACCACCCCTACCGCTTCATCTTCTTCCATGTTGCCTCATCTACCACTTCTACTTCATATTCTTTTTTTGCCTCATCCACCACTTCATACCACATACCTATCAGCCAACCCATCTACCACTACTTCCACATCTATCCCATCTACCAACCCACCTATTTCACTAATAAATGATGCCCCACCTTCACAGGCTTCAAGTATCTCATCCATCCCCACTACCCAAGTACCAACCTCTGACCCTTTGGTAGGTGTTTTTCAATGCCTTTCCCTAGGGGAGTACCACTTATACAACATAGACACTTTCCTTACTCCTCAAGAGTACGGAAGCCTTCACAAACACCCGTGTTATGACTGTCATGTAGGAGAATTTTTTCCATAATTTCACACCAACCTGACATATGGGGGACTCAAGAAGCTTCTTCTTATTCTCTTGAACCACCTACCCAAACCAGCCTTTCAAATATGACTTCCAATACCTCACCAATTCCCACTTCGCCCATACTTTTCTTCATCGATGTGCCTGGAAGGGATTTTTCTTTGGTCTTTATGAGTAAGGTCATCACACATTCATACCTTTCACCACCAAAAAACAAAAATATCATTGTGGTCTTGGATTTTTTGCAGCACCTATTCCTAAGAAGGCTCAGATTTGACCTTGTCAAGGAAGATAAGCCTTCCCCACCTAACTCACCTACCACACCGCCTTCACCCACAGAGTCCATGGATCTAGAATCCATCCCTCCTAACTCTTTTTTTTTCATGAACACCATTTCTTTAGGACCTCTGACCTATCATCATGATGGTGACGTGCCCTCTTCCCTTCCTCTTCTTTATCCTGACATGTTGGATGATGACACACCTTCTATCAATTTCATTCAATGTCAGGATGATGATTCTATTCTCACCTATTTAGGTGTAGATGATTCTTACATTCACTAGTCATTACCTTCTGAGACACAAACCATGTTAAATGAATCAACCATAGAGATCAACATTCACACTCAAGATGACCCTCGAATTCTAAAGATAGGCCAATCTTTAGATTTCTTCCAAAACATGAAGCCTTCACCTCTTTCCTTCGAGATCATAGCAACACTTTTTCTTGGTCTTATGTTGATATGCCTAGTATTGACCCTAATATCGTGGTCCACAATATCATGACTATCCCTGATGACATCAAACCTGTGAAACAGAAGCTGTGAAAAATGCATCCACGCATTTCCCTTCTTGTGAAAGAAGAACTCCAGTGCCTTCTTTTTGTTTCCTTCATTCTACCCATTGACTATCCACAATGGATTTCTAACATTGTTCCTATCACCAAAATGATAGGGGACTCCACATCTGCATGGAACTTCCATGACCTTAACCTTTCCTTCCCTAAGGATGAATTTCCTCTACCTAGCATCAACCAACTCATTGATCTTATAGCCGGCCATGAGATGTTATCTCTTATGGATGGATTCTTAGGTTATAATCAAATATTACTCACTCTGAAAGATCAACACAAAACCACCTTCATCACCCCTTGGGGGTAAATTTTTCTATCATGTCATGCCCTTTGGCTTGAAAAACAAGTTCCACCTATCAGTGCATTATGACCTATATCTTCCATGATATCATGCATGACATATTGGAAGATTATGTCTATGACCTTCTCGGTAAGTCCAAAAGTCATGTCAAACACCTCACAGTTCTTAAAGTCATCTTTGATCTTCTCATCCAATACTATGTTCACCTTCAACCAAAGAAGTGCATCTTGTCATTCTCTTAGGAAAAATCCTTGGTTTCATCATCTCTTTGTGGGGCATTGAAGTTGATCCCACCAAAATCAAGGCTATTCTCAAGATGCCTCCACCTACTAACCTTCGACAACTTCGTAGTTTGCAAGGAAAATTTCAATCCATTCGATGCTTTATTTCCCAACTTTCTAACCGATGTCACCATTTTCATCATCTCCTTAAAAAGGATGTCTCCTTCAATTATAATGATGAGTGCCATAAATCCTTTGAAGCATTGAAGAAATACCTTCTTCAGCCACTTGTGCTCATCCCACCTAAAGATGAAAAACCTTTTTACCTCTACATTTCTACCACTGGCCATTCCTTGGGTTTCATGCTTTCTCATCACGATGAGAAACATAGGGAACAAGTCGGTTTATTACATAATTCATACTCTTTTAGACTATGAGACTAGGTATACTCACGCTAAAAATCTTTTCCTAGCCTTGGTCTTCATGGCCACCAAACTTCGCCACTACCTACTTAACCACAAAACCTTTCATCATCACCAACACCGACCCTCTACATTACATGTATGCTAAACCTTACCAACACCAATGCACACACGTTGGCTCATGCTCCTTGTAGACCTAGACCTAGAATTCATTCATCAAAAGTTTGTCAAAGGACAAACCATTACAGATCAGCTTGCAGATGCTCCTCTTCCTGGAAATCAATCTTCTAACTTTGATTTTCTCGATGAATCTATCACCACCCTCTCCCTTGATGACATCATTTACCAAATGAACTTATTCTTTAACGGTGTTCCAAATGTCAACATGGGGGTGGTGTAGGGGTCATCCTCATTCCTCTTGATGGTGAACCTATGCCTTTATCCTTCAAACTCAACTTTGACTGCACCAATAACATGGCCTGAATATGAAGCACTTGTATTAGGCCTTCAGACTTCCATACCCTAGATGTTAAATCCATTAATATATTTGGTGACTCTCAACTGGTTGTGAACCAAGTCAATGGTTTGTACCAGTTTTGTAACGAGGAACTTCAAAAGTATAAACATCATGTTGACATACTTTTGACCACGTTTGACCACTTCCTCATTCAAACCACTCTGTGATCCACTAAAAAATTTGTGGATACCATGGCTTGTCTTGCTTCTCAAATACCTACCTCACCTTTGGACTCCAAAATATTTGTCACAGTACAATGGTTGCAGTCACCCTCTTATATTATCCATGGCATAAATTTTGTGGGAAGAATTGAAACTGACCCACGTGACATTTGGTATAAGCATTTTCATTGACTACCTCTCCCTTTCAATTCTACCTCTAGATCTCACTCACAATGGATGATGAGCCTTCCTCAAAAGTGTCTCTCATTATGTCATCATGGGAGGTATTCTCTACAAATGTGGCTTTGATGGTATCCTCCTATGGATGCCTCACCAATTCTGAAATCTGTACACCATTAAAGAAATCCATGATGGGAATTTTTGGGGGACATTTTCAGTGGCCTTGCACCATTACAAACAAATCCTTCACCTTGGCTATTACTAGCCCACCCTTAACCAAATTGTTGTGATTAGTTAAATGCATTGTGTGAAGTTTTAGCAGCATGTTAACCTTCACCACACCCCTAGTCATGCCTTACAAGTCACTAGAGACTTTTGGCCCTTCTCTCAATGGGGTTTGGATCTCATTGGAGAGATTAACCCTCATTCCTCTCAACATCATCAATGGATCATCACAATGACTAAATATTACACTAAATGGGTGGAATCCATCCCTCTCATTTCTACCAAAGCTCCAAAAAAATATTGAATTCATCAACCACCATATCATTTTCCTCTTTGGTGTTCCTCATCGCCTCATCACTGACAATGGAAAATAATTCAAAAACAAAACCCTATGAAAACTTTGTGACAACTTTAGAATTCAACTCAGTTTCTCTTCACCCTATTACCCACAGGAAAATGGCCAAGCTAAATCTTCTAACAAAACCCTCAACAAAATTCTTATGAAATTCATCAACGACACTAGTAAGGATTGGCACGCGTACATTCCTTTCACCTTATGGGCTTATCATACCATCATTGTACCTCTACCAATGCCACACCTTTCTCTTTGGTCTATGGTATAGAGGTTTTCCTACCTCTCAAATTCCAAATTCCATCTCTTTGTATATCACTTAAAGATATGCTCTCTGATGATGATTTTCACCAAGAAATTTAGCACAACTTGAGCTTAGATGAACATCATCTAAATGCTCTAGACCATCACCAAATCTACCAAAAACTACATCAAGCGTGCCTATGAAAAATGTATTCATGAACAAACTTTCAAGATCAATGACCTTTTCCTGAAGGAAAATCAACATGTAACCAAAGTGGAGAAAAGTAAATGAGGCAAGTTTTCTCCTAATTGGCTTGGACCTTATATCATTACCCATACCTATGGATCAAGAGCTTATTGTTTATCTTCTCTTAAGGGTAAACCCAAACCTAAGCCCCTTAATTCCTTGCATATTTGACCATTCTACTGTTGAATAAAGTACTACATCACTTTATGTCACTTATATGCTCATCCCTTGAGGAAACCTCTCCTTCCACCTACCTCTTTTAAGGACCAATGAATAAACTAGAATTGTGTGATTATCCATCACCATTCAGCCTTGTCTTCAATATGAGTACCATGGCTCTACTCATGGCATGATTCTCATGGATACTTTTCATCCTTTTTAGGATGGAATCCCATGGTCATTCATCACTTGAAACCCCTCTTTCATAGCTAACCTTTTTGTGTTATGGTTTTTCCTTCATAAAAGAGGCCTATACTCCTTTATAGTCTTGTCCATGACTTCAAGTACAAAAATTAAAATAAAAAATATATTGGATAACCAAAAAATCTACTCCTTGAGTCAAACTTCTTGCAAATAAATGATTCCCTCAAAAGGACATCTATGTCTCTCTCTTGCTGTTATAAGTAGATTTCTCCCTTGAAGGACAACTATAAAAAGTTAGTCACTTATTGCACTTAGTCTATCCAAAAAGAAGACTAATTATATCTCTCAAATAAAATAATCTTGTAGCTTCCTGCATCGATCAGCTTCACGAATACCTCAAGGAGACCTATTCTATTCATCCCATATAGACTTCCCACATTGATCAGTCTATATGCAAACAAAAAAAAGAAAATAAAAGTCAAGAAAAATACAAACTTTTGGTCATGGACTTGCCTATTCTAGTTTTAGGTATCTTGCAGAAGGGGCATGTTGTCCCAATAACAAGGTTACACTTAAACAAACCACTCCACCCTACCTTCATTTATTTACTCCTATCAACTCAAGGGACGTGGCATGTATTCTACACATTGTGATCACGCAACTTATTTCACCCTCTAGACCATCGATCATGCAATGTATCTAGGGACTTATGTTCAATAAGTCTAGGGGTATGATCATTATGGTCCTTGCCAAATATGGGTCATGCCACTTCTTTTGGTTTCTTATCTGTTTACTCATTATTTCTTCAACAGGACAAGACCATCGAAATTGAATCAACCATAACACCTTCATCTATGCCTATTCCTAATTCACCTATGCCTATTACCTATTCAACATTTGACTTTGCATATTTTCAAATATGCCTTACCCAACCAACTTACATTATCCACCCTACCTACTCAACTTACCTAACCCAATCTTATTCTTCCCTGGTTTAAGGGAGAACTACATCGGCCTAAGGCCCCTTTTGCAAGGGTCTATGTAGGAAAAACTCTGAGGGCATGGGGCCCTTCAGAAGGTTAGCTCAGCCACTCTTTTCCCCTACCATTTTCCCCCATAAAAAAACCTAGTTAGTTAGTTTCCATAAAAACAATAACTTGGAAATAACCCAAAACAAACCATACATCACCCATACACATCATCATTTACTTTCCATAATACCAATAATTGGAAATTAAATCGAAACAAACACAACCAAACCATGCCTACATATAATTTCAATACATGGAAAATCCAAATCAAACCAGCCATGCCTACATTAAAACATAATACACTTGGAAATTAAACACATTACAATCAAATCATACAATCGTAACCAAACCATGCCTAATCATCTAGTTTCCATAACATCAATACATTGGAAATAAAACCACATCAATCAACTCATACATTAACCTATGCTTAATCATCTAGTTTCCATGACATCAATAAAATGGAAATAAAATCAATCATCATAACATACATAATCCAAACCATGCCTACATCACCTAAATTTCCATAACATCAATACATTGGAAATAAAAAACAAACCATAACATCAACCATGCCTACACATCTAGTTTCCATGATAACAATACAATGGAAATAAAACTATACAATTTATATAATGTCATCATCTATATACTAGAAAGTATGTATGTCAATACAATGTATATATAGATATAAATAAAGTATCTCAAAAACTCTCATGTACATCTCGTGCATCTTCAGCATGTAGACCGGTATATATAAGTCAAAAATAAAAAATACTCAATATCTCCATCTCTATCATCTCTGGGAGGGCCGACACCTTTGCTACTCTCTCTTGTACCCTCACCTAGGCCTCTATCTCTGTGAACTGGTCACCTCTCGATGGCCCTTGCCCATGAGACTGGTGGCTCCCTGAATTACTTGTACTACGGGTCTATGAACTGGACCTCTCACTGGCTGCCTACTTGGGCTCTATGGGTGGCATAGCTAACAAAATGGATACCACTCTCTGTAACCGATCCTCATAATACCTGGCCTCCGCCATAACCTCATTATACCTATCCATAGATATCACATGTGGAGTGCCATTACTCTAACACCTTGTCTGTGGACCATGTCCTAATAATAGTGGTCCATAAGTCCTTGTACCATGTACTTGTCTTATGATGGACCCTATCCCTATACCTTGCTCCATCATGTGTCCTGAGACCTGAAGGACTGGTATGACCACATTCCTATCCCCTTCCTGTACCTGTGATGCCAACTGCACCTGTAAAGTGGCCACCTGTGCCTGTAATGTAGTAACCTAGGCCTGCAATCCTTAACCTAGCCCCTGTTATCACCCATTGATGTTCCTATGCTATGCCTACTGCTAATTTTCCCTGTAAGGTGGCCACATGTGCTTGAGCCCCTGCTAGTTGCCCCTTATAATGTTGTAACCTGGCCCTATAATGTAGTTCCCTACCCCTATAATCTATCCCTCTCAACAGAATCATAGTAGGTTGTCTTAAGCCTCGGCAAGGTGCTTCATGTAGTTGGCTATCCACCACTATCCTATATTCATCTGTATAGCCCTGCATCATTAATCCTCCTCTATTCGGCAACCTTCTCCTCTACCCCTACTAGATCTGTGGGATGTGGTGGAGATAATGGTATCTCCATGTTGTCCCTTGTGGTACTATGGGAAGGGCAGAGGCACATCCTGTTGTAGCCCAAACTAACGTCTGACTCAGTCAACTAGTATCATCTCATGCTCTTTAGGTCTATCCCTTGTATCCATCACACTAGCTGTAAACCTTCCAACTCCTCTGTCCATACCTCCAAATAAAGGGTAACTAAGATATGGCATCCACAAAATATCAACTGTTGATATGTCATCTAACACATGCTTGTAATATGTCACATGTGACATTGATGCCACATCCACCCTCACATGTGCCCCTATTTGAATCCACATCTAAAACCTACTCTATAGACCCCTCTATACCAATCTTTCATGGAAGGTCTGGAGTGGACGTAGGCATACTATATGCTCATAAGCCCAATAATGTAGAAGATAGGTGCAACACAAACCAAACTGTTGAATCCTCCTATATGCCCACATCTCCCTATATAATTGTACTAGGAAATGCTAGCGTCCATGCAAAGAAAACCCTATCCTCAATCATGTCCTCTAATACTCCCATCAGTTCCCATGGAAACCTCCCACCCTTTGAGTTTGGGAGTGCATAACAACCAATCCCCACCATCATCAAACTGCAAGTCTAGGTCTCCTATGGATGTGTGGCATACATATCACCATAGCTAATGATTCACACTATGATAAGGACAAATCTCCCATGGCCTCTCTAAAAACTGTAACCATAGGATCGAACGAATCATCTGAAGAGATCTGATACAATGGATCCCCAATAATAGGTAGCCTCAAAATCCTGTAGACATCCTCCAAGGTGATAGTCATCTCCCTGGTAGGTAGGTGGAATGTGTTGGTTCGTCAGGTCCCATTTATCGATGAGGTGACCATCATGTTATGATCTCAAAAATACGTATCGTACCATCTAATAGCACCCATCCCAACATCCCTCATGTGATCCCACTCGTCCTTTGTAACACTAGGTCTCATCTCAACTAATAGGGGATGACAATCTATCTCTCATTCGTCAAATGTTTTTATTCCTACATCATCAACATTCAACCATGTTAATAATTACCCTTTCCTATCTAGATCTACATACCTACCAAATGCCTTAACATGCTTTTACCCTAGCCTACCCTATCTTCCTTACTCTTTTTCATTTCCTTCTATCTTCTTTTTCACTCTATGTTTCATTTATTTCCCCCTTCACCTATTAACCTAACTTACCTCATCCATCTTGCTCCCATCCTACCCTGTTGACCTATACCTTTAATCTTCCCCACACCTTCTCATTTATTCCTACCCACCCTTACCTAGCCTAAACCAAACCATTCCTACCTTGGAGACACCCCTCCCACCCTTCCCTTCCCTTTTAGACTCCCCAATTTACCCTTCTCCTAAACACTTGGTCACTTTTCCAATGACCGGTATCGGTCACTCCAACCAATACCAAAGATATTGGTCATCCCCTGGTTTACCTACGCCAACATTGACCGATAGTAGGACAACATCGGTTGGACTAGTTCTAGCCCTAGGGACGAACCCCCACATCCCCAATTTCCAAAAAAAATGACAAAAAACACCTAAACTACCCACCCTACCCCCAAATTACCTCTACATGAATTTTCACCCCTAATTAAACTAGTTACACCCTCCCCATACCCAATTTCACCCAATTTTACTCAAAATTTCAAATCAAACCAAATTCTTAATTTATTCTACCTTATTTTTCACCAAAAACAATAATGGAGCTTGAATCCTACCTCTACTCGATGATCACCTCCATGGTGGGATCTTTGGAATAGGAATCTAACCTCCATATAGTGCCCTCTCCTACCTCTACCATGTCTAAATCAACCTCAACTCTCAACCAATAAATTCATTGGGTAGATCTTGTGGGCCCGTAAACTCCACTCCAACAACCACTAACTTCTCACCAAATCACCTCAAAAGGATATCTTTGTCATTTTCCACATGAATATTTCTCTCTATAACAGTCATTTTCACCAAGTTCAAAATGTTCAAATGAACCTTTTCCATGTGGATTTTACATTTTAACCCAAAATTAGGTCGACTGACGTCGGTCTAGTCATGCCCTAGGTGACCGGAATTGGTCACCCTTACCGGAATCGGTTACCTCTTAACTAGTATCAATCACCCTGCCTAAACCATTTTACCTAATTTTCCCATTTTTTTACTACAGGATGCCATTTTCTTATTTTCATAGCCTTACCATCACCCTACAAACTCACCTAATATCCCTACTCCACCTAGTCACCTCCCTAATTATACTTAGGGGCACATTTTTTCCTACACCTTGGCCTTACCCACGTCCTTACCTATACACCCACACTGACCTCTCCCATTTGACACTCAAACTCATTGCTTGATGCTACTCGTGTTGTTTAGCCTACTGACCTTGCCTTTCCTTATGCCATGATGTTTATCTGACCAGACCAAACCTTTTGGTGCTTCTGAACACACCTATGCCCATTCCTACACCTAGCCTCATTATGTTTCTAGGAGCACTTCCTATACCTTGGATACCTGGACCATATCAACCTTGTTTGGATAAACTATCAACCTTTGACGATGTAGAGTTTGTGAGCTCTTCATCCTAGTGCCTTGTCGCATTCGCACAGGTGTGTGTGCATTTGAATTCCCCCACCTATTACCCACACCGATATCACCCTTTCCTATACCTGCACCTTACCTCATTTTTCATCACCTACCACTTTATCAAACCCATCACCATATTTTTCCTTCTCCTCCATCAATTCATGGTTTGAGGGGGATCACCTCCACCAATACCCATACCTACCCAAGGCAACCACCTCCTATTTTTGTCATCTGTTTCTTATCAATACAAGCTACGTGACAAAAAGGGGAAAATGTAGACACCCAAAATTGGGTCACAACCCTCTAAGCCCCTTCCAATTAATTAATTTGACACATACCCCTTATCATGACCCCTCCACACATTATTATTAATTTAATTACCCATATTAATTTAATAATTCCCTCACCCCTCCACCTCACCTCCACCTCACCATGGACCCTTTCTAAGCCTATTTATTAACCTAGACTAAGTCAATTCACTTCCCCTTAACTAACTATGACTCATTCTAAACCTAACTATGAATTCTTCTACCTATTATCCCACCTATTTTTCCACTTCATTTAGTGCCAACTTGGACTCCTAATCCATAACAAATCTTGACCAACACTTAAAAATGGATATAAAGAATATTTTTGGCAAAATAGGACCTTTTCTCCCTAATCGTGGTTATTCCTCAGCCGACACCGGTCACCTAACCACCATTAGTTTCCTTAAATAAGGAATTTCAACCCTTTTCCCAGGTTCCTCCATCTTGGATTTTTGGAGTTCTGGACATTGCTTAGCTCTTGCATCCATACATTCAAAACAAGATTTTGATGACCAACATATAACTTGAGCACTCACATTCTTCATCAAGAATCAACATGTTGCTCCAGAGCTTCAGATCATTCACACAGGGCAGCACCGAGCCTTCATTGTTGCTACAGTGGATCTGGACCTGTTTCTTCTCCAAGCACCTAACAACAACCAGTGTCTATCAACCTCCAATCTCCAGGTAAGTATCTTTAATCTGGTGGTTAAGTTTCATTAGCTTTTGGTATTAAATCATTTATTTTCTAAATTACTTCCCTCTCAGATACCTCCTACACCCACCTACCCGATAACTATTGAGCATTTGAACCTCTTTTCCCCCTAACCACCTATTTTACCATCTCTAAGTCTTCACATAAATCCTAGCACCTAGCCTAAGCCTTCCCAACTCTCTTTCCAATCACAGAGAGCTCCCAACCGACCCATTTTAACTTTTTATCTAATTTCCCCTATTGGCATTGGTCACCCAACCAACATCAGCTATTACCAGGTACCGGACATCGGTCACCCAACCGATACCAGTCATTATGTCTGGTAATTTCCCCTAGACCAGCAAGACCGTAACTCACTCAAAATCACCCCAAAACCTTGCCCAATCTCACCCAGACCTCTTTAACACCTTTGCCACACCTATCTACCTTGACCACCCCCAGTATTTTTCTAGATTTAAATACACATTCAATATTTATCTTAAATCTAGTTATTGTTAGTATATGAGATACCTAAATCATGTTACTATAATAGGACCTTTCGCATCTTGTCATTTGTTTGCATTAAATTGTATAAAATAAGTGGATTGACACCTTTCAAGGAAGCACTCACACTTCTTCAGATCTAATTTGCACTAGGCAGTCCACTAAGCTATATTATTTGACTCTATTTGGTGGTATTGTTTTCTATTGCAGGTATTCCTTCCTAGTCAAAAATGATCTCTTCACGATCAGCCTGGTCTTCTACAATGCACCCAACCTTCTTTGACTTCATAGGTATTCCTCCTCACCTCACCTTTACCTTATTTATTTTATATAAAACATTGTGGTGAAATAGTTGGAAGGAAATTTAATATGTTATGGAGATAGGATACCGAGGGATTTCTAGTGGTATATGGTTTTTGTCTTGATGATGAGGTTTTTCAGGTCATCCAAGTCAATTTGTGATGAGAAAAGGTTGTTTGGTTTTCAGGACAAGATTGCTCAGGTTGAAATATTGAGGTAGATGTGGCATGTGCTGGATTTTTTGATGTTTTCTATCAGTAGGAGAGTGAATATGGATTAATTTGGTTCCTATTTAAGTGCATTGGAGGTCTTGGAAGTGACAGAAAGTGTAACCAGTTATGTTTGTAAAACTACTTTCTAGGAAGCTTAATTTTGTGAAGAGGAAAGATGGTGTGATTTGCACATATGGATGTTTTATGAGATCTAGTAAGCATGGATTTGATATACAAGTCTAGGGGATTCCAAGGATTGGCTACATGCCATAGTTGATATGTTATTGGGTGTTCTTCATGCCCAAAGGTGAAGACAATGTACTGGAAATAACTATTTTGAGAAGGATGTTAACCTTCTTGAGTTAGTTATGTGAATTTGATTGGTGCAACATCATTAATGACCATGAATGATGTTTTTATGTTATATGACATGTGTGATGAATTTTGGATATTTACTAATCATGGTTTTAGAATTTTTGGTTTTAGCTCATCCAAGTGATGGGGTTTTGAGCTAGTTTTGTGCATGTTTGGTGGTTTTGGGAATGGCCCGACCTACATGGGCCAAATATGAATGTTTTTATGATTTTTTAAGCTTAATTTTTTGTGATAAAATGTATGAGACTTACCTCCCTTGTGTTGGTGAAATGAAATACATATAAAAGTGGAGTTTGAGTTTGTTTTTGAACTAGGGATCTTGGAGGGAAAATTGCAACCCAAGTATAGGTGTGTAGTAGGTATTATTGCATGATTTGAGAGCTGAAAAAGTGTGTTGTATGTTGAGTAATGTTATATAGTATGTGAAGAATCAGTTTTGAGCTAAGACAAGCCATGAAAGAAGAAGAAAGAGTGAGTTGAAGGAATGAGGGTTTGAAGGTGTATGTGTGAACTGAAATTGTGATCTCCATTAGTTGTGGTAGAAACAAAAATCAGAGATCTTCATCTTCAAGTGGATGTATTATTTCTTAGTCATCTTAGGGTGTTTTATGCTCCTTTTGGAGTGGGTTCTTCACTAAATTAGGGGTTGGTGCTCCTTGTAGGGTTGGTGTTATATTAAACTAAGGGTTGGTGCTCTCTTGTGAAGTTATTGCTTCACGTGAAATATATTTTCTTTGTGTAATATAAGCATATTTTCAATGGGATTTTCTTCCCCATGAGGGTTTCCCACTTACCTATGTTGTTCATGTGTTGTGTATCTTGCATTATGTTGTTGTAATTGAATGTTGAATATCCTAATAAGCTCACATGGTTATCAATGATGTATGGAAAACTTAAATAATGAATGTATGGTTTGGTAAATGAAGTAAAAACTATTGTAGGACTAATTCACCTCCCCCTCTAAGTCGATTTTTCTTCTAACATAGTGTACGAAGACTCCTTGTCCAAGAACAATGAAGTCTCTTAATCAGTTTTTCACATCCAAAGCAATTTGTTTATAGATCACACTTCCTCTAACCAGTTTTGTGGCTTTGATAGTAACATCAAAACTCCATGATTTTAGTCACCAATCTAGCTCTTTTCTCACTAATTTCTGATCATATGATGAATTCTCTCACACCACAGTGTGAAACTAGAACTTTAATATGATTTATGGTGAATATAATTTTGAATTTCTTCAATGCATGCATGATGGAAAAGACTTGTTTCCTCTGTGTGACTTATTTCAATTCATAATCCTTTAGTGTTTGACTAAAGAAATCCATTTACTGCTCTAGTACTTGTTCATTATCTTATGTCAATATAGTAGTAACATTGTTACCAATCTCCACATGCATAGAGAATGAAATATTTATCATAATCAGGATTGATAAGTGTTGGGGCAACGAACAATTTCTTGCTTGATCTCTCTTTTTTTTTAAATCATTTTTTCCACTTGAAGATTGTGTCTTTCTTGAGTATGAGGGTGATAGTTCTAAAAAATTATGCAAAGTTAGGAATGAATCTCCTAACAAATTTTATCTTACCTAGGAATGATTACAAGGCCCTTCTTTTGCGCTGAAAAACGAAAGAGAGTGGATGGCCTGAGATACATTATAGATCAATGGAAATATCATTATTTAAAACCAGACATGGCCCCAAAATATTGCCTTTTGTAACATCAAATTTGCACTTCTTAGGGTTAATAGATGCCCCAAAATTATTGGCATCTTCCAAAGGCTTTCTCCATATTGCATGATGTGATTTGCACTCTGCTTTGAGAAGATAGTTTTTTGCATCCAAGTAAACTAGGATGAACTCATTGATATATCCCTTAAAGGAAATTTGCATTTCCCTTTTGAATGTTATACATGCATTTGATAACCTAAAAGGAATTTCATTATAAGCATTGTGTTCACCATTTAGTTGTAAATGTAGTCTTGAATTGATCCTCTTCCTTGACCATGATCTAATTTAATCTTGAATAACCATCAAGCATAGAGAACCTATGTGGCCCAACCACTATAGGAAAGATATTCTCCATATAATGAAAAGGATAATGATCCTTCAATGATGCCTTGTTTAAATCTCTAAAATCAACACACAGTTGGATTTCACGCATTTCTTCATGTGCACCAGAACCAAATTTTTCTACCCAAGTAGAGTACTTGATTGGAAATATTATCTTTACCTCAATGAGTTTAGATATCACCTTCGCTCATGAGGGGATCTATCTTAGGTTTGATATAATTCTAACACAAAGGATGGTTGAGATATATTCTAGATCAATGGAAATATCATTCTTTGAGACAACATGGCCCAAAATCTTGCCTTGTGTAACATCAAATTTTCACTTCTTAGGGTTAATAGATACCCCCAAATTATCCACATATTTCAAAGGCTTTCTCCATATGCATTATTTGATTTATGTTCTACTTTGAGAAGATAGTTTTGCAATCCAAGTAAACCTAGGATGAACTCATTAATATATCCTTTGAAGGAAATTTTTCATTTCCCTTTGGAATGTTGTACATGCATTTTATAACCCAAAAGGGAATTTTATTATAAGTATCTGTTCACCATTTAGTTGTAAATGTAGTCTTGAATTGATCCTCTTCCTTGACCATGATCTAATTGAATCCTAAATAACCATCAAGCATAGAGAACCTCTACGCACTAACCACTATAGGAAAGATCTTATCCATATAAGGAAAAGGATAATGATCCTTCGATGATTCCCTTGTTTAAATATTTGAAATCAACACACAATTGGATTTCACCATTCTTCATGTGTACCGAAACCAGATTTTCTACCCAAGTAGAGTACTTGATTGGAAATATTATCTTTACCTGAATGATTTTAGATATCTCCTTCCTCGTGAGGGGATCTATCTGTAGGTTTAATAGGCCTTTACCTTTGTCTAATGGGTTGTATATTAGAATCGAGGTCAATGGAGTGGTGAGAAACACTTGGATCAAATATTTTGAGGTCTTCATACTCCCATGAGAAGATGTCAAAATAATTCTAACACAATGAGATGACGGGCTATTTTTTCTTCCTATGCACAAACCTTACCAAGAAAAAAATATTTTCTATGCGCAATAGTGACTAACAGATATTATTCTTTTGTGGTTCACATGCTATTTTATTTACCCTTTAACTCATCATCGAGACTAAAGATATGTTCTAAGGTGACCAACACTTTAGGCACCTTGTTTGTCTTTAGTTGAGTCACTTGATTGATGTAGTTGTCATGTAATTTATCTTGCATTTTTGAAGAAAACTCAGCTTCATTCTGAATGAACTGCATAGTTTATGCATCATTATCAAAACACTTTTCCAATTGGTTTCATTCTCTGGAATGGATGACCTGCCCACCATCTTGATGTGTTGCACATTGCCCTTGGACAAAATCCTCAGTGGGGTGAGAACCGTCAACCAAGGGCTGTTGTTTGATCCCACTTCTTTGTTTAATTTATTTAGCACCACCTAAAATTTCATAGCATCAAATCTCTTCAAGAGGTCCCAAAATCTGTGTTTATAATATTTTCAACATATTACTATTTGTTGTACACTTTTTTATGGCCTGGTGGATGACCAATTTAGTATCCCCAAAGATTTTCAATGCCTTGATTTTTTCTCTTCTCAGTGATGAGAATCGCCATGCACCAATGCTTCATATTTTTCTATGTTATTGGAGCCTGTAAACTACAACCTATTTGAAAAGAATAAATTTTCATCCTTAGGAGAGATAAGAACAACACCTATGTTTACATCATTCCTGCTTCTAGAACCATCAAAAGAACATCTTCCATAGCCTATAAGTGTCATATTTTTGTTTAAGAAGAGTACACAAGGTGGCTTCCTCTTTAAGGATGCAATAAGTACTAAGACAATTTTTAATAGTTGTATCATAGGAATTCATAGTTCTCCTTAGACCATTCATCTAATAAAAGATCATGTATGGAGGGAGGAATAGGTTTCTCTTTTGAAACTAGCTCTTGTTCCTGGCCTTCTTGGATTGGGTAGTTAGCTTGGAGAGGAGAGGGGTCATATGACTCAACATGGTAGGAAAATATAGGCTCATTTTGTATGGTAAACATGGTACCATACCTATTTCTTAGGAGCATATGAGACCAATCAAAAGACAAGTAACCACCCCACCTTGGTTGTGAAATATCTTGATACGCCAAATAGAAAATAATGGAAGCAATTCAATGACTGACACATCTTAAGTTATGGTAAGAACTTGGACATGCATGAAGGGTTAACTCAAGATCCTTGATCACTCCTAATTATACTCACATTTGAACCATCAAGTTGTAGGACTGTTTTAGAGATAGGGTTGTACTTAATACCTAGGATATCAACAATTTTCTTAGGCATGACATTAGTACTAGCCCTTGGGTCAATCATACAATTATGAACAAGATATTTTGCTACTATCAAGGACATATGAAAGGGTGGTGTTTTAACAACTTTCCTTACTTGATTATCATCTTCTTTACATAATTTAATAACAACTTAAGTTCTTTGGATAATTGGATCAGTGCGTGGGAGTTGCGCAAGAGCTTCATGTAGGAAATCACATTGATATGGAATGGCTAGGGTATCCCACTTGGTAACATTCTCCATGGCTATGTTTTTGTTTCAAATATGGTGAGATGTAATGGCTAGGGCATCCCACATGCCTACATGTTTGTTTCCAACATTCTCCTTTTTTAACTTATGTTTTTCAGCAACTTGCACACCACGGTTTTTTTAAGTTATCCATAACCGTGTTTCATTGCGCATAAGGTCTTAAACTCTAAATAACATAAGGTTGGTCCTAAGGACTAAATTGTAGTACCTCTTCATTATTTGATTTATGTTCACTAGTGGAGGGATCATATCTTGAAGCAATTTGGATCATGAAAGCTTGCCTGTGTAAGGCATTTGCATAGCTGTACTGACCTGTGTGGAAAATTGCAAGGAAAGCACCATTTTGATTCTTTGAACCACATTATTTTATAATGTAACTAATGTTTTTCTTGAACTGTGAGATGGAAGATGTTGCGTAGAAGTAACTATCTGAAAAGGAAGGTGCACATTATGGCCTTTCTATCTATTATTATGTTTATTCTTCCCATATATTTGATTTGCATATTGATTTGTGTATGGATGATAGCTTCAATTAAACCCTTGATTAGAGTTATTTCTAAAAACTTGCTCATGTTATATTTCTGAGGATATGAATTTATTGTAAAAAAATTATAATCAAGGCCTTAATCTATTCATCTTCCTTTTTCTTTTGAATAGAGTAGGATGTGGAGGTAATGGGTTGGGATAGGAATGAGAGAAATGGAAGGTCAAGGTACTTGAGGAACTTCAAGACATAAGGGAATATGCAATCTAAGGGCTATCTTTCTAGCTTGGATTAGAAACATGTCTTCCTTAATGGTTATAGGATAGGCATCAGGAATTTACACATCACTTGTAGACTATATCATAACTACAATATCATAATTTAATTCTCTTAAGAAGTATAGAAAAACACCTTGTGGAGTTGATCTTGAGAGCATTGGAATTTTGTCCCATGTCTTATGAAATTTGAATTTGAAATTAGCCATGACCTCATTGGGAGCTCTCTTGATTTTCATGAATTATTCTAAAAAGGAGATATTATCACCTTTCGCCTCAAACTAGTTGCAAAGTGCAATGCCAAGTCCATCCCAGTTGTGGATAGAGTTAGGTCTTAAACTTATGTACCATTGAAGTGTTTTTCCTTGAAGTGAATAAGCAAGAAGCCTTACAGCGACATCATCTTTAGTAACTAGGTGGACAAAGCATACATGTACAATTTCTTGAATGCTCTCAGCAGTGGTGAATTGATTCTCATGAGTAAAAAAAGGAATACTCTTGAGTGTAGCTATTGGTTTATCATGTTACGTGGGAAGAGCCAAAGGACTACAGCCATTGAAGCTGAAAAAGGGCATATTTATTTGTCTTTCCATGGCAAGAATGGGTTTGAATACCTTGGATGAGCTCGGGGAAAGTCTGTCAAGAGGAGCAGTGGATTGTGCTCTACACACAAGACGTGGAGATGCACGCACGAATATTCTACTTCTTCTTAGAGATAACTAGAGATATTTAAAGGATTCTTCATTTTTTGCACTCTATCTATTGTGTATCCTTCTCATGAAATAGGTGCACTGACTCTGAAATAAGTATATCTAAGTGATAATATTTTCCATATGTGTTAAATAAACCTCTAAAGGATATATTTCAACAAGAACACATCAAACCTACTGAAATGAATATGTATAGCTCTTTAAATTGGTCCCACCGAGCATGCCAAATTTGTTGGAGCTCAAAATTACACCCATCCTAAATTAGGATGACCTAGGAATTTGAGGTAACATGAGACTTTCTTCAAGTTGTGCAGCCTTTCACTGGAGATAGACCTCTAGAGAATTTCAGCTTCCTCTACCTATTTTTACTGCTAAAACTACTCCTAGGAAGGGAAATGCAACTATTTAACTCTATTCTATGATTCCAATGGACCAAGGTGAGAAGAATATTGATGAAAAGAAAACCTAAGCTATGGGGAGGTGATAACACCATAAATAAGGGAATGAACACTTGAGTGAAAAAGATGGAGAATGGAGAAAGGAAGGGCACACATACTTGCCACAATCTTGAACAACACTCATGCATTCATTTCCATGAAACACGATAGAAAAGAAACCTGCAAAGGACATAAGGAATGCACAAAAAACCAATACATAAAAGGAAAAGCAAGAAGATGCATCAAAATATGAAATAGGGCATAAGATAGCCAAAAAAATATGTTTATTTCTCCCATATGATGCACAATCGATTAAAATGGTGGAAATAGGCAAGTATCCACATGCTGAGAACCATATTTGAGGCCTATAACTCAAAATTCCAAGGAACTCTACTCTGAATAATGATTTTGCAATCCAAGAGGGCCCAACCTTTATAAATGAGCATTATTCAACATTAAATAGAAGAATGAGAGAGAAGGAGAGGGAAAAGAGAGGGAAACTCAAATTTTCAATCTCAACCACTAAGAAGATGCATTAAATGCCTACAAATCCTCTTGTACCATTGTCAAATCTAACTCCCCATGTTAATGTATCTTTTAGAAGAAGGAAGGAGACCAAATCTAATCAAATTTGTGTGGTTGAGTTGACTAGATCTATACATTAATGATCCGAGTCATGTTTCCCTATTTTCACCTACCAAATCTCTCCAAAATTTGATTTTGAAAACCCTAGAGTGTAGCCCATGTCAACAAATTTCCAATAAGACCAGGCATATATGAATCTGAGCTATGCATCAGAAGTTATGGTGATTCGAAAAGATGAACATGCAAAACACATGGCATGATCTGATCAATAGAAGCATTTGATTAATCATTTTTTGTTTTTTCCTTTTCTGCCACATGTTACACATTCATTTTCCATAAGGATTGGCACACAACTAGAGCTAATTGACTTGTCCTCGTGAGTTGCACTTTATCTTTCAGTTCCCAAGAAGGGCCACATGATACTTAGTGATTCGTGTAGAGGGTTGTAACCTGGCACATGCACGGAAGAAAAGAGGCATGAGAGGAAATAATGTGGAAGCATGCGAGAGAGAGTACAAAGGAGAAAGAAAGTGATACATATTTTTTTAGGCATGCAATTGTGTAAGGAAGGTTTTTTCATTGGAAGAAGATGGCGTGTGTTGACAGGGTTCTTCATCAAATTTTGGATATGTCATGCAAAGCAGGAAGAATCCACCAAATCTTAGAAGAAGAAGAAGAGGAATAGAAGAATCCGTGAATAAAAGGATGAAGCCACATATAAAATAGAAGTCGTGATACACTAGAAAAATCCTCAGAATAAAAAGAAGTCATGATATATGGGAAAAAATTCACATTACACTGTAGGAATCCGTGAAATCTGACACAAAGCCACAAATAAAAGATATAATAGAAACAACAAAAGGTGGAAGCCGATAGATGCATGACAGAGTTATTCATATTACGAAGTTATTTTATGATGTTTCAAGATTTATATGAGCATTATAATATATCGTATAACATAAAAAAATATTAAAATAATAATAATGAAGAATATATAATATATTTACACAAGAAAAATGTATAAATACCATGATATATGTGTAAATATTGACTAATTAGTAGTTAAAAATGTAAATAAGTGTTGCCTAATGGTTACCATGTGTCATTATGAGTGAAAAGACATAACTTTTTCCTTTTAAAGGCTATATAATGATGTAAAATGTGGGGGAAAAAGGATATCACCAAATGAGTGAGAAGAGATGATATAATCATGAAGAAGAAGAGAGAAATCGATGTAAAAAGTGAGAGATATGAATATGATCAAGTTAAACACGTAATGCTGAATTTTATGAAATTATGACCAATATATGTGACATATTGGTGGTTTGAACCATTGATGTGATGAGTGTGATGTGTATTCATGTTTAATAAAAGATAAATATGTATTTTATATTTACTCTTCTATGAGATGTTAGCTCTAGTTGGTAAAAATGAACTACTTAATCCTCACACTATTATTGATACAAGAGCACAAGCAGGAAGAAATGTTGCACATGAAAAATGTGTGGAACATTGGGAAGGAAAGGCATGAATCACCAAGGCATGTCGAGGACTTTCTAAATTGTAAATAAAGTCCGCAGGTGCATGTGGTAAAGTATGTAAAACCATTGGAATGAAGGAAAATGCACGAAGAGTGCACACAAAAGTAAAATGAAGGGTGATAGAAGATTACGATGGAGGAAAGCGTGAGCACGAAAAAGCTGCATAAATGGAAGTGAAGCGACAGGTAATGAAAATAAAGTAGTAGGGAGAGCACATGATGGCACACATGAAGAACTATAACCAACAACTTGTACCAAGGAAGAACACCAAAGATGTGCATGGCCTAAAAACCTGAAGCTAGAGCCAGAATGGATTTGTAAGTTGTTAAAATAACCAAGGGGTTTTATGTTGGATAACAGTATCAATAGTACAAATCACCACATCATCATCATAAAAGGGAAAACATAGAAATTGTAATGCACATGAGAACATGGATGTTCTTATGTTATTATTCATCACACAATAAAATCAAAGATCTAAAAATGAAGAGATGTGACTAAACCATCAAATGACCCCATCGTTAGCGGGTGAAGAGAGGACACTTGATGCAGCCTAGAATTTACCAGTAAAAGCCCACGCACATTGGTACATCACTCAGCCTAGATTGAGTGCTCACCCATAGCGTGCAAAGGTACTAGGCCCCTCTTTAGGGTTGTTGTTGCAAGATGTTAGCATGATGAAGACTTAAAGCATTCCAATCCATAATTAATATAGCATTCTACATTACATGTTTAGATCTAGATTTAGAGAATAACAGACGTAAAAGATAACCATGATGAAATCAAGCTTGCAAGAACCAATTATACTTAGGATTTGATACTTTGATTCAGCCAATACACTTTATTGCATTAAACATGATAAATACACATAAGCTTATTATAATAGATAATACCATAGTTTATGTGCCATTAGATTTGGCAGCATAACCTCACAATAACTCATTTATCACATACCTTTTCTCTACTACGCATTTCATTACATATTTATAAGGGTGGGGAATTTCCCTTCCCTGCTTATCTAATCCCAAAATAGGTTGCATGCTATAATTAGCCACGCACTGTTACAATAATAGCCACACATGCAAGTGTGCTAACAATAGACTTCTTCTAGTTAACTGTTAGTAGTAAATCTATTCTCATCTTGTACCCATGCAAAGTGCTTTGTAGCTGATCCTCCAAAAATATCCAATACATGTCATGCAAGTCTTTAACTAATTTGTGTGTTCGGAATGCTATCTCTAAAAATAGCTCATACTCATGAAAATGGCTAAGTCTGGAATCTGTCTCTCTTCTTCACATGCGCTTCTTTCCTGACCCTTCTGCACCTTTGAATGCACTTTTTTCTTCCATGGAAACCTTCTATATGTTTTTCACTAAGTTCCATATTTTTACTGACCAACATGACCCCACACTAATTGCATTACCATCCCGGTAATGGTTGTCTCCAAAATGAATCAAAGAATATGAATAGAAGAATAGAAAAAAAATTATGAATAAAATAATTTCTTTACCCTGCAACATCTTCTACTTCAACCAAAAGAATCAATTTTGGATATTCTTATTTTATTTCCACCTCTAAATTCTGTCAATCATTGAGCACAGCTTCTACCTTTTCTGAGTAATCTACTACAATTGACTCTAGCTCATCTTTTGAAATTTCTCCTTTCTTATTCTGCAAGACCAAAACAATGTTGGACATTGTAGTCATTCTTCCTTCTAATAAGTCCATATTTTACACGATGAGTTTCCCAAGCTCAAATAGCCTTTCCTTGTGTGGTTCTTGTGTTGTGGTAAGGGCCTCGTGCTTCTGCTTGAAAAGTGCTAATCATTCTGTGCGGCCTAAGGTCTCATCCTTCATTACTTTAGGACTTCATTTTCCTCTACCACAGTCCCGGTTCTTATAACAGCTTCTGGGGTTGTATAAATATTTAGCTCTTGATCTGCTTTCTTCAGTTCCTCCTTTAAGCTTTGGAGCAATGCCTCATATGTTGCAATCTTCCTCATCATTGAAGCATTTTCTCACTCTGCTTCCTACTCAAGATTCTTTGGTGTTGGCATGTGCAAAGGTCCATCTTCAACCACCAATTCTACCGAGGTGCGTACATAATGCATCGTTAAAGGAAACTATTTCATTACCTTAGATTCCAGATGTGGTCTCACCTTTAAGACCAGGTCTCCAATTTCCTGCGCCATGCTTATAACTGCACTATTCTTCTTTTTCTCCAAGTTCTTTTCTTTCTTTAGGGGCTATTTCTACATCCTTAGTTTTGAGTTCTTCTCTTAGCGCATTAATTGTTGCAGCCTTATCCACATTTCATCAAGTCACCTCTATCAATACTTTCACCAAAGCATTACTCACTTGTTCATCTGACATAACAATAGGATTTATTATTATGTGTCTAGCCTGAGGTGTCTTCTTCAACCTCCTTGATACACATGAATCTTCACATACATAAAATTTTGGTTCATCCATGTATGTTTGCTTAGACTGCGACATTTGCTTCCTTATGCGCATGGTTTTCATTTCTTCATTCATCAACTCCCACCCATGCAACTCCTTTAATGTCACTATGCTTTGAAAATGAGCGTGGACAATTTTACATGTGTCCTTAATGTAGCCCATGACTGGTGAAAAATATTCTCCATTTGTTCTTTTTGATCTTGGACCCTTAGGAACCTGAGCACCAAGATTTGGAGCTTGTTCTGCTATGCCCTGAGCAGTCTCGTGCACTATCCCATATACCTCCTTTACTCCTCCATAATTTATTTCATCATCCTTTGGTTCTTCCTCATCCTCTAGAGGTGTAGGAGATTCGGGAATGCTTTCCTCAGACTCTTCTTCCTCCTCATTTAGCTTCAACTTCCTCCTTCTCTTCTCAGTGGGCTCCTTCTTTGGAGAGAGTAGTGGTGACCTCCTAACTGAATCCAGATCCTCATCTTCTCCTTCCTGCTCCTGAGGTAGCTGTTATCCAAAATGAGCCCCTTGCACATTTTTTGGCTAACTCCCTTCATTCTTCCCTCCCTTGTGCCTCAGTTATATTTTTTTTCTTTTTAGGCACTAAAGACCTTCTAGAAATGGCACCATTGGATAGAGATTTTTCTCAGATTTTTAGAAAGGTAAAGTTTTCCTCCTAACTCCATGTATTTTTGAAGTTATGGCTTGGTGCAGTTTTTGAGGGAAATTTTCCCCTGAAAGGCCCGCAGCCAATGGGGTTTTGCCATGTGTCTCTAGGCCAGGAAGTAAAAATAGAAAATTTGACTAAGTGTTGGCGTCATGGAAAAATCTCTAGAGAAGGCCCGCGCCCAATCACATTATGCCACGTGTCCTTAGGCCAAGAAGTGGCGGAGGGCAGAGGAAAGAATGGAAATTTGGCAAAGTGATCAGCGAGGGTGCAAAGTTAATTTTTTTACCCCCAAACGCGAGCCAATGAGGACAAGCCACATGTCCCTGGGGGGCTAGAGCCTCGGAACACGAGGAGAGATTGGGAATTTTTCCCAAAGGATAGCGCAAAGAGGAGTTTTCACCCCGAAGGCCCGCCGATGAATGAAAACCTGCCACATGTCTTCAACCAGCGGAGCGTGGGAGAAATTGGAAGATTTTTTTTCAAGAAAAATCAAAGAAAAATTTCAAAGGAAAAGTCCACCCCCTAAACACGAGCCAATGAGATCGTGCCACGTGTCCATGTGGTGGTAAAAAATGCAAAACAGGCCCGCAGGGAAAAAAGGAAGGAGAAAGCCCACAGCCAATGGGGTTTTGCCACGTGTCTAAGTCAAAAAAATGGTCAACAACGATGGAAAATTTGAGAGGAAATGCCCGTGGCGAATCACCTCTTGCCATGTGTCCTCAGGCCATCGGCCCGGTGGAGAATTTTTGGAAAATTTTCCTATTGTTGCAATTCAGCAGCACCCCTGGATGCAAATCAGGTTTCTAAGTTGATGTTTCAGGCATCCAGTGTGATTGCACAACATTGAAACCTCTCTCCAAGTGTGGGACTTGTAAAACGAGAGAGGAATCTCCAGATTAGAGGTTGGTTCCTCAAACTCCTATGATCAAATCTGTTATTTGCACAATTTCAGAGGTTTGAATCCTAATCCTACTCTAAATTCCAAGGAGACAGAGATAGAAAGTGCAAAAATTGAAACTAAACTAATAGGTGATACACCAAAGGAGTGGTGAACACTTCTTGTTCATGAAAATTGACACAATTTCATAAAATGCAACATGAAACATCATACACATGCTGATAAGATGCAATTAGAGGTCTAAAATGAAGCAAGACAATACAAACAAAGGACTGAAAATTGATCACAGAGTCTGCACTGTCATTTTTCACTGTCAAAATCCTTGCATTTGCAACATCAAAGAGGTAGAAACCTGTTACAATCATGAAGAAGGTATGATACTTGCAAAAATCACTTGTTGAAGGTGAAAGAAGAAGCTTGCTATCCAAAAAAAATGTTCCACCAACAAAAAATTAGCCAAATCTGGGTTTTACAACGCATGGGTCGAGCCCAGGAGAGAGAAAACATGTAAAAAACATGGGAGCCATTCCCCATTGAATGAAGATGCATTAAAACAGCATGGGCATCCTTACATACCCATGCCCTAACATTTTTGGCCATGCTGAAGAAGAATGCAACCCATTTTGCATTAAAACTGGTTGTTGAAACGTCATTTCTGGCCATTACCACGTGCTAGAGATTTTTCTTGATTTTATCTCTCCAAACTGAACCAAAATGCAAAATTGACCCCAGAATCATGTAGATAATTTCACCAGCTTTCCATTTATATAAAGAACATGAAAATCCGAGCTCTGGATCGAAAGATATGGCGATTTGAAAATTTAGGGCAAAAACAGGCCAAAATCGGATTGGCGGGCAAAAAGTTTGAATTTTTACCCGTTTGGTCTTTGGAAAAAAATTTCAAATTTTCCCCGCGATCCACCACTCTAGGTGCCAAGTGGCACATTCTAATTGGTTGCGGGCCCTCTAAGGGAAAATTTCCCACAAAAACTCCGCCGAGCCATAACTTGAAAAATATGAGGAGTTAGGAGGAAAACTTTACCTTTCTGGAAAGCTGAGAGAGAGCTCTATCCAATGGTGCCATTTCAAGAAGGTTTTGAGTTCCTAGAAAACAAAATATTCTGACTGAGGCACAAGAGAAGGAAATATGTAAAGGAGTTGGCCAAAAAATAAGCAGGGGGCACATTTGGGGTAACAATTTTGGCGACTCAGAGGGGTCATCTACCTGCTGGATGAAGTTACCAGTTTCCTGAAGCAATCCATTGGGCATGGAGTCACTTGATTCTCTATTTAATACCCCAACTGACTAGAATGTTGCAAAGAGGAACATGGAAAATCACCTGATGGAGTAAGGCCTGCAAACACATTCCCAAGAACAGTAAGATGTGTCAAAGCACTTAGGGAAAGCAAAACAACCTACAGCAAAACAATGTGCACAAGCACTTGGAGGAATGAAAACCTAAGATAATATTTACAAGGTGGAGAATTTCCCTCTAGTAGTAATGCTTTAGATAGATTCCATTGACTGGAATCTACAGTTCTTCGCCATCCAATGAAGACAATTGGAAGGCATTGCTATCCGTTACACTTTGTGACCATGTATGGGCCACTCCAAATGGCATCAAATTTTGAATGCCTTCCCATTTTTGCTCTATCTGCATCCCATTTTAACACTAGATCTCCAACTTGGAAAGATCTACTCTTGGCCTTCCTATCAAAGGTCTTCTTGATCAAAGCTTGATCCTTCTCCATTGCTTGGGATGCCTGATCTCTGATCTCTTGGAGCTCCATCAACTCTGCATATCTCACCTCCATGGGCCCAAACTCTAGCAACTCTAACTAATTCATGAGTTCCAATGTTGGCAACTCAAGTGACATGGGAAAGATTTCCTCTCTTCCATAAACAAGCCTGAATGGAGAATTACCTGTGGATCTCTTGGGAATTATCCTATCAGCCCATAAGGCTGATTTCAGTTTGGTATGCCAAGACCTCTGATTCTCATCAAGAGTCCTCCTAATGATCCTCAACAAGTTCTTGTTTGTAGATTCAGCCTAGCCATTACCCTGAGGGTAGCAGTTTGATGAAGTACTTAGGTAGATCCCATTCTTGACAGCCCACTTAGTCACCTTGGATCCAATGAATGCTAATGCATTATCTGATATTATTGTAACAGGTATGCCAAATCTAGTTACTATCCCCTCATAGAAGTCTAAGATGCTAGAATCATTTGCTTCCTTGAGTACTACTACTTCAGTCCACTTGGTGAAGTAGTCTGTGGCTGTCAAAATCCACTTATGCCCTTGGCTTGAATTGGGATTAATGACTCCAATGAAGTCCAAACCCTATTGCATGAATGGTTGGTCAACTGAAATTGGATGCAATGGAAGGGCAGCAAGCCTCTCTTTACCTGTGAAGAATGCACAATTCTTGCACCTTTTGATCCACGCAAAGCAATCACTGAAAATATTGGGCCAATAATAACCAGCCTTCATGATTTTTAGAGCTGTCACTCTTGGTGCAAAATGACCACCAGCTGGTCCACCATGGAACTCTTCCAACACCCTATGAATCTGATTTGTGCTACATCATCTACTATGGCATATGGGACAGCCTACAATCTGAAGTGTCTTCTTTGGGTTTTGTAAATATCTAGAGGGCATAGGCTTGTGCTTAGGAAGTGCATTATACCTTCAGTCCAGCAAGGAGTGGGAACAACATTATCCTCTTCTTGAGTGCTACCTTGCACATGGCTATCCTGAACTGTCAAAACAACCTCTTCTTTATTGCATACTCCTTTTTGCTTGCCCAGAATCAGCTGCTCACACAATCCTTTTCCTCTTACCAGCTTGGTGACCTTGATCTCAATGTCATACTCCATGAAACGAGTGATCCAACCTGCCCTTTTCTCATTCAAATCCTTGTTGAGGAGGAATTCCTTTACTCCCGCATGAGAGACCAACAACTGAACCTTGTTGTTTGAGACTAGATGCTTGAATTTCTTCAAGATTCTTATTACTACAAGTACATGCTTCTCAATAAAATAATATCTCACCTCATAGTCATCTAGGATTTGGCTGAAGAAAGCAATTGGCTGCTCATCATTGTCCTTGTTCTGCTGTACCAAAATGGTAGAAATAGTATCATTACCCCCAAATGCATAGAGGATGAAATCCTTGGAGAAGTCCGGGTTGATGAGAGTTGGTGCTTGAGAGATGGCTTCTTTGATTGCTTCAAAACTCTCATTGCCTTCTGATGTCCATTTGAAAGCCATGCTTTTCTTTAACATCTTAGTGATAGGTTTGACAAGGGCTGCAAAATCTGGGACAAACCTCTAAACAAAATTTATTCTCCCTAAGAAACTCTAAAGTGCCTTCTTGTGGCTTGGCAATGGTAGTGCTCTTATGGCTTCAACTCTCTCTAGATCAATTGCTAATCCTTCTTTGGAGACAATATGGCCAAGGAGCTTTCCTTCATGTGCTAGGAAGATACACTTCTTAGGATTCAAAGACACTCCAAATCTCCTGCACCTTTGGAAGACTTGTCTCAAATGAGAGAGGTGGTCTACTGCATTCTTTGAAAAAATAGGGATATCATCAAGATATATCAGCACCATGTTGTTAATCAAACCTTTGAACGCCATGTCCATTTCTCTTTGGAAGGTAGCTCCAACGTTGGACAGCCCAAATGGCATTTTCCTGTATGCATAAGTTCCCCATTTGGTTGTGAATACTGTCTTGAACTGATCTTCTTCCTTCACCATAATCTGATTGTATCCTGAGTAGCCATCAAGCAATGAAAACCTTTCGGAGCCAGCAACAACTTGTAAAATCTGCTCCATAGAAGGAAGTGGGTAATGGTCCTTGAGAGATGCTCTATTCAAATCTCTGAAATCAACGCACAATCTGATCTCTCCACTCTTCTTTCTGACTGGAACTAAGTTGGCAACCCAACTAGAATACTTGATTGGGAATATGATTCTTGACTCAATCAACTTGTTTAATTCCTTCCTCATGAGAGGTTCCATGTGTGGATTGACTGGCCTTTGTTTCTGCCTGATGGGCTTAGTATTTGGATCGAACTCAATGGTGTGCTGAGCTAACTTGGGATTGAAACCTTTCAAATATTCATAGCTCCAAGTAAACACATCAGGGAACTCTTGACACAGCTGTATGAACTCATACCTTTCTTGTTCAGTTGTCATCTTTCCAATTTGCAATGGTTTGTTCTCTTCCACCAAGATGGATACTGAATCTTCTCTCTTGACCTGAATGTTTGCTTTATCTTTCCTAAACTGATCATTGGGATTGAAAATGGACTCCAAAGTGATAAATCCCTTGGGCAGCTTGTTAGTTCTCAGCTGTACCACTTGGTCACCATACTGCTGTTCCAATTTTTCCTGATTTTTAGCTGAGAACTCATCTTCTTCTTGTAAGAAATGGATGATTTGCTGGTCATTCTCAAAAACTTGCCAACTTACATTGTTATCTGGCACTGAAGGCCTCACAATCACATGGATGTTTGGCTGTACCTTATCCTTTTGAATGCTTTCCACAATATCAAAGGCTGCCCCAATTGCTGTAAGCCTATCAACAGTTTGGTTTTCTTTTCTAGGAATGGATTTTATGCTAAAGCCCTCAAAATCTTCAATGAGCTCCCACACCCTGTTCTTGTAGCACTAAAGAAAATTATTCTTGACAGCATGCTGCCCCTTAACTTGGTTTACAATCAATTCACTGTCACCAAAGACTTGCAAGTACTTTATTCCTCTCTTTATTGCCCAATCCATCCCTTGCACCAAGGCTTCATATTCAGCAGTGTTATTGGAGCATGCAAACTGAAATCTAAAAGATGAATAGTACTTTACTCCTTGAGGTGAAATAAGCATAGCTCCACCTCCTGCACCTTGTCTACTCCTTGATCCATCAAAAAATAGTTGCCATACCTCATTGTCATCCTTGTGGTTTGGCTTGGTGATGCTAGGAATGGGTTGATCTTCTTGATGTATGCAATAGACCCCTAGCTCAGATTCTTCTACTTCTTGATAAGGATAAAAAGCATGCACCTTATTTACCCATTCATCAAGAGTTAGATCCAGGATGCTTCCAACCTTGGTGTCAGCTTCATCAGTGCTTGGGTGATCTTCTTGATCAAATGCCGAACAGTTGGCATTGATCTGACTTGGAGTGTAGGGTTCAATGTGGAAGTTTGCAATAGGTTCAGACCTAATTGTAGCTTTGGTTCCATACCTCGTTCTAAACAACATGTGTGACCAATCAGCAGACAAATATCCTCCAATCTTGGTTGTGAAATCTCTTGACAAACATAGGGAAAAGAGTGGTGGAAGGTCTATAGCCGATACATCTTGTAAAACAACAACATTTGGACATGCATGCAAGGTAAGACTCAAGTTTCTAATCATCCCAATTGTTGTTACTGCTATCCCATCCAAATACACTACCCCTTTGGATATGATTTCATATTGAAGTCCTAGCTGATCAGCTATTTGCTTGGGCATCACTGAGCTACTTGCCTCGGAATCAATCATGCAATTGTGCACCAATTGGTTTCCAATGATTAATGAGACATAAAAAGGAGGGCGCTTCAACATTTTACCTTGTTGTCCTCCATGATTCCCTTCAGGCTGGGCAACATTTGTAAGCACCTTCTCTTGCATTTGGACTTGCTGATTCAAAGTTGGCCAGTCCTTCATGGCAGCTTGTAGCAAATCTCTCTGGCCTGGGATAGATAGGGACTCCCACATTGATATATTTACATTTGTCTTCTTCATCTGATCAATGATACTAAATGGTGATGAAGGATCTCTTTGTTGTCCCTTGGTTTGCATATTCATCCCTTGCATGTGGGTAGAAACAACTGGTATTTGAGTTGGTCTAGGAGCTGTTCTTGGCTGCCCTTGTGCATTTACAACTGGATTTTGTTTGCCAACCACTTGTGGAGCCATAAAAGGTTGTGGATTGGTTGGAGCTAATGGTTGTTCTTCACCCAAATTCCTTCTTTTTGACCTTGTGTTGGCTGCAACACCTTGAGAGACTGTTTGATTTATGCCACAAAAATCCTCTGCCTGTCAGTTCACAAGTGTGGTGTCATTTGGAGCTGATTGCTGCTGGAATGTTTCTTGTTGTTGGTTGTTTCCTTGACTGCCCTCACCCTCCACACCAGTATTTGTCACCATTAATGCTTGATTCAAGGCACCGTTGAAACACATATATTGGTTATGAGGTTCATTGCATGGAAAACACCAATCATACTCCTGAGCAACGTTGTTTTGTGTTGGCACCAATGCCTTAGAGGCAGATATAGCATTTGGATTATAGGGCTGAAATGGTTTGTTGGCAGGAGGCCTTGCTTGATTTAGATTTGTAGCTGGATTGGGTGGTCTATGAGGTTGATATGGCTGCCTATTAGGCTGAGCTTAAGGCTGGAAGGAAGGTCTAAAACTTTGGGCTTGTTGCCTCTTGAGAGTAACCAGCTCATTACCTAAATTTTGCAATTGCTTCATGACTTCTTGAAGTTCATTTGAGGCACTAGAAGATGAAGTGGAAGCTTCACTTGAATTCTGATTTCTAGGAGTGGAAGAAGGAGCCAAATTAGGTGCTTGATTAATGTTTGGGCTCTCTAAACTTGGAAACAATGGCATGGGAGGTCTAGGGGCTAGTTTTCTAGCTTGGATCAAACAATTTTCAGCTCTAATGGCAATGCTATAAGCAATGGGGATAGTTGTGCCTCCCATGGACTGAATTAACATAGAAATATCAGAATTTAGAGCTTTGAGATAGTAAAGAAAATCACCTTATTCTGTTGGCCTGACTGCCACTGGAATTCTCTCCCAAGTCCTTTGAAATCTGAAGTTGAAATTAGTCAGCTGCTCATTGGGAGCTCTCTTGATGGTTGTCAGCTGCTCCAAAAGAAACAAGTTGTCTCCCTTCTCTCCAAATTGCTCATGAAGTGCTACACATAGCTGGTTCTAATTTTGAATAGAACTTGAGGCAAGGCTTCTAAACCATTGCAAAGCCTTCCCCTTGAATGAAGATGCTAGCAATTTGACAGCAACTTGCATCTCATTGATTTCATGAATTACACAAAGGTTGGCAATGTCTTTAACATGATCACCAAGAGTAGTCTGATTCTCTCTAGTGAAGTATGGAATGTTCTTCAAGGCTGCAATTGGAATTGGATTTTGTACATTGAGAGTAAGTGGGTTGCTACCAGTGAAATTGACATAGGGGTTGTTTTGTGCCATTCTAATTGGTCTTAGAACCCTTGTTGATTGAATGAAAGGCCTACCAAGTGGAGGAGTTGAGAGAGTTATGTTTGGTGGAGATGGAGACCTTTGGATTATCCTCCCACTTTTCCTTACTCTTGGAGATAACTGTAGATATTCAAACAACACCTCTTCTTCTCCAGCTCTTGACCTTGTAGTGATTCTTCTCATGAGTTTTCAGGTCTGCACTGCTAAAACTAGCTGATTCTTCTTCCTTGGAGTCACCAGATGTGCAATTTATAGCTCTTTTAAGCAAGAAAATTGCAGCAGATGCACATCAACTTTGCTGCAATGAAAATGAGACCTCTAAGGTCCCACCGGGCATACCAAAACTGTTGTTGCAAATCAGCAGCACCCCTAGATGCAAATCAGGTTTCTAAGTTGATGTTTCAGGCATCCAGTGTGATTGCACAACATTGAAACCTCTCTCCAAGTGTGGGACTTGTAAAATGAGAGAGGAATCTCTAGATTAGAGGCTGGTTCCTCAAACTCCTCTGATCAGATTTGTTATTTGCACAATTGCAGAGGTTTGAATCCTAATCCTACTCTAAATTCCAAGGAGACAGAGATAGAAAGTGCAAAAATTGAAACTAAACTAATAGGTGATACACCAAAGGAGTGGTGAACACTTCTTGTTCATGAAAATTGACACAATTTCATAAAATGTAACATGAAACATCATACACAGGCTGATAAGATGCAATTAGAGGTCTGAAAAGAAGCAAGACAATACAAACAAAGGACTGAAAATTGATCATAGAGTCTGCACTGTCATTTTTCACAGTCAAAATCCTTGCATTTGCAACATCAAAGAGGCAAAAACCTGTTACAATCATGAATAAGGTATGATACTTGCAAAAATCACTTGTTGAAGGTGAAAGAAGAAGCTTACTATCCAAAAAAAATGAGCCAAATCTGGGTTTTACAACGCATGGGTCGAGCCCAGGAGAGAGAAAACATGTAAAAAATGTGGGATCCATTCCCTATTGAATGAAGATGCATTAAAACAACATGGGCATCCTTACAGACCCATGCCCTAACATTTTTGGCCATGCTGAAGAAGAATGCAACCCATTTTGCATTAAAACTGGTTGTTGAAACGTCATTTCTGGCCATTACCACGTGCCAGAGACGTTTCTTGATTTTCTCTCTCCAAAATGAATCAAAATTCAAAATTTACTATGGAATCATGTAGAGAATTTCACCAGCTTTCCATTTATATAAAGAACGTGAAAATCCGAGCTCTGGATCGAAAGATATGGCGATTTGAAATTTTAGGGCAAAAATAGGCCAAAATCGGATCGACGAGCAAAAAGTTTGAATTTTTACCCGTTTGGTCTTTGGAAAAATTTTACAAATTTTCCCCATGCTCCGCCACTCTAGGTGCCACATGGCATGTTCTGATTGGCTGCGGGACCTCTAAGGGAAAATTTCCCACAAAAACTCCGTCGAGCCATAACTTGAAAAATATGAGGAGTTAGGAGAAAAAATTTACCTTTATGGAAAGCTTAGAGAGAGCTCTATCCAATGGTGCCATTTCTATAAGGTTTTGAGTTCCTAGGAAACAATATATTCTGACTGAGGCACAAGAGAAGGAAATATGTAAAGGAGTTAGCCACAAAATGAGCAGGGGGCACATTTGGGATAACATTTCCAATGACCAAAACGGCGGAAAATGAAGCGCAGAAGGCCCACATCCAATTAGAATATGCCACGTGGCACCAAGAGTGGTGGGGTGTGGGGATTTTTTAGGAAATTTTCCTAAATGCAAAAAGTGGGAAAATTTCAAATTTTTGGCCCGCCAACCCGTTTTGGCCTTGTTTTGCCCTAAATTTTCAAATGGCCATAACTTTCGATCCAAAGCTCAAGTTTTCACGTTCTTTATATCAACGGAAATCTGATGAAATTCTCTACAAGATTCCAGGATCAATTTTGTATTTTGATAGATTTTGGAGAGAGAAAATTGAAAAATTCCTCTAGCATGTGGTAAATGAACAGAAATGACATTTCAACCACCATTTTTAATGAAGAATGGCTCGTATTCTCTCCCAGCATGGTGAAAAATGTCAAGGAATGGACCTGTAAGGATGACCATGCTATTTTATTGCATTTTGGTTAGTGTTTGAAGCTCCTCCCATGTTTTCCCATATTTCTCTCTCCTGGGCTCGTTTTGGGCATGGTAAAAACTAGTTTTGGTTCAATTTTTGTTGGTTGGGACATTTTTCATGTATTGCAAGCTCCCTTTTTCACCTTAAAAAGGTGATTTTGTGGAATATCATACCTCTTCCAAGACTGTAACCTGTTTTCTGCCTCTCAGATGTTGTAATGCATGTGTTTTTTATATTGGAAATGATAATGCAAGCTCTGTGAATGAGTTTCAATCCTTTGTTTTTGTTGTTTGCTTCATTTCTGAACTTTCATTACATTTTATCAGTTTGTGCATGATGTTTTTTGCATTTCTATGATCTGTGTCTATTTGCAGAAGTAAAGAATGTTCACCACTCCTTTGGTGCATCACCTTATTAGCATTAGTTTCAGTTTTTTGCATTCTCTATCTCTGTCCCCTTGGAATTTAGTGTAGGATCTTGAATTCAAAACCTCTGTAACTTGCAAGTAATACACTTGATCAAAGGAGCTGAGGAACCAACCTCTAACCTGGAGATTCTTTTCCCATTTTACAAGACCCACACTTGGGGAAAATATTCAATGTTGTGCAATCACACTGGATGTCCAAATGTCAAACTAGAAATTTGATCAACATCCAGGGGTGCTGTTGATTTACACCAACAGTTTTGGCACATCCAGTGGGACCTTAGAGGTCTTCATCGTCATTGCAACAAAATTGATGTGTATTTGTTGCAAGTTTCTTGCTTAAAAGAGCCCTAAATTACACATCTAGCGACTCCAAGGAAGAAGAATCAGCTGGTTTTAGCAGTGCAGACCTAAAAAATCATGAGAAGAATTACCACAAAGTCAAGAGTTGGAGAAGAAGAGGTGTTGTTTGAGTATCTATAGTTATCTCCAAGAAGAAGGCAAAGAGAGAGGAGAATTCAAAGGTCTCCATCTCCACCAAACAGAAATCTATCAACTCCTCCACCTGGTAGGCCTTTCATTCAATCAACAAGGGTTCTAAGGCCAATCAAAATGGCACAAAACAACCCCTATGTCAATTTCATTGGTAGCAGCCCACTTTCTCTCAATGCACAATATCCAATCCCAATTGTAACATTAAAGAACATTCCATACTTTACTAGAGAGAATTAGACCACTCCTGGTGATCATGTCAAGGATATTGCTAATATTTGTGTAATCCATGAGATTAATGACATGTAATTTGCTGTCAAACTGCTAGCATCTTCATTCAAAGGGAAAGCTTTGCAATGGTTTAGGAGTCTTACCTTAGGTTCTATCCAAAATTGGAACCAGTTATGTATATCCCTCCATGCGCAGTTTGGAGAAAAGGGAGATAGCTTGTCCCTTTTGGAACAATTGACAACCATCAAGAGAGCTCCCAATGAGCAGCTGACTGACTTCAACTTCATATTTCAAATGACTTGGTAGAGAATTCCAGTGGCAGTAAGGCCAACAGTAGAAGGTTCTTTTCTATATTACCTTAAAGCTCTAAATTATGATATTTCTATGTTAATTCAATCCATGGGGGGCACAACTAGCCCTATTGCTTATAGCATTGCCATTAGAGCTGAAAATTGTTTGATTCAAGCTGGCAAGCTAGCTCCTAGGCCTCTAATGCCATTGTATCCAAGTTTAGAGAGCCCAAGTACTAGTCAAGTGCCTAGTTTAACTCCTATTCCTACTCCTAGAAATCATAATTCAAGTGAAGCTTCTAGTTCATCTTCTAGTGCCTCAAATGAACTTCAAGAAGTCATGAAGCAATTGCAAAATTTAGGTAATGAGCTGGTTACACTCAAGAGGTAGCAAGCCCAAGGTTTTAGACCTTCTTTCCAGCCTCAAGATTAGCCTAACAGGCAGCCATACCAGCCTTAAAAACCACCCAATCCAGTTGCAAATCAAAATCAAGCAAGACCTCCTACCAACAGACCATTTCAGCCCTATAATCCCAATGTTACATCTCCCTCTAAAGCAATAGTGCTAGTGAAAAACAACATAGCTCAAGAGTATGATTGATGTTTCCCATGTAATGAACCTCACAACCAATCTATGTGCTTCAACGGTGCCTTAAATCAAGCATTAATGGTGACAACTACTAGTGTGGAGGGTGAAGGGAGTCAAGGAAATAACCAACAACAAGAAAAATTCCAGTAGCAATCAGCTCCAAATGATACCACACTTGTAAACTGGCAGGTAGAAGATTTTTGTGGCATGAATCAAACAATTCCCCAAAGTGTTGCAGCCAACACAAGGTCAAAAAGGAGAAATTTGGGTGAAGAACAGCCATTGGCTCCAAGTAATCCAAAATCTTCTATCACTCCAAAAATTATTGGCAAACAAAATGCAGTTCCAAACACGCAAGGGCTGCCTAAAACGGCTCCTAGGCCAACTTAAATGCTAGTTATTGCTGCCCATATGCAAGGAATGAATGTGCAGGCCAAGGGACAACAAAGAGATGCTTCATCTCCATTCAACATCATTGATCAGATGAAGAAGACAAATGTAGACATATCAATGTGGGAATCACTATCCATCCCAGGCCAAAGAGATTTGCTACAAGCTGCCATGAAGGACTGGTCAACTTCAAATCAGCAAGTCCAAATGCAAGAGAAGGTGCTCAAAAATGCTTCCTAGCCTAAGGGGAATCATGGAGGACAGCAAGGTAAAATTTTGAAGCCCCCTCCATTCTATGTTTCATTGATCATTGGAAACCATTTAGTACACAACTGCATGATTGATTCTGGAGCAAGTAGTTCAGTAATACCCAAGCAAATAGCTGATCAGTTGGGGCTTCAGTATGAAGTCATATCCAAAGGGGTAGTGTAATTGGATGGGATAGCAGTAACAACAGTTGGAGTGATAAAAAACTTGAGTCTTACTTTGCATGCATGCCCCAATGTTGTTGTTTTACAAGATGTCTCAGTAATAGATCTTCCACCACTCTTTTCCCTATGTCTATCAAGGGATTTCACAGCTAATATTGGAGGGTACTTATCCACTAATTGGTCACACATGTTGTTCAGAACAAGATATGAAACCAAGGCCACAATCAAATCTGAACCTATTGCAAACTTTCACATTGAGCCTCACACTCCAAGTCAAATCAATACCAATTGTTTAGCGTTTGATCAAGAAGATTATCCAAGCACTGATGAAGCTAACACTAAGGTTAGAAGTATCCCAGATTTGACTCTTGATGAATGGGCAAACAAGGTGCATGATTTTGATCCTTATCAATAAATAGAAGAATCTGAGCTAGGAGTCTATTGCATGCATGAAGAGAATCAGCCTATCCCTAGCATCACCAAGCCAGACCACAAGGATGACAATGAGGTATGGCAAAAAAAAAATTGATGGATCAAGGAGTAGACAAGGTGTAGGAGGGGGAAATATCCTTGTTTCACCTCAAGGAGTTAAGTATTATTCATCTTTTAGATTTTAGTTTGCAAGCTCTAATAACACTACTAAATATGAAGCTTTGATACAAGGATTGCATTGGTCAATCAAGAGAGGGATAAAGAACTTGCAAGTCTTTGGTGACAGTGATTTGATTTTCAACTAAGTTAAGGGGCAGCATGCTGTCAAGAATGATCTACTCAAGTGCTACAAAAATAGGGTGTGGGACCTCATTGAATATTTTGAGGGCTTTGGCATCAAATCCATTCCTAGAAAAGAGAACCAAGCTGCTGACAGGCTTGCAGCAGTTGGAGCAGCCTTTTGACATTGTTGAAAGCATCTAAAAGGATAAGGTACAACCAAACATCCATGTGATTGTAAGGCCTTTAGTGCCAAATAACAATGTGATTTGGCAAGTGTTTGAAAGTGATCAAAAAATCATCCAGTTTCTTGTAAGAAGAGGCTGAGTTCTTAGCTAAAAATCCAGAAAAGTATGAGCAGCAGTATGGTGACCAAGTGGTACAGCTGAGAACCAACAAACTACCAAAGGGACTCATTACTTTGGAGTCCATTTTCAATCCTAATGATCAATTTAGGAAGGAGAAAGAAAACATCCAAGTCAAGGGAGAAGATTCGGTGTCCATCTTGGTGGAAGAAGGAAAATCACTCCAAGTTGGCAAAGTGACAACTGAGCAAAAAAGGTATGAGTTCATACAGCTTTGTCAAGAATTCCCTGATGTGTTTGCTTGGAGCTATGAAGATTTGAAAGGTTTCAATCCCGAGTTAGCTCAACACACCATTGAATTGGATCCAAGTACTAAACCCATCAGGAAAAAACAAAGGCTAGTCAATCCACACATGGAGCCTCTCATGAGAAAAGAATTGAATAAGTTGATAGAGTCAAGAATCATATTCCCTATCAAGCATTCTAGTTAGGTGGCCAACTTGGTTCTAGTTAGAAAGAAGAGTGGGGAAATCAGATTGTGTGTTGACTTCAGAGACTCGAATAGAGCATCTCTCAAGAATCACTATCCACTTCCTTCTATTGAGCAGAATTTATAAGTTGTTTCCGGCTCTGAGAGGTTTTCATTACTTGATGGCTATTCAGGGTACAATCAGATTGTGGTGAAAGAAGAGGATCAGTTCAAGATAGCCTTTACAACCAAATGGGGAACTTATGCATACAGGAAAATGCCATTTGGGTTGTCCAATGCTGGAGCTACTTTTCAAAGAGCAATGGACATGGCATTCAAGGATTTGATTAACAACATGGTGCTGGTATATCTTGATGATATCACTATTTTTTCAAAAAATGCAGCAAACCACCTCTTTCATTTGAGACAAGTGTTCCAAAGGTGCAGAAGATTTAGAGTATTCCTTGAATCCTAAAAAGTGTACTTTTCTAGCCCATAAAGGAAAACTCCTTGGCCACATTGTCTCCAAAGAAGGATTAGCAATTGACCCAGAAAGAGTTGAGCCATAAGAGAACTACCATTGCCAAGCCACAAGAAGGCCCTTCAAAGTTTCTTGGAAGGATAAATTTTGTTCAGAGGTTTGTCCCAAATTTTACAGCCCTAGTCAATCCTATCACCAAGGTGTTAAAGAAAAGCATAGCTTTCAAATGGACAATAAAAGGCAAGGAAATTTTCGAAGCAATCAAAGAAGCCATCTCTCAAGCCCCAACTCTCATTAACCCAGATTTCTCCAAGGATTTCATCATGTATGCATTTGGGGGGTGATGATACTATTTCTGCAATTTTGGTACAAGCAGAACAAAGACAATGATGAGCAGCCAATTGTTTTCTTCAGCCAAATCCTAGAGGACTATGAGGTGACATATTCCTTCATTGAGAAGCATGTTCTGGCTGTGATCAGGAGCTTGAAGAAATTCAAGCATCTAGTTTCAAACAACAAGGTTCAAATTGTTGGTTTCTCATGTGGGAGTTAAAGATTTCCTCCTTAACAAAGACCTAAATGAAAAGAGATAAGGTTGGATTACTCGTGTCATGGAGTATGACATTGAGATCAAATTCACCAAGTTACTCAGAGGAAAAGGATTGTGTGAGCAGCTGATTTGAGGCAAACAAAGTAAGCAAGCAATATGAAGAGGTTGTTTTGGTGTTGCAAGACAGCCTTGAGCAAGAAGAACTCAAAATGAAATGATGGTGTCCTCACTTCTTGTTGAACCCAAGACATAATGCACTTCCTAAGCATAGGTCTATGCCCTCCAGAGATGAACGAGACCAAAATAAAAACAATTCAGATTGTATGGTTGTCCCATAATGCCCTTGTTGATTGGTGTTTTGTTTAAGAGGGATGTGAATGGAGTGCTGCTGAGATGCATTGGTACAAATCAGATTCACAGGGTGTTGGAAGAGTTCCATGGTGGACTAGCTAGTGGGTCATTTGCACCAAGAGTGACATCTCTAAAGATCATGAAGGGCTGGTTATGATTGGCCCAATATTTTAAGTGATTGTTATGCATGGATCAAGAGGTGCAAGAATTGTGCATTCTTCACGGGTAAGGAGAGGCAAGCTTCCCTTCCATTACATCCAATTTCAGTTGATCATCCATTTATGCAATGGGTTTGGACTTCATTGGATTCATTAATCCAAATTCAAGCCAAGGACACAAATGGATTCTAACAGCAACATATTACTTCACCAAGTGGAATTGAAGTAGTAGCACTCAAGGAAGCAAATGAATCTAGCATCCTGGACTTTCTATGAGGAAATAGCAACCAGATTGTGGCATACCTGCTACAATAATATCAGATAATGCATTGGGCATTCATTAAGTCCAAGTAACTGAATGGTGTTAGAATGGAGTCTTACTTAAGCACTTCATCAATTATTACCACCGCAGATTAATTGCCAAGATTAATCTACCAAACAAGAACTTGTTAGGATCATTAGGAGGACTCTTGATGAACCAGAGGTCTTGGCATACAAATTGAAATCAGCCTTAATGGGCTGTAAATACTCCCAAGAGATCTACAGTAATTCTCCATTCAAGCTTGTTTATGGAAGAGGGCAATTGTTGCCCATGTCACTTTAGTTGCCACATGGAACTCATGATATTTGGAGTTGTTTGGAGTTTGTGCCCATGGAGGTTAGATATGCAAATTGATTGGAGCTTCCAATAACTCAAAAATCAGGCATCCCAACAATGGCAGACGGATCAAGCTCTGATCAAGAAAACCTTTAATTAGAAAGCCAATGAAAAATTTTATCTTTCCAAGTTGGAGATCTAGTGTTAAAATGGGATGCGACAGAGCAAACAACTAGGGAGGCAATTCAAAATTTGATGCCATTTTTGGAGTTACTCCATACATGGTCACCAAGTGGTAAGGACAGCAATGTTTTTCTATTGTCTCATTGGATTGCAAAGAATTATAGATTCCAATTATGGAATCCATCTAAACATTGCTACTGAAGGAAATTCCTCCACCTTGTATAACATATTAGCTTAGGTTTTCATTCCTCCAAGTGCTTGTGCACATTGTTTTGTTGTAGATTAGCTTTGCCTTTCCCTAAGTGGTTTGGCACAAGTAGGCTTGTTGTTTTCAGTAAATGTGTTTTTGCAGGCCTTGCTCTACCAATCAGATGTTGCATCTTCCTCCTTGCAGTGTTCTAATTAGTTGGGGTACCAAAAGCAGAGAATTTGATGACTCCATGCCCAATGGATTGCTTCAGGCAACTGGTAACTTCATCATCAGCAGGCAGATGACCCCTCTGAGTCACCAAAATTGTTATCCAAAATGTTCCCCTTGCACATTTTGTGGCTAAAACTCCCTTTCATTCTTCCCTCTCTTTTGCCTCAGTCATAATTTTTTTTTTCTTTTCAGGCACTCAAAACCTTCTGGAAATGACACCATTGGATATATCTCTTTCTCAGCTTTCCAGAAAGGTAAAGTTTTTTCCTCCTAACTCCATGTATTTTTGAAGTTATGGCTCGACGGAGTTTTTGTGGGAAATTTTCCCCTGGAAGGCCCATAGCCATAATATGATGCCACGTGTCCTCAGGAATGGTGGTGGGAGGGCGGAGGTAAAATTGGAATTTTCACCAAGTGATTTGCAATTTTTTCAAAGGGAAATTTTTCCCCCGAAGCCCGCTGGTGAAATGTGGGAATGCCGCCATTGTCACTCAGATCATCAGCCCGACGGAGATTTTTGGAATTTTTTTTCCAAATGGAAAATGAATGATGGAAAATGAGGCATCAAGGCCCCATGGCCAATGGAATCATGGCCACATGGCACCAGGAATGACAGAGTGTGGGGATTTTTTTGGGAAAATTTTCCCAAGTTTAAAAAAGTGGAAAACTTCAAATTTTTCGCCCGCCCAATCTGTTTTGGCCCTGTTTTGCCCTAAAATTTTCAAATGGCCATAACTTTCTATCCAGAGCTCAATTTTTTCATGTTCTTTATATCAACAGAAATATGGTGAAATTCTCTACAAGATTCCAGGGTCAATTTTTATTTTTGATGGATTTGGAGAGATAAAATTGAAAAACTCCTCTGGCACGTGGTCATGAACAAAAATGACGTTTCAACCACCATTTTTAATGAAGAATGGCTCGCATTCTCTCCCAGCATGGTGAAAAATGTTAGGGGATGGACTTGTAAGGATGCCCATGCTTTTTTATTGCATTTTTGGTTGGTGGTTGAAGCTATCCCATGTTTTCCCACGTTTCTCTCTCCTGGGGTCATTTCTGGCATTGTAAAAGCCAGATTTGGCTCATTTTTGAAGGGTTGAACATTTTTCATGTATTGCAGGCCCCCCCTTTTTCACCCTGAGAGTGATTTTGTGGAATATCAGACCTCTTTCAAGACTATAACAGTTTTTTATGCCTCCTAGATATTGTAATGCATGTATTTTTTTTTGATGTTGAAATGACAATGCAAAGGCTCTGTGAATGAGTTTCCAATCCTCTTTTGTGTTGTTTTGCTTCATTTCTGACCTTCCATTACATTTATCAGTTTGTGCATGATGTTTTTGTTGCATTTCTATGATTTGTGTCAATTTGCAGAAGTAAAAAATGCTCACTACTCCTTTGGTGCATCACCCTTATTAGCATTAGTTTCAGTTTTTTGCATTCTCTATCTCTGTCCTCTTTGGAATTTAGAGTAGGATTTTGAGCTTAAAACCTACATAACTTGCAAGTAACACCCCTTATCAGAGGAGTTGAGAGAAACCACATCTAACCTAGAGATTCTTTTCCCATTTTTTCAAGTCCCACACTTTGGGAAAAGATTCAAGGTTGTGCAATCATACTGGATGTCCAAAGTGTCAAACTAGAAATCTGATCAACATCTAGGGGTGGTGCTGACTTGCACCAACAGTTCCATTGGGAACAAAAGATGATCTAGATGGCTCTAGGAACATGTCAGAGCTAAGTGAATTTGAATGGGATGTGATAGGTTGATGAGTTTGATAAGGATTAGATCCTATATAGGGGATATTTTGAACTTGATTGGGATGAAAAGTTGTAGATGAAGTAATCGAAATGATGATTGTGAAAATGAAGCATAAAGGGTAAAATAATATGCTAATGTGAAGGGTTGATACATATTAATGATAATTAACTATCGATGATACAATAAATGCCTAAGAGAGCTACGAATGTAATAGAAAAGTCAAGTAGAAGAATTTTAACTATCTTGGTTAGAATTTAGATGTGGAGGAAGAGGTTCAAGGGAACATAATGACATGGTCATCCTAAGGTTGGGTTCAGGTTTGTTAAAGGCTAGAGTCCTTGATATACCCAAAGGCACGTGAGGCCTGAATCTGTGCTAAGTTTATAATGCATCCAGAACACTGTTGCGGCTTTCCTATTGGGTGATGAAATCCAGAGTAGGTCCACATCGGTAGGAATGTTTACCTGTAGTTTATGTTTTTATGTGGTTTGGTTGTGTGTGGGGGGAGATTAAGTGAATGCAATCTATTAACCTCTTGATTAAACTATGTAATCAAGAAGTATGAGAGGTTCATTTTAAGTCCAAAAGAGAGATTGATTTTGATGAGGACATCAAACAAGAATACAATTATTAGAAAGAAAAATAAAGAAAAAAAAAACACCTGTAAAATGCTTCTTATTTAAAAATTTTAATTCTTTTTAGCATTACTACAGTGCAACAAGCAAAAAATCTCCCAAAATAGTAACCTACAAGCGTTAGATGAAAACAAAGAACAAAAAAGAGAAATGAAGGTTAGAGGATAACTAACAAGGAAGTTAAAAATAATCTACATAGATCTTTGGTGATTTACTTAAATCGTTGGGTGATTCACCAAAATCATTGGTAGTTTGACCAAATTGTTGGCGATTGCAGAGCAGAGAACCTAAAGTTGAAAATCATGAATTTAAAATGAAATAAAAGGGACAAGGTCCCACCGGGAATGCCAAAAATGTACCAGAGATTTTTTTTTTTCACACTTTAACTTAATAAAATGAAATAAAAAAAAAAATTACCTTGGAAGATAGTGGCATTTACCGATACCCACAATGATTGATGTTGATGCTTGGTGGATGATCGGTGTCAACAGATCCAAGCAAGTGCACAAATCCTTCTCTCCAACTGGTTAAAATACCTACAATGCACAAATACACTCAAAAAATGATAGGATTAGATATATATATAATATATATATATATATATATATATATATATATATATGGTAGATTACCTAGAAAAGGCTAGCCCCTAAAAGTCAATGGACTTATTTGCAAGGATGTCAATCCATGTTCAAGAAACCAATCTGATAATGAAAAGATAAAATGATAAAAACATATGATATAACCAACAATGCAAAGACAAAGGGACGGACATGGTCTAAGAATATATGATGGTATGATAATGTGAAGATACCTGACCCAAAGGGAGTCTAGACATTACAAAATTACTCAAAGGAGTAAGGATGTAGATAGTTGAGTACTCACAAAGGTGAGCAATATGATATGGCTTTTTGATTGAAATAACTGATAGAGTGCTAAAGATGGCTCAAATGAGCTTGATATGACTAGATTGACACCTGCAAAGGCAGAGTGGTAATAAGTAATGAGATCTATATATATGAAAAGAAATATTAGGGGTTAAATGATGTAATAGACAAGGATCTTTGGCGATTGAGGAGGATGATCGGTGATGATTAACAAAATCGTCGATGATTTTTGTGGAAATGTACAAGCTACTAAAATACAAAATAAAGTCGATTAAATCTCATAAATGATGAGTAAATGAGATAATAATGCAATATGAAATACACTTACCTTGTATAAGTTGATAAATGAACACTAGAAGATGATATTACCCAAGAGAAGAAAACAACTACTTTCCTCTTCTCCAAATTATGCTGCTCACCTAAACCAATTTTTCAACCATAACTATTTTATACCATGTTCTACCACTTCTAAGACCTCAAAAGGCCTTCACTAGGAATAAAATTCATCCATCTTCACTCTATAACTAATTGAAATCATCATCTAATCCATTTACTTCCTTAGCCAACTCAATGCTTCAGCAAACGCAAAAACTATCTATCTTGAAAATCAACATGCATTCTTCTGTACAAACTGACCTAAAATTCCAATCAAAACACCTCACCATGAGACAAGCCATATAACACTAAAAAAACCTCTGAATCCTATTTCCAAAACATATTATAACTCCTTACAAATATAAGTGTAAGGCCTTTAACCAATCTAATCTCTACAAACTTCTTCTTAAGCCTTCTAGGACTCAAAAAACTCACCATGAGCTCAACTTTCTTCATCACCCTCGAACATCACTTCTAATATTTACCAAATCATGTAACACCCTTATAAATTTTGCATAAGAACTCAAAAACCTTCAACATAGAAACACTTAGAAACATCATCTTACCTCATGAAGTTAATTAGCACCCTGCTAGAAACAAACATCCTCTAATTTGATCCTTAAAGAATAGGTAATAAATTTTTCATATCATATAAAAAACAAAATTTTTATATACCAATGGAAATATCTCTGATCCAGGATCACAACACAACTTGAATGGAGTCCTAAATCCTCCTGTAGCACATGTAATTCCACTTTTAGTGTAGACTGCTCTAAAGTACCCCAAAAACAAGTCTTCATAAATATGGCAAACTTTTCTATTTATAATCTCAACCATGATTTTAAACTATCATGGACATATACAAAACTACATGGGATAAAAACAATGTCAATTTATTTCATACCTTATTTGGGAAACTTTTCTTTAAACTGGACTTCTTTAGAAAAAAATATTTTTAGGTGGGGCCCACACATATCAAAACATGCTCTAATTTACCTTTTTGGAAATCTTGAAGAGTCCTCTACAACATCTAATAATAATTTTTCAAAATCAATCAAGATAGGATAAGTACACTTAATTTTCTCTAAGTCAATTTTTGCTAGGGTTTCAAAGCAGCTGACATTCTTAACGATCATTCATAAACACCAGATGATAAACCACCTCATTATTTTGGTGAAACCTTAATAAATGACCTAATAAGCTATGGAAAATTTCTCAATTCCCCATGAAAATCACACAACTCACGATGAGCATCATAAGGTCCACTTTTTCTTCAAATCTTCACTCTAGAAAACCTGATTTTGCCAAATCTGATGTATTTCAATTTCTTACTCAAAATGACATGAAACTTTTCATGAAGCATCATGACAACATTATATAACTATCTTACTCACCATATATCGCAAATTACTCTAAAAACACTAGAACAAATTTCATTTACACATGTAATCTATCCTGTCTCACTTGTTTGCTTCCCAAGGACCTCATAAATGCATTATATCACTGAATACCCACCTAAAACTCACCATATACCTTAGATAAATTTCCAACACGCTACTACTACCATGATTCATCATGACTGATAAGCTCCAAACATCATACGCCCTTACCATTTTGCATGCTCCAGGGCTAGAAATAAGCCTAAAATGACCTGAATCAACCATGACAACTCATGAAATGACCTTGTTGACCTCACACATACTTTTAGACACCCATGATACATCATAACAACCATGTTTGACCTTATGAAACCATTCAATCCACTTAAGAGAGCTCATAATATGACTATACTCACTGAACTAAGCTCCAGGACAACATAAAAACTCACCAAATCCCGACTCTACTAATCAACCTTCATCTTTGACCATCTAATAACACCTCATGAAGAATCACATGACCACATGACACCCTTTTCCATCAATGGTATTGAAATCAATGAAAACATAAACACACAATGGCCAACAATCTCCCCCTTTGTCATTAATGACAAACACACCTTTAGAAACATTGATGACAACCAATAAGACCAACACACCTACATGACCTAATTTCCATGTTTCTGATGTTTCTCTCCACATTTTACATCTATGAAAAAGACTATAATGAAAATAATACATGGAAAATGACAACATATAATGACAAAAATTCACAAAACAACTTACTTGTCTCGAATAACTCCTGTTAGGACTGAAATCTCTCTCCTCGTCTTCTACAATAGTATATGAACATCCATGGATCTCATATGATCTGTTGGTGCTCAAATTAGTCTCGCCCTATTTTTTCGTTGAAATTCCTAAGTTTGCAGCCTCTGTCATGTTTTCTATCTCCTGTATTGATGCTTGAAAACTCTATCCTCCATTGGTTTCCATGATCAGTCCTTTCCTTGGTCGAGGATCACTTAAAGGTCCAAAAATTGTTTTTCATTCCTCTGTCCATCTGAAAGAGTCTATAACTTGGGCGTAAAACTTAGGATTTTCCTTTTCCTTCCATTTTCCATAGTCAAGTTTTGTTTTCCCTATCACTTTTGTCCCAAATACATGTGGAAACGTGATTGGATATAGCTCGGAGGATCATATTTGAGCCTTATAACATTTCCAATTTCTTTGTCCTTGAAGAAAGATTCATTTCCGGGCTCGAATGGTGTTTTTCTTGCATTTTACAGTTTGACAGGTGTATTTTTCTTGGTCAAATTTACATCTTAGCATCAATGTAAATGTTTCCCTTTCTGGTTGGATGTGGCTCGGTGAGGCACTTTAAAAACTCTAAGGCTCGCTTCAACCCAAAACTTGTCCACGTGGAGGAACGACGCTCATTTGAAAATTCACCTTCTGGTTTGGCCTTGGAGTTGTGCCCGGGGGGACACGTGGAGGTTTCCACTGCTTTTCTCAGACTTAGACAATTTTTTTATGCAGCCGGTACAATTTTGGTGGACCATGGACACATGGAGGGATGACACTCATTTGAGGATCCGCCTCAGGATCCCACCTTAACAATTGCGCCAAGGAGACACGTGGAGGTTTCTGCTCTGTCCATACTTAGACTTTTTAAAGTGAATTTATAAGGCCTGGGACATGTGGAGGGACCGTGCATGTTTTGCAACCAACCCTTAAGTTTTATTTTGAATAAGTGCTAGGAGTACACTTGGAGGCTTCCGCTCACTTTGCCCTTTGCTTGGAATTTTCAATAGCTTAAGGAATCTTTCTCAAACCCTAGACACGTGGAGGGTTCCACTGGATCCTTTTTACACTGAGAATTTTCAAAGGCCAAAAGGCATTTTTTTCTTGGGCCATGGTACATGGAAGGCTCATGCTTGTTTGGGCATTGCCTTTGTGCTTCTCCTTTGCAGTTGTGCTTAGGAAACATGTAAAGTGGAAAAGGGGAAGAATCAATGGTTGATGTGCATTTCACCTATTTTTTTCTGCCATTTTGCTCCAAGACTCCTAGATACATGAATACGCACTATTTTTCATCATTCTTTGACAAAATTCCTTGTCATCTCTGTTGTAAGGTGCCATTGAATGGATTTGAAACTTAAATTGTGAGTCCAAGGATTGTTAAGGTTGATATTTTGAAGTGGGATTGATTAGGCACTTGCAAAAGATTGGAATTACTAGAGGAAATGGATGCGGGGCAGAATTACAAGGAAAGAGAGCGAAAAGGGAAATGATGAAATGGTGAAAGTGCAGGCACAAAAGATGAAAAAGGTGTTGCCCGACGAGAGTGAAAAATATTACTTGTCATATCCTAACTATGCAGAGTCTCCAAAAAATGATTAAAAGGGGATTTCTCCCGCATGAAAAAATAGAATGATTAAAAGGACTCCCAAAAGTTGTGGCATGGCATCCTAGTCATTAGTTGAGGGCCTAAGAAATGTGATCAGTTCACAATTGGTCCCACCTGGCAGTACTTTTGGATCTGAATTTGTTCTATTCTGTTGGCCTAACTACCACTGGAATTCTCCCCAAGTCCTTTAAAATATGAAGTTGAAAATAGTCAGCTGCCTCATTGGGAGCTCTCTTGATGGTTGTCAGCTTCCTCCAAGAAACAAGTTGTCTCCCTTCTCTCCATTGCTCATGAAGTGCTACACAAGCTGTTCTAATTTTGAATAGAATTGAGGCAAGCTTCTAAACCATGGCAAAGCCTTCCATTGAATGAGATGCTAGCAAGGTGACAGCAACTTGCATCTCATTGATTTCATGAATTGCACAAAGGTTAGCAATGTCTTTAACATGATCACCAGGAGTAGTCTGATTCTCTCTAGTGAAGTATGGAATGTTCTTCAAGGCTGCAATTGGAATTGGATTTTGTACATTGGAGAGTAAGTGGGTTGCTACCAGTGAAATTGACATAGGGGTTGTTTTGTGCCATTCTAATTAGTCTTAGAACCCTTGTTGATTGAATGAAAGGCCTACCAAGTGGAGGAGTTGAGAGAGTTATGTTTGGTGGGATGGAGACCTTTGGATTATCCTCCCACTTTTCCTTACTCTTGGAGATAACTGTAGATATTCAAACAACACCTTTTCTTCTCCAGCTCTTGACCTTGTAGTGATTCTTCTCATGAGTTTTCAGGTCTGCACTACTAAAACTAGCTGATTCTTCTTCCTTGGAGTCACCAGATGTGCAATTTATAGCTCTTTTAAGCAAGAAAATTGCAGCAGATGCACATCAACTTTGCTGCAATGAAAATGAGACCTCTAAGGTCCCACCGGGCATACCAAAATTGTTGTTGCAAATCAGCAGCACCCCTAGATGCAAATCAGGTTTCTAAGTTGATGTTTCAGGCATCCAGTGTGATTGCACAACATTGAAAACCTCTCTCCAAGTGTGGGACTTGTAAAATGAGAGAGGAATCTCCAAATTAGAGGCTGGTTCCTCAAACTCCACTGATCAGATCTGTTATTTTGCACAATTGCAGAGGTTTGAATCCTAATCCTACTCTAAATTCCAAGGAGACAGAGATAGAAAGTGCAAAATTGAAACTAAACTAATAGGTGATACACCAAAGGAGTGGTGAACACTTCTTGTTCATGCAAATTGACACAATTTCATAAAATGTAACATGAACATCATACACAAGCTGATAAGATGCAATTAGAGGTCTGAAAAGAAGCAAGACAATACAAACAAAGGACTGAAAATTGATCACAGAGTCTACACTGTCATTTTTCACTGTCAAAATCCTTGCATTTGCAACATCAAAGAGGCAGAAACCTGTTACAATCATGAAGAAGGTATGATACTTACAAAAATCCACTTGTTGAAAGGTGAAAGAAGAAGCTTACTATCCAAAAAAAAAATGAGCCAAATCTGGGTTTTTACAACGCATGGGTTGAGCCCAGGAGAGAGAAAACATGTAAAAAATGTGGGATCCATTCCCCATTGAATGAAGATGCATTAAAACAACATGGGCATCCTTACAGACCCATGCCCTAACATTTTTGGCCATGCTGAAGAAGAATGCAACCCTTTTGCATTAAAACTGGTTGTTGAAACGTCATTTCTGGCCATTACCACGTGCCAGAGACGTTTCTTGATTTTCTCTCTCCAAAATGAATCAAAATTCAAAATTGACTACGGAATCATGTAGAGAATTTCACCATCTTTCCATTTATATAAAGAACGTGAAAATCCGAGCTCTGGATCGAAAGATATGGCGATTTGAAATTTTAGGGCAAAAATAGGCCAAAATCGGATCGACGGGCAAAAAGTTTGAATTTTTACCCGTTTGGTCTTTGGAAAAATTTACAAATTTTCCCTGTGCTCCGCCACTCTAGGTGCCACATGGCACGTTCTGATTGGCTGCGGGACCTCTAAGGGAAAATTTCCCACAAAAACTCCGTCGAGCCATAGCTTGAAAATATGAGGAGTTAGGAGGAAAACTTTACCTTTATGGAAAGCTGAGAGAGAGCTCTATCCAATGGTGCCATTTCTATAAGGTTTTGAGTTCCTAGAAAACAATATATTCTGACTGAGGCACAAGAGAAGGAAATATGTAAAGGAGTTAGCCACAAAATGAGCAGGGGGCACATTTGGGATAACATTTCCAATGACCAAAACGGCGGAAAATGAAGCGCAGAAGGCCCACATCCAATCAGAATATGCCACGTGGCACCAAGAGTGGTGGGGTGTGGGGATTTTTTAGGAAATTTTCCTAAATGCAAAAAGTGGGAAAATTTCAAATTTTTGGCCCGCCAACCCATTTTGGCCTTGTTTTGCCCTAAATTTTCAAATGGCCATAACTTTCGATCCAAAGCTCAAGTTTTCACGTTCTTTATATCAACGGAAATCTGATGAAATTATCTACAAGATTCCAGGATCAATTTTGTATTTTGATAGATTTTGGAGAGAGAAAATTGAAAAATTCCTCTAGCATGTGGTAATGAACAGAAATGACATTTCAACCACCATTTTTAATGAAGAATGGCTCGCATTCTCTCCCAGCATGGTGAAAAATGTCAAGGAATGGACCTGTAAGGATGACCATGCTATTTTATTGCATTTTGGTTAGTGTTTGAAGCTCCTCCCATGTTTTCCCATATTTCTCTCTCCTGGGCTCGTTTTGGCATGGTAAAAACTAGTTTTGGTTCAATTTTTGTTGGTTGGACATTTTCATGTATTGCAAGCTCCCTTTTTCACCTTAAAAAGGTGATTTTGTGGAATATCATACCTCTTCCAAGACTGTAACCTGTTTTCCTGCCTCTCAGATGTTGTAATGCATGTGTTTTTTATATTGGAAATGATAATGCAAGCTCTGTGAATGAGTTTCAAATCCTTTGTTTTTGTTGTTTGCTTCATTTCTGAACTTTCATTACATTTTATCAGTTTGTGCATGATGTTTGTTGCATTTCTATGATCTGTGTCATTTTTAGAAGTAAAGAATTTTCACCACTCCTTTGGCACATCACCTTATTAGCATTAGTTTCAGTTTTTTACATTCTCTATCTCTGTCCCCTTGGAATTTAGAGTAGGATCTTGAATTCAAAACCTCTGTAACTTGCAAGTAATACACCTGATCAAAGGAGCTGAGGAACCAACCTCTAACCTGGAGATTCTTTTCCCATTTTACAAGACCCACACTTGGGGAAAAGATTCAATGTTGTGCAATCACACTGGATGTCCAAATGTCAAACTAGAAATTTGATCAACATCCAAGGGTGCTGTTGATTTACACCAACAGTTTTGGCACATCCGGTGGGACCTTAGAGGTCTTCATCGTCATTGCAACAAAATTGATGTGTATTTGTTGCAAGTTTCTTGCTTAAAAGAGCCCTAAATTACACATCTAGCGACTCCAAGGAAGAAGAATCAGCTGGTTTTAGCAGTGCAGACCTAAAAAATCATGAGAAGAATTACCACAAAGTCAAGAGTTGGAGAAGAAGAGGTGTTGTTTGAGTATCTATAGTTATCTCCAAGAAGAAGGCAAAGAGAGAGGAGAATTCAAAGGTCTCCATCTCCACCAAACAGAAATCTATCAACTCCTCCACCTGGTAGGCCTTTCATTCAATCAACAAGGGTTCTAAGGCCAATCAAAATGGCACAAAACAACCCCTATGTCAATTTCATTGGTAGCAGCCCACTTGCTCTCAATGCACAATATCCAATCCCAATTGTAACATTAAAGAACATTCCATACTTTACTAGAGAGAATTAGACCACTCCTGGTGATCATGTCAAGGATATTGCTAATATTTGTGTAATCCATGAGATTAATGACATGTAATTTGCTGTCAAACTGCTAGCATCTTCATTCAAAGGGAAAGCTTTGCAATGGTTTAGGAGTCTTACCTTAGGTTCTATCCAAAATTGGAACCAGTTATGTATATCCCTCCATGCGCAGTTTGGAGAAAAGGGAGATAGCTTGTCCCTTTTGGAACAATTGACAACCATCAAGAGAGCTCCCAATGAGCAGCTGACTGACTTCAACTTCATATTTCAAATGACTTGGGAGAGAATTCCAGTGGCAGTAAGGCCAACAGTAGAAGGTTCTTTTTCTATATTACCTTAAAGCTCTAAATTATGATATTTCTATGTTAATTCAATCCATGGGGGGCACAACTAGCCCTGTTGCTTATAGCATTGCCATTAGAGCTGAAATTTTTTTGATTCAAGCTGGAAAGCTAGCTCCTAGGCCTCTAATGCCATTGTATCCAAGTTTAGAGAGCCCAAGTACTAGTCAAGTGCCTAGTTTAACTCCTATTCCTACTCCTAGAAATCATAATTCAAGTGAAGCTTCTAGTTCATCTTCTAGTGCCTCAAATGAACTTCAAGAAGTCATGAAGCAATTGCAAAATTTAGGTAATGAGCTGGTTACACTCAAGAGGTAGCAAGCCCAAGTTTTTAGACCTTCTTTCCAGCCTCAAGCTCAGCCTAACAGGCAGCCACACCAGCCTTAAAGACCACCCAATCCAGTTGCAAATCAAAATCAAGCAAGACCTCCTACCAACAGACCATTTCAGCCCTATAATCCCAATGTTACATCTCCCTCTAAAGCAATAGTGCTAGTGAAAAACAACATAGCTCAAGAGTATGATTGATGTTTCCCATGCAATGAACCTCACAACCAATCTATGTGCTTCAACGGTGCCTTAAATCAAGCATTAATGGTGACAACTACTGGTGTGGAGGGTGAAGGGAGTCAAGGAAATAACCAACAACAAGAAACATTCCAGTAGCAATCAGCTCCAAATGATACCACACTTGTAAACTGGCAGGTAGAAGATTTTTGTGGCATGAATCAAACAATTCCCCAAAGTGTTGCAGCCAACACAAGGTCAAAAAGGAGAAATTTGGGTGAAGAACAGCCATTGGCTCCAAGTAATCCAAAATCTTCTATCACTCCACAAATTATTGGCAAACAAAATGCAGTTCCAAACACGCAAGGGCTGCCTAAAACGGCTCCTAGGCCAACTTAAATGCTAGTTATTGCTGCCCATATGCAAGGAATGAATGTGCAGGCCAAGGGACAACAAAGAGATGCTTCATCTCCATTCAACATCATTGATCAGATGAAAGAAGACAATGTAAACATATCAATGTGGGAATCACTATCCATCCCAGGCCAAAGAGATTTGCTACAAGCTGCCATGAAGGACTAGTCAACTTCAAATCAGCAAGTCCAAATGCAAGAGAAGGTGCTCAAAAATGCTTCCTAGCCTAAGGGGAATCATGGAGGACAGCAAGGTAAAATTTTGAAGCCCCCTCCATTCTATGTTTCATTGATAATTGGAAACCATTTAGTACACAACTGCATGATTGATTCTAGAGCAAGTAGTTCAGTAATGCCCAAGCAAATAGCTGATCAGTTGGGGCTTCAGTATGAAGTCATATCCAAAGGGGTAGTGCAATTGGATGGGATAGCAGTAACAACAGTTGGAGTGATAAAAAACTTGAGTCTTACTTTGCATGCATGCCCCAATGTTGTTGTTTTACAAGATGTCTCAGTAATAGATCTTCCACCACTCTTTTCCCTATGTCTATCAAGGGATTTCACAGCTAATATTGGAGGGTACTTATCCGCTAATTGGTCACACATGTTGTTCAGAACAAGATATGAAACCAAGGCCACAATCAAATCTGAACCTATTGCAAACTTTCACATTGAGCCTCACACTCCAAGTCAAATCAATACCAATTGTTTAGCGTTTGATCAAGAAGATTATCCAAGCACTGATGAAGCTAACACTAAGGTTAGAAGTATCCCAGATTTGACTCTTGATGAATGGGTAAACAAGGTGCATGATTTTGATCCTTATCAATAAATAGAAGAATCTGAGCTAGGAGTCTATTGCATGCATGAAGAGAATCAACCTATTCTTAGCATCACCAAGCCAGACCACAAGGATGACAATGAGGTATGGCAAAAAAAAATTTGATGGATCAAGGAGTAGACAAGGTGCAGGAGGGGGAAATATCCTTGTTTCACCTCAAGGAGTTAAGTATTATTCATCTTTTAGATTTTAGTTTGCAAGCTCTAATAACAATACTAAATATGAAGCTTTGATACAAGGATTGCATTGGTCAATCAAGAGAGGGATAAAGAACTTGCAAGTCTTTGGTGACAGTGATTTGATTTTCAACTAAGTTAAGGGGCAGCATGCTATCAAGAATGATCTACTCAAGTGCTACAAAAATAGGGTGTGGGACCTCATTGAATATTTTGAGGGCTTTGGCATCAAATCCATTCCTAGAAAAGAGAACCAAGCTGCTGACAGGCTTGCAGCAGTTGGAGCAGTCTTTGACGTTGTTGAAAGCATCTAAAAGGATAAGGTACAACCAAACATCCATGTGATTGTAAGGCCTTTAGTGCCAAATAACAATGTGATTTGGAAAGTGTTTGAAAGTGATCAAAAAATCATCCATTTCTTGTAAGAAGAGGCTGAGTTCTTAGCTAAAAATCAAGAAAAGTATGAGCAGCAGTATGGTGACCAAGTGGTACCGCTGAGAACCAACAAACTACCAAAGGGACTCATTACTTTGGAGTCCATTTTCAATCCTAATGATCAATTTAGGAAGGGGAAAGAAAACATCCAAGTCAAGGGAGAAGATTCGGTGTCCATCTTGGTGGAAGAAGGAAAATCACTCCAAGTTGGCAAAGTGACAACTGAGCAAAAAAGGTATGAGTTCATACAGCTTTGTCAAGAATTCCCTGATGTGTTTGCTTGGAGCTATGAAGATTTGAAAGGTTTCAATCCCGAGTTAGCTCAACACACCATTGAATTGGATCTAAGTACTAAACCCATCAGGAAAAAACAAAGGCTAGTCAATCCACACATGGAGCCTCTCATGAGAAAAGAATTGAATAAGTTGATAGAGTCAAGAATCATATTCCCTATCAAGCATTCTAGTTGGGTGGCCAACTTGGTTCTAGTTAGAAAGAAGAGTGGGTAAATCAGATTGTGTGTTGACTTCAGAGACTCAAATAGAGCATCTCTCAAGAATCACTATCCACTTCCTTCTATTGAGCAGAATTTATAAGTTGTTTCCGGCTCTGAGAGGTTTTCATTACTTGATGGCTATTCAGGGTGCAATCAGATTGTGGTGAAAGAAGAGGATCAGTTCAAGATAGCCTTTACAACCAAATGGGGAACTTATGCATACAAGAAAATGCCATTTGGGTTGTCCAATGCTGGAGCTACTTTTCAAAGAGCAATGGACATGGCGTTCAAGGATTTGATTAACAACATGGTGCTGGTATATCTTGATGATATCACTATTTTTTCAAAAAATGCAGCAAACCACCTCTTTCATTTGAGACAAGTGTTCCAAAGGTGCAGAAGATTTAGAGTATCCTTGAATCCTAAAAAGTGTACTTTTCTAGCCCATAAAGGAAAACTCCTTGGCCACATTGTCTCCAAAGAAGGATTAGCAATTGACCCAGAAAGAGTTGAAGCCATAAGAGAACTACCATTGCCAAGCCACAAGAAGGCCCTTCAAAGTTTCTTGGGAAGGATAAATTTTGTTCAGAGGTTTGTCCCAAATTTTACAGCCCTAGTCAATCCTATCACCAAGGTGTTAAAGAAAAGCATAGCTTTCAAATGGACAATAAAAGGCAAGGAAATTTTCGAAGCAATCAAAGAAGCCATCTCTCAAGCCCCAACTCTCATTAACCCAGATTTCTCCAAAGGATTTCATCATGTATGCATTTGGGGGTGATGATACTATTTCTGCAATTTTGGTACAGCAGAACAAAGACAATGATGAGCAGCCAATTGTTTTCTTCAGCCAAATCCTAGAGGACTATGAGGTGACATATTCCTTCATTGAGAAGCATGTTCTGGCTGTGATCAGGAGCTTGAAGAAATTCAAGCATCTAGTTTCAAACAACAAGGTTCAATTGTTGGTTTCTCATGTGGGAGTTAAAGATTTCCTCCTTAACAAAGACCTAAATGAAAAGAGATAAGGTTGGATTACTCGTGTCATGGAGTATGACATTGAGATCAAATTCACCAAGTTACTCAGAGGAAAAGGATTGTGTGAGCAGCTGATTTTGAGCAAACAAAAGGAAGCAAGCAATGAGGAAGAGGTTGTTTTGGTGTTGCAAGACAGCCTTGAGCAAGGAAGAACTCAAAAGGAAAATGATGGTGTCCTCACTTCTTGTTGAACCCAAGACATAATGCACTTCCTAAGCATAGGTCTATGCCCTCCAGAGATGAACGAGACCAAAATAAAACAATTCAGATTGTAGGTTGTCCCATATGCCCTTGTTGATGGTGTTTTGTTTAAGAGGGATGTGAATGGAGTGCTGCTGAGATGCATTGGTACAAATCAGATTCACAGGGTGTTGGAAGAGTTCCATGGTGGACTAGCTAGTGGTCATTTTGCACCAAGAGTGACATCTCTAAAGATCATGAGGGCTGGTTATTATTGGCCCAATATTTTAAGTGATTGTTATGCATGGATCAAGAGGTGCAAGAATTGTGCATTCTTCACGGGTAAGGAGAGGCAAGCTTCCCTTCCATTACATCCAATTTCAGTTGATCATCCATTTATGCAATGGGGTTTGGACTTCATTGGATTCATTAATCCAAATTCAAGCCAAGGACACAAATGGATTCTAACAGCAACATATTACTTCACCAAGTGGAATGAAGTAGTAGCACTCAAGGAAGCAAATGAATCTAGCATCCTGGACTTCTATGAGGAAATAGCAACCAGATTTGGCATACCTGCTACAATAATATCAGATAATGCATTGGCATTCATTAAGTCCAAGGTAACTGAATGGGTTGTTAAGAATGGGATCTACTTAAGCACTTCATCAAATTATTACCCTCAGGGTAATGGCCAAGCTGAATCTACAAACAAGAACTTGTTAAGGATCATTAGGAGGACTCTTGATGAAAATCAGAGGTCTTGGCATACCAAATTGAAATCAGCCTTATGGGCTGGTAGAATAACTCCCAAGAGATCTACAAGTAATTCTCCATTCAAGCTTGTTTATGGAAGAGAGGCAATTTTGCCCATGTCACTTGAGTTGCCAACATTGGAACTCATGAAATAGTTGGAGTTGTTGGAGTTTGGGCCCATGGAGGTTAGATATGTAGAATTGATGGAGCTCCAAGAAATCAAAAATCAGGCATCCCAAACAATGGAGAAGGATCAAGCTCTGATCAAGAAAACCTTTAATAGAAAGGCCAAGGAAATATCTTTCCAAGTTGGAGATCTAGTGTTAAAATGGGATGCAAACAAAGCAAAACTAGGGAGGCATTCAAAATTTGATGCCATTTGGAGTGACCCATACATGGTCACAAAGTGTAAGGACAGCAATGTTTTCCAATTGTCTTCATTGGATGGCAAAGAATTATAGATTCCAATCAATGGAATCCATCTAAAGCATTGCTACTGAAGGAAATTCTCCACCTTGTACATATTAGCTTAGGTTTTCATTCCTCCAAGTGCTTGTGCACATTGTTTTGTTGTAGATTAGCTTTGCTTTCCCTAAGTGGTTTGGCACAGGGTTGTTGTTTCAGGAAATGTGTTTTGCAGGCCTTGCTCCAATCAGATGGTGTTCTGCCTTCCATATTTCTCCTTACAGTGTTCTAATCAGTTGGGATACCAGGAAAAGAATTTGATGACTCCATGCCTAATGGATTGCTTCAGGAAACTGGTAACTTCATCCAATAGGAAGATGACCCCTTTGAGTTGCCAAAATTGTTATCCAAAATGAACCCCTTGCACATTTTGTGGCTAACTCCCTTCATTCTTCCCTCCCTTGTGCCTCATTTATAATTTTTTTTATTTTTAGGAACTCAAGACCTTCTGGAAATGGCACCATTGGATAGAGATTTTTCTCAGCTTTCCAGAAAGGTAAAGTTTTCCTCCTAACTCCATGTATTTTTGAAATTATGGCTTGGCGGAGTTTTTGTGGGAAAATTTCCCCTAAAAGGCCCATAGCCAATGGGGTTTTGCCATGAGTCTCTAGGCCAGGAAGTAGCGGAGGGCTGAGTAAAAATAGAAAAATTGACTAAGTGTTGGCGCCATGGAAAAATCTCCAGAGAAGGCCTGCACCCAATCACATTATGCCACGTGTCCTTAGGCCAAGAAGTGGCGGAGGGTGGAGGAAAGATTAGAAATTTGGCAAAGTGATCGGCGAGGGCACAAAGTTAATTTTTTTGCCCCCAAACGTGAGCCAATGAGGACAGGCCACATATGCCTGGGGGGCCAGAGCTTCGGAACGCGGGGAGAGATTGGGAATTTTTCCTAAAGGATAGTGTAAAGAGGAGTTTTCGCCTCGAAGGCCCGCCGACGAATGAAAAATATGCCACGTGTCTTCAACCGGCGGAGCGCAGGAGAAATTGGGAGATTTTTTTTTTCAAGCAAAATCAAAGAAAATTTTCAAAGGAAAATTCCGCCCCCTAAACCTGAGCCAATGAGATCGTGCCACGTGTCCATGTGGTGGCAAAAAATGCAAGACAGGCCCACTGGGAAAAAAGGAAGAAGAAATCCTGCAGCCAATGGGGTTTTGCCACGTGTCCAAGTCAGAAAAATGGTCAACAGTGATGGAAAATTTGAGAGGAAATGCCCACAGCGAATCACCTCTTGCCATGTGTCCTCGAGCCATCGGCCTGGCGGAGAATTTTTGGAAAATTTTCCAATGACCAAAATCGCAGAAAATAAAGCGCAGAAGGTCCGCATCTAATCAGAACATGCCACATGGCACCAAGAGCAGCGGGGCGTGGGGATTTTTTGGGAAATTTCCCCAAATGCAAAAAGTGGGAAAATTTCAAATTTTTTCGCCCGCCAACCCATTTTGGCCTTGTTTTTCCCTATATTTTCAAATGGCCATAACTTTCGATCCAAAGCTCAATTTTTCACTTTTTTTTATCAACAGAAATTTGATGAAATTCTCTACAAGATTCTGGGCTCAATTTTGTATTTTGATGGATTTTGGAGAGATAAAATTGAAAAACACCTCTAGCACGTGGTAATGAACAGAAATGACGTTTCAACCACCATTTTTAATGAAGAATGGCTCGCATTCTCTCCCATCATGGTGAAAAATGTCAAGGAATGGCCCTGTAAGGATGCCCATGTTGTTTTATTACATTTTGGTTGGTGTTTGAAGCTCCTCCCATGTTTTCCCATGTTTCTCTCTCATGGGCTCGTTTTGGGCATGGTAAAAACTAGTTTTGGTTCAATTTTTGTTGGTTGGACATTTTTCATGTATTGCAAGCTCCCTTTTTCACCTTAAAAAGGTGATTTTGTGGAATATCAGACCTCTTCCAAGACTATAACCTGTTTTCTACCTCTCAGATGTTGTAATGCGTGTGTTTTTGATATTGGAAATGACAATGCAAGCTCTGTGAATGAGTTTCAATCCTCTGTTTGTGTTGTTTACTTCATTTCTGATATTTCATTACATTTTATCAGTTTTTGCATGATGTTTGTTGCATTTCTACGATCTGTGTCTATTTGCAAAAGTAAAGAATGTTCACCACTCCTTTGGTGCATCACCTTATTAGCATTAGTTTCAGTTTTTTGCATTCTCTATCTCTGTCCCCTAAGAATTTAGAGTAGGATCTTGAATTCAAAACCTCTGCAACTTGCAAGTAATACACCTGATCAGAGGAGCTGAGGAACCAACCTCTAACTTAGAGATTCTTTTCCCATTTTACAAGACCCACACTTGGGGAAAAGATTCAATGTTGTGTAATCACATAGGATGTCCAAATGTCAAACTAAAAATCTGATCAACATCCAAAGGTGCTGCTGATTTGCACCAATAGTAGCATAGTAGTGTGCTCCATTTATACCTTGTCTGAAGGTTTCCTTCGTCCTCTATGCTCCAGGCCACCACTATCTTCTCGTTCCAATTCCTCTTCATCCACCACTATAGTCTCTACAGGCCATGGAGTAGGCACATTTTCTACTGTATGCTTACCCTTAGGAGGCCCTAGAAGCACAAACTCATTTTTCACGTATTTTTTTTCTCTAGATTGGGCATAAGTTGAAGATACACAAGCGCAGCTCCAATGTCTCCGATGGAAAAGCTTACCGTAGCTTCATTTTTAATACATCTAAGATAATCCTCTCAATGTAGGCAGTCCGTCCTAGATATACATATGTCTTTCTTAGTGTATGGTAGTTGCAATCTACCTTATCTGCATTAAAGCTTAGGCGGTGTGCATCCAAAAACCGATGAACCGATGCCTTGAAATATCATGCTATGAAGGCATATGGTAATTTTCACCATGGGCTCCAAGCCCCATCTTTCATGATGAGCCGCATGATGCCAAAGTGTTGGTATACTGCAAATTTCCTTACCTTCCCTACTACCAAAGGTAACTCCTTGGGTATGCGCCATTAGTCTTCGAACGTTGTGTGGAGCCTATCAGACCAGAACTTTCCAAATCTTTCCGTAAGTGATTTTCTCTCCATAGGGTATTCCAATAATTTCTCCTTTAGCCCATCGGGCACCATGATTTCCATAAACACCAGAGACAATAGAACAGCCCCGAAACTGACTTTCTATCCTATACGTGCTTCTTCAATGACAGTTTCTGTGATGTAACTGGAGATGTTGTAAGTCACTCCCTATGACATAATCTTCACAATTTTTATCCACATTGTCTTTACTTGTGACCATCTTTTTTGGTCATTCAACTATTTCACTAAGTGTGCAGTTGCTTGTATGATTGGGTACTTCTTTAGTTTATCAATGTATGTGCCACGTAGACCCTTGGTATACCCCAACTCCTTCCTTGTCTCTAGGATTGCATCATTATCAGTTAAATCACTATCTATATCTACCCTTGTACCTTTCAAAGTTGTTATTATTGAGATCAACGTGGATGTGATCCTTACCCTACGTCTTGCAAAGTAGAAGAAATCTTTGTGTACCCTACTCATCAACCACTGGTACAAGGGTTCATATTTACCAAAGTAGGGGAGCTCATACAACTAGTAAACTCCAATCTACTTCAAAAACTTCTCCCCAGTCTCATCATACACTAACATGTATTTTTTTGTGCATTTATTTGTAATTGTGTTTAATAACGCATCCAACTCCTTATTTTTAGGTGTACGATGGTTGTAATCACTGATCTTACTCTTCCAAATGTGGGAATCCCATTCCTGACTCACAACCATACCCTTTGGATACTGCATTTCTGAGAAATTACTCTCAGGGGTCATTTCAACCTCTTCTTCCACTTTCTTCTTCACCTTAGCACCTGCAGTAGGAGCTTTCTTTTGTGCCATCTATAACCTACAATCTTCTAACTTCAAATACTTGCCTTCTATCTCCTACAACATGCAAACCAAAACCCTAGCTCAATTAAACATGCCCAATTGAACTTACATGCCCTAGCTCTTTTGCAATTCCTTGCTTCGCTCAAACCCTTCGCAACTGGGGATGTAAGCTTCCTTTGTGCACAAGTCTACTCGTCACGTCTCGATTCACACTCTTCACACCTGAATACTCTTCTTGCAACTTAGGCACACTTGGCTCTTTCAAATTATCATGATTGCAATGGTAAGAACGAACTTGCATCCCCTCCTTTTATAGGTTTTCAAAAATTTAGTGTATTTATTTCTCCTTCACCTACCAACAATCCTCATTAATTGATCCTTTTTTTCCATTTTCAGTGCGGTTCATCTTCGTGCACCAGTTATAACCTTCTAGCATGCCCTCCTACCTTTTGGCTACATACTTCTCTTCAGTGTGCTTCCCTACACCCGAGTACCCCATCACTATACCTTCCACTGGTAGTCTTCACGGCCTTTGCTTACCTTGTGTTATATTGTTCCATCATTTATCTCCATCTATGGTCATCTTGTCTAGAAGCAATCTCTTTTTTAACAATTATCCAACTTTTAATAGCACCCATAGCCATTTGTTCCTTTCATGTGTACTTATTTTCAACATCCCTATACCTGGATATCAATAAACACCCCAAACTAAGGGTATGTGTAGTCCTCTACGCATATAGATTCTTCAAATAGTAATTATCTTCTGGAGCGCAAACACGCTTATTACACAAAAAACACCAACTAAATTTGACAAAGCATGACGAAAAATAAGGAAATACATTAAGGAAAATACATAATTGAAAATCTAATCTAAATGGAAACATCACCTTATTAAAAACACCAAGAAGACTTATTTATAGTAGGGCTTCAACCCACTCCTGTTGAAGTAACCGGGTAGGAGTGTTCCATCAAGTACCTCTAATTGACAAGCACTTGTTTTAAGTATGTGAGTGATAACATACAACCCCAACCAATTTACCTTGAGTTTTACTAGATGGTGCAAAAACTTAGAATCATAAAGGAGCACCATCTGTCCAATCTCAAACTTTTAATCCATGATGTGCTTTTCATGCCATGCTTTCTGTCTGGCCTTTTCTTGTTTTTGACTCCTATGTGCTATTGCTCATCACTCATCTAGCTTGATTAACGTTTCAATCCATTCTTCTAGTGCTTGTTCATCAGCTAAACCTCCAACACGCGCAATACACAAAGAAGGTAGCATGAATTCTATAGGAATAATTACTTCTACGCCAAACACTAACTGAAACGGTGTGGATTTGTTCAACCTTTTCTATATTGTTCGATATGCCCAAAGAACTGCAGAAACTTTATCATCCCAATCCTTTCTTCCAACATCAAAATTTTTTGTCAATGTCTGGCTTAAAATATTGTTAAAATCCTCAATAGTTCCATTTTCCTGAGGATGATATGGTGTAGTCTTATGGTGTGTAATTATGAATTCATCCAATAAAATTTTGATTGTCTCATTCAAAACATGTGTTCTCCTATCACTGGTCAAACTCAACAAAAATCCATACCATGTAATAATAGTTTCCCATAGAAAAATGGATGTTGTATCCATTGTACAATCCTTTGTATGCATTGCTTCTTCCCACCTTGTCAGATAATCTGTGCAAGTAATGATATAACGTGATCCAATCTTGCATGTGGCTGGTGAAATAGTACCAAAAAAATCTATAACCCATTTTTCAAATGGTTATGCTCTAGTAATAGGTCTTATAGGCATTTCACCTCATTGTCCTGGTTTTTGAAGGTGCTAACAGTGATCACAAGCCTTGTAATATGCCTTACAATCCTTATACAGGGTCTCCCACCATAATCCAACGAGTAGAATCTTGTGCGTAGTGGTGTCACCTGCATTGTGGCCACCTACAATACCACCATGAGCTTCCTCCATGATATATGTGTGCTCATGTTCCAGTAAACAATGACATATTACTTCATCCCAGCCTAATTTGTACAGGTCACCGCTAATCAACATATAGGGTGTCGCACATGTAGTAAGTTGTTTCTTCTCTAAGGATTTCATTCCTTCTAGTGTCATACATGTCCGTAGAAACATAGAAACATGTCCTTTAATTCTAATGGCACTCATTTTAACCTATATAACTATGCATCTGGCATGGTATCTTTAATTTCCTATGATTCTTCTCCTGACTATATTCTAGATAAATGGTCTGGTCCAGAATTACTTTTCCCTGGTTTGACCATAACTGTGAAATCAAATTCTTGAAATAAGAGTACCCATCTGCATATGTGCCCCTATAAAATGAGCTTATTTACCAAATACTTCAATTCCATGTGATTTTTATAAAATAAAAATGGTGTAGCTAGCAGGTATTGTCTGAATTTATGTAGCACATAGATCATTGAAAAATCTTCGCGTTCTGTAGTAGTGTAATTATGCTCTGCAGGAGTCAACTTTCTACTAAAAAAATAGATAGGATGATCTATAATACCTTCTCTAGGCTGAGCCAATACCACACCAATGGCCATGCCAGAGATGTCCACATGTACATGAAATGGTTGGTCCCACGAAGGAAAGCATAGAATAGGCATGGTAGTAAGTTTTTCTTTCAATGTCTCAAATGTGCATTGTTGCAGTTCTCCCCAGTAGAACCTTCCTTTTCCTTTCAGTAACTCCTCCAAAGGTGTGGCAACCTTGGCATATCCCTTTATAAATTTTCTGTAATATCCTGTGTGACCCAAGAATTCACGCACCTCACTCTAACTTGTAGGCTCTTTTAGGCCTAAAATGACTACAACCTTAGCAAGATCAACCAACAAACTTTCCTTGCAAATTATGTGTCCTAACAGTATTCCAAATGGTGTAGAAAATATGCAATTCTTGATGTTCAAAGAGATACTCAACTATCTACATCTTTCAAACATTAAGCACGGATTGTCATAATGATTTTTAACAAGTCCATTTACCGTCCAATTGTCTAAATAAACCTACAAGAAATTGTGAATAAAATCTTTAAACTCATGAACAACTATGCGTAAAAATATAGCAGGCACATTTTTCAGTCCAAAAGGAATCACAGTATAGGAAAAGCTACCCCATTCAGTAGTAAAAGTATAATTTTCTTGATCCTCCTGGGAAATCTAGACCTCATGATACCCAGAGAACTCATCTGTAAACAAATAGATTTTTCCCCCTACAACACCTTCTAGGATTTCCTCAGTGAATGGCATAGGAAAGGGATCAGTCACACAGGTAGCATTAAGGTCCTTCTAGTCCACATAGATCCTAATTTGACCATCCTTCTTGATATTGATCACCATTAGACTAACCCATTTTGACTCATCAAGGGGGTTGATGATTCTAGACTTCAACATTTTTTCAATCTCTTCCTTGACCTTTTCGCACAAGTTGGGGTTCATCCTGTAGGGTCTCTTTCTAACTGGGTGCACACCCTCTTTAAGCTTTATCTTCATCTCCCCTAATGATTCATGCATGCCTTTAAATTCATGGCACCCTCGAGGGAATAAGACTTGATAATCCCGTAGTAACTCTATGATTTTTTCCACTTCAGAGTCTGACCAATAGTCCCTAGTTATTGCCTCCTTAGGCTCAACATCTGATCCAATATTCACTTTCTTTGTCTTCATAGATTCATGATAGGCACGCGTGGTCTTATCTGCACTGTTGAACACCTCTTGCCTACCTGTTGAATGGTTTATATCAAAATTTTCTACTTCTTCATCATCCACCAAGTAGACCATTTTTCCTTTTTCTTTCTCAAGGAAAGCGCATTAGAGTAGTGTAGCATCGGCCTCTATTTCATTAGAAAAACGCACTCTTGAATCTCCTTCATCTAATAACTCATATATGAGTTCTTCTGTCTTGGAACTATCCCCCATAGTTAAGCATTTTATAACCTTTAATGCTTCTTCTACTAAATTCTTGGTAGAGAAGAAGTCAAACATCTGGATCATTCATGTAATTAAAGCCTTCCAATTTCCAGTCTCTCTATGGATTTCTACATAGACATACCATTGAGCACGCACGCAACCTTGTAAAGTGGAATAAAACTTGTACACCCAGAGTGAAGGTGGGAAAGCTTTATGTCCTTCTGTCGAGATTCTATCACACTGCTGAACTTGGTGTTGAACAGGTTGATTACCATGATAAGTACCCATTTGAGTAGGTGCATTTCTCCTTAAGAACCTAGTAGCAAGACCAATCCCAATTTCATTCCATCCTACAAGATTATCCTTGTGGACCACCCACCATTGTGTTGTTGTCGTGCATAGGGTATATGTTAGCATATTCCTTCTCTCCAACTGGTCTACACACTACTCCTCCATGGCGCGCAGGAACACCATAGGGTCTCCTTCTCCAATGTAACAAGGCACTAAGTTGTTACCTATTCTCCTGATATAACGCAGTCTGCAATCCCTAGTGAATAGACTCTTTACATCATGCCCCACTAACTCATAAGTGTTATGAGCCTAGTTATCACAAGTGGGTAAGTGCACCAAGTTGGGAGACAATTAAGTGGACATCAAATCCTGAATTTTACATTAAAAACAACAAAACATCAAATTTAGTCTTCTGCGGACTTGAACCATGCCAAAAAGTCAAAAATATGTTATAAAAATGGTACCATCGTGTAGGGGAGACTGTTAGCTTTGTAGAAATATTGATTTTAAAGTGAATATAATATGATAAATGTCATTTTTTTATTTTTTACTAATAGTAGGTCTTTAAGACACTTTTTCCCGTGAATGTTTATGTCTACGTTTAAGACTGCAAATTTTGTTTCACTTATCAGAATGTGATAAAAATTATACCATCCCAACCGTGGTGAAATTATATACATGTTCAAAAAAATAATTATTTTATTTAAGTATTTTTAATGAAGTTATGGCAGGCAAATGGAAAGTGCTTTGTTTTCTTTATGTTTTCATACCACTGTCACGAAAAAAATCATAAAAAATAAAATATTGCTCAAAAAAATACAAAATAAAATATATCCCAAGATAGATAGTAGCATCTAACTTCTCACCAAAGGATAAAAATATATATCAATTTTTGGTCATCTAAATCGTGGGCAAACAGACTACAATCTTATAGGCATTTTTAAAAAAAATACCAAGTCATTGAATTTTGAGTGTTTAATATAGCTAAACTTGTCCATTTTTTTAAAAAAATAGTATTTTAGAAACTAGATTCTAGATGATATGATTCATATTAATATAATTATTTCTAATTTTGAGTGCATGTATTACTAATAATCCCTACAAGTTGATATTATGTTGTTATTTGCAATATGGTGTCCACTTATGACCCCTTTTTTGTCCCCCAACTTGCTGCACTTACCCAAGTAAAACTTGTAGTATCGCTAATAGACTATGCATCCTACCACTGAATGATTCCTTCTTTAGATCGCTTAAGCACCTCTGGATCCCGGAAAACGCATACATAAATATGATTCAGGTCTTCTTCACTCAAGGGCTCAACATAGGACACATATTTTCCATCTGTTAATGGGATAATAATCCTTTCCTCCTTGTTTTCAAAGTTGATATATCCCTTATTGAACCAAAGATCAACATTATTTTTATAGCACCATAGATGCCCCAGTAGAGCTGGGAAGCTATCTGCCTCTGTTAGCACTAAGCCTTCAAAATCTCCAGTGAAATTGGCTCCTTGTATGGTAGTAGATGCATCTTTTAAAACTCTGATGGGAGTGGCCTTAGTCTAATTAGCCATGAATAATACATTAGAGGATGGTTGTAATGGTGGTCTCCCCATTTGTACCTATGCATCTAATGTAAGAACATTGACTTCCATGCCTGGATCAATCAATATATTACTCAATATCCACACATCCACAATAGAATTCAGAGTGATTTCCTTGTCATAATCTAGGCTATGAGGAGGAATATTCACATGCAGGATCTTCCGTCCAGTCTCAGTACTTGCGCGTGGAGAGATCACCTTTAACCAATTCCCTAATAGTGGAATGCTATTCTCCTGGCACAAAATATTACACACTTCTCTCAAGTCATCCATATCATTTTGGACCATCTCTGATGCTTTCTTTTACTCGATCTTGTGTGATTGCTCCTTTAAATATTGTATTTCACCCTAAATATTTCTGAGTACCTCCATCGTTTCCTAATAAACCTCCTTCTGATGGGAAAGATCTGGGTAGCATGCATATAAAACCTCCTCATTAGTGATGTTAGGCCTCTGTTATAATGCCTCTTTGGCGTGTGTTGCTTCACCATGGGTAGTGATCCTTACTTGCAACACCTTAAATTTTGGTTCCAACTTGGGCATCCACTGATTTTCCACAATGTGTTGTATCCTAACCATCCCTTCACCTTTGTTTTCTTGTTTATGCTGCTTGCTAAGATGTTTATACAAGTCTGGGCATTCCTCATATCTATGATTCTTTTTGTAGAAAGAACATGTAATATTCTGAGGACATTCACACTTGTAGTGGTCAGGAGATCCACATGTATAACATGTTCTATGAAGGAACTCACCTCTTCCACCACCATGGCCCCGTCCTCTGAATCCACCACGTTATCCTCATCCTCTACCATGATTGCCTTCAAAACACCCTTCATTTTGATCACAGCACGCCTAATTGTGATATCGATGTTGATGCTCATTCTTTCCTTTAGAGTTATCGGAAACTCATGTCTGTCGTACACCAATATCTATAGCATCATAGATCTGACCAATCAGCCGGCAGTCTTCTGTGTCATGATTCATAGACCTAAAAATATTACAGTAACAAGATACATTCTTCCTTATCGCACGTTGTAATAATGGAAAACATCTAGCATCATGGTTTAAATGGCATAACTCATAGTCCAACAGCAATGAACGCAAAGTTCTGTGGGGACAACTATCCTTTGTGTGACCTTCCACTTCACAATTTGTGTTCCAAATCCCTATGTGTGTCTCATGTGTTGAATTTGCCAATAGTTTCTCCAACTTCTTTGTCATAGCTATGATTTGTGCTTCTAAAAATGGGCTCACCCCAGTGTCTATACTTCTAATTGCCTCAGCGGGTAAGGTTGCTTCGATTGCTTCACAGAGATCATTGTATGTCTTATGTGATAGTTCCCTTCTAAAAGGTGTTATCAGGCCTCCAACGTACCATTGTGCATGTTGGATTGCATGAATATCATAAGAAAGCTTAGATAACACTGTTTTGAAGTGAGCATCATACTCTCTGACACTTTCAACATTGCCTTGCTTAATATCCTTGAGTGCACTTATACTCTTCTATTCAAACTCAGGGATTTGAAATTATTTGAGGAAAGCATCTTGTAAAGTTGTATAGTCTACACAAGTCTGATTAGGGTCAAACTTTTTGTACCAACTGTGTGCACGCCCTTGTAACATAATAGGAAATTGGCTTGCCCTATGCTCAGAAGCCATGATTTCTTTTTTGAACCACAGTATTTCACACATGTGTACGTGTTTAACAACATCTTTTATGCCCCTATACTATGGGAGATGAAGAGACATCTCCATGTAAATATTCTAGTTAAGGTCACCATGTGACAGGTGCGTTGTCATAATTCTGACACTGGCATAGGAATTAAAAGATAGTGGCCAACCCTTTTTTCATTTTTATTATGTGTGGTATACGTAAGGACAACTATAGATCATAATCATAGGCAGAAAATAGGATGCCCTCGTAATGTGTCTTTATATGAAAGAACTTGTCTGAAAGTTTTGAAATGTTATGTACAACCCCCTTTTTAGAATTGTATTGGTTAACAATGCTTTATGAATTGATACTTTTCTTCATAAAGTAATCCGCCACATGAGAGAACAATTTCAATAGTACTTTGGAGTTGTAACTATATTTATTGTTAATGGATTTCTACATAATACAAATGATTTTTATGTTTCTTTGTTTACATAAATACTTCTTAAATTTTCATGATTTTGTTTGTTTAAAATATTTACATTATGATTTATTGTAGATGTAAAAAATTAATTAACAGATATAAAAGATAAATATGTTCTTATTTCATTTTAAAAACAAAATATAAAAAATAAATGGGATACAAGAAAATGATAGATACAATGTTTCAATGGAAATGGATCAAATAAAGACAAATATAATATTACATTTATTGAAATTTGTAATCTCTGCATGAAATATATCAATACTTATTACATCAAGTTATTGTAAATGGTCTCAATAATGTATAGAATAAATGAAATCTATGTGAATTCGAATAGTCCTGGAGAAACACTTTCATTCATGTCTTGTAAATCAACTGTAGCGTGAGTTATGGATGTGTCTCGATCCCTCGGGTTAGCCAGAATGTTACTAACTCCTCTTCTTTCTACTAGTGAATTCCATAATGAGAGTACTCTATCATAAGGAAAAGACTCCATTGAGTAACGTGATGCATACAACCTCAGACAAGTTTCTAGATTCCTATACAGTTTGTTTCAAACTTTTGACTTTAAAAAGGATAGTGCACTGAAAACCCTCTCATCTTCCACAGAACCCTAAAACATTGTTTGACAAAGTTCATATAGCTTAATATACTTGCTCAAATCTTCACTTAGAATACTAATGGAACAAATATTCTTGCAAATCCTTTTCATGGCACCATATTCCTGTGGGTTTTGTAGAAGTTGAAATTTTTGTATCATAGTATGAGCATAATCCATTAACTAGGAACTAATTATTTATCTTTGTGAAATAACTTCTAGATAAATTGGGTTTATCTCTTCAGTCTTTGATAAATGGTCAGTTAGATCACTCATGTTTTTGACAAATAAATGGTTGATAGATGTATAAGGTTTACCACCAGAAAAACTTCAAAATTGTGGATTTTCAACTCTCATTGCTTCAAGTATTTTATCATTTTTGAATCTTTACCGGATCTCTTTAGATAAAGATTCAGAGATTTTTCTCAATTTATTCCTAGTTTCCAATAATACTACAACATATAAATTTCATATCACTCTTACTTCTTCCATTTCTGAGGTAGCCATATCAACTCTTTTTTGGAACGTATGAACTGATCATGTATATTGTATTTTAAGAAGCACCTATGATTTTTCAAGTCTATCAATGCATTCAAGTTGTCAAAAACAACACCCTGAAAACTCCCATCAGAAGTATATAAACTTCCAATACTCTAGCACACACGTCTTCTGAATCTAATAAATTTTGTTATGTAGAAAGAACGATCTTGTGCATGCTTCGTTAAAATATTAAGCTCCCTCAACATGGAAAACATATCGTAGAGTGTGAGTAAATTTTCTATGTCTATTATATGGCACAATTGATCTTTAGCTTTATCTACATCCATGCGGTATTTATACATAAATCCTGTAAATAAAGGATATTCATCAAATATTCTACAAGAAGGTTCATACATAGATATTCATCTGGTATCTACAGCTTTGAGAATATTTTTTCCCTATGTTAGTCCAATTGCAAATTTCTGAAATTCTAAAAACCTCTTTGGATTGCTAGACTAATAAGAATGCAAATCATGTATCAATTCCTCCACTTTAGCTACATTTTCAAATGTACTCACAATTTTGTAATCCAGATTCATTTTTTGAGCCATGTAATGGATAACAACCATATAAGGAGCAACATTTGTCTAAAGTTGAACACATAGACCATTTCTAGCTCCATGAATTACAACTGCAGCATCGGTTCCGACACAAAATAATTTTTTCGTAATGGCAAAGTCATCCATTCCAGTGATATCCTTTAGATTTGAGACCACCAATTTATAAATATTTTCAAAATTGCAATTCTCAATCATTTTATGAATTTCTAAGAGGTGTGGAGTTCTTATTTCATTAGAGAATGTGTAAACACGAATACAAATCCATGAAGTATTATTCATTGCAGTAACCTCATCTATTGAAAGGGAAATATACTTTGCCTTTTGAACACACTGTTTCAGATCTTCCTTTTCTACAAGTGATAGACATTTTACAATTTCCCAATCACCGGTATCTAACCAATGAGATTGAGGAATTTTTTGTAGACCAATAACCTGATACATAATTTTATTTTCGCCAAAATATGACATGGGTCTTCCCCTTTTCAATATATGGAATATGGTAGCAAACTGAATACTTTTTGCATGTGTTTCTGCTTCTATAGCTTTGTTCAATCTTACTACTATGGTTCCACCTTTTACATTTATATTTTCCATACGGTTTTTTTCCTTTTCTATCATTTTGTGTATTTTACATGTAGACACTCTTTTGCATCTTTCCATTTACGTGTTCTGACTATGTTACCATCCTTTTACTTTTGGGAAATGTATACTTTTCCACAATGTTTTTCAATTGTGTCCAGTTTGAGTTGCATCGTGTGATCCTTCCCTTGTTTCCAACCACATATTTTGCATCAACATTGTGTTGGAACATCATTACCATTTTCAGTGTACACAAGTTCAATAAACAAATATTTTGTAGCCAATTCGAATAGGAATTTCCTTCCAATTGTCCAGTTTGTCATCTTTCTTCTGACACTTTTTTTTTCTTCTTGGGGTTAAACTTTTGCATCTAGGCTCTCAACAAGAATATATTGATTCTCATGTCTCCTTTTTCTGGAAATAGACCTTGGAGTAGAATCTTCCTCTGCTAGTGTATCATGAGAACTCAATGATTTTTCTTGTACTTCTATGTCATCAAGGGACAAATTTTTTTCATAAATATATAATGGATCATCGATATCTTGAAATTGATTATTTTGTGAAAGAATTTCTGAAACGTTCGCATATAATTCTATAAAATTGTTACATATTTAGTATTAATTTTATCTATAGTTAAATTTTTATAGAGTACAAAGAGTTCGAAGAATAGTATGAAAAACATAATTATGAAATATTGTAAGACTAAATAACCTGTAAATAGCACATACCGATATTTTTAGCTAATGCAAAAACCCCCTTTGTTTTTTTTTTTTTCCAAAATAGCCAAGAAAAGTATTTGCACCCTTTTTTGAACTGAATGAATTGGTAACCTTCTTACCCTGATTTTTAGATTCCATAACTACTAAGGGATGACTCTTATGTTCGAAGGTTATGAGATTTGATGGCTTAGGGTTATACGGATATAGGTTGGATGGCTCTGGGTTTAGACGGATCTGTGGTTGGACGGATAAAGAGTTGGACGGCAAAGGGGTTGGATGGAAGAGTTATACGGTTAAAGGGTTGGGTGGCTAAGAGATGGCTAAGAGGTTGGATGGCTAAGTTGTTGGATGGCTGAGGGGGTTGGATGACTAAGGGGTTGGACAGTTGAGGGGTTAGATGGCTAAGGGTTGGATGGTAGATTTATGTGGTTAAAGGGTTGGACGGCTAAGGGGTTAGATGACTGAGGGGTTGGACTGCTAACTCGTTAGATGGCTAAGGGGTTGGATGACTAAGGGGTTGGATGGGTCTTGGAGTCTGAGGTTGGACGGACTTGGGGTTGGACTCTGGAGTCTGGATGGCTTACAGTTGTGGTTTGATAGCATATGTTGTATGGTAATGGTTGTTTTTTTTTTACTTTGGCGAATATGCAATCGAAATGATTTGAAATGGTGGCGAATTACATTCATAAGCTCTTATATATGCGTAAAATCTAGGTGAAATGAATATTACAAGGGACTTGTCGGTTGAATTTTTTGGTGAATAAGTCGGCTGTGAATCACAGAAAATTTTCTAATTTGAATTTCCATAAACCTCGATTTTCGCAAGTTTATGAAAATTCACCATTCAAATTTTCCCTACACGATCCCAGCCTCATCCCTTATTACAGTATCTATTTGCTTTGCTTTCAACGAGAATTAAACCCTAGTGGGCTCTTAAAGAGCCAAGCATATTTCACCATCGAGTCAAACACCATTTGATAAGAGAGGCATTAATAAAATAGAAAATCGTTTTAACACATGATATGACGAAAGAATCAAGGGTGAATGGATTGCAGAGTAAGACAACCAACTGATAAGAACATTGAAATCTGGAGTACTATTAGTTTTGTGAATAATATTGGATATATTCTAAAAGACCGTCATTCATACTAGCAACGTCAACATAAGGTTTATTGTGAATTTCATAGGAGAATCCTCCATTGGCGGACCTATCATGGCACTGGTGTATAGAATAGGAAGCCAAGACACATTCTAACATAAAACACGTGCTTCGAAGCCATGTAATGAATATGGCGGTGGTAGATAGGCATGAGAAATAAACCTAAATGCATGCAAGTAGGAGCTCTGTAGTGGATCAATGGAAGGTAGAATCAGGCATAGTCTCCAATGTAGCTAACCAATGTCAAGCTTTCCAGCGGCTATTCTCCCCATGGAATGCACCCAATTCCCATGCCCTAACACCATGAAACATGTTATAACATGGGACCATACAACACTGGCACAATGACGTGTTCTGAAACCCAGCGATGGAAAATAGTGGATGACGTGGGAAGTCCCAACTGGCAACGGCGTCGGCGATGATGTGGAAAATAGTGTTTGAATTGTGATCATGGAAAATAGTGAAAATAGTGTTTTAATTATTGATAGTGTTTATCCTCACCATTTTACAAAATGATGGTTGTGCCGTTGGCACCCAAACGTGTTGATGATTACCAGGTGGCAGACAAAGAAAGAAATATTTTAGATTGGTTTTAGGCTGTGAAATTGGGTGAAATTTCAAGATCTGTTTCAGGGCTTGCGTGGAGATGGGTTTAAGCACAGGGAGGCTCCAGAGGAAGCAGTAAACCTGGGAGTCATTCGGTGGGGATGTGATATTTTCATGGGTGGAAAATTCGGTGAGGAAGCACTCTATCTATACATGTTTTAGTCCTTCCACCACCTCCATTCCACCTTGTGTTAAAACATATGTGTTATTTAGTTTCCTTCCATGTTAGAACGATATATGTGTTGTTTTCGTAATCAGGTTTATTTAAAGATTTTCTTGACATCTACTCGTTAATATTTGGCTAAGACTAGTCTATTGTGTATTTCTTTGGCTAAGACTCTACTCATCCCTGACTCGGCCCCAACCCAATACAATGAATTCATGCATCCACATCTCACTTCGAAACCTACTTCTGTTTACCTCTCTATGGCATTTGTAACATTATTTAACTTTCTTTGACATACTTGATAGATGTCTATCAATATTCATTACAAGATGATATACATTATCATAATAACCACTCTTTTCCTTGAAGACCAATTACAAAACGCACATAGATTCTTTGCAAGCAATCTCTATATTAGTGAAATTTATCTACCTCAATCATACTTTGGGACCCTTTCTACGTTGGATATTATAGCACATAGTTTAGTGTTATTGGAATGAATCTTTGTTGTGAATTTTATAGTGGTTTGCCACAATGAAGTATAATATTATTTATATTATTAAACACGTGTTTTGGTTACAAAGAAATTATTTTGAGATTTTCTTTTATTAGTTGTAATTAAAGAGGGTATGAGGATTTGTCCTTGTCTTCTAACAACCAGGTTAGTAAAAGTGTATTGAACTTATAATAAGCTGTTAAAGTTTGGAAACAAGTGAATTTTGCTATTTTAGTTTCCTGTCACTTTATTGGCCATGGTGATTTGTCTGTGATTAAATTTATAGATGGATAATTTCATGCATTCCATATTTTGAAATTAGATTTGTGTTTATCTCTTTATTTTTATGTATATTCATGGTTATTTTTTCATGGAAAATATTGGATTTGGTCGTTCTTTTATGCATTAGTCAATTTCCATCTGTCGTAGCTATAGTTATAACAATTGTCTATATTGGCGTTCAAGAAAATGCCTGATATTTTATTTTCCAACCAACAATTTGATACTATATGTAGACATCTCAAATCTTCTTTTTCAATCTTATCGCTAAAATCACACTAATAACATTCATTCTTACCACTTTCGTTATAATTAGTGATTTCTGCTAATTAACTAACATTTTCCTCTATTTTGGTTAATTAACGATGCTTTGTTGATTACCTAACCTCTTTCACATTCAGGATGCCAATTTACGACACATCGTAAGTCATACTCCTCTTCTGAACAAATAGTTAGTGAATATTAGCTAATTAAGCCTATTTACCCTTGTTTTGATCAATAAACCCTATTATTGGCTAAAACCCCTCTTTCAACCATTCAAAATCACCCCTTTTCCCTCCAAGATATCTCAAAAGGCTTCAAAATCTTATCATAGTCTCTTAATAGACCCTAAGTGGTTAATTAAGGATCCTCATATGTTAATCACTTGTTAATTCACTAATCATGATTAATAAGCTTTAATCTAATTTATCCTTTATAGTCCCACATGCACCAAGATATAAGTTTTCTTCAAATAGAAAACTATAAAAAGGACTAAGCACCTACCTTCATACTTTACACCATACTTTTATTAGTATGTCATATAACAAATATGATTAAGAGCCTTACTTCCTTCTTGGATTAGCTTGCTCAATCTTTGCATCCAATCTTCATGTTGGTTAGTAGATGGATATCTAATATGGCCTTGTAGCCATTACTAGAGAGATCCTTTCACCATTTGTGGAGTAGCAACAACCATAATTTGATTTCCCTTAGATCTAATTTGGTCTATGTTAATTAGTAATTATTTCACACAGTAAGGATGTGTTAGCAGATTAATACATTTGTGTTAGTATTTGTTAGTGGACAGTTGAATAACTGTCTCCCTCACGGCTCTTCCCTATCGGCCTATATAAAGGCGTGCTCTGTATTCTTGAAACATAGCAATACATTCATTCTTCTGTATTCGCCTATCATTGGTATCAGAGCTCTTATCCATCCTCTGCCTGCGTGGAAGATTGAAGTGACAGTTTTTGGCATGTTCTTTGTGTGTTGTGCATGGACAGCGACCAAGAGCAACCTGTCTTTCCTTGGCATGGAGACTTGCTATGACTGCTTGTGCCTGAAGAGTTGGATTTGGCGTGTGAAGATCGGAGCAGGAGAATTTGATTTGCGTGGAGAGCAGTAATTGCTTAGCACGTGGACGTGTGGGAGTCTATCATGCAGTGTGGAAATCAAAACCTGGAGCAAACGTTTTGACTTGCAACAAACAACTCTCCTTAGAAGTGACTTGGGGAAATTACAGCTTGTCTTTCTCCTTTGTTGGATAAACTTTCTCAGACCTACGTGGAAACCAGCACTGTGAAAAGTAGTTGTGCAAAGTCCTGCACTGAAGAAGAAAAATAGAGATCGGTGCCTAGAAATTTACACCCAACTGGAGACAAGCTGCGGTTCTGAAAAATGGTCCCGCATTTCTTTGCTGCGTGTGTGAAGGAGTCCCGTTTTGCTGAGCGAGGAGCATTCATTTGCTGCGTGCGTGAAGGAAGAGAGGTAGACTGTTCCCATTTCTTTTGTTGTGCGTGCCTGAAGAAGAAGAAGACTGAGCAAGATTCGTGCTTGTGACTGCTACGTGTAAGCAAAGTCAGCAAATTACAAATCAGTGTGTGCGCGTATGTCTCAAATTTCCGATGCACAAAGCACCGTGAGCAATGCACCAAATATTTGGGCATTGAATGACAACGAAGACACCACTGGGCTGTTCTTTGCCTTGATCAACGAGCTACACAACACTGGTAACATTCTCTTTGACGAGATTGTGCGCCGAGGACTGTTGGAATACTTTTGGTTCGACGTTCGATGTCAAGCATGGCGGATTCGTGCAGAACTTGAACGTGGTTATGATGCAGATGACGAACGTGAAATAGAACGCCCACAGGAGCGTCGGCGTCTCACTGCACGAGCCTATAGAGCCCATCTTCGGGACAGATTCCTTCAGTAAGCATTGTAGCCATTTTGAAAAATAAATAAATAAATAAGATACATTTTTGAGTTTTTGAAAATGTCTGCTCCAAAAATATTGCTATCCGATGCCCAACTCTTGAAAGGGCCAAATTTTGCCGCATGGAAAACCAAAATGCGGACGATTCTTCAATTCGAAGATCTTTGGGGGATTGTCTCTGGCAAAGACGCCCCTCCCACAGACGATGATCTGTTGGAAAAATATGAAAAGGCTGATGCGAAAGCACTAATGCTCATCACCCTCAGTCTTTCTGATGAGGTGCAGCCATACATTCGAGAAGCAACTGCTTCTTCTCAGGCATGGAGCGCATTGTGTACCATCTACGAAGCTAAGAATCTGACGACAAAGTTGCAACTTCAGACAAAGCTTCATACGATGAGTATGCATGATGGCGAATCAGTAGAAGCCTTCTTGCGGCGTGTAGCTGAGTTACGTGCAGAACTCTCTGCACTCGGTGAACCAGTGGACGACAAGTTGCTAGTCCCGCTCACCCTGTGAGCTCTTCCTTCACGGTTTCAGACACTGATCACCACGTTGACAATTACTCAACAGGAGGTGAGTTTTGCAACCCTGGTGAATTATCTCCAGCAGGAAGAAGCCATGCAAAATGTACAAGAAGCCTTCGAAGACAAGGCTCTCATCACGAGGCAAAAACATAAGCCTCGGAAAGGGCAATCTGCCCCCCAAAATCAGAAGCAGCATGCTCAGCAGCCATCTTCACAGCGGCCACCACAGCGGCCACCCCAGAAGCAGCATAATCACAAGGCGGATCGGTGGTGCCACATTTGCTCCACGGATACGCACACGACTGCGAACTGTTATTACAACGGTCGCAAGTATGGAAATTCTGGCGAAGAGAGCACTTCTGGCCGAGGATATTCCAAGAAATCCCGATGGCATGCTCGTAATCAGAGGCAGAAGGGCCACATTGCTGCTCAGCAGGATGCCACCTCCGATGAAGAGGTACCAGATACGACTCATTCTGACATTGTTCTAGTCTCACAGACTTCGCAGCCGTCAGAAGATGTCTGGTTGATTGATTCAGGCGCCAGCAAACACATGACTGGCAACAAGAAGTTGTTCCATACTCTGAGTGACCGGCCCACTGGAGATCGGATCACCATTGCAGACAATCAAGAGTATATTGCAGCAGGGATTGGTGATGTCATCATTCCTCTTGGAACACGAAGATGTACACTCACAAAGGTGCTCTATGTTCCAGGTTTGACTTCAAATCTTTTGTCTGTAAGTCAACTTCTTAACCATAGAATGCAGGTTGAATTCTTTGTTGAAAAAGGGGTCAAGTCCTGCATCATTTCCCAGGGAGAGTCAGTCATTGCTCAAGCATTTCTGAAGGGCCGTCTATTTGCACTGGATGCGGTCACTTCATCTAGCGTTGCTCTCTCTGCATCAACGGCAGAGTCCACTGCACTTTGGCACTTTCGATATGGTCATCTTTCTGCCGGGGCTCTGCATCAACTCAGTGCAAAGGAAATGGTAAGAGGGCTTCCTCCACTCTCCCATTCCTTACCTGTTTGCTCGGGATGTCTTGCGGGCAAACAACATAGAGGTCCATTCAAACAGAGCTCTTATCATTCTACAGAGCATCTTCAGGTCGTTCACACCGATCTGTGCGGACCCCTGCCAGCTAGCTTTCAAGGTTTTGAGTACTTTCAGCTCATCATTGATGATTACTCACGGAAAATGTGGGTATATTTCCTTCGGAAGAAGAGTGAGGCACTTGCAAATTTCCAAACCTTCTACCAGCAAGCCACCAGGCAGTCTGGGAAGCCTCTTCTTCTCCTCCGCTCAGATCGAGGGGGGGAATTTGTGTCAAAGAAGTTCTTAGCATACCTGAAGCAGCATGGCATTCAGCAACATTTGACTGCTCCCTATACGCCCCAACAGAACGGGATTTCCGAGCGCCACAACAGGACTGTCATGGAGATGGCTCGTTGTATGCTCTCGACCGCCAAGTTGGAGGATCAGTTTTGGGCAGAAGCAGTCCAGACAGCAGTGTATTTACTCAACCGGGCACCCACGAAGATCTTGCAGAACAAGACACCGGAAGAGGTATGGACTGGTCGTAAACCTTCTATTCATCATTTAAGAGTTTTTGGTTGTACTGCATATATGCATGTTCCAGATAAGAGAAGGAAGAAGATCGATCCAAAGACACTGCCATGTCTTTTCTTGGGGTATAGTACTACCTCAAAGGCATATCGTCTCATGGATCCTGAGACGAAGAAGATCTACGAGAGTCGAGATGTGGTATGTGATGAGTCGTCCTTTGACTCCTTGCCACACAATGGAGATCCAGTACCGACCTCGTCACATAGATTGCTCACACATCCAGATGATGAGCAAGATGATTCTTCTCAGAGAGAAGAAGAGCTGAGTGGAGACTTGTTCGTTGATCTTGGCACACTGGAAAACACATCTTCACATCAGCAGCGCCAACGTCTGAAATGGGTCCAGAGTACTATCAGGGATGCACACCTGAACTCACTTCCTGGTACTTCTACGGGAGTTAGAACACGAAGTCAAGCTAGACATGAGGTAAATTTTGCACTCATGAGTTCAGTTGTTGAGAGCACCGAACCTGACACTGTTCGTGAGGCATTAGACCAACCACAGTGGAAACAGGCTATGGATGCTGAATATGATTCCCTGATTCAGAATCAGACGTGGGAACTTGTCGATCTGCCTCCAGGTAAGAAATCCATTGGCTGCAAATGGATTTTCAAAACAAAATATAAGGCAGATGGTTCAATCGACAAACACAAAGCACGACTTGTTGCAAAGGGTTATGCTCAGCAAGAAGGAATTGACTATGACGAGACCTTTGCACCCACTGCGAAGATCAAAACCATCAGAGTTGTATGTGCACTGGCAGCACAAAATGGATGGAAACTTCAGCAGATGGATGTCAAGAGTGCTTTTCTAAATGGTGATCTACAAGAAGAAGTGTACATGGCCCAACCTGAAGGGTTTGTAGACGAGCATCAACCACACAAGGTATGTCGTCTGATAAAGTCTCTTTATGGACTTAAACAAGCACCTAGGGCATGGTATATAAAAATTGATGATCACCTATTGCAGCATGGATTCACTCGTAGCCCCTCAGATACAAATTTGTATATCAAGAAGGTAGGAACAGAGATTGTCATTCTGGTTTTGTACGTAGATGATCTTGTGATCACAGGAAGTTCTGACAATCTTGTAGATGATGTAAAGAATGATCTGAAGAAATCCTTCGACATGACTGATTTGGGGCTACTTCACTATTGTCTTGGCTTAGAGATATGGCAGAAGAAGAATCATATCTTCGTCTCCCAGATGAAATATGCCAAGACACTCCTGGAAAAGTATGGAATGTCAGATTGTAAACCAATGTCCACACCTATGGAAAAAGGTTTGCAATTATCTAGATTCCAGGATTCACCACAGGTAGATGGCACTCACTACAGGCAGCTTGTGGGGAGTCTCATTTACTTGACTTATACCAGACCAGATCTTTGCTTTGCGGTGAGCTATCTCGCCAGATTTATGCAGGAGCCGAAGAAATGTCATTGGATAGCAGCAAAGCATGTGTTGAGATATGTCCGAGGTACAGTTGACTTTGGTCTGGAGTATCAGAAGAACACTCAGTTCTTCTTACAGGGATATACAGACTCGGACTATGCAGGATCTGTTGATGACAGGAAATCCACTTCAGGATATGTTTTTCATCTCGGATCTGGACCTATCTCGTGGATCAGCAAGAAGCAAACTGTTGTTGCTCTCTCATCCACTGAGGCTGAATACCGCGCTGCACGAGGAGCTGTGTGCGAAGCAATTTGGTTACGTCGCATTCTTGCAGATATAGGGATTCCTGAAGAGAAACCTCCCATCATTCACTGCGACAATCAAGGTGTGTTGAAGCTTGTGAAGAATCCTGTTTTCCATGAACGAACAAAGCATATTGAGGTCGAATGTCACTACATTCGTGAACAGGTCTTGAACCACCAAATTCAGCTCCAGTACTGCCCTACTGATTCTCAGGTTGCAGATATTCTCACCAAGCCTCTCGGCAAGGTGAAGTTTGATTTGTTTAGGGGGTACATTTGTAAGAGCAATGTATTAAGGGGGGGAATGTTAGCAATTAATACATTTGTGTTAGTATTTGTTAGTGGACAGTTGAATAACTGTCTTCCTCACGGCTCTTCCCTATCGGCCTATATAAAGGCGTGCTCTGTATTCTTTAAACATAGCAATACATTCATTCTTCTGTATTCGCCTATCAGGATTGGTAGTAGAGTTACATGTCTTGATTTAGTTTTCGATTAACTACATGCTTGGGTAACGCTTTGATCGTGATGTTTCATTTTTCTTGATTTTGTGTCTAGTGCTATTATGAGTGTTAGCCGTTACATAGACTAACCGCATTACATAGAGTCCTAACTCTAGGGTGATTGTCATTTGAGACTAACACCTAGTGGGAGTTTTCTTCTAACGACAATGCATGTCCATTCATCTTTGAACCCTTCTAGAAGAAGCATGTTCCATGACCTGTGGATATAGTGGAGGTAGATTCCACTAGTTTTTTTAGATTAATTTCAAATTTTGATAGTTGTTTAAACTAGATCAATTAGTAGAGGCTTTATTTTCATGTTATTTACAGGAATTAAGGAGGTAAAGTGTTATCAAAATTACATCAGTAATTAAAATATTTGAGCTTTATCATATTTTTCTTTTCAAAAATTGTGTTTTGACCACCTAAAGGAAGGTGCACACTCACATCTTCAAGGGCGCGCTCACGTTCAAAGGGGTGCACTCACATCTTGAAGGTCGTGCTCAAGCTTTTAGGGTCATTCTCATGATCCACTAGACATGTTTGTGTTCCATTGAATTTTTCCCTCTATGTGTTGGGCGCACTGGTGCTTCAAAGTATGCATTGAATTCTTAGTGGTTGCACTCATGTTAATTGACTGTGCATTTTTTACATAGGTGCACTGGTGCTTTTAAGTCCGTGCTAGAATTGTATGAGGCGTGTTGCTGCTATAAGGTCCGCTCTACTGTGCTAAGGGGCGCGCTAGTCGTTCTAAGGTAAATTTGGCTCAAACTTCAAATTTTCAATTGTTGTTTCTTTAAGCTCCTATCATTTTTCTAGGGGTTTTAGCTTCTTTTAATTCATTTTTTCTAATTTAGAGCATGTTTTCTAACATATTTACTCAGGGTTTGATGAATTAATTTTTTTCATGTTTTGTATAAGTTTGGGATAGGGTTGTGTATGCTCTTCTCTTGCACCTTGTGTGATCTTGAGAATCAAAAGCATCTCTAAACCTTCTTTTTCTAACATTATAGTAAGTGGGAAATTTTCATTATTCATTTTTTACTCTTAAGAGAATGAGCTTTTCATATGGCATTTGTATGATCCTTTAGTTTAAGAGCTTTCATTTTATAAACAATTAAGGCTAAAGCTTGTGTATGTTCTTCTCTTGCACCATTGTGAGATCTTGAGAATCAAAAACAACTTTATTCTTTCACTAAAAAGAACTTGGATCATTGGGATCTTGAGATTTATTTACAAATTATTATGGTGGTTATTTGATTTACAAGTTTTTCATTGTTATCTAGTTGGGTTGCTTGTTTTGTATGCTCTTCTCTTGCGTCCTTAGACAATATTGAGAGCCAAAATCAACATTTAATCTTCCTTTTATGATATTGTACATCTTTTTAACTACTAACCATTTATGTGAAGGACCTAATGATTGCCAAAGAAAGGAGAATCTAAACAAAATTATAACTACATTTGTGTTGTAGGTTGCCAATGGTGGCCTAAGCCAAATTTCTTAATCCAAAAGATAAGAAAACACACTACACCTTTATTCATCACACTATGTTGCAGGTTTTGTTTAAGAGTTATGGCTCATCTGCTATGAACTAGGAGGAAACTCCCTTTGGCATAAGCCTTAAGATAACAAGATGGATGCTCCTAAGAACCCCAAAGTAGTTCATGCAAGAGGGAATCTTTTGAACAAAATGGAAAATTGCTCCACTACCCAATTAATTAGTACTCCTTGGAGAGATTAGATTCAATATTACCTTCATGCGAGCCTAGTGAAAATACAACTGAATGCATTTATTGTTCATTGTATTGAAGGGGTAAAGTAAATTTGGGATGCTCTAAAGGTTTAATCAGTACGACTTCCTTGGCAAATCGAGCTCACAGAGGTAATTTTTGACACCTAGTTAAGTGAACCAATAGGGATCTTATGTCTTGGAGCCAATTTGACTTAGACATCATGTTTTAAAGAGCTCTTATAACGTGAAAACTCTATTAGATTCAAAACCTTGTTTTTCATGGGAACAAGGGAAGAGTCTCTCAAAGTTGAAACTGTGTGTTACTTCATCACGAGACTTATGATGTGTTACTTTATCCTAATTTTTCACTTGTCCTAAGACAAGGAAAAACTCTGCCAAATTTATGCCAATTATTTCTCATCACCACTTGGTTTACACATTTTTTTTTTCTTGTTTCCCATTTGGGACAAAATAAGAACAACATACACGGATACCGCTAGAAATAATCGTGTCCATCACTTTTTTAGTCTACTTGCATGACTAGGTTGCAATTCCAGATGAAAGTGTTGAAAGTGTGAATGTACATCTTCATGTTCTAGTAGGCCCATTGTCTCACACCCATATTGAGACTAATTATCATTGTAGTTAGGTTATATAATCATTGACTTACTTTTAGTTGTTGCGTTGCCCACATTATAGCCATATAATTGTGATACTTATGTCTTTTTTCCATTGTGAAACTCGGTTCTAAATCTCTAAATTATATTATATGTTACTTGCATGCATAGTAACTTCTTGATATACTTAAGATTATTTTTTAATCCTAACACGGCCTTGAGTTTTTGTGAGCGTTGAGGTTAAGTTTTTCTCATCACGATAACACCATTTTGATACTAAAATTTTGCTTTCTTGCAAATCTTGATTAACGTGTCCAAATAGTTTTGTTACGTTGCTCGCTTTTATAACTTCCATTTTCAAAGACTTGGACTTTTTGGTGTCTAAAACTAGTTTTAGTATACCTTTTTGGAGGATCAATTCAACACTTTCTTATTATTTAGGTCTTGTTTATTTTAAACTTGGCCTAAGTGGTGATATTGCGTTTTCACTATTGTGTTGAGTTGTGGAGCTAAATGGATTCACAAATAGCATGCTTTACAAACTTGTAGGTTTACATAGTAACCAGTGTCACTTGGGTAGCTGGTGTCAGTCACCTAGGAGCAACTGGTATCGGTTGGGTAACTGACATTGGTTACTTGTACGTTAATGTTTTTATTTTAAACATGTGATTAGATACTACTCTTGGTTATAAAGGTGATTGAATGGTTGTAAATGCATAGTTAAGTTTCCCTAATTTTTTTATACGCTTATAAGCTAGAAAGCTAGGGTTAGAAGATAAGATAGAGATAATTATATGAATATTTTCTTGCAGAGAATATTGTAAAGGAAAAGTATTGTACATTCGTGAGAGGTGTGGAAGATTACAAATCTTCATTGTATTTCCTCTGTAAAGAAAAGAATAATATATTGGTTGTTTCTTAGTGGATGTAGCCCACACTGGGTGAACCACGTTATATCTTGTGTATTTTTTCTTCTAGTATAACTTTCATATTTATTATTTGTATGATTTAATTGAAAATAGATATGTACAACACTGGTGTGTGTCTAACCCTAACAACTAGTATCAAAGATTTTTTGTTTGAGGGTTTTATGTGTTGACAAATTTACCCACAGAGGGATTTCTGATTGAGTAAGAGCACAACAATGGCAGAAGATAATAAATACAAAGTGGAGAAATTTGATGGCCATGATTATCAATTATGGAAGATGCAAGTGAAATATTATGTGTATCAAAAAGATTTATATTTACCTTTGGATGCGAGTGCAAATCCTGCAAAGATGACTAATTAAGAATATAATATTCTTGACATAAAGGATTTGGTATCTATAATATTGAGCCTGGAATCATTTGTAGCTTCTAATATTACTGAAGCAGTAACCACGGTAGATTTGATGAAATCTTTAGCTAATTTATATGAAAAACCAAGTGCTTAAAATAAATTTTATTTGATGAAGAAATTATTTATTTCTAAAATGCAAGAAGGTGGATTTGTATCAAGCCACTTGAATGATTTCCATTCAATTGTAAATCAATTAAAATCAGTTAATATTCCATTTGATGATGAAGTGAAAGCACTTTTATTCTTATGCTCTTTTATAGATAGTTAGGATAACTTGGTAATGGTTGTTAGTAATACATCATCTACTACTAATATTTTGAGGTTTGATGATGTGGTTATTATAATCCTGAATGAATAAATACGTAGGAAAATTATAAGAGAGTCATCATCAAGAAATGATTTGAATGTAGAAAGCAGGGGAAGGAAAAAAGAGATATCTAAGAGCAATAATAATGGGAAATCAAAGTCTAAGAATGGCAGATCCAAATCCAGAGGTAGAGGAATAACCTGTTGGAATTATGGAAAGAAAGGACATGCAAAGAATGCTTGTCGATTCAAGGAAAACAAAGAGAATATACTAGATAAAGGTAAAGAGGTAAATGTTAGAACTGATGTAATGCAATATGCCATTAATCTCTCCTTGGATAATAAAATAGAATCTTAGGTTTTAGATTCAGGAGCTTCTTTCCATGCTACCCCTAATAAGGGTTATTTCAGAAATTATGTCCAGGGTAATTTTGGGCATGTTTATTTAGGAAATGATGAACCATGTAATATTACTGGTAAAGGGGAAGTTCATCTAAAATTGTAGAATGGAAATACATGGATATTGAAAGATGTGAGGCATGTGCCAAGCCTCAGGAGAAATCTAATTTTTGCATGATAACCAGGTGAATCTAGTTGCATTCACAACCGAATCTTGAAAAGTTACAAGGGAGCTCTTGTTGTGGCAAGAGGAAAGAAGGTAGGAACATTGTATTTTTCTACCTATATTATTGATTCCTTTTCTATTATATCTGCTTCAGATTTAGATGCAAGCATGTGGCATAATCGGCTATGCCATATGGGTAAAAAAGGAATACATATATTAAAGGTAAAGGGTAAGTTATAAGATTTGAAACAAGTAGATCTTGATTTCTGTGAGCATTGCATATTTGGAAAGTAAAAGAGAATGATATTTCTCAAATTTGGGGCAACAAAGAAGGAGAAAAAATTAGAGCTTGTGCACTTAGATGTGTGGGGACCACCCAGGTAGCTTCTCATGGAGGATCCCAATATTATGTGACTTTCATTGATGATACCACAAGAAAGGTATGGGTTTATAATATAAAGCGTAAATATGATGTTTTTGAGACTTTTAAAAGATGGAAATCCCTTGTGGAAAATGAAACCAATTTAAAGTTAAAATTCCTTAGAGATGACAATGGTGGTGATTACTACATCAAGGCTTTCAATGATTACTATTCAATGAATGGAATATGCAAAGAAATATCAGTTCCTAGAACACCACAAGAGAATGGTGTGGCTGAAAGAATGAACAATAAGTATGAGAATATACATGTTGGATTACCCTTACATTTTTGGGTAGAAGCAGTAGATACTGCAGTATCTTTAATCAATCATGGGCCTTCAAGTGCACTGGATTGTGGAATACCAGAATAATTTTGGACTAGAAAAGAGGTAGATATTTCTTTTCTTAGAGTATTTGGTTCAGAACCTTTTATGCATGTTGATAAAGAAAATAGGAAGAAGTTGGATACTAAATCCAAGAGATGCACTTTTATTGGTTATGGATCTAGTGATTTCGGATTCTATTTTTGGGATTTAGATGATGTTAATATTGTTAGGAGTAGTGATATTTAATGGAATGAAAAGAGAATGTACATGGATCAAATTTTTATACCCAAGGATGAACCGGTGGAAGATTTTGTGGAAGAAAATGCATTCTCGGATTTAAAATTAACACCTATAGGTACCAATGTTGGTTATAGTAATCAGTGTCTATAGCCTGAACCTATGTTAGTAGAACCAGGACTAACGTCGATAGCATAGGACTGACGTCAGTTGCCAGAACCAGCGTCGGAAGAAGGTGACTGGTATCGGTCACTTTCAGACTTTGATACAAATGTAAAGGATGTACAAAATGAGCCTCCGGTACCCCAAATTTATGTGAGAAGGTCACACCACTGGTAAATAGACCTCCAAAAATATTTACACCTTCCTTATTTTATCTATTATTGATTGATAGTGGTGAGCCCGAAAGTTTTGAAGAAGTAATGCAAGAGGAAACCCACAAGAAGTGGGAGCATGGTATGGATGAGGAGATGGATTCCTTGAAACATAATTAGACATGTGATTTAGTTAAGTTACCAGCAGGTAAGAGAACATTGCAGAACAAATGGGTTTACAGGATCAAGGAAGAAGAGGGTTAACAAAAAAGGTACAAGGTAAGGCTTGTGGTAAAAGGGTTTACACAAAAAGCAGGTATTGATTTTGGTGAGATTTTTTCTCCTTTAGTAAAAATGACTTCCATTACGTATTGTTTTGAGTTTAGTTACAGTAGAATATTTTCACTTAGAGTAACTTGATGTTAAGACGGATTTCCTTCATGGTGATTTGGAGGAAGAGTTATATATGCAGCAGTCGCTTGGATATGAAGTCAAGGGTAAGGATAAACTTATGTGCAGGTTAAAAAAGATCTTGTATGGGCTCAAGAAAGTCCCAAGGAAATGATAAATGAGGATTGAAAATTTTATGCATGAGCATGGTTATATGATATGTGAATCTAACCATTGTGATTATTTCAAGAAGCTTGAAAATGGAAGCTATATTATTTTTTTATTGTATGTAAATGATATGTTTATTGCAAGATCTAGTATGCAGGATATTATTGAGCTTAAATAAAATTTAGCTCATACATTTTCAATGAAGGATTTAGGACCTACAAAGAAAATATGTGGCATGAAAATTCACAGAGATAGGAAGAACATGAAATGATATTTGTCTCAAGAAGATTATATCAATAAGGTGTTGGAAAGGTTTGAAATGTAGAATTCAAAACATGTAAGTACACGTGTGGCTGAAAACTTTAAATTAAGCAAAGATAAGTGTCCTACATCACATGAGGAGGTCGAGTACATGGCATAGGTTCCATATGCTTTAGTAGTTGGAATCCTTATGTATGTGATTTTTTGTCCTATACAAACATTGCAAAAGTAGGAGTTGTGAGCAGATTTATGGCCAATCTAGGTAAAGAGAATTGGAAATCATTCCAATGGATACTTAGATATTTGAGAGGGACATACAACATGCATTTATGTTATGGATGTTCAAATACTTCTTTATGTGGCTATGTTGATTCAGATATGGCTGGAGATTTAGATGGTACAAGAAGCACCACTGGATATGTAATCATAGTAGGTCGCACGGTAGTTAGCTAGATTTCGAGATTGCAGAAGGTTGTGGCCTTTTCTACTACAAAGGCCAAATATGTTGCAACTATAGAGGCTAGAAAAGAGATGATATGGATGAGTAGGTTCATGGAAGATTTAGAAAAGGAGCAAGAGGATTGCAGATTATATAATGATAGTCAAATTGTGATTCATCTAGCAACGAACTCAGCATTTCATTCAAGAATGAAACACATTCAGTTGAGATAGGTGTTGGCGGATAGGTAGCTGAAAATGGAGAAAAATCATACAAATGAGAACCCTTGCGATATGCTAACTAAGTCGTTAACAAAAGAGAAGTTGGAGCTTCACTCCAATTCTATTGGTATTCAATTTTGAGACTTGAAGAGGAATAAATAGGCTAGGAAAGGATCCAAGGATGGATTTATATGGTATAATGCAGAAATTTATCTCCAAGTGGGAGATTATTGAGTTGTGGAGCTAAATGGCTTTACAAATAGCATGCTTTACTAACTTGCAAGTTTACATAGTAACCTGTGTCAATTGGGTAACTGGTGTCAATCACCTAGGATACACTGATATCAGTTGGGTAACCGGCATCAATTACCTGTGTGTTAATGTTTTCATTTTAAACGTGGGATTAGATCTGACCCTTGGTTATAAAGGTGTTTGGATGGTTGTAAATGCATAGCTAAGTTACCATAATGTTTGTATATGCTTATAAGCTAGAAATTTATGGTTAGAAGATAAGATTAGAGATAATTGTAAGAATATTTTCTTGGAGAGAATCTTGTAAAGGAAAAGTATTGTACATCCATGAAAGGTGTGGTGGATTGATAATAGCTTCAATGTATTTCCTTTGTAAAGAAAATAATAATAGATTGAATTGTTTCTTGGTGGGCATAGCCCACACTGGGTGAACCACGTTATATATTGTGTATTTTTTCTTCTAGTATAATTTTCATGTTTATTGCTTGCATGATTCAATTGAATATATATCTGTACAACATTGGTGTGTTTCTAACCCCAACAGATTGGATTTGAGTCTTGTCTTAATTATCTCGTCATAGATACTTCTTGTTATATAAAAAAAATTTAGTTTGTCATTCTTTATTATTTAGTGTCCTTGTTTCATATTGATCTTTTGGATTCATTACCATTTATTATTTGACATTCTTTGTGACAGTTTGACATCATTGCGCTACTTGGTTTATCCTAGGGTCCATATTTGTAAAATTTATAGTTGGTTGTCGTTATGCTACTCAAATTGATGTAGAACTTGCTTCACAGTGAAGGATTTCGATCACCATATAGTTCTAGGCATTTGTACTCAACAATGCCAACCATGACTGATTATCGCATGGTTCCTCACATTTGCAAAAATAGGGAACCTAATTTTTGGCATTCGCATCAAAGGATGCCCATCACGGCTAATCCTCATTTGGTTCTCCACGTTAGAGAACCCATTCAGTCACCTCGTTCCCCACCTTCATATCATAGTTATTGGTATGGTTTGGATGCTTCTGATCCAAACTTTACTCGGGTTCCCGTCAATCTTCTAAGGATTCCAATCCGAACTATTCTTCTGATTCCCCTTGGTCTTCCAAAGATTCTCATTAGAGCTATTCATCTACTTTGACTCTTGAATCATAATCCTCCCTTTCTTCACATGACTCCCCTTATCAGTCGCTTAAACAACGTCTTCCTCCACTAAAGATCCAAGTGACTCAAATTTATTCCAATCAAACACCTAATTCAAATCTTGAGTCATGGTCTTCCCTTTCTTTGCAGGACCACGTTTATTACTCACCTAAAAAATTTCATCCTCCTTTAAATATTTGTGTGACTCAAGGTTCTTCTAATCGATCATCCAGTTCAACCCCTACGTTGTAATACCCTACCTGGATGACTGATCTTATTTATTTACCCGCAATATGTCATCTTCTAGGCAAATCAATGCCACCGAATCTTAAAATTACACCTAAAGTTACTCGCGAGACATCCAAATCTAATTCTGCTTTGTCTCTCGAGTCATCTTCGTCTATCAATCAAAATCCAATCCCTCTTTAGATCTTGATCCATTTCAACAATATCATACCATATCTCCTCCATCTTCTAAATATTGATGTTTACATCCATGGAGATCCATTCACAAGAAACAATGTGCTAAGATATCTTTTCGACACACTATCCAATTCTTTTATGGAAACAATAAGGTCAAACCTTCCCCTCATTTACATCTTCAAAAATATTTAAATCTTCCACACCTAGTGGACCTATTTCTTCCAATCAATATCCTATGGTCAACCAACAACCTACACTGATTGATTCATTTCAGAATAAAGAAGGGGTTGGATAATTTATGGGGGTACGTGAAGATATTCCTCTAGAAATTTGCAAGAAAAAAAATATTTAGACCTCGATACATTCGTGTATTGTGGGAAAGAGGTTGATTCCTTTTATCATGAAATAGAGGAAGATCCTAAGATCATCACACTTGAACCTCCTCTTAATCTTTCATTTTCACATTCTTCATTATGTGATGAAATTCTTGGGTCCGACATTGATCCATGACCTATCTTCTCATTATCCAATCATTCTTTATCTATCATGATTCCTCAATCAAAATCTCACCTTAGGTCACCTCTTGATAGCCCATCCTCTTCTTCTATATGTGGGCCTCCTCCAAGAATCCCTTCATCATCTATTTGGGGGTCACCTCATGGTATCACGTTACCTTCTATTCTTGGGGCACATCCTAGTAGCCCTTTATCTTCTATTTGTGGATCACCTCTAGGTAGCCCATCCTCTTATTTACTTGGGCCACATCCTAGTAGTCCTTCATCTTCAGTCTATGGGAAACCTTCTGGTAGTCCATCCTCCTCAGTTCATGGTCCACGTCCTAGTATCCCATCATATTATATCTATGGGACACCACCAGGAAGTCCTTCATCTTTTATCTTAGGGCCACATCCTAGTAGTCCTTTATCTTCAGTCTATGGGACACCTCCCAATAGACCATGCTCTTCAATTCTTGGACTATACCCTTCGCATTCATCCCATTTTACTTCTATCAATTATTGTGGCAATCCCACCATCATTTCTCACATCAATTCTATTCATCCACTTTACTCTCCCACTTCTTAGGATCAAACAAGTCATGTAGTATCTTATAGGAAACCCAAACAGTTTCTTCATCAAAATAAGATCAAAACTTCCAAGAGATCTGAATCTCCCAATAATTCAAACAATCATAAATTTCAAAATCAAACATGATTCAAAAATTCACGTCAACGCAACCATCAAGTATGGCGCAAAGTGCATAAACCTCTAGATAGGGACCTCAAGATCTCGCACATAAAATCCACGTTCCACAATAAAACATAGTAATTTGTTGAGTATGAGCTTACCCGGATCATCGAGATAGGGGGGATAATATGACTCTTGATAAACAAACACACCTAGTCTTCCTTATTAAGGAAATTGCTAACATTATTGTTGGATCTTATCACACTGAATGACCTTCTCGGTCCCACCTTTTCAAAAAAGACAAAAAAAAAAGAGAAAACATTTAAAAAAATCAAAGGTACAGTGATCAAACATTGCAATCAGGTATTACATATGCGTGGATGTTCTTTCTTTTCTTTTCATTATCCTCTACAAGTCACCCACCATTTTCATCCCTTCGATAATATTTTGGTTAGCCTATTCACACACATTTTGTGACATTTATCTCTATGGTATTTTTTTGACCTTGGTATTTTATCACCTTGGTAAATTAATAGAACGATTGACCTCTTAGAGATCCTATCACTATATTCATCTAATAAACTTGTTATAAAGAAATTTTGGATGTATTTGTTGACACTAGCCAATTTTATCATCACGTAAGAACTTCTGCACCTTCTTCCATCAAGTAATCATGTGGTTCTTAACCCCTTGTCAGAACAAGAGAGCTGAAATAAGTTTTTAGAAAGCAAAATAATCAATCAAATCAAAAAGCTACAAAGCTAAAAGCAAAAATCAAATTGATATATAACTCTCTCTTAGGGTATTTCTAATAATCACTACTAAGGCTATGGATGCCTGGACTGGCAAGTAGAGAAATGTTGGGATTAGAATCAAATACATCTATGTCATTGGAGCTATGGATGTCTGGTTAGTAGTGGAGTAATGTACGACTCTCCTTCCAAAAATCCATTAAAAAAACAACTTTGAAAGATAAATCATTCATACATATTGACTAAGGTGTCTTCACTTGTTTTCTATCAAATCTTCCCTCTAAGACGTAATAAATTTCCACGTGCACACACTGGATCTCAAATGAACAAACCAGATTAGTATGTTACCAAGTGTGTTTTTTTAGACCTTGTTCAGACTCTTAATTTAGTATGTATCATGTCTCATGATTTGTGCCTTTAGCTAATCACTTCTTCATTGCAGGGCATCTTGCTACATTTTCCATAACTATCTATAGAATTTACATTGTTTTTCTACTTCGTTCAAAACATACATGTGTATAAGATTGCCTCTTTTCCATGTTTGTGGGCACCTTTGTCCCCTTTCACAAAAACAATCTTATACTTATACTCTATCATGAGTTTCTTGGTTAGTTTACACTGGGGGGCATGGATTTCTCCTTCCTAGTGCTTCATGGCTTTAAGTTCATCATCATGTTGAACCTATCCATATTGGACCTGATCCAACTCCTACGCATGAAGAGTTGTCCTTTGTATATTCCCATATATCATTGGGGGAACTTCACATCTTCACCTTTTGCACATACACATGGACTTATACCCTTGTACATCCCATCTGTCACTGGGGGCATCCATGTTTCTTCATTTCCTATACATAGCTTTGGAAAAATTCTAAAAAATTCGCAAAAACATTCAAATATGTTTCAAAAATCCTAAAACATTCAAATATGTTAGTCAGAAAAATCAAAACACTATAAAATGTTTCAAAAATTGAGCGTCATGATCAAGTGTTAGTGCTAGTGAGCTCCCCTTAGTGTCAGTGCACTCCTCTTAGCACCAACGTGCTTTTCTTAGCACCTACGCATTCCTCTTCGCACTTGTGCACCCATGTTTGTTCTAGCACGCCCATAGAAATGCCTCCACGCCCTTCTTTGCATGAGTGCACCCCTCTTATCACATATATGCACATCTTCATACAACGTTTCTAAGCTGAAAAATGAATCAAATGCAATGGGAAAATAAAATTTTATTCTAATTTCTTCTAGCATGCACGATGATGATTATTTTTAATAAATTTCAGCCATTGTCACTATGATGGGGCATGTTTTTACTTCTCAGTGACCCTTTCTACTACCTGGAGCATATTTTTTTCTTTTTATCATTATTTGGTGACATCCCATGACATTTTCATTCTTCTAAATCATTTTCTTCTTGGAAAATTTAAAAAAATTCAAAAAATCACAAAACACCCCAAAAAACGGAAATTTATAAAAAATCCAAAAATAATTGTAAAATTTAAAACTTTTCAAAATTTGGTAAATGGCATGCACATAGTTGAATCCTGAATCAAATGCATTATCCTCAAACATCAAAATTTGTACTGTGAAAACATCTTTCTTAGGTTATTTCTTGTTCTTGTCTCAAACGACTCACAGATCATTTTTATCTACCTCCATTAAAAAGTTAGCTTTCTTATTATGTCGTTACTCCCGTGCAACAATGAGTTAATAGAAACTATATCATAGCACATGAATTATTTTCATGGGACTACTTGTGTCCTCTGTTATTCCCCTCGTATGCATCCTTTCTTGGGGCACCATTTTTAACCCTTGTCGTTAAAACTCGAGCATTCAGGAACTGAAGCTTGATAACAAAACATTGGTTCAATTGTCCTAAAGATTGTTTGTTTAAGTATGTGTGATTATAATTGTTTCTCTATTAGGTTATTTGGTATACTTTCTCATATTGCATTATATTATGTATGTTGCATGGAGTTACACATTTTTTTAGCAATGAACAAATGTTAGTATTATAGATTTTCATGTTATTTTACACTTTTGTTCTATGCATTTATTTTAATAAGGGCCAATGATTTAGGTCATAGGGGCAACATGATGAAAAAAAGTTTCTTATTGAAATATTGGACTCAAAAGATATTCCTATATTATTCACTGTCATGTCTTATCACTATTCAAGTTTTCTTCCAAAAAAACCTGGGTAGTAAAAATCATTTTTATCCCTATCCTATTTCTTCTACCTGTTTCGATCGTCAATTGACTTCTTCTATCACCCCCATCAACACTCAAGGAAGCATCCTTTATTATACTATTTTTCTTCAAAAATTTACTTGTTTATACTTTTCTACTATGTTTGACGTGATGTCTCTTACTTCACCTCAAATAGGGGCAAATGTAGACACCTAAATTATGCTTACGTAGTTTTATTGCTAAAAGTACATTAATTACCCTCATTCTTACCATTACCATTATAATTAGTGATTTCCTCTAATTAACTAATTTTTTCCTCTATTTTGGTTAATTAACTACGATTTTTTGATTAACTAACCCTCTATCACATTTTGGATGCCAATTGACGACACATTGTTAGTCATAATCCTCTTCCGAGTAAACAATTAGCAATTCTTAGCCAATTAAACCTATTTACCCATGTTTTGATTAATAAACCCTATTATTGGTTAATACCCCTCTTCCAACCATTCAAAATTACCCCTTTTCCCTCCAGGACATATCAGAAGGCTTCAAAAGCTTATCATAGCCTCTTAATTGACCCTAAGTGGTTGATTAAGGCTCCTCACATGCTAATCACTTGTTAATTCACTAATCATGATTAGAAAGCCTTAATTTACTTTATCCTTTTTAGTCCCACATGCACAAAGATGCAATTTTTCCCCAAATAGAAAACTATAAAAAGAACTAAGCACATAGCTTTATAATTTACACCATACTTTTATTAGTATATCATATAACAAATATGATTAAAAGCCTTACTTCCTTCTTGGATTAGTTTGCTCAATCTTTGCATCCAAATATTCATTTTTTTTAGTAGAGTTATATCTAATATGGCCTTGTAGCCATTGTTAGAGAGATCCTGTCACCATTTTTGGAGTAGTAACAACCATAATTTAATTTCCCTTAGATCTAATTAGGTCTATGTTAATTAGCAATCATCTCACATAATAAGGATGCTTATAGATTAGATGTTTAATTTCATTTATTTTCCATTAATACATGATTTTAAGCTTTGATCATGATGTTTCATTCTTATGCTTGAGTTTGGCTCTAGGATATTATGGTGTTAACCTTTACTATTTAGTCATATTACAAGAGTTTTAGGGTGTTATCGCTATCTTTACTAGTAATTCAAAGAAAATGATATAGAATTTTTCCCCCTATTTAGTTATTTCCTCCCTTTCTATTTAGTTTCCTCCCTTTTTAATTAACAAGTGATTTGAAAGTTGGAAACAAGGTTGGGTTAGTTATGAACAATGAATTTAATCAAACATAAACCTGTGCAACTTATGTTTTGCAATTTAAGTGTTCAATTTTTATGCGAATGAACAAACATTACGATACAACTATTGATCGACAACCAAAAAATGATGAGAAATGTAGTGATTCAAATAGTAATGCCCCTTAAGAACCTGAACTTGAAATAGAACCTGAACTTGAAATAGAACCTATTTTACAACCATTCCATAGGCTTTCTAGACTTAATTTAGTCTTTCCTTATAGGCTATCAAGATTGGACCTATAAACCTATTCAACCAACATTGCATAGGCTATCCAGACCTAACCAAGTTCTAATATTCAGACTAGTCCTAACACATTTTATTATAATTCCATGTGTTTTTCAACAACAAAATTTCCTTTAAAAAAATTGTTTTCTCAATCAGTTAGTTAAAAAGCATCTTGGTTTGTCAATGGTCCTTTATGAAGAGTTTGAGCTATCAGAGTTCTCTTCAAATAAATTTTTGCATTCATAGAGAGATGTCAAGATAATTAAAAAAAAGTAGGCATGAATATTTTTTTTATAAAATTAGAGTAAAGAAGAGGAGAAATTGGAGAAAAATGGCACCTAAAGTAGAAGATTTATCTTCAGCCCAAATAGGATCCCAAATACAAGAGTTGAAAGACACTCAATTCTCTATAATTGACAATTGTTTCTCAATAACATGAACTCATCTACGCTTGTAAATATTATTTAGTAGTAATTCCATACAATTTAATTATTTAATTTATTTAGAACATATATATTTCATATGTTCTAGACTATAAATTTCTTATTTTTCATAATATTTTTTGATATTAATCGTGTTTATATTAGGTATGACTATATGCCTAGGTTTTGGTCAGTTTATTATATTTTTAAATCTAAAACCACATTCTACGGAAACATGTTAGTGAACTTGAGTTATATATAACAAGTTTTACTTAGGGATTCTATTTGGATTAATCCCACTCACCAATATTTAGAAGAGGCACTATGTACACCTACCTTTCTTGAACTACATTTATGAATTATTCTCTCATCTTATTGTGTGTGTTTGAATTATTGTGCATCCCATACTATAGGAATAATGTTTCTTGCACCCCTTTGAAGAGGCGAAAATACATAATCCATGTTTTATTAAAATTCAAATTAAGAGAACAAAATCAAATTTCATGATGAAGTTTGGATTTTACAAAAATGTTTACATAGTTGAAAAATAATTTGAACAACCTTCTAAATTGAAACTACCAGATAATCAATTAATTTGAAGTGATTCAGAAAACTGTAAGCATTTCTGATCCCACAGAGAAAAAAATGGTACTATTTCAGTTCGGTTCATGAATATCCAAAAAAAAGGAAAAAGCTAGACCATCAATTTCAAGTGGGTCAGAAAACTGTAAGCATTTACGATAACTCAATTTAAACCATTTATATTTAGTACATTAATTGAAACCATTTTTTCAGTACATAATTTAATAATTTAAGGATATATTATTGATATAAATCTCAAGAGTGGTAATGGTTAACAGAAGAGGTTAAGAGTGCCAATACAATCTTGATACATTCTTTTTTTTACTTATAAATCTTTTATGAGTTATCTAGAATCATTTGTTTATGATTTTATTGTTTACTTATAATCATTGTTAGGACAATCTATATAGTATACAGATAGTTTTGATATAACTCAAATGCCTCCCCAAACACCCTCTTTGGTTATTTGACTTGAGAACATTAAGCACCTTAAACAGTATGAATCTAAATTTCATATTTAACGAGAATCAATATACAAATGGGAGAGGAAATATAAGTGAGATAAGGTAGAAACTTTGAGTGGCCATTGTTTTAGAGGGTCACACTTACATGGCGTTCCATTATATTTTGGATTGATGGGGCCCTCTTATTAGGTTTTTATCTGTTAAATTTATTTTGTAAAGTATGATTGAACCTAATTTATATCACAAGTCGTTCCATGTGACCTTATTTTGTAACTTTCTCCTAGATTTATTTATAAGTTATCCATAATTTTTCTATTGGACCTTAGAATAGTATCTTTTCCCATATGTTTACTACATGGGTAATGGCTTTCCCCATAATTCATTTTAAATCCTTTGTAAATTCAAATTCCCTTTTTGGATGGAATACAAAAAGAATGAGAATTCAAAATTTTCAAACCTTAGTGCTCGCTTGAAATGCCTCACGTAGGCCTCTCTAAAGAACTTTAATACATTATAACAACTTCAAATATTGACAAGAAGGAAGATTGACAACATAGTGCTTCTCATGTGTTGATGCTCCTGCAACAATACAACTTATAGTTTAGTTACGACATTTAGAATGGGACATTTACATATTGCTTAATAGTTAGTAGGGCTCACCCTACTAATAATGTAGTCAGTTGTTTTAAAATCTCTAAATCAATATACATTATTAGTTAAAAAACAATAACAAAAAGTAGTACAATAACAAATTTGATCTTTTGCAGAGATGTTAATATGTATTATTGTCTCTAAATTTAATATGATTATTATCTATATATTTTTATGTAATTGTGACAGATTGTCTCTACATATAGTACAAACATCTCAAATTTTGATATCAAATCTGTAAAAGTAAAAAATATATTGATATTACATTATTAATAAATATATTATTTGTTTGTAAATAGTGTGCCTTCCTAATAGTGTGTCTTCATGATGAAGTGTGTGGATTATTTTTACAACATGTCTCGAAAAATACACCATGTTTTTCAAAATTGTTGAAAATCACAGTGTGTTTTTCAACAATTTTGAAAAAAAACTTTGTACTTTTGAACAACAAAATTTTTGGAAAAAAAAATTGCCTATTGAGCACACCAGCCTCATGGTAGCAGATGGAAATAAATTGATGCATGCAAGTTTTTATCTAAACAAAAGTTCATTTTTATCTTTAAATTCTATGATAATTTTTTTAGACCCAATTTTGATCAAAGCTTTGATGATATTCCTCTTACACTGGATTTTGATTGAATGTATAATGATAATTTATATTTTTGAATGTATTTTACTATGTTGACATGATATAATTTATAATGATAATATTAATATTAGTTCTGACAAACTTGTGTCAATGGTTTTTTATCTATTTGAAAATCAATCTTTCAAACATTTACAAACTTCTGTCTAGTTTAATGGCTTCACCCCTTATCCCTTTGAAACACACCCTTATCCCTTCGAAAATCTATCTTTTACATTATACCAAAAAACTCTATTATATGAGATTGTAATTAGTTTTTCCAAGGCTATTATGTATCAATATAGTAAGTTTGTTTTCATTCATATCATGTACGTTAAATTAATGTTAAGACAAGTTTTCAACAAAATTTCCTTAGCTCCAAGCACCCAAACAACTGACTTATGATTTCTTAATTAATTTTGTAAGGTTGGTAATTAATTTTTTTTTCATTATTATTATAATATATTTTATTTTGAAAATCAATTTAGATATATGAATGTGGTGTTTGTATGGATATTTTGTTAAATATTATGCAGATGGATGATTGGAAAATCCGAATGTGGATGCTCTTATAAAGCATCCTAACTATGGAAGCTGACAAGGTTCATAATGCCTTCATAACTTTGACTAATTTTGCAACATTTCCACCCTCATTCGATATTGGACCAAATAGGGAAAAAAGGTTGACATTTTGTATCTTAAATGGATAATGGTCCCATAAAAATATGAACGTGGAAGAGATGGTCATTATTTCTCGAATGGTTGTTCATTTTGTTTCTATCTTCATCTCACTTGGATAAACACAGCCACTAGAAGATGGATTAATGAAAATCTCCCAGTAATTGATTAGCGACAATACTTTGGGTGGTACCATGAGATCACACTTGTTGTACACCCACCTCTGGATGGCCACTGGCCTGGCTTGGCTTATCAGCAAATGTACTTGATTGGTGGAATGATGTTGACTACCATCTTGAAGAACTTGATAAGTATAGTTATGAACAATGGAGAGCAACACATCGCGACTTGGATGAGTGTGACAGTGATTGCAGTGGGGATGCCTGCACCAGATTTTCTCACATGCGCTGAGTCATTATGTATTTTGTAAAAGTGCAATGCACTTATTTTGAAAATTTATTTTCCACTTTTTTTTTTGATATACCATATTACCATATTGCTTTATATTATGAACTCATGTTATGAACAATAAAACACATAGTATAATTGTATGAGTTTATGCCCGGCAGTTCAAAGTTATTTTCATAACGTATTGTTCCTGTTTTGATGCATTTTTCCTATATTATTTTGTAACATGCTTATAATACAAATTTCATTTATAATCCTCACATAAGTAAAGACATGTTATGATTCAGAAACAACAATAATTTATTATCCAGTCTTGATTAACAAACTTTGTTTTTCAGTATACTGGAAAATAATATGTACAGTTAACTTCATCACAAATGTTGTATTATGCATAATTATCTCAATATGCATGTAAAATAAAAATAAAATAATTAGTGTACTATTTTTTTAATTTTATCTTGTATTAGAATGCATCGCTCCAGGGGTGGTTACGACAATGCTCTTAAACGAAACATAGAGAAGTTCAACGTTTTCACATCCGTGTTCAAAATATGTTCTTATGCATTGGGAGAACACGAAAATACTAAGATGGTAATATAATAATTTGTGAACATTAATTATATTTCATATAAAATTACGTAATATTGTTTGTTGGGCTAATAATTATGTATTTGTTCAGTTTTCATACAGGTTACTTCACATCCCACGACGGTAATATAATAATTTTTGAACATTAAATATTTTTCATATCATACTACATATTATTTTTTGTTGGGCTAATAATTATGTATGTGTACTCTCTACATATAGGTCTCTTCACATCCCAAGACACATAGGCATTCGACACACGTCATAGTGGATGCAACCATGTCATCGGTAAGTAGTTCACATTGTGAAATTTATTTATTTTGTTTCTTCATAGTTATCATAAATAAGCATCTAATAAGATGTTATATTTTAATTTCACAAGGAGATGTTCCTTCAGTGGTTGATTGTCCTCATGGAGATACATATGCCCATCCTTCCGAGCATGTTGACTCATATATCATAGATCCTACGATGGAGGTGAAGAATTTTAAAACGTAAGTTTGTTTTATCTTATTGATTAGTGTTATTCAATTTCATAAGAATTATTAGAATTTTCTAACTTCTTTCGTTCATCCACCTCTTGACTACAAAACTAAACATGTGGGTGTTCACATTCAATATTTCTATCAGCATGGATCATGTGTTGTTAGTGGGAGCATTAAGTTTTGGGAGCCATATGCTTACAGAAACATTTATGCAGTTGCACAAAGGGAAGTATGTGTGCAACCACACGATGTACGTTAAACTTACAGACACGTTAATGTCCATCGTGTGGTTTCACACATACTTCCCTTTGTGTAACTACGTAAATGTGTCTGTAAGCATATGGGAAAACATCCACCTCTCCCTCATGATAAGAGTAGGAAATATGTAGAGAGGAGAGAGAGGGGTATGGACTACGTCTTGAGGTAGTGGTAATACTTGCAATGCAGGTGGGTATTTGATCGAGTTTACAAAAAAGAATGCAAAAATCGATTCAAGGATTTGATCCAAAGAGGAAAGAGGGAGGTGGATAATGAAATGCATTCCTATGATTTAGAGGAGATGCAAGAGGTGAAAAAAGAGGGCTAGTTGAGAGTGAGAGAAATAAATGACCGGTCAATTACCACCAGAGAGATAAATTTATGGTTAGTAGAATATATTATGTATTATGCATGGTTGGATATCACTAACTTAATATTATTTCATGAATATGAAGAGAGAGAAGAGGGTGAAGAAGCTAGCAGGAATTTTGACCCCCCACGGAGGATCCCATAAGCATTCATTAGACTTTAATTCTTATATGTAATATAGTTTTTGTTTATTTGTGTGTATACTCTTTGTTTTTATGGTGTGCATAGGATGATGACATTCCCCTAAGCTAGATCCTACGTCGATAGAGAGACTCACTGATTACAAGAAAACATGAAAAGGTAACAAACACTTAGCGTTCGTGTGACAATTTTATGTTGTCTTATTTACTTGATATTTCAATTTTCATGTTGTCTCATTTATTGTAGGTCAATATTACTGATGAGACGTTCCCTTCACATTTTTCCTTTGGTCTTGATCTTATTAGATATGTTTTTACATGAGAGGTCAGAGTGGATGAGCTTAATATCAGCATACATGCAGTTTCCATGACAATTGAGGAGAGAGAGGTTGATGAGGAGAGGCACAAGGAGAGGGGAACATGTAAGGGTTATGATGAGATGAGAGAGGAGGTAGCTGCACCATAAAATTATATATTTTTCTCATTCAATTTTTTTTATTCTTTGTTAGTAAACTTAAGATAAAATTAATAATGTAACTGAGATTTTTGTATTCCAATTTTTTCCTTTCGGATTCGAAGTGCGCCTTATGTTACATGATAAAATCATTGGGAGAGGATTTATTTGTGATGTTATCCCTCATTCATTTTTTCATGGCATGAGACTCCCCCCAGAGACTGTCAAAGTTAGAATTTCTGAGGCCATTTTTTTCACTGCTCCATTGCCCTACCTTACCACATTTGCAGACACTTTGGTAGAGTGTGTTAAAGAGTTTACGATATGGGATGTTAGATATATGATACTCAACACTCCTCTGCGAAAGGAAAGTAAATTTATTAAATGATTTAATTATTTGTTTAAGTGAATGATTAATCTACGTTGACTTATTCACTAAATGGTTGGCTTTCAAGATGATACGGTGCAAGTTGTAGTAGAGAGAGTACATTGTACTCAGATGTAGACATCCCTAGCCCCCTTATCCTTAGGATCACACCTTTTTTCATTCACAGAAATGCAAAGAGGCATGTTATATTTTATGATTCATTGTTTTCTCTTTCCTCTAATAGACAATGGAGGAGATGATAATGTTTATTCTATAACATTGGTTACGAGGATGTTGATTAATGTAGATGTATATATGATGACGGTGTTACTATTTAATGTGTTTATGTACTCGTGTTTTATGTTTATGGTTGTTTGGCTCCTCACTTGCAATTCATGCCCATCAGGATGAAGCATAATTCAATTTATATTTGGAATACTATTTTCCCTCTCAACCACTATCAATAGTTGTTTTTTCTTTTTTAAAGTTGGTCAAAAATCCTGATTGTTGCAAATTCCTCTCGTGTTTGTAAAATGGCTCCTCCCTATAGACAAATGTGTAGAACAAATGGTCCATCTGGTGAGTACATTTTTTTGTCTATCACACAAGTATATGGTCTTCAAATAATAGTGGTAGGCCTCGATGGACATTTGTTTCCTAATTTTCATGGGTGAACTTTCTATTTTTTTCCACATGGTTATCAAGACACACATATTGAATATTAGTGACACTATAATTCATGTGTAATTATCGAAGATGAAAATTAATAAATAAACACATGAAAGCTCGAACTCACCAATACGTCCTTCACTCTCGCACCAAGTATTCTTAAAGTACTCAATGAACTGAGTTTCCTCTTTTAATTCATTGAGGAATTCTTGAATCATTCTGAAAGTGTGATCTTCATGCATTCCCATAGCATACATGATGGTACATAATCTCTCAAAAATATTACACCTCAACTCCTTGCTAGTATACTTGAACACATTTTTCAGCCATGCCCTGTGCACATGCCATGAGCATAGAAGTACATGACAACCAAAAACACGCTTAATGGCTCGGATTTCATCTAATGAATCATCCATAATGAATGCATTGATATTCCAATCGTCACGAAGAATTTTTCCTCATTTTTGGACTTCCTTCAACCATCCATAAATGTATTCAATCTTATTCCTTGATGAAACGGCCCATGCTACGGGACCCTAGCCTCTTGCTCATAAAAAACAAGCAAGGTGTATAATTGGTACCATAAGGAAAATTAAATCAAAGGTTGGCATTGAGTTTAATATAATAGAAAGGGAACATTAATAATGATACGGAAATAACAAACCATTTCAAAATTCATTAGGATTATTTACGCCATATTTATTCATGGAAAATTTCAAATCCATGGAGATTATGGAATTGTGTGAATTTTGTACCATTCTCTCGCACATCCATGATGTTTGTAATCCCATAATGAATGGAACGTTATTTCCATTCAGTAGTTGATATTAGAAAAAAAGGTCACTTTCCTCCACATGTCATAAGTTCACACCCATGGCATCATCAATGTGCTTTTGAGACCTTTTGGAGCAAACTCTTTTCCATGTATTCAACACATCATTTCTTGTTAGGAATTGGTCCCTCTTGTTCAACATACCCATCAAGAATGGATCCTCTATATGTTTTTCATACACCGTGTCCATAGAAAAACCCATCAACAAAATATTCTCAATGTAACTTTTGCATTCATTTGAAAAGTGTGGGACAATAGCAACACAAGGGTCATTAATGGTAGTGTCCTTTACATCATGACAACACTCATCATTTACATCACAATGAAATAAATTATTGTATATTATTATCACCACCATTGCTCTCCCATACATCACCTTCACATTGAAATGACATTGGCAACCCCTTTTAATTTGATGCCTCCTCACTCTTTCACTTGTTGTCATCTTATTTCTATTGTCCTCTAGACCATATGAACACCAGTAGCTACAATTAAAAACATTAACACCAATTGTTATAAAAATGTTTACAAAAATCACATACAAAAAAGAAGTGTTAGAAAAGATTCAAACCAAGAATATGTTTTTGTTTTATGCGGTTTTCAATCATCTATATCAGATACATTGTGATGTGTGTGGAAGAAATTAGTGTGAAAACATTTTACAGAACCTTCTCCCTTTACAAATGCATCGAATCTTCTAAGCATGATGGCTGCACAAAGGTCGATGTTACGCTCATCCCCGATTGGGGTCCATTCCAAGTCTTCATTCGAGAATTGATTTTTTTTCCTCTGCTATCTCTTGGAAAGGAAGACTGTACATGCTTTCCCATTTGGGCCTCCTTCCCATCCTAACAATTATTACATGAAGTTGGCATCGTTAATGAAACAACGCAATATTACAAACAGAAGGGCAATGCAAAATAAATTAGCATATCATATATCTGATTATAAAGATGACATTATAATCAGTGGCAAAAATTATATCGTGGTTATCAAGGACCGACAAAGTGCCAAAAATTATAAATTCAAGGGCATCATTGAAATCTTCCTGTATTTTGTCACTAGGAAAATGAAAAAGAGTTCATTTTTGGTGCAATGCATCAACAATCAAGATGCCCGAGTGAAGAATAAAATTGATAGAAGACTCCATTTTTTGGAGGATTAGTTGGGAACCTTCTACTGTTTTATCCAAAGACCTATAGAAAAGTAATAAAATAAATATCCATGTCAAGAAGGGAGAGTTTTTTTAAGGTTTTCATATCACAAAATAACGCTTCCCTACCCTTGGACCGTTTGTTTTTATGAATGACATACAAACAATCTTGATTGTTAACTTGTATGGGTTTTGACCATACTTCACTTCTTCATTAATATTATATAAATTGATATTTTTCCTTATTTATATTATGCTATTTATTTACTTTGAATTATGGATGATTCAAAATCCATATCCTAATGGTGTTACAATTTTAATTTAAACTATATATACTTTATAAAAAAAATTAAGTGTACATATACATACATACATACATACATACATACATATATATATACTAATGGTGTTACAATTTTAATTTAAACTATATATACTTTATAAAAAAAAATAGAATTAAAAAAAAAATTAAGTGTGTGTGTGTGTATATATATATACACACACACACACATATACATACATACATACATGTGTGTGTGTGTGTGTGTGTGTGTGTGTAGAATTATAATTTTTTTTATAATTCTATAATTCTATATATATATATATATATATATATATACCATACTTCACTTCTTCATTAATATTATGTAAATTGATGTTTTTCCTGATTTATATTATGCTATTTATTTACTTTGAATTATGGATGATTCAAAATCCATATCCTAATGGTGTTACAATTTTAATTTAAACTATATATACTTTATAAAAAAATTAAGTGTACATATACATACATACATACATACATACATACATACATATATATATACTAATGGTGTTACAATTTTAATTTAAACTATATATACTTTATAAAAAAAATAGAATTAAAAAAAAAATTAAGTGTATATATATACACACACACACATATACATACATACATACATACATATACATACGTACGTACGTATGTATGTATGTATGTATGTAGAATTATAATTTTTTTATAATTCTATATATGTGTGTGTGTGTGTGTGTGTGTGTGTGTGTGTGTGTGTGTGTGTGTGTGTGTGTGTGTGTGTGTGTGTGTGTGTGTGTATATACACATATATATATACACACACACACACACACACATATATATGTGTGTGTGTGTGTGTGTGTATATATATGTGTGTGTGTGTATATATATATGTATGTGTGTGTGTGTGTGTATATATATATATATATATATATACACATACATATATATATATATACACATACATATATATATATGTGTGTATACACATATGTATGTGTGTGTATATATATATACACACATATGTATGTGTGTATATATATATATACACATACATATGTGTGTATATATATATATACACACACACACACACATGTGTGTGTGTGTGTATATATATATATATATACACACACATACATATATGTATACATACATACATACATATGTATACATATGTATGTATATATATATACACACATACATATATGTATACATACCATACATACATATGTATACATCTGTGTGTGTGTGTGTGTGTGTGTGTGTGTGTACATATGTGTGTGTGTGTATATTATAATATAGATAGTATGATATATGTACACACACACACACCACACACATACATATATACATATGTGTATATTATGTATACATATATACATATACATATACATATATGTATATGTATGTATGGTATACATATATATACACAATATACACATACACATACATATATATGTTATATATATGTGTGTGGTGTGTGTTTGTATACTTTATAAAAAAATTAATTGTACATATACATACTCCATACTACATACATACATACATATATCTATACTAATGGTGTTAACATTTTAATTTAACTATATATACTTTTATAAAAAAAAATAGAATTAAAAAAAAAATTAAGTGTATAGAATTCACACACCACATTATCATACTACATACCTACATATACATACGTACGTACGTCTGTTGTATGTATGTATGTAGAATTATATTTTTTTATAATTCTATCTATGTGTGTGTGTGTGTGTGTGTGTGTGTGGGTGGTGTGTGTGTGTGTGTGATGTGGTGTGTTGGTGTGTGTGTGTGTAGATACACACATTATATATACCACACACACACACACACATATATATGTGTGTGTGTGGTGTGTTGTGTTAGATATGTGTGTGTGTGTATCCTATATATGTTATTGTGTGTGGTTGGTGTGTGTATATACGTATATACTACGAAGGGAAGGAAAAAAGAGAACGGGAGAATGGGAGTAAGGGGGGAGGGCAACAGGACTTAGAAGGGCTAGAGGGCAGTGGAGGTGACGTAAGATGAGGTGGGCCCAGAGGATGGGGAAGGATGCTGAAGGAGAGGGGGGGGTGAGGGAAGAGTCTAAATGGCGGGGTATGGAAGGAGTATGTTTTGGAGGGCAAGGGGTTGAAGGAGGGTGTTTTGAGAGAATGAGTAGAGAGGAGAGTTACAAACCAGGGAAGGAGGAGCAAGGAAATAAAAAGGGACAAGGGCTTACAGAGACAGGGAAACAAGGTAAAGAAAGGGGAGAGGGGCTGATGGTGGAGCTGATGGAGTGGCTGGGGGGGGGGTGGTTTTGGTGTAGGTGAGATGGGGGAGGATGTGAATGGATGTAAGTAGAGGGGAATCTCTATCCCCCCTCACATCTCTACTATCTATCAGCACCTCCTTATAATCTCAAATTTTGTTTTGTGCTTGCACGTACTCTTGGGAGGGGTATAGTCTGTTGGTTAGGGCGAAAAGGATTTTTTCATTCTTTTTTATCTACACACATATTATGTGTGTATATATATATAAAGCCACACCTAAACCTATGTTTACTAATCTAAAAAATCAAAAAAATAACAATAAAAATAAACACACACACCCAACCACATGTGTGGGTGTGTGTAATTATAATATAATACACACACATACATATATGTTACCTACAATACATACATATGTAACATATGTATGTTATATATATAGCCACCATACATATATGTTATACATACATCCATACATGTATACTCTTTTGTGTAGTGTGTGGTGTGGTGGTGGTGTTGTGTGTCCCTCTGTGTGTTTTGTCTCTCTCTCTCTCTTCTCTCTCCTCTGCCAAAGCGTACCCCCACCCCACCACCCCCCCACATACATCTCTACATATGGTGTATATATCTGTAGACTATATACATATACAATACATATATGTATATGTATGTATGTATACATAATATATATAAAAAAAAAAAAACACATATACATACACATACTATATGTATATATATATGTGTGTGTGTGTGTTTGTGTGTGTGTGTGTGTGTATACATATACATACATATATATATGTGTGTGTATACATATACATACATATATATGTGTACATACATACATACATACATACATACATACATACATACATACATACATACATACATACATATACGCGCGCGCGCGCGTGTGTGTGTGTGTGTGTGATGTTTTAATTATGATATATCTATGTTAAGTTTGAATATGTTAGAAATGAAAATACAATAGGTAATATTTACAATATATTATACATCATTTTTTTAAAATTATGGATGATGTGGCATTTAAAATTTGTTTTGAATATATTAGTTTTCTTAAAATATGTAAAAATTTAAAAAATATGAAAAGCAAGTAAAAATTATTAATGTCAAAAGGAGAAATATACAAGTCACAAGAATAATCTTCCAATGTGTCAATAATATTCTTGATCATATCATACTTGTAAGCAATTTCATACGAGACTTAAATTATTTCCTTGAAATTCATGCAATATTTTTCTTGCATTTACTAGAGCCTAATTAAGACAGCCTTGCCTATCACGGAAGTCAATTATATTAATTTTATGTACTTTTACAAAAATCTAAGGAGCCCTGACAATCAATCAACATGTAAGCATTTTTATGCTTTTGGCCAACCTATTATTGCCTCATTATTGGTTTTACATTATAGATGAAATGTACTTATTAAAATGATATTATGAACAAGAGTGTGAATAATGACAACTTCACTCAATTCCTTTTTAAATTCTCTAAGAGGTCTATTAGGTGGATGAGGGATATTAGTGATATTAAATTATTTGAATGAAATTTGTGATTAAGACATTCTTTAATTTGCGAATAAAGGAAAGGAGAAAATACCTAGTTCCTTTTCAGGAGATGGATATTTATTAATGATTCAAAAAAATAAAGGAGAGTGACTTCTAGGACTAAATATTTTATCAGGATATGAAGAGAAATCAGAAGATGAATATTTATCTTCACTAATATTGTGTATCAAATTTTTCTTGACAATATTTAAAGGAAATGTATCAATATTATTTTTACACTTTTGGGAGTTAGAATTAACTTTTTCATCCACAGGTCTCTAAATTTTATTTCATTTAGATGTTGATTTTATAACTGATCAGTTTGGATTCATATTTTTAGATGAATCTATTACAAAAGTAGAGTGCATTCCCTCCAAAAAAATTAGGCTATATAAAATATTGTAAAACTTCAAAAAACTAAACTATTTAACATGGTGTTTCCACAATACTATAATTTTATATTGGTCTTTATAAAATATGTCTCAAGTTTGTAATATAAGATGTAGAAAAGCATAAACTATTTATTCTTATATTTAGCAACAAACTTTGCAATGCTTCCTTGTGCAATTTTTTTGCACAATTTTTTGGATCTTTGGCAAGTTTCAAACTTTCTTTCAAAACCCCCATTTTCTTCAATTTGTGGGGAGGCTCATATTTATGTGCATCTTCGATCGATTTGTACACCAATCCATATCCTCGAGAATGGGAGCCAATGATGTGGAATTTAGAGCGGTAGATAATTGATTTTTCTAGTAAATTGAGTCGGGCCTTCACCATTGCTGTAATTTCTAATTTTGGTAGTCAACTCTACCTACAATGTAATACATTCACAAAAAACTTGCACCTGCTAAAATCATCCTCCCTATGAAAATGTGGAGTTGTTATCGTTATGCCAACTAGATCAGTAGGAATGAAGTTCCAGTTTTTCATTTTCACTGAGCAAAAAAGTAACTAAATACAAAACCACCCATGCGAAAAGAAACATACAATTTATGTTAGTATGTTATGAAGCAAAACTAATATGCATAATCTAATATAAAAAAACATATGGAAAGGAAAACACTATTTCAGAAAACTATGCAAAACAAGTTGACGTAAGAACAATTTCTCTTTGAAGGGTGGCTTTAAAAGTATTTGTGTAGCACATTATACAACCCAACTAGGGGTGTATTGATGTGGCATCATAAGAAGCAAGCCCCTTCAGCACACAATGATTTTTGGCTTTGCAAAATGCACATGCCCCCATATACCAAAATGAGAGTGAGAGTATGACAACATAGAATTTTTTTGGTTCAACTTACATATGTTTACAGCCTTACAATTACTAAATTATAATGAATAATAAAAAATTCTTCTATATAGAAATTATCTACACACTAATATTATTTAAAAATATAATGAATAAAGAAAACAATAGAATTTTTTTGGTTCAACTTACATATATTTACAGCCTTACAATTACTAAATTATAACGAATAATAAAAAATTCTTCTATATAGAAATTATCTACACACTAATATTATTTTAAAATATAATGAATAAAGAAAACAAAATATACTCAAATATTATTCCATATAACACAACTAAGAGCAATGAAATTAAAAGGACTAAGATAGTGAACAATAAAAAAATCTTCTACATAAAAATTATCTACACATTAACATTATTTAAAAATACAATGAATAAAGAAAACAAAACATACTCAAATGTTATTCCATACAACCAAAATAAGATAGGAGTGAAATTAAAGAACTATATATATTGAATAATAAAACATGTGTTTACATAGAATTTATCAACACATTAACATTATTTTAAAAATATAATGAATAATAAAACATTTTTCTACACAAAATTTATCTACACATTACCATTATTTAAAAATATAATGAATAATAAAACATAAAAAATGTGGAAAACCATTGTATTTTTCAACAAGATGAAAAACACAGAGGTGTTCAACATATATTGACTTATGGAATTAATGATTATTTATTAATTAAATAATTATACATAATAAATCAAGATTTAAATTGTGGAAAAAAAATAACAAGTATTATTTTATTAGTGTCAATTACCAAATAACTAAACTTCCATTATTATCATATTGGGTCACAATCTATTATTGTCATATTAGTGTGAATTACAAAATTTTAATTACATAAATGAAAATGTGTGGAAAACTAGTGTGTTTTTCAACAAGATGGAAAACAAGAAGTTTTCAAAATGTTTTTTTATGGAATTAATGTTAATTAAATAATTATACATAATAAATCAAGATTTAAATTGTGGGAAAAAAATGACAAGTATTATTTTATTAGTGTCAATTACCAAATAACTAAACTTACATTATTGACATATTAGGTCACAATCTATTATTATCATATCAGTATTAATTACTAAATATTAATTACATTAGTCAAAAAATGTGGAAAAATATTGTGTTTTTCAACGTGTTGAAAAATACAGGGGTTTTCAACATATTTTGACTTATGGAATTAATGATTATTTTATTAATTAAATAATTATACATAATAAATCAATATTTAAATTGTGGGAAAAAATGACAAGCATTATTTTATTAATGTAAATTACCAAATAACTAAACTTACATTATTAACATATTAGGTCACAATCTATTATTATCATATCAGTATTAATTACTAAATATTAATTACATTAGTCAAAAAATGTGGAAAAATATTGTGTTTTTCAACGTGTTGAAAAACACAGGGGTTTTCAACATGTTTTGACTTATGGAATTAATAATTATTTTATTAAATAAATAATTATACATAATAAATCAATATTTAAATTGTAGAAAAAAATGACAATCATTATTTTATTAGTGTAAATTACCAAACAACTAAGCTTATATTATTATCATATTAAGTCACAATCTATTATTGTCATATTAGTGTGAATTACAAAATTTTAATTACATAAATGAATATGTGTGGAAAACCATTGTGTTGAAAAACATAGTGTGTTCGTGTTGAAAAACACACTATGTTTTTCAACAAGGTGATAAACACATGTTTTCCACATGTTTTGACTTATGTAATTAATAATTATTTTATTAATTATGTAATTATACATACTAAATCAACATTGAAATTGTGGGAAAAAATGACAAACATTATTTTATTAGTGTAAATTACCAAATAACTAAATTTACATTATTATCATTTTAGGTCACAATCTATTATTGTCATATTAGTGTGTATTACAAACTTTTAATTACATAAATGAAAGTTATGAAATCTATTAGGATGGTAAGATTAAGCATATTGTATTGCAAGCTATGTGTTTTTAAGGGAAGAATCACATCTTGTTAGCTAATGAATACCATTAAGATCCATAAAGTAGAGAATCCCACCTCAAAAGTTTTTCAGATGGTGTTATGTATTAACTGTATCCTATTTTGGATTAATACAAAGATTAATTCTCTCTAAATGTTCTCAATTATACTCGATATATATGATCAGAACAAGAAAGTATAACAATGTTAATAACTTCAAGACATGAGGATGGTAAGTAAATTTTATAACAATATTTAAGAAATGTACTAGATCCAGAACCTTTATAAGGAAATGCACTTATGAGCCATAAGGTAGAAAATATTGCCTCAAAAGTCCTACTCTTCACACAGTGTCTTGTCGGCTCTCGCAAGACAAAGGACTAGAGAAGAACAAATAAGTTATCGCAGGACAAACAAGCACACATGCAGGAAGTAATTTTCATTTTGACATTTCAAGACTGGACTCTCGGCTTTGAAAGATTAATAAAAAATCAAGAACAAGCACGCAGTATTATTAAGCAAAAAAAGCGGGTGGTATTATTAAGCAAAACAGGAAGGATATTGTGCTTGTTTGTGCCAGTAATTTATATTTTTAATACGATGCAAATGAAAGATTAATAAAAAAATTAGTTGATTGAGCTCATGAGTTCGAACCTGGGAGTTGCGTCCATGGGGGAATAGCCACCAATTGTACTTGTATTCTCCAAATTTTCCAAAACCAATTGTATTGCGAATATCCAAAACTAGTAGACCGAAAAGATGAAGCAAGCAATTGGAAATATGTTTAGTGGTTTATGCCAATTTGTGATTCAAATAGGGGTGGACTGGTGGTTTACGTGCATCATCCCAAGCTCTTAAATTAGGTCACCTCGACCTCACAACTTTGGCTGCAGGCTGATTGAGAAAATTTTGGTGCCAAGATACAGCGGATACTCTCTATCCTTCTCACATACAACTTCGCAGTGAAAGATTGATAGGACTCCTTCCCACACTGAAAAAGGTGGACATATCACGTTGTTTGCATGGTGCATGTTATGTTAGCATGGTAAATATTATAGGGGAAACTATGTATGTGGTGTATTTTCTGGGGAGGATAGCTCTCAACATCAAACTTGAGAATCATTCAATACAATTATTTATTAGATATGCACTCTTCAACTAACTAATAGCTTTCATATAGGCACTTTTACAAGACACAAGATCCTATACTCCTCATAAGCTCATAGTTCTCATATCCGCATGATTTTTATAGTTCCATATGGAAATCTATATCCGCAACAATTACGCATTGGATCTTGACAATAAAGCGTCCCTTCGATAATAAAAAACTAGGATGGATTATTTAAGTGCCAATCTAGATTATATTACACTGCAAAGGGATCTTGGCTTAGTATGACAATAAAATTGCATTGTCTCTCATGAAATAAATTTTAGTGTGTCATGCTAAAAATCGCTCTGATGCCAAATGATGGAGTTGGTCAGAGTTTGAAAAATATTGAGCATAATAATATCGGCATTCTACTCACCCATTGCTTTAAGACAAGCATACAAATGTATAGGTGGAGCTCCTCCTTTAATCAAGGATTCAACATTCATTCTCATTCTAAGGATAGTGAGTTGTTGAAACAACTCACGTATCCACTCACACAATATTACAAAATATGTTTGTAATATTCTAACAATATTAACCAATACAATAATGATAATGCGAACACTAACATTATTTTTTCATAACATATTGAACTACCTAATATTGTAGTAAGCATGTTTATTAGTACATTTTTTATATGTTAACTTGGGTTCAAAGTATATTCAGTAATATCATTATATATTCATATATGAGAGGCCAACATCTTGTATGCAATAGTTCAACATGCATGCATGAAAGCACCCTCTTTTATGACATTTTACTACACAATATTAGTTGAGTTCATGGCGAACAGAAGGTTAAATAAGAACATGCACATAAATAAGTCAATGCAAACTAAAAATATGTTTGTGATCCTTGTATTGCTTGTGAATGTGCTCATATACCCAGGAACGTAATTATATTCCTTGTATTTTTCAGTCATTTTAGTCTACAAGGGAGAGGCATATTAAGTGTATAGTCAATAATTTCAGTTTTGGTGGGATTTATTTAGTTGACATATAAAGTAAATATTTTGTAATTTCAATGCATATGCAAAGTTTGAATGCATTTAGGTGTATTTACAAACTATCGGCATACACTAAAATTTATTATTTATTTTTTTGAAAATCGTACTTTTAAATTAATATAACAATATATACAACACCATTCGTACAAAAATGGGTGGAAACATCAAACCCCAGAATTCCAAAAGTTACCTCAAGCTATAAAAAGCCTCGAGAGAGGCAAGTCATATCACCAAAATAGCTACATAAACAATGCAAAGTTCAACAAAAAAAAAAAAAACAAACAGCTAAGCAACAGCCACGAACATGGAGGTAGGTGGTGGGGGGAGGGGGACTGTCAGGCTTGTTGCCCCAACCCGAGCTAGAGGGGTGAGCCTCATTAGTAATAGGATCCCACCCATCCCATCCATTATTTTGCTTATCACTAGAGTCATCAGCACGTCGAGTGGGAGAAATGGCCAGCAAAATCCGAGGAAACTTTCCCGAAGTAGAAGAAAAGTAACTAGAGCCACCCACAAGAGGAGGCACAGGAAAAGGCGGTCGAGAGCAAGGAGATCTCCGTCAAGGAGAAATATTCCTCGGGTGGTGATGAGGTTTCCCCCACCCATTGCCAGGAGGTGGAGAGCGGCGAGGCGGAGGTAGCGATTAATAGCACAGTGGTGGCGAACAATGGTGGAGGGGTGCATGCGAGGGAACCCAACTCACAGCACAAGGGGCCAAACTCCAGTGATCAAGGAGGCACTAGAGATGCTCGCAGCTCCACCTCGAGCCTAACCTTCTTGTCCTAATTTTGAATCTTACACATGACATTAGAGATCACAGCCACTTTATTAGTAACAGAGAAATCATAATCAAGCGTAGCATTATTAAAAACTACATTATTTCTATCTTTCCATAATGCGAATAAAAATATAGTTCTGAAGATGTGCCAAATTTTGTTGTAAATTGTAGGTAGCATGGCCGAGTACCCCAGAAGATCAATTTTCCAAGAGAAAAAATCTGAAGAAGAGGGTTGGAAAAGGGTATGAATCCATCTCCAAGTCGTTTGTGCCTGAGGGCAAAACTAAAAATGTGCTTAATAGACTTGGGCTAATGGCAAAACAAACAAACCAAATTAAACCCTAGATGAACGAGGCGAGTTCCAACCGGAAAGCCATGATGAAGGATACTCCATAAAAAATGGGCCTTTTTTGGCTCGACATGAGAAGACCAAACCCTCTGGAAATAACGAGACCAAATAGAGGCTGAATAGGAAAGACACTAGCGTCTATTAAGAGTAACAAAATCAATCACTTTAGGAGCCATCAACGAATAGCCGAGGGAGGGTTTGTAATGGCGGATAGGCGTAACAGTAGGCCAATCCCAATCACGCCACCAAAGAGCACCAAAGGTAAGTCCAATTTTATTTAAATACTTAGTAGGAATACCTTCAATCAATTGTTGGATAGGAGTTGCATCAGTAGGGAGTAGTTGAAATTTTAAAGCAAGAGAATCCCAAGAAAGTCAGTCTCTGGAATGTTTGCAGAATAAATCCCCAATGAATTGAATCCCTTTTTTAAACAATCTAAGAGCTTTAGACCAGGGGGCTAAAGCTAGGGATTTGACCTGAAAACAAAACACAAGGGACCACCAGAGAGACAAGGAATTGATAGAAAGACCATATTTGAAACCATCACCCACCCAAAGCAGATTAGGTTTGAGTAACTCCCAGACCTTCCAAATACTTTGTAATATAAAAAAACCTTTAACCTTAACAGAAATTGGACAAAGCAACAAAGATTGAAAATTAAGGCCTTTCCAAGCGAGCCTGTCCAAGGGGACCCCCTGACAAATGTCAAGACGAATAAGTAGCTTCCAAGCTTCGTTACCCTCTAAACTGCATAAGATCCACTTAACACAAACAACTTTTCCCTGGAGTTTGATGTCAATCAGACCTAAGCCCCTAGCTTCTTTAGGCATACAACATATGTATCAAGCTGCCCTATGGAAACCCTTGTGCTGTGACCAATCCTTAAAGCAATTAGAAAGAATGGTAAATGAAATGAAATTGTATTAAGGAGGATCAAAAGTAGGTCAATAGGGCAGGAAAATACATCATGTCAATAGATAGAAATGGGATAAAATGAACCCCGTTTGAATATAGCAAAAAGAAATGGGTAAACAGCCAAAAATGTGAAGCCCAACATAATTTCTATCACTAACAGCCAAGAGGGATGAACCCCCATGCCCAAAGGCTCACAATTGGATGGAGATAAACATTGAAAACCTATACAAGAAGCCATCAGAAGCTGATGTCAAAGGGTGAAATACTCTCCTCATGTATTAGATTTTATAGAGGATAGTCTCAACGTTTCACCACGTTCCATTTTTTCATGCCTATACATTCAGGGTTCAAATGCTAATCTGTTTTTAGCTGTTTAAGACACCCTAGATTCAAAGCTCGGGTGCAGAGAAACTATCCCTAAATTCAAATCTTGGGTGCAGAGAAACAAGCAATGTCAATGGCATCAGGATTATACCTTCCAGTAGGAATCACCGTACCTCTGAGCCTCATCTCTGCGTGCCCAAAAAAATGATGCAATGTTACAGCGTAGATTGCATGTCTATTGTATAAATATAGAGAGAGATGGAGACAATACCCAAAAAGCAGTCATCCTTAACTAGCATTTTTTGGTTGAGCTTATTACCTTCAATCTTCATCTTGTAATGGATATGGGTATGGGTTCGGGCTCAGGTTTGGGAGGGCGCAGCAAACCCATGCATCATATCAATTATTAATTATGAAAAACAGATGAGCCTATCTCTCACGCAAATTTGCATAATATAGACTGTCCAGTCAGTACTTTTCATTAGCATCGCTGTTAGTTTTAACGGAAAAGATATCAACGCATCACATTGTTACCTAAAAAGATAACAACACATGAACATAACAAGGTAAACAAGATAACAATGTAATGTGTTGTTACCATTTTAACAGTGCTCAGTGAACATGTTCAAAGTAAAATGTAGGTGGAACAGTAAGATGCGAACATAGAAAGCTGGAGGTTGCAAGTTCAAGATCAAGGCAGGCAGGGGAGCAAACTATGTATGCAAATTCAGTCCAAAGAGACTGTAGAGCCCATTAACTGCGAACTGACGTGATGGATAGGCACCACATGAAAGTACAGCCATCCTCCACTAGACCTATTGGTTTATCTTTAAACAATGATATGAGAGCGGGAAAGCATGGTCTGGGTTGAGTACATGAATGATGATAGGATAGAGAGAGCGAGAGAGGAGCAAGATAATATCTATCCGCAGTCTGTTTAACTAGTCTTTTTGGTTTATCTTGTTACCTTCATTCTTCTTGAGGAAGGGTTGAATGCTCCTTTTGTCTAGTCTTAGCTAGCTGTACTTTACAGTCCCATTGACCTATTTGGTCATATGTGGACATTAATATACTTTATTTGGTTCTTGTTTTCTTGCAATGTATTCCTGACCATTACTGTGTTTACCTGACATTTTGTAAATTTTAAATGGCTCAACTGTGACCTTGTAAAACATTGGAGGAGCTTGGTTTCCGAGGATTCTTGGTCATGAAGGTGCTGGGTATGTATACCATAGCGTAACATTCCCCTGCACATCTAAAATACTTATGGAATTAATTTCAGTATATATGAATTATTAGCAAATATGAAGGTTTACTTAAAAGGTGATTGCAGGGTTGTAGAAAGTGTGGGGAATGAGGTTGCAGGACTTAAACCAGGAGATCACGTAATTCCTTCATACATGGCAGAATGCAGAGAATGTGAGCTTTGCATGCGAGGCAATACCAACATCTGCGAAGTTTTTAGATTCAAGTTCATGAGTGGAGTTGCATACAGTGATCACAAATGTCGTTTCTCTATCAGTGGAAAACCTGTCCACCATTTCTTCGGACTCTCAACATTCAGTGAATATACAGTGGTGCATTCATCATGTGTGCCGAAAGTGAATCCCGAATCCCCCTTGGACACGATTTGTTTGCTCGGATGTGGAGTATCGGCAGGTATGAAAACATTGTTACGGCTTTTCCTTATATCCTTGTCCTGATCCTCCATAAGGTTAATTTGTATTTCAGAAAATATAGGAAGGAGTTATAGACAATAGTTTATTTAGGAGCAATAAAAGAGCACTCGTATTGATTTACAGGATTTGGAGCTGCTTGGAATATTGGGAAGGTGAAGCCGGGAGATTCAGTGGCAGTATTTGGATTGGGAACTATTGGCTTGGCTGTAAGTTCCTCTGTAGAAGATACAATAAGTGATAGAAATTTCTGATTCTGTGTATTTATCTCTTTTAACTTTCTCAGCGAACCTGTGGATATGCAGACTGCAGAGGGGGCTCGAATTGCTGGTGCTACTACAGTACTTGGCATTGACACTGAGTCCCGAAAGGAAGAAATATGTACACCAATATTTTTTTCCCATTCTGTATATGAATTTAAATACCTTTTTGTTTCTGCTGCATGTTGTCATAGTGCTCTCCAGAAATTGAAACTGGTGGCCATTTCATGTTTTGACAGCCAAACGCTTTGGGGTAACTGAATTCTTGAATCCATCAAATTTTGACAAGCCCATTCAAGAGGTTTGTAATTACAGCCATGGCTTTTACTTTTGATTCTTGAACTTGTATTTTCAGTCCCAAACTTACAGTAGTGTGCCAAAAAGTTTGCCAGGTCGCTGGGGTCATTAACTCCTGAAATGTTTTAAAAATATATATTTTTTCATTTTCTAAGGGTGTTCCAATAATATTTACTCATGATAACACTAAAAATTGTGATGATTTCTAATAAGGGGTATGATTAGGGCACATATTATAAATTTAGGCAAAACCCTTGAATCTTTTGACTAGAGATGAGCGTAGCTAATCTGCAAGAGCATAGATTCATATACAGCAGTTATCCATATTAGGTATCTGGCATCCCTTTCCTCACTAAGCACTGTACTGTGCTGCCAGGTGATTAAAGAAATGACTAACGGAGGAGTAGATTCAGGCTATGAATGTGTGGGAAATGTGGAAGTTATGCTCACCGTTCTTCAATCTGCTCACCCTGTATGATTTTTTTGCACAAACCTCCTGTAATTGCTTGTAATGTTAATCTTGAGAGTATTTCTCAGTGATTCACCTAATGTTTCAGAGCTTCAAACATTCTGGGAAACTTCAAGCATAATTTTAAACTCATTGGAGATCTGATCACAACTTCCTATGCTTTTTCCAAAATTTACTATCCATGTTTGAGTTTGTTTTTCAAATTTCAAGGTATGGGGGAGAGCAGTGATACTGGGTATTGAAGACCTACAACTTCAACTATCTCCAAGATTTTCAGGGGCATCTGTCAAGATCCATAAAAAATTATTTTGTCTTTGGGTATGGGATCTTTTTAGGTGTTTGTAGAGAGGATACAAAACCATATTTTGGGGTGTTTTTACTTCAGCTGGTAGAATGAGAAGGATGGGATATTGACCTCTCATGGGTGTGAAATGGATCTGTATAAAACTCAGTATGCAGTCCATTTACAGAAAATATTCACAACAATACCTCTTGTGATAACAACCTCAAAGTCTTTAATGTGCATGATTTTAGAATCGAACCTCAAGTCTTTAATGTACAGGATTTTAGACATGAAAAGCAAATATTAGTTTGAGTTTATGTTTATTGACTGCTGGTTTTTTTATCTAAATGACTATTGAGTGCTGCATAATTCCCACTTCTTATCAGTTTTAGACGTCCACTTATTCAGGAAATTTTGATGTGACTGTCGTTTGTGGGTTGTAATTCCTTCAGTGGGTTATTTAGGAGTCTGTATTTACCAATAAGCAGTTTTTTGTAACTGCTCTATATTTTTGTAGAATTAGGGGAACTGTAGTTGATAAATGTATGTGAGTTTTAGTTTTACTTTGGAGATGGGAGGTGTTGATTAAATTTAAAGGGTTCCCCATATTTTAATTTGAAGGGCTAGTTAAGATATATTTTTTTTATGTGATAAATTGAATGATATATTCTTTCAAAAAAAACTAATTTTTAAATTATTTTAAGTACTAGTAATCGCATGTGTACAATGCAATGTGAATGCCGGAATATGTTATTTTATTTAGAGGGATAGTTATTTCTTTTGTAGTTGATGTGGATAAGAGGTATGATTGACAATTCTAGTTTTCTATTAAAGCCAAAAGAATGTTGCAAAGTACATTGGAAGGGATGTTAAATAATAGTTAGTTGTGTAATAATTGAATACAAATGCAAGTGAGACATGTAAGTTTGCTAACACTCACTCTTGAGAATGTAGTGAATATGAAGTGTTGACGTCAAAGTAGATTTAAAGAACCACTCAGTGCTTTAACATATTAGCTCTCCAAGAAACATAAATGAGAAAAAATATGCAAGCAAATATAAACGAACCTTAAATGGCTAGGGTACATTGTAGAGTGATTTATTATTTCAAAGAGTTTGAGAGCATCATTGTCAGAGCTATTTTGTGCATATCCTACAATTATGGCATTCCATGAGACCGCATCTGTTTGAGGCATTTTACAAACAAAAATCCACTTTCCATTATACTTTGATGGATGTTCATACCTTGTGCTAAGGCTCCCATATTGGTATAGAAAGGGAGTATGCTGACAAAGGTTGTGGAGGTTGGGTTTGCACTTGTCAAATGCATTCGCCTAAAAAAGATTTAAGTACATTTTCAACAAACCCATATTCATGCATATCATTGCAATCATTTAAAGTCCTTGATCACCATCTCATTGAGGCATTTTATCATACATTTCACATGCCTTGTGTATGCTAACATAATTGTATTCAAGGGGAAAAATAACATTCAGAATAACCAGAGTCAAACACTTCAATGGAAAAATAACATGTCGTATTTGTTGAGTACTATTACACATGAAAATGATGAGCATGGTGTATAAGGAGATAGCAGTAAATCTTCTGACAGAATAGTATACGAAAATGATGCTTGTAGCATGTTTTCGAGACACAACTTCTTGATCAAGAAGGGAAGAGGCAGTAAGATGAGCAGTGATAAAACATTTAATTATGCATTCATATCTCAAGTGTTGACTGTACAAGAGCCTTCCAATTTTGAGGCAAGTGACACATAGTATGTCAGTTTATAAGGAATTATAGATTTTTTCTTCAAAAGCAGGGAAAAAGGAACAAAACATAGATTTGAAATAAGATAACATAGTCAAATGATAGTTTAAAGTATAGAATGGGATGGGTGAGGGTGTAAAGTTTGAAGGGACCAAAATACATTAGAACTTATTAAAAATAAAGAACCATTATAGAGGAGTTGCACTGTTATCCACTTTCTTAGAACTGAGGATGACACATTTCAATCTTTTGTTTCTGCACTATGTCTCTTTTTTCATGGGAAAGTGGGAAGCTTGGGTATTCGTTAGCCGATGACATTGCTTGTAATTTCACTAGGTCACATCTTCGTCTATAGAAAATAGGTGGAGATCGCTAGCTTCAACACCCAAGGATTGACTCAGAAAATGTCTCATCAAAAGTGGTAATTGACTGGAGTTCCTCTTGTTGCGTTCCTTTAGATCTCATCTTGAGTGCATATCTATAATCATAGTTTTCAGGAGTTGTATGTTGTAACTCGAACAAAACCATGAATGCATTACCATTCTCTCTCACCTTTTTCCTGCATTGTTTGTCACCTTTATGAAGAGGACATGCCTTGTAAAAAAAATTGTCCATGCTGATATTTGTGATTTTTGCAATAACCATGGCCCATTCATTTCTCTCAGTGTTCCCCATTTGTAGGACCTACGAAATCATTGTTACAAAGGTCAAGATTTTTGGAGGGCCCAAAAATTTACTTGTGATAGAGGGTACCAGAAGGGAGTAGTCATCAGAATCAACCCAGCCATGAAGTGTATTTGTTTATGAAATTAGAGGGTTGACGTAACATTTGGTTCTTGAAATAGTAGTCAACTGATCTTCCATTGAAACTGGAGACGCAAGGAGATTTCAAGGCAAGGACCAGAAGAGGCAGTATAGAAAGCATGTCTTCAAGTTCTTTTCTTATCTCATCTAAGTGTTGTCCCCACAATGTGACACTTACACTGAATCCTGACATGTCCTTTAATTGTAGTGTTCTTCTCTTTGTTTCAGACTTGTCATGCCGATGAATTGTTGAGCATGGTGACATTGCATAAGAACAATGCCAATCAAATCAACTGTAGAACCTTCATCGCTTGCAGGTATGTCCTTGATTTTGGTGAAGTGAAAGTGATGGGAAGGTATTGTTTTCTCATTTGCTATGAGTGGAGATATGGTTGAGGAAGGTTGCACGAAAATATCCAAAGCATTGTTCAAATGGTTATAACATAGCTTTACATCCAGCAATCCTTGCAATCCTCCCATTGGAAATTGTATATAACTCCCCATTTTCAATTCTGCTCATAGAATGCTTCCACGTGACCTCATTGAAATAGGTGATGTGTATTTCCCCCTTCATCCTGATCCATAAAATCAAACCCTAACACAGAACCATCTCCCCTTGCATTGTGATATTCGTGAAGGGTTGTTTTTGCTAGGGAACGGACCCTGTACGGACCACATGTGCATAAATGTATTCAATCCACTTATTTTAGCTGGTGTTCTCGCAAAAATATTTGTTAACCTGATTGGCACTTGCATCTGTTTGAGACAATTGATTGTCTTGGAGAGCATATTATTGGTAGTTGGGTCAGAGCAATCGATTATCAAATGTTTTTTTATAACAATATCCATTTCAATGATAAGAACAGTCTTGTAGTGGAAAATAAAGTCGTGAAAAAACATACATTAAAGAAATTATAATTAATATAGGAAGTTTATATACATTGGTAATCGAGCAAGAGATGAAGCTTACATTTCACTTTTGATCATTCTAATGTGGGATTTTTGTAAGCACACAATGGAGCCTTCTTGTATTGATTTTTTCAGTTACAATGGCTTGCAAATTTGGAGGGTAGAAGTGTTTTCTGAAAATGTATCCCATCTGAAAGGTCAACACGATGTTGGGATTCTGTGTTGAAAATGGACCTTAGGGAGGACAAGTGTACTATCTAAAATGTGGGGTCAACAATGGAACCGTCCTCAATCAATTGAGAAATGCCTTCATGTGTCAAATTTATTTCCATAGCAACTAAAAGATGCTCGAGATAGTCGGATTTCTACAAATGTATGGTGGAAAATGTAAACTTGTAGTGCATTCAAAGATGAAATGAAGGATGTGTTCTAGAAAGCATGCATTTATAAGCAATGAGAACCTTTAAAGTTTTCTTCCTTTTTCATTTATATTTTCTAAAAAGCGCAAACATGAAGTCTAACCATTTAACAATTCAATATGCAAAAAAGTGATATAATGTACAAAGCTTTGCATGAAAATAACTAAAAATTGCATGATTCTTTCTCAAAATTTTAAAACTATATGTATTTGTGTGCAAATATAATGAGGAACAAATTATAAATGCATGTTGTTGTTGGTTTATAAAAAGAAGCAAGCAATTGTATAAAGGAAAGATATAATTAAGAAAACATTAAAAATGTGTTGTTGTTGGTTTACATAAAGTCGCAAGCAATTTTATTAAGGAAAAATTGAACACGTTTGTTGAAAAGTTAGATTTTGTGTTCCATATGTTCCGCCACAATATATATATGCATTTATTTGAAATGAATTACTGATTATTATGTTAAGAAAATAGAATGAAAAACAATAAGAATAATATGTACACTTGAATTGAGAAAACTATAGGTATTTTTATGAAGATACAACGATAAATAAAGTAGGAATGCATAGTTGTTGGATAACAAAAATTGAACATGTGTTTAATAAGTTTGATTCTCTATCGGATATATACTTCCACAACACATACATGGAATTATTTGGAACATGAGTTACAGTTTGTTTCAAAAACACTTATAGACAAACAATTATAAACTAACCACTACAAGCTATTTTTTAAAATCAAATTTCTTTCTTTTTTCTTGTGCAATTTTATTTACACGTTTTTTGTATTTTTGTCTAGATTGTAAATGCCTCGATTGGTATTCCCATTCTCCTCAATTTGTGGGGCGGTTCATATTTTAGTGCATCTTCTTTAGAATAATAAATCAAGAAGAATCCTCGTGAATGATCTCCTAATCATTCGGATTTTGGAGAGAAAAACTTGGAGATGTTGCCATCAGGTGGAGTCGATCTCTGATCATTTCGGCTATCATTGTTTTAGGTGGTTTTTGGTTGCCTGCAATGCAAAACATTAACAACACATTGAAGACGTTTAAAATATTCCTCCCTTTGTAAGCAAGGAGTAGCTTAATATCAATCCTATTGTAGGGAGGGGAATTGTGTTTCTAGACTACATCATATTAAATTGGAGAGGCAAAAGAAGTACGTTAGTTCTAGAAGATGTTTTTAGGTATGACAGGGAAACTTAAAAATCCTTGTCAATGATCAGTCTAACATCCAACTTGGGATGCTTCGAAATGGCCTCATTGGGGAACAATCCCCTCAGCACATAACGAATCATGTCATTGGTGAAGGCACATGCCCCCACATGTCACTTCGGAAAAAGGATTGTAGTCAACTATAAATAAAAATGTAACAATCAAAAGTAAATAACATGAAAGCACTCTACAATAATTTTTTAATCCATAACATACAATAAACAAAACAAATGAATAAATAATTCAATCAATATTGAAACCCACCTGAAGTTCATTTAGAGATGACACTCTCTTCTTTACCACGAGAGAAAGAGAATCACAAATACCCTACAAAAAATTGAAAAAATAAGTTAATAAAACTAAATATATTTATACTTATTCAATTAGTTACATGAAAAACAACCCTATTTTCGACGAGATTATAAATTGATCAATGAATAGATGAGCACCAATTTTCAAAGGTAAAAATTAATATAGAGGTAATTTTACAATATTTTCACACCCACGATCCCAAGTCTCATTAATCATGCCTCCAAGGCTTTACATCTTCCTTATTTCTATCAAATTGACATATCAGATGCATAAACATTTCCTAAAAAGTTATTATGATTAAGACATATTAGAACACATATGGCCTAACAAAATACCCTTCTATGCTAAGAATATTATAGAAAAACACACACACAAACAGAGCTATATACAAGATACGTTCAGAAGAGTTGAGAATCAAGGTCAGTTACTCAATGTTTTCTATATAGGCAAATTCATTATATAGGACTACAAAAGCTATACACAAGATATAACTAAGTAAAGGAATCTTAATGATGACAACCTTTAAATACGACCTTAATATCATTTCAAAAAGTTTAAATCGAAGCTCTAATTGTTATTCAATCAAAATCTAACAATGAAAACCTCTAAATATGGCATTAATATCATTTTTAAAAGTTTAAATCGAAGCTCTAGTTATTGGGAACAGGATATGGAGATCCATTAAATAGTGATAGAAATGGTTTTAGTGTGATTGAACAATTGAGAATACATTTTGCAAATGAATGGTCATGAGCATTGGTGCAGAAGACATTACAGTGGTGGTATGAGCTCACTCTAGAGGAAGAGACGCGTTAATGGAAAAATGGTATGCAACATGTATAGGTCATGAGTATTTTCTTTGTATCTTCTATGATTGCATGTAAAAGATGTAGTTTTTAAAGAGCAACAATTGATGGTAATGCTTGCACTGGTAGAACAATAGCTAAGAGAGCACGTCCTTTGGCACAGTTATAAGATATAATTTTTCCTTGTTTCTCTCACTGTTGGATAGCTCCTTCAATTCGTCACTAGAAAAGGCGGACACCTATGTGGTGTACGTTGTTTGTATGGTGCATGTTATGTTTTCATAGTGGAGATTATGGGGGAAACTATGTATGTGGTGTATTTTCTGGGGAGGATAGCTCTCTCCGTCAAACTTGAGAATCATTCAATACAATTATTTATCAAATATGCACTCTTTGACTGACTAATAGCTTTCATATAGACACTTTTACAAGACATGAGATCCTATACTCCTCAAAATCTCATAGTTCTCATATTCACATGATTTTGATAGTTCCATATGGAAATTCTACATCCGCAAACACTTACGGATTGGATCTTGACAATAAAGCGTCCCTTCGATAATAAAAATATAGGATGGATTATTTAAGTGCCAATCTAGATTATATTACACTGCAAAGGGATCTTGGCTTAGTATGACAGTAAAATTACATAGTCTCTCATGAAATAAATTTTAGTGTGTCATGTTAAAAGTCGCTCTAATGCCAAAAGATGGAGTTTGGTTAGAGTTTACAAATTATTGAGCACAATAATATCATCATTCTTATCACCCATTGTTTTAAAACAAACATACATACGTATAGGTGAAGTTCCTCCTTTAATCAAGGATTCAACATTCATTCTCATTCTAAGGATAGTGAGTTGTTGAAACAACTCATGTATCCGCTCATGCAATATTACAACTATGTTTGTAATATTCTAAAAATATTAACCAATACAATAATGATAATGCAAACACTAACATTATTTATTCCGAACATATTGAACTACCTAAAATTGTAGTAAGCATGTTTATTCATATGTTTTTTAGATGTTAACTTGGGTTCAAAGTATATTCAGTAATATCATTATATATTCATATATCAAAGGCCAACATCTTGTATGCAATAGTTCAACATGCATGCGTGATAGGACCCTCCTTTTATGACATTTTACTACACAGTATCAGTTGAGTTCGTGGCGAACAAAAGGTTAAATAATAACATGCACATAAATAACTCAATGCAGACTAAAAATATGTTTGTGATCCTTCTATTGTTTGCAAATGTGCTCTTATACCCAAGAACGTAAGTATATTCAATGTATTTTCGGTCATTTTAGTCTACAATGGAGAGGCATATTAAGTGTATTAATCAACAATTTCAGTTTTGGTGGGGTGTATTTAGTTGACATATAAAGTGAATATTCTATAATTTCGATTGCAAATAAGCAAAGTTTAAATGCATTTAGGTGTATTTACAAACTATCAGCATACCTTAAATTTTTTATTTTTATTATTGAAAAGTGCACTTTTATAGTAATATAATAATAGATACAACGCCACTCATAGAAAAATGGGTGGAAAATTCAAACCCCATAATTACAAAATTCACATCGAGCTGTAAAAAATCCTTGAGAGAGGTAAGCCATAGCACCAAAACAGCTACATAAATAGTGCAAAGTTCAATAAAAAACATACAAGTAAGCAACATCCGTGAACATGGAGGTAGATGACGAGGGGGAGGAGGATTGTTAGGCTTTTCACCCCAACCCGAGCCAGAGGGGTGATCCCCATCAGTGATAGGATCCCACCCATCCCATCCATTATCTTGCTTATCACCAAATTCATCAGCAGGCCAAATGGGAGAAATGGCCAACAAAAGCTGAGGAAACTTGCTCGGAGTAGAAGAAAACCAACTAGAGCCACTCGACTGAAGGATGCATAGGCGAAAGGTGGCTGAGAGCGAGGATATCTCCGCCGAGGAGAAAGAGTCCTCGAGCGGCGATGAGGTCTCACCCACCCGCGAGCCAGGAGGCAAAGAGCGGTAGAGGTGGAGGCGGAAAATGATTACAACGGCGATGGCGAATGACTATGGGGGTGCATCCGGGGAACCCTGACTTGCCAGCACAAGGGGCCAAACCCCAGTGATCAAGGAGGTGCTGGAGATGCTCCACCTCAATCATAACCTTCTCATCCTGATTTTGAATCTGAAGCATGACATTAGAGATCAAAACCACTTTATTAGTAACAGAGAAATCATAATCAAGCATAGCATTATTAAAAACTACATTATTTCTATCTTTCCATAACGTGAATAAAATTTCAGTTTTGAAGATGTGCCAAAAGTTGTTGTAAATTGCAGGTAGCATGGCTGAGTCCCCCAAGAAGATCCATTTTCCAGGAGAAAAAATATGAAGAAAAGGGTTGGAAAAGGGTATGAATCCATCTTTAAGTCATTTTTGCCTGAGGGCAAAACCAAAAAATGTGCTTAATAGACTACGGCTATTGACAACACAAACAGACCGGATTAAACCCTAGATGAATGATGTCGAGTGCCAGCCAAAATGACCCTGATGAAGGATTCACCATAAAAATAGGCCTTTTTGGGCTCGACATGAGCAGACCAAACCCTCTGGAAATGAAAAGACTAGATAGAGGTCGAAGAGGAAAGACACTAATGTCTATTAAGAGTAGACAAAATCAATCACTTTAGGAGCCATTAACGAATAGTAGAGGGAGGGTTTTTAATGGTGGAAAGGCGTAGCAGTAGGCCAATTCCAGTCACACCACCAAGGAACACTAGAGGTAAGCCCAATTTTATACAAATACTTAGTAGGAATACCTTCAATCAATTGTCGAATAGGAGTTGCATCAGTAGGGAGCAACTAAAATTTTAAAGCAAGAGAATCCCAAGAAATCTAGTCTCTGGAATGTTTGGAGAATAAACCCCCAATGAACTAAATCCCTTTTTTAAACAATCTTAGAGCTTTAGAATAGGGGGCTAAAGCTATGGGTTTTTCCTGAAAATAAAACACAAGGGACCACCAGAGAGACAAGGAATTAATAGAAAGACCAGATCGGAAACCATCACCCACCCAAAGCAGATTAGGTTTGAGTAACTCCCAAACCTTCCAAATACTCTTCAATATAAAAAAATCTTTAACCTTAACAGAAACTAGACAAAGCAACAAAGATTGGAAATTAAGGCCTTTCCAAGCGAGCCTGACCAAGAGGACCCCCTGATAAATTTCATGACAAATAAGAAGCTTCCAATCTTCATTACCCTCTAAACTACGTAAGATCCACTTAACACAAAGAGCTTTTCCCTGGAGTTTGATGTCAATCAGACCTAAGCCCCTATCTTCTTTAGGCATACAACATATGTTCCAAGCTACACTATTGAAACCCTTGTGCCCTACAGTGTTGGCCCATAAAAATTCCCGCAACAGCTTCTCAAGTTTGGCATAAGTAGCAATAGATAGAGCCCAACAAGAAGAATAATAAACATGTGTGGCAACTAGCACTTTGGAGCAGATTTGAAACTTACCTGCTAAAGAGAGGGACTTAGAAATCCAATAAGAAATTTTGCACTCAACTCTCTGAACAACATATGCCCAAAGCTGAGCAGATGTGGCCTGGAAGGTGAAAGGGATCCCAAGGAATTTAAACTACACACCAGGCTCAATCCAGCTCCACTTCATCTCTACAAGCCAATTAGGAATGGTAACAAAGTTGAGACTGCCTGTAGCATTGGGTTTTCTCCCATTGAATAACAGACCCTGAAGCTAAGACAAAAAATATCTAAGCAATCCAGAGCTTGACACACTAATTGTTCTTCCTCCAAGAGAGTGAGAAAAGAGTCATCAACAAAATGACCATTAATAAGTTGCTAAGAAGTTGAAGGTAATGAGATACCTTTAACAAGTCCTTGAGAAGCTCTATGGGAAAAGAAGATAATTCAAACCTTCTACGGCCAACACATAGAGGGAGGGAGCCAGAGGGCAAGCCTTGGCAGATAGACCTAAAAATACCAAACTTGGAAGACTGCACCCCATTAATAGTAATACAAGCCCCGGCATTTTGAAAAAGCATTTGAATAGACTTCAAAAGCCTAGGGCCAAATCCAAGAGCCTGTAGCATAACTAAAATGAAAGACCACTCAATCCTGTCATAATATTTAGAAAAATCTATCTTAACAAATAAATGCTTTTTGTGATGATTAGCAAGCCCATTCCATACCTTCCCAAACAACAATGATATTATCAAGAATAAACTTGTTCTTAATGAAACCAATTTTCTCACTTGTAACCAATTAAAGGCAAGAGATTAGCAATCTTGTTGGCAAAATCTTTAGCAATACTCTTTTAATAAACATTAAGCAAGGTGATGGGTCTCTAGTTAGTGATGATTTTAGGATCCCCAACTTTGGGTATGAACTTGATGTTGCCTTGATTAATGAGGTCCCCCAGAGAATTGGAATAAAGAGCTTCTAAATAAACATGGTGGAGGTCTGGACCAATCGTGTCCCAAAGGGTTTGGTAAAATTCCACTTGGAAAACCCATCAATGTCAGGGGCCTTGTTAGCTACCATTTGAAAAGTACATCTTCATTCAAATCAAAGAGTGAAAGAAGGTGATCATAAGCAGTCCTCTAAGAGTGTGATAATTTGCATGGAACCACCTGAATACATTTCAAAAAGCTTTCTCTCTAGCAGAAGTGGTTGGTTGGCGGACAAAAAATCCATGATAGTGTTGGAAAAAGGCCTGAAGGATATCAATTAAGGTAGTTAGCCTTACAGTATCATGTAAAATAGCTTTGATCCTATCTGAAGAGTGCTTGGACTGCAACATGGTGAAGAATTCATTTTGAAACTCTATCACCAATGTTAAGTCAATGCAATCTAGCACGTAACTGAGCTCCCTAGGGGCATTGTAAGTTTCATGAATGTTAAGATTATGCCTCCAAACAACAACCTGAGATTGTAATATTTTGTTGTAGGGAGAAGCCTCAAGTTCATGTGAAAATTCAAATCAATAAGTAGTTGCATGATCATTTTTCCTAAAAATGGAAGCCTGTTTTCCTTAAGTGCACAAAAAAATACTGGTGTTTTTGATGGCATCATTCCATCACTGAATCAAGCTAGAGGAATCTGAGGGACGAGGGGACATGTTCCAAATGTGCATTTATGTGAGACATATTCTAAGCATGTTTGAGATCAATATTGAGATAAAGTTGATAAATTCCCTTATGTAATTCTTAACAAGTTGATTCCAAGTAATGTTGAAGAAGATGGGCAAGTGATCTGAAAGCAAAGTAGTGTTGGCCACAACCACGGGTCGACCTGAGACAGGAGCGAAGTAGAAAAATTATTGAACATTTGGCATAAGAGCATGGTCAGGCCTTTTAACAACACGATCTTGTCCCATCTCAGAAATGATCAAGTAAACACAAGATTTGAAGAAGGATGACGGTAGGGGAGATTAGGGTCGAAAAGGCCCAACTTATGTCTGAACGTGAAGCTAGGCTTCCCTCTTTGCTGCATACCACCTCATTGGAAATCTCCCCTGCTTGTTTGTTGGTTCTCTATCATGTTAAATTGTCACACACCACCCATAAAGCACTCGACAGAGAATTTGCAAGACAATGCCAAAAAAGATCCCTTTCCCCCATATCATTAGAGGCATATATGTTAGTAAGACCAAAAAGATGACCGTTTAAAATTAAACAGAGACCACACCGCACCATGTGTGTGGTCCAAACCCCAAGAGATCACGTGTTGGGAAATTTAAGGAGCAATAAAAGTCATAACCCTGCCGTGACGGCCTTGCTCATGACTCGAGGTGTGACATATGGCTTGTGGCCAAATAGTACGAGCTGTACAGAATGTAACAAAAAGCCAAAAATCTTAACTTCTTCTAGAAATAAAATTTTCATATGGCTAAAGTGTTGACAACTTTCCTTGACTAGATATCATCGGGTCAGTTCAGTAAGCCCTCGAATATTGCAAGAGCACATAATCATTTAGAAATATCTAAATTCATATTTCCTTCACTGTCTAATGGAGAGGACTTCATATTGATTAGGAGAAAAAAGAGGTTTGGTTGAGAACTGGGCTCAAATGCTCTCCAAAGGTCCAAGGTCTTCACTTTTCTTGCACACATTCACCATCCTCCACATGAGAAGGGCTACGAGAACACATTTTTCTATCCTAATGAGGCTGCACAAAAACCCCAACAAATGGGTTGTTTGGAAGGGAAACCGAGACAATAACAGTTTTGGCCACATGTGAGCGGGAGATAGACAGTTTGGTCTTAGCATGTTCTGACTTTTTAGCCAAAGGAGGTGGTGGAGGCACTAATACCATTGTTGGTAACATGACGATAAATAGAATTTTTTGACTTTGCATAGCCCTTTGAAGCACCCTTTTTATTAGTCACAGTTGTCCATCCGTCAGATGAATTTTTAGGGTTTGACGACATTTTTTCTTCATGAGTAGGATACAAGTCGCCATGAGAGGACATTCACAAATCGTGTGCTTAGATGACTGACAGGAAAATCAGGTGTTTTGAATATTGATATAAAGAACCCTTTGAGTGAATCAGGTTTCACCGACCTGGATATCAATCGATTCTTTAAGATCCTTTCAAAGATCCACTTCAACGCATACACGACAATGAGGGTGGGCATTAAAAAAATTGGGTTTCTCATTGCAAATGAGTCGTCCCAAGGTTTTGACAATATCCCTTATAAATGACCGCAGAGGCAAAGGTAACCCTAGAAAGTCAATCCAGATAGGGACCTTGAGTTTCACCTATTCTGAGACTTGAAATATTGATGCATTTGATGGCATCATTCCACCATTGAATCCAGCCAGAGGAATCTGAGGGTCGAGGGGCTAGGTTCCAAATGTGTTGTATGTGAGACATAGTCCGAGCATGTTTGAGATGAGAAGTATTGAGATAAAATTGAGATATACCCTTATGTTTCTTAACAAGTTGATTCCAAGTAATGTTGAAGAAGATGGGCGAATGATCTGAAAGTAAAGCAGTGTTGGTCATAGCCATGGGCTGGCCTGAGAAAGAAGAAAAGTAGAAAAATTCTTGAGAGTGCATAAGAGCATGGTCAAGCCTTTAAACAACACGATCCTGCCCATCCTGGAAATTAGACCAAGTAAACCAAGGAACTAAAGAAGGATGACGTTAGGGGAAATTAGGGTCAAAAAGGCCTGGTGCGGCTTATGCCTAACGTGAAACTAGGCTTCCCTCTCTCCCACACATCAATTCATTGGAAAAGTACCTTATTTGTCTATTGAGTTCTCTATCATGTTAAATTCGCCACACACCACCCACAAAAATCTGAAAGAGAAACTGCAAGCCAACACCAAAAAAGATCCCTTTCCCCCACATCATTAGAGGCATATATGTTAGCAAGACCAAAAAGATGACCGTCAAAATCAAATAGAGACCACACCACACGATGTGTGGGATCCAAACCCCACGAGATCACATACTGGGTAATGTCAGGAGCAATCAAATTCATAACCCCATTATGGCCCTGCTCATGACTCAAGGTGTGACATATAGCATGCGACCAAATAGTACAAGTTGCAGAATGTAACAAAAAGCTAGAAAGCTTAACTTCTAACAGACATAAAATTTTCATATGGCTAAAGTGTTGAAACTTGTCCCTAAGTAGATATCACCATATCAGTTTAGTAAGCCCTCGAATATTCCAAGAGTACACAATCATTGAGAAATATGTAAATTCATATTTCACTCACTGTCTAACGCAAAGAGGACTTCATATTGATTGGGAGAAAAATGAGGTTTGGTTTAGAACCAAGCTCAAATGGTCTCCAAAGGTCCAAGGTCTTCGCTTTTTTTGCACATATTCACCATCCTCCATAGGGGAAAGGCTACGAGAATGCATTTTTCTATCCTAGGTGAGGCTACACAAAAACCCCAGCAAAGGGGTTGTCTGTAAGGGCAAATGGGGAAATAACAGCTGTGGCCACAGGTGAGTGGGAGATAGGTGGTTTGATCTTAACAGGATCTGTTTGTTTGGCTAAAGGAGTGGTGGAGGCACTAGCACCATTATTGGCAACAAGATGATAAACAAAAGTTTGTGATTTTGCAGAGCCCTTTGAAGCACCTTTTTTATTAGTCACATTTGGATGAATTTTTAGGGTTTGACGATGTTTTTTCTGCATGAACAAGACACGAGTTGGCCATGAGAGGACATTCGTGGATCATGTGTTTAGATGACTAACAACAAAAGAAGGTGTTTTAAATATTGATATAAAGAATGATTTGAGTGAATCGAGTGTCGCTAGCCTGGATATCAATCAATTCTTTAATATTCTTTAAAATATCCACTTTAACACACGCACGAGGTTGAGGGTGAGCATTAATAAATTTAGCTTGCTCATTGTAAATGAGCTGTCCCAAAGGGTTTTGAAAAGATCCCCTATAAAGGACCACAAAGAAAAAGGTAACCCTAAAAACTCAATCTAGATATGGACCTTAAGTTTCACCTGTTCCAAGACTTGAAAGTCGTGAGTCTAGTAAGAGAAAAAACCAACAAGTTGTGGACAAACCAAGGATCATGGTTAAGAATGGCATTGCAGTGCTCAGGGTTTGAGAAATGAAATAAGAAAAATCCCTTGCCAAGGTTTTAGAAGCCTTCAAGCTTCACACCATGATTTTTCCAGTGGTTGTGAACCATTGCTTTAAAAGGCTCTCAAGGGGACTCGGCCAAATAAATAAGCCACCAATGTGTAATTTTCAAACCAATTACATGCATTATCAAAAGCAAGTAAATCAAGAACAACATCAAGAACATGAGTATCATACTCATTACCTCGTCAAATACCTTTGGGACGAATTTCTGACCTTTCTTCGAAGCCATGGCTAGAAGCCACACCATTAATGAGCCCTGCATCAATAAATGGAGGTCTCAACATAGAGGCCATTAAAAAATGGCAAATACCACCTAAAGGGTGGAGTAAAGTCCTAGGCAATCAAAATTAATGAGCGAAAAAAGAAATCCTATAGGTTTCCCTAAGGGGCTGCGGTATGACAGGCATAAGGACAACGGCAGACATGAACAGAAAGCTAGAACCTAAACCCTAGCAGAGCACACTAAAATTATTCAATGTATAGTGAATAAATGGGTGTAAATTTTTCATTTGAATACATCGTTTTAAATTGTTAAACTACAAACATATATTCAATCATTTAAGTGTTTAGGGGGAGGCAACAACTTCTAACCAAGTAGTTGTTGATGAACAATTTTTTGTTAAAGTGGGGTGTATTCAGTGTATATTCAGTAATTTCAGTACTCATTAAAATTTTGAGTGCGTAGTAGAAAATAACAAAGTTACAATTGTATCTTCAATGTATATTCATTAATTCCAATGTATTTTCATCCATTCAATATAAAATTAATCGTGGATATTTAAATATTACTACGTAAAAAACACAACACTTCTATATATTCAAATATTATATAGTTGTTATGGTTAATGATACTTGATGTATATTCACACATTCAATTTTTATGCATACATTCTTCACATAGTAAACATTTTTGTACATTTTCTGACATTCTTTACATAGTCAAAAGGTAACTGACACTTACCTCCTAAATTTGTAATCTCCCTGGAAATCGGAATTTGATCGCTGCCAATTATGAGCTCTATTGATTAAAATATTTATAGTTGAATAACCTTATTCATCCAATATTTAAGAGTTAATTCCATTCAAATTCATTTTTTGAGATTTTGGAGGGATAGTTAAAACTCTGCATTAAATCATAGCATTAATTATGTTTTTTTTTTTGGAAAATTGGTGAGTCTATGTAGTCATTTTTGTACCCTTCAAAGAATAGGAAAATCCCATGGGGTCAGCCTATCACCCAACGGGCGTTGGGCGCTCACTCGAGGCACGCGCGGGAGCCGAGCCCCTCCTTTGTCTGTGTTGTGTGATAATGCATCATCTATGATAGATACTTAAATTCAGAAGAATGGAAAAGAACCATACATTCATCTTGAGAGCTTATGACAATTTTCTAGACTAATGCATCCATTCAAACAAGGAAAGCATTAACAAAATATAGATCTAGACCATAATAGAAAGGAAATGCACAAGGGTTTACATCCATTCACAAAAAATATAAAAATAACATATCGATATAGGTATAATTATAAACCAGGAATCACATATATTCATATTCAGCATGTTTGATAATCACATTGCATTCATTGAGGCCATCACAGATCAATATAACAGTACATACCAGATTCATGCATCAGAACTAGACTTAGGTCCCTCATATTACAAAGAAAAACACAGGCCCATCCACTTGATATTCCATTACCCCCACAGATCTTCTAAACCCAACCCATAGAACACTCCATGATATTTCTGTAGGGCTTCACCTCTCATCTCCATCCTCTACTCTACTTCTTTCTCACCAATTTCCCCTTTTCTTCTACTAGGCGCTTGAATATATAGCATCAACAACCACCACTAAGCCTTTATGAAGTTATGGATCGATTTCCAAGTGTCCAAGGTGGTCCTCCAAGGAAACATGCCTCTTTCAAATATGAGCTCTCCATTCTTTTCAATGATGTCTTTCTGGATCCTTATATCGCAAGGAATATTCTTTCATGGGCACCAAGTTGACAGGTTGGCACCTTATCCACTCTGCATGCACATTAGGGTCATGCTTTTTCCGTGTGCTTCCAGGAATTTCAAATGCAACTATGTCCCAAAACCCTTGTTCTACATTTCACGCGTGCCACGGGTTCTGCTTAACCCTTCTAAAACCCTGTCTCGTGCGCCTTCACCTTGCGCGCCCACGCGTCTTCTTGTACTTAGCCAATATTTTAGGGGCCCAACATCACCCCACACTATGCCCATTCTTCGTCCTCAGAAACACTCTTCAATAAAGAAATAAAGAATGGTGGACCCTTACAAATGGTTGGAATAGAAGAATAAAGGAATGAAGAGATGGGGAAAAGAATGAAAGAATGGGGAACTTTGTTTCTAGAGGAGGAGAGGGAAATCCTTCCCTAACTTTGCTTCTAACTTTCCCCAAGTGTTGACCTCGCTCTGAGCCTACTGACAAAGGTTTCCTACCATGGCGCTCATTTCTTCAAAACTCAGCCCCTCCCCCTTAGCGCTCATTGTTTCCACAATCTCCTCAAGTTTCTTGCCCAAATCCTCGAGAGCATCCATCCTCCGAGTAATTTGGGGATACAACTCCTTCAGCCAATTCTTGATTGAGCCCCGCAAGGTCTCAATAGCCTTTGATTTCTTTTCCACTTCGGAAAGGATCTTGTCTCACTCAGCCCAGTTTCCTTTGTTCTTCTCTTGGAACTCCTTAAGATTTGTCTCATGTGTGGCGACTAAGATGCTCGCCACTCTGTCTCTATCAGCATAGTTGTCATAGGCAACCTCAACTACTTGTGTGGTGGTCTTTACGTCGGCCATGATTTTGTTATACTGAGCAACAATTTCTACTACCTTCATCTTATCCTCCTTTTCCTTATGCATCAATGCCTCTTCTGCAGACTCCAAGGAAAGTGGTCACCTTTCCATGGTGAGAACGCGAGTCAAGTTCTCTAGGCATTACAAGGTTGACCCATACTTTTAAGCAGGTAGTGTCAAGTCTGGATGCTTTAGGACAATAACATCCATTATCATCTCTATTTTCTTATGCACCTTGTGCACCCTTTCCTTCTCATCCTTTAACTCACACCTTAATTGAGCATTGATTAGATCTTCCAACTTCAATTCCTTAGTATTTTCAATGAAATCTTCTTCCTTTTTCTCCAGCTCTACCTCTAGGAACTTCACCCTTTCATTTCTCCCGAAGAGTCTGGCTTCAACTTCAACTAAACAATTTTTCAGCGTGTTGCAGATTTTCTCACATGATAATTGCTAAGTGTTTACCAAGGGGTTAATTCCTTTTGACTTAGGCACCTTCATCAATGCTCCTTGGCTTACTTCAAATTCAAGTTTGTCAATGTGGGACTCAAATGCCCATGATAGCATTTTCCTTGTCCGAGGATATGCATCTTCCTCATCAAATGAAGTCATGGCTAAAAGTTGTTCCATTGGAACGATGCTCTGGAAGCACGTGCATGTAACACCTTGTTTGGATCAATTGATGTAGCCCATTCCTTGAACTTGTTATGTTGTTTTTCTCTTCCTCCCTGTGAGTGCGTCTTTTGGAAAGCTTACAACCAAACTGGGATCTCCTCCCATGTTGTCATATTCTTTTTTCTATTCTTTCCTCCTCATCTTCCTTTAGCACCACATTCGCGTTGCGTTCAACCTCTTGTTCTACTAGGTCCTTGATGATATTTTCCACTTTTTTTCTATGGCCTCGTCTATCTATTCCTTTTTGAGGCTTGGGGTCCTTTGATCTTTTATAACTTCTTCCCCAACTACCCCCCTTGCCTTGGGACTTAGCTTCTTCTCCATCCTCCTTCTCCTCATCTCCTTCATTATACTCATCTCCTTCTTCTTCCTTGTGATCCTCCTCTTCCTCTCCTTCATCCTCAGAATCATGTACTTCAAAAACTAGAGGGTCTTGAGGTTCTTCAAGCTCATCATCATCTTTCTCACCTATGTAGGCTTCTACACTCTATGTTTCCTCCGAATCCACCATTTCTGTCACCTTATGCCTTTTGCTATCTGGTGATTCCAACATAGGATATTCTTCTCTTTATTCCTCCTCTCCTAGTGACTTATCCTTTGTGAGAGGTTCTTCTTGCTCTAGCACTTCCTCTTCTGGGGTATTCTCCTTGATCAAGGACTTGTTATTTAAATTTTCGCAGCTAGGACTTTTCTTGTATTTTCAAAACCCATTTCAGAGCCGAGTCTTCACCAAAATAAAAGGTGGACTTAGCCAAATCACAAAGAGAGTCGAGGAAGCCCAAAAAATGCCAAGTGTCAAGCAGGCACAAATTCAAAAGTCAAAGGAGGGGATGAAGTCTCAAACTCTCGGAGGGCTGACATGTAGATTCAACAAGGGGGTCTCACCTGGGGAATGATTTTCACATTTATATACCGTGAGTCCTTTACTTGCCAAAGGGAAAAAAGTAGCAAGCCCGTTGATGGTGCCAAGTGTCCACCCAGCACATTACCAACAACCAGAAAGAAAAGTAGAATCATAAGGATGCGTGGGCCTTCCACATGGATCTTGCAACAGGCGGACTCCAGTTTCAAAGTGGGTCATAAAAAGATGACAAGCCATCCGCCACATATAAGTGATTTAGGGTCTTATCTATAAGATCCTAAATGTTTAGGATTTTTTCAAAGTATCGGAGGTAAGGGGTCATCTAGCTTGTGATTTCGGTAAATTTTTAATGTGTAGCCTCATGTGGATAACACTATCCTGCGAAGACTTGAGTTATTCATCTACATTCAAAGGGCCATTTCATTTCAAAATACACGTCGTTTGAATCACGAGGCCATGCATGAAGGGTCGAAATATATGGTTATGTAATAAATAGCTGAAGGGATTTTTCTCAAAAGGAAAATCTATCTCAAGGGAGTCGGTTGCAAGATAATTAAATATGCATTAAATAGGCATGGCTCTCATTCTTTCGAAGGGGGAAAAATAATGGAAATGTGTGAGAAGGATTTGAAGAAATCTATTTCTGTCACTTCATATCATTTACCATAATTGAGGGGCAGTTGGAAAGGATTTTGAAAGTTCTGTCTTACCTCCTCCTCCCCCTATATATTATAATCCAAGTTTGATGAGATGGAGGGAGGAGATAATTAGATAGATACTAGGAGAGTTAATCTTTTCTCCTTTGTCACAAGTCTCTCTTTTGTAAAAGATAGAGGTCTTGGAACTCTATCCTTCTATCTGGGTTGTGTAACAACAATCTTACCTCTTTTCTAAATGTAATATTGTGCACAACTATTGGAGTAATATATATGGCTTATGGTGCTTTCTTTTCATCATACGCATATCCTTACTATCTTGATCACCTTTATTTTCATGTAGAAACTATGCATCTTTGCATGTTGTTACTATCTTTGAAGTTGTGCTTAAGTAGTTTGAGGTAGTGTTCTGTCTGACCCTTTCTGACCTATGGTGCATTTCATCTACCCCTTTTCAATTATTCACCATTTCCCTTCTCAAGCATTCATGGTCCCAATTAATCTCTTATCAGGCTCGTTTGGCGCATCGCCTTAGCTTATTATATGTTTCTTGTTTAGTTCTTCTACCCCTATCTCACCCTGCAAAGAAGAGCCAACTTCTTTAAAAATCTAGAGGTCTCCTTAGGGCGCATGTCCCAACAACCTAAGGATTCCAATGGCTCTAATGGCATGATCCACTAAATATGGTCATCAACAGGACTTCTTCCTTCTTGCGTAGGTACTAGGTTTTGCGCTTTCCTCTGGCACGCCCACCAATTGTGCAATTTGAACACTTGGTGGCTTTTTCTCCTAAACCTCCTCTCTTTCTCTCTTCCTTGGCACAACCTTCTTCCTTCCTATAGGGTCTTCAGGAATGGATATATCCTTCTCCAAGTATACACCTTTTTCAAATTTTATCCTTATGCGTAGATACACTCTTTCCGTGGTCCTCCCTACAATTGGCAGCATTAGTGGCTTCATCATCTTAACCTCATGGGAGACTTACTTATCTAAGTACGTGTGCTTCTTGGGATAGATGAGATTTCGGTGAAGCTCTCGGTGGTTCTAATCGACCTCACTAAGGTTGAACCTTAGTCTCTTGGACTCCTTGAACCTACTTACTCCAGCTTGGAAATTGTGTGTGGTGAAAGAGAAGGGTAGCTTGCACCAGGGACTCAATGTCTCATTTTTCAATTTAAATCTACCAATGCAGAAATGTTAATACACTGCAAATTTTGCTTCTCCATCCATGAGCACTAGAAAATTCTCTGAGATCCTCCATTCTTCCCTAAATGCATCACACATCCATTTGTACCACTTTTCCAAGCACACCTTGTGAGTGGCCATCATGGTCTCACAAGTATACTTTGCAAACCTCTTTGTGTGTGATGGGTCCTCTTCTGGATATTCCCAAATGAAATTTTTCGGCCCATTAAGACCACTCCAATCTCTGAGAAAACAATTATAAGGAGGATGTTACCAAATATTATCTTCTCGCCCTCCTGCACATTTCTAATGATCTCATCCACGATGAAGGTAGACAAGTTATAGATGGTTCCCTATGATATTTTCCGGTATACATTTAGCCATGCCTTGTTCACTTGGGTCCATTGTTCTTGATCATTGAGCTTAGTTACCAAGCGCACAACCATCCTCATCACTAGGTTTGGTATCTCAGTGATGTCAAAGTATCATGACCCCTTCTTGTAGTCATACATGGCTACAGTCTCCTTGATAGCCTCCTTGTCACTCAGGTTGTCATCAATGTTATCTCCTTCACAATTGAGGCATGTGAACTTGGATATCAGCTGCGATGTGAGGCACATCTTGTGCCCCATGAAGTAAAAGTGATCTTCATGAATGTGCGACATCAACCATTGATATAGTCACTCAGGCTTGCCAAAGTAAGGTAGCTCATAAAGCTGCAACAACCCTGCCTTCTCCAATTTGACCTTTACTTCGTCGTTGTATATTGGCATGCCCTCTAGTGTCCTCTTGTTGGTTGGGTGAACCAACTCAAATAGCCATCTCCTTCTTAGTTGTGTTTTTGCAATGATTATAATCATTCACAGCCATATTTCGTAGATATGACTCCCACTCTTTTCCTATAAATACCTCATCTGGGTACTTCATTTCCACGTACCATTCTTCATTTGTGCTCACAACAGTGGTTTTTTATTTCCTTTTCCCTTTCCCTTTGTTTTCTTTTGTGAAATGGTTGGTTTCCTTGGTGCCATTCTTCTTATCAGGATAAACTTAAAACTCCTTCCTCTTGCTCTACTCTACTACTCTCCACAATCCCAAAGCTTACTCTGAAGCTTCAACTCCCGAAATGAATCCTTATTTCTACATTCCCTAGCTGCCAAACCCTAACTAGGAAATCCTTCTGCAAGACGACGCTTCCTCACACAAACTTTCTCACACCCATGTACTCCCTCCTTCTTTCGCAGATCTACTCTAGATGCACTCTCAAATTTCATGGATTCTCCTTTCTTCACACAAATCTCTCTCTAGATGCCCTAGTTCGTAAAAGCTTATTTCACTTCGTAAACGCAAGGTAACAAATGACTTGCCCGACCCTGTATTTAAAGTTTTTTCTTCTTTCCAACATTAAATGTTATACCACCTACCAACGTACTTTAACATTAAATGTGGATTTTTCCCCTAAGCCGATTTTAACCGCCCTTACGTACGTTCACCACATCCTGTGCAAAAAAAACTTTACAACCTTCTGGCACGTAAAAATTCCAACCCGACCAAAGACTCTTATGCGCGTATCCATGGTGCCAAAATCTCTTCATCCTTTCTGTACCTCGTGGTTTCCTACAAAGCCTTTTTCACACCAACCATTCTCGTCCACCTTTTCTTCTTCACGCTTCTTAACCTTACGTGCTTTTTAATCCTTCAACTGGGCCATTCACGCAACTTCTACTGCCAGTTCAAACTTGTATTATAGGCCTATACTTTGTCATCACTCCACCCCACACTAAAATAGATGTGTGGTCCTCTGCACATACACAACCCTTAAAAAAATGTAATGTGGTTACAGGCGCACAAGGTGCAAAATGAAAAAAAAAAGAGAGGAACAAGCAACAAGAAAGGGAAACACAAGAAAATAAAATGCATAAAGGGAAATTCTAAACTAATTGGCAATAATGCCTTATTACAAACACCAAGAAGACTTATTTATAGTAGGGCTTCAGCCTACTCCCATTGAAGTGACCTGGTAACCTCATCCCATCCAGCACTTGTAACTGGAAAGTGCATTGAATCAAGAATGTACGAGATGATGTAAGGTCCCAACCAATGGAATTTCAACTTCCCAGGATGGCGATAGATACTTGGAATCATATAACAACACCAACTTCCCAACCTCAAACTTCTTGTTCTTGATATGACGATCATGTCATGCCTTTTGTCTTTCTTTTTCTATCTTTTGACTCCATCTACAAGTGATCACCTTTCATCTAACTTCATCAACTTATCAATTCTTTCTTCCAGCACTTGTTCATCATCTAACCCTCTTGTGTGCGCTATACACAATGATGGTAACATGAATTCCACTGGTAAAATAGCCTCCGTGCCAAACACCAATTGAAATGGTGTGGCCTTGTTCAACCTTTTTTAGGTTGTCCTGTATGCCCATAGAATGACTGATACCTTACTATCCCAATCTTATCTTCCAACATCACAGATCTTAGTTAACGTGTGACTTAGTATTTTGTTAAATGCCTCAATAGTTCCATTTCTTGAGGGTGATATGGGGTAGTCTTATGATGGGCCACCATAAATTTTGCTAACAGAATCCTGATTGTTTCATTGAGAAAGTGTGTACCCCTATCACTTGTTAAACTTAAAGGGAAACCATACCTATGATTATGTTCTCCCATAAAAATCTAGCAGCTGTCACAGCGGTGCAATCCTTCGTAGTTGCTTGCCTCTTCCCATCATGTCAAGTAATCAGTGCAAGTGATGATATACCACGAACCAGTCCTTCACGTGGCTGGCACAATTGGCCCTACAAAGTTCAATTGCCCATTTTGCAAATGGTTCATCGCTAGGTATTGGTCATAAAGGCATTTCATCTCTCTTTCTGGGTTTTCCAAGGTGTTGGCAATGGTCACAGGCCTTGCAAAACTCAATACAATCTTTGTAGATGGTTTCCCACCACATCCCTCCTAATTAAATCTTCCGCGCGGTAGCATTTCCTACATAGTGTCCTCCTGCAATCCCACCATGTGCTTCCTCCATAATTTCTACATGCTCATGTTCCAATACGCATTGGCCCAGAACCTTGTCTCGACCTAACTTATATAGGTCTCCACTAATCAACATGTAAGGTGTGGCACATATTGCTAACTGTTTTCTCTTCAGGGCCTTCATCCCTTCCGGCGCCACACCTATTTTTAAAACAATGCAATATCTTCCAAGTCTAAGGGAGCGCACCACAACCTAAATAGTTGTGCATCTAGCATGGTATCCTCAATGCTTTGTGTGTCCTCCCCTGAATTAATCCTTGATAAGTGGTCAGGTCCTTAATTGCTTTTTCCTGGCTTCACCACCACTGTGAACTCAAATTCTTGAAATAATAGTACCCAATGACATATGTGCCCTTGCAGAATGAGCTTGTTGACCAAGTAATTTAATGCCATATGGTATGTGTAGAATATAAATGGTGTTGCCAACAGATACTACCTAAACTTATGCAGCACGTAGATCATAGACAATGCTTCGTGCTCAGTAGTTGTGTAAATTTGTTCTACTGGTGTCAAATTTCTACTTGCAAATGCACAAGGGATGATCAACAATTCCCTCACTAGGTTGTGCTAATACTACTCCCATAGTTGTTCCTGAGGCATCAACATGCACATGGAAAGGCTTATCCCAAGAAGGAAAACATAATATGGGAGTCATGACAAGCCTATCCTTCAAAGTGTCAAATGCCTTATGTTGCGCCTCTCCCCAATGAAAGGCACTCTTGTGTTTTAACAATTCCTCCAAGAGCGCAGCAATCTTGGCATATCCCTTGATGAACTTCCTGTAATACCCCGTATGTCCAAGGAATCCGCGCACTATGCTTTGACTAGTAGGTCTCCCCTAAACCCACAATGACTACAACTTTGGTGGGATCTACTAGTAAACCCTCTTTACATATGATATGCCCCAATAAGGTTCCAAATGGTGTAGAAAAGACACATTTCTTAATATTGAGGGATATCCTCAATTACCGACATCTCTCAAACATCAGCCTTAAATTGTCACAATGGTCAAGTCACCAATCCATACACAGTCCATTCATCCAGGTAAACTTGAAGAAACTTATGGATGAAGTCATGAAATGCTTGTACCACAATGCGCAAGAACACAACAGGCGTATTATTCAATCCAAAAGGCATAACTGAATGTAGGAAAACCTTCCCCATTCAGTGGCAAAAGTTATCTTTCTCTAGTCTTCCTTTACAATCCAGACTTGGTGATACCCTGAGAACCCATTTGTGAAAGAGTAGACTTTGCACCGGCTACTCCCTCCAAAATTTCTTCAGTAAAGGATGTTGGGAAAGGATCAATGACACATACTGCATTCAAATCCCTGTAGTCAACACAAATTCTTATCCGACCATCCTTCTTAATACTTATAACCATTGGGCTTATCCATTATGATTCTTCCACTAGCCTCAATGATACCAGATGCTATCATTTTGTCTATTTCTTCCTTGACCCATATGCACAAATTTGGATTCATACTAATAAGGCCTCTTCTGAATCGAGCGCATGCACCTTCCTTCAACTTGATCTTCATCTCTCCCAAGGAATGGTGAACACCTTTGAGTTCATGGTACCTGATGGGAACAAATCCTCAGAACTCACATAAAAGATCAATGACCTTTGAAACTTCTTTTTCCGACCAATAGTCTCCGATGATAGCTTCCTTAGGTTCTTCCTCTGAACCAATGTTAGCCTTCTTTGTTTTCAAGGGCTCATGGTAGGTGTGTGCTCGCTCATCAGTGCTATCTATGACTTCATGCGTACCTTCAAAATGGTTAACATCCAAATCTCCATCTCCTCTGTTTATTACATAAACCATTTTTCCTTTTTCTTTTTCCATACACACGTGCTCAAGTTGTACTTCCTCTAATTCATCTTCATTGAGGTGCGTCTCCAAATGAGGCTCACCTAGTAGCTCCAATATCCTATCTTTTATCATAGCACTATCTCCCATTGTAAGGTGTTTGATCACTTGTAACACCTTATCCACTGATGGTTTGGTACTCCTATACTCAAAATCTTGAATGAGATCAACTGCCAACTCCTACCAATTACCTGTTGACGACGTGTTTCCTAATGGATATACCATGCATGCATACAGCCTTGTAATGTGGAATATATTTTATGCACCCATAATGATGGTGGTAAGGCTTCTACGCCTCCCATCTAGGCCTTCTCACACAGTTGGATATGTGAATGAAGCGACCTCTTTGCCATGATAGTCTTGTATGACCAGTGGGCGTGCATTGCTCCTGGAGAACCTAACTAAAAAATGTGATCCTCACCTCATACCATTCCAAGAGATTCTCTTGGTGTGTAGCCCACCAGTGTGCTACATTCCCTAGTAGGTATATAGTTCAACATTCCCCTCCTCTCGTCACTCTCATTTTCCACTGAGCTTCTATCTCCCACAAGAAAATCTCAGGGTAGGCCCCTCTAGAGTAATTTGGGAAACTTCTTTTCTCCTAGGTGCTTAACTGAGTGTGCCTTTGTTACCCTTGTTACTAGATCCTCTTAGTTGTCTCTCAATTAACTCATAGGTCCCATGCGCCCAATTGTTCACATGCCACATTAGTGGTATCACTCAAGGAATGAGCATCTTCAAACTGGATAACTCCCTCTATGGGGTGAATTATCTTAGGATCTCTGATGGAGCACACATAGATTCTAGTCAAGGACTTATTCTCCTAAGGGCTCAGTATAGGGCGCTGACTTCCCATCTATCAAATGGATGATCACCCTTTCCTCCTTGTTTCTCAAAGCTGATATACCCTTTGTTAAACCGCAGGTCAGCATTGTTCTTGTAACACCATGGGCACCCAAGTAATGCTGGAAATTTGTCTTCTTTGGTGAGCACCAAGACTTCAAAGTCTCTAGTGAACTTGGCCCCTTGAATGGTGATAACTGCATCCTTCAGGACTCTAATGGGAATTGCCTTAGTCTTGTTTATCCATATACAACACATTCAAAGATGGCTGCAATGTGGGCCTTCCAATTTGATGCCAAGCATCTAAGGTAAGGACATTGACCTCTACTCCCGTGTCAATGAGAATATTGCTTAGGATCCACCCATCAACAACTACATTCAAAGTAATCTCCTTATCATAGTCGAGGTTGTGAGGGGGAAGGTTTACATGTAAAACCTTCCATTCGTGCTCTATTCCAATGCATGGTACCTTCTCCCATAACCATTATCCTAGCAAGGGAATGATATTCTCTTGCCTTAACATTTTACACACTTCTTTGACTTCATCCAGGTCCATCTACGAAGCCTCAACATTCCTTCTTTTCTCTTGTTTCCTGTACTACTCCTTTAGACACCGGATCTCTCCTTGTAAACTCTGAATGACATCCATAGTCTCCTGATAAACTTCCTTCTGGCGAGCAGGGCCTGGATAATTCCCATGTACCACTTCCTCTCTTGAAACCAGATTCCTCTATTCCTTGGTACTTCCTTGGTGCATGCACGGCCTCTTCCTCACGTTGTCACAGGCACAGGTTCTAATCCTGACTCACACGCACCACTCTTGACATCCACTGTGCATCAACCTTCTTGATGCTTACCATCCCAGTACCTTTGTCTTTATGGTGCTACTGATTCATATGCTCATAAAGTTCTAGACACTCCTCTTACTTGTGTTTCTTTCCACACCATGAGCATTGTAACAAGTCAGGACACTCACATTTGTAATACTATGTAGATCCACAATTATAACAGGTTCCTCATAGGAACTCACTTTGTCCTCCTCCGTGGTTACTACAACCATGAAATCCTCCACAATAAACTTCTTCCACACATTCCTCCATCTACGCGCCCTTCATAACGACAGTCATCATCCTTTAAACTACTTGCAAGGCTAGTCTGGCGCACACCCAAATCAATAGTGTCATGGATTTGATCAATAAGTCTGCAATCCTTGGTATCATGGGTCGTAGAGGTATAGATCTTGTAATAATAAGAAATATTCTTGCAGATTGAGTGCTAGAGTAGAGGGCATCTACTTGCATCATGATCCCCATGGCAGATCTCACAGTCTACCGCCATTGTGTACCATCTTCCGAGGGAAATTATCCTTTGCATTTCCCTCCACTTCATATTTTGTACACCAAAGTCCACTATGAACCTCATGCGCTGAGTTTGCAGACAAATTCTCCAACTGCTTGGCCATTACATCAATTTGACCCTCCAAAAAGGGCTAACACCAGTATCAATGCTCCCAACACCTTCGGCACGTAGGGAATCTTCCAATGCCTCACGTCGGGTCTATGAAATTCTTGTGTGATAGAGACCTAAATGGTGTTATCAAATCCTCCGAAAAACCATTGAGCATATGTTGAGAAGGATGAATGTCATAAGATAGTTTTGACAAGAGAGTCTTGAAATGTGCATCATACTCCCACACACTCTCTATCATTCCCTGTTGGATATCCTTAAGAGTGCTGATGCTTTTTTTCTCAAACTCGGGGATATGAAACTCCACTAGGAAGTTTTCTTCAATGCGGTGTAGTCTACCACCAGTCTGATGGGGGTCATACTTCCTATACCAACTATGTGTGCACCCTTACAATGTTGTTACAAACTGAACTTACCTTCCACTCTGGGGTAGTGATCCCCTTTGCATGCACCATAGCAATTCACACTTATGCACGTGCTCTGCAACATCCTTTATACCTTGGTAATATACCAAGTGTAAAGACATCTCGAAAAATACTTGAGGAGGTGACTGAGGCCCTTTCCCTCTTGATCTGGATCCTTGGTTCCCTCTGGTGTTTCCTCCTCTACCAGATCCACTAGATCCACCAGGTCTAGTTCCTCCTGACCCACTAGATCCACCAGGTCTAGTTCCTCCTGATCCACCAAATCCACCTCTTGTAGTCGGTAAAGGACCAGAAGTGGTCGCACCTAGTGTTCCCAACATCCCATTAAACTGTGTGCCAATGGTTTGTGATATTGTCCCACTACCAGTTGTATGTCCCATGCCACTCCCAGATGTATTACCCAATCCTTGCATACTTGCACCTTGACCAAAGATTTCCAAATATAGGAATGGCTTGTGCAACCATGGATGTTCCAAATGAGAAATTATATCTCTTGTGTGCCAATCGGTCACTCCCATTGATACCAACTAGGTTAACAATACTTCTCCCTTGATCTAGAAAACCAAACACCAGGGTTTGGTCGCCAAGTGGGTTCAGATGCACATGCTTACGGATCTTCTTTCTCCATGTGACAAACTCTCATCAGAAGTTGAAGGGGCCTCTCTCCCACACTTTCCAAGATGGGGTAGCATAGACTACGTAGGCTCATATGTCCTCTGTGTGAACCTCAACTCCTTCCCACAACGTCTACCTCCATAGATCCATCACACTTGCAACCTCACATTGTCTAGTCATCTCCCTTTCACGAGCTTCGCTATACTTGAGTTGTCTCTCCTCCCTTTCCTTCTTAGCTGTAATGTCCACCATCTTCCTCCACCCTAGCTTCCTCTCCCAACACTCAGAGAAGCTTAGCTGGCCATATGAAATTCTTCTAAACTCAAGGTAATGACCAATATCTTCATAGCCAAAGGAATAGCACGCAAAAATGATCCTCTAGGTTCCCTCATAAACTCGAACTCAGCAACTTTTGGGCAAGAATACGTAGAAATGGTGTATTTAAGAGTATAACTGGTGAACACTCTCTTCCACTAGTGATCAACAATACACATCCAAGTCATATCTGCATCCTATAACCTCTGATAGTCATCTTGGGTCCATACGCACAATCTATAGTACCAACTCGATTTGGATGCGTATGCTGAAATCCATTCATATAGTTATACTGGGAAGCAGAAAAAGAATGTCTCATATAGCTCATGGTATAGGTTCTTGTCTACCCATCTATGTGCATCGAACTCAAGTCTAGTGTTGAATATTTGAGTGAACTCGTCCTCTATGCTCTTGAACCATGATTCAACACTTTCTAAGGTCAGGTTCTTTGTCATCACACACCACTGGGACAAAGATGCATTCCATTTCTCACAACAACTTCGAAAATAGGTCCCAGTAATGTAACCAAGATGTAGTCATTTTTATACCCTTCAAAGAAAAGGAAAATACCATGCGCGATGGCCTATCACCCAGTGGGTGCTGGGTGCTCACCCGAGGAACGCACAGACGCCGAGCCCCTCTTTTGTGTGAGAATGCATCAGAAGAATGGAAAAGAGCCATGCATTCATCTTGAGAGCTTATAATGAGTTTCTAGACTAATGCATCCATTCAGACAAGGAAAGCATTAACAAAATATAGATTTGGACCATAATAGAAAGGAAATGCACAAGGGTTTACATCCATTCACAAAGAATGTACACAAAACAGATCCATATAGATATAAGTATAAACCAGGAATCACATATATTCATATTCATCATGTTTGATAATCACATTGCATTCATTGAGGCCATCACAGATCAATATAATAGTGTAGACCAGAGTCATGCATCAAAACTGGACTTAGGTCCCTCATATTACAAATAAAAACACAGGCCCATCCCCTTGATATTCCATTACTCCCACAGATCTTCTAAACCCAACCCATAGAACTCTCCATGATATTTCTGCAGGGCTTCGCCTCTCATATTCATCCTCTTTTCTACTTCTTTCTCACCAATTTCCCCTTTTCTTCTACCGAACGCTTGAATCTATAGCCTCAGCAACCACCGCCAAACCTTTCTAAAGTTATGGATTGATTGCCAAGTGTCCAAGGTGGTCCTCCAAGGAAACATGCCTCTTTCAGATTTGATCTCTCCACTCTTCACAATGATGTCTTTCTGGATCCTTTTATTGTAAGGAATATTCCTTTCGTAGGCACCAAGCTGCCATGCTGGCACCTTATCCACTTCGCATGCACAGTCGGGTCATGCTTTTTCCGTGTGCTTCCAGGAATGTCAAATGTGGCTAAGTCCCAAAACCCTTGCTCTACCTTGCGCACGCACCACAAGTTCTGCTAAACCCTTCTAAAACCCTATCCCCTGCGCCTTCACCTTGCACACCCTTCTCCAACTAGGCCTTGCGTGTCAATGCGCCTTATTATACTTAGAAAATATTTCAGGGGCCCAACAATCTAACACAATTTTTTTAGAGGTGGTGGTTTTAATAAAGGTGCAAAAGAAGATGCATGTGCATTTATGAGCATAAAGTTGGAGGAGGCAAAGTGTTTGTTTAATATTTAAATGATTTTAATGTGAACATGACAATTATGCATTTAAGTGCATAAAGGTGGACTTGTTATACTTAAAAATTGGAATAATTCACCAGAAGGTGTTCACCTTTGAAGATACCCCTGCTGGAAAGTGTCAAATTACAACAGCTCTACCCAGATTAAAATTTCAGTTTGAATTGTTGTTCCCGGATTTTAACTTTTTCTGTCATAGACATTGTTCTGCTGAGGTTTCAATAGTAAACATTTCCCGTTTGTGACCATGCCAGGAATAGCAGCACATGACGCAAATTTCTGCTTGTCTATAACAGGAATAGAAAACCCCACCCGAATCCCTTGGATGGGCAAAAGAAATATTATATGGTAGAAGAGAATGTTTCTTTAAATCCGCTCAGAATCTTAGCAATCTCCGCCTCATCTAAATCTTGCCAGGGTTTCAAAAGAGCGATCCGAAGAGCCTTGCAGGCTTCAAACCTGAGATGATCTTCCCTAGTTAGGTCAGGTGCTTCCAGTTCCATAGTGATAAAATCTTCAATGACATCGAAGCCCAACATAGTGGTCATGTCATGGGGATGAGTGGAATATTGAGCCAAAGCTTCCCGACTCTTGTAGGACCTGTACAAAGCATGTGTGTATTAGTTGGATGTATTTTTGGACCTGCTTAGGTATTCTACACATTCCAGCGAGTTCAGTACATTCAAGGAAAACATCCACACTTCCATTTCCTCTGGTGGAATGCCTTCCTTTACCTTGAACAACTCTATGTGCTCAATCACCTTAGATTTGCTAGCAGAGCTATAAGATATAATCTCTTTTTTGCTAGAAATTTGTAAAAAAACCTATCCTTCTGCGTGGATTTTTTTATTCTTCCTACTTCTTGGCTAGGGCTGAAAATTTGTTGTGCACTACGTCTTTTCTACATTGTTTTGGTTTTATATTCGTATTAGGTTTCAAAACCCTAAAAGGTAATTTTAACAAACACCCTTTCATAAACTCATCAAATTTGTAAAAACAAATTGGGCTTATAGCAATGTAGACTTTTGTCAGCCACATACTCAAGGGCATAGTTGATTCAGGAACCATGGGAGTTAGGATTTTGTGTTTGCACATGTATATTTCCTGCATAAGCGTCATTGTCTTAGAAGCCAAAGATTGGTGGAAGCATTTCTCTCGTTGTAGGGCCACATTGACTATCTGAAACTTGATGGACCTTGTACGCCCAAGTTTCTAGTTAGGATAATGCCCCCAAGTTTCCAGTTAGGATATTCCCTTAATTTTTATTGGATTCATGGTTACATCCTCTCCATTTTATAGTTGACAGTTCTAAACCATCATCGCCAGTATAATTATAACCATATATGACAATGATTTCATGAAAAGTAGTCTTGTGTAATCATCAGTTCATCTGCAACTATTTGCTAAGTTAATATTATGATGATCATATACTTGACAGACCTGACACCTTGGGGTTACCAGGTAGGATACTGTGGCTACCAACAACAAAGATTGAAAACCATTGAGAAACTACATCTGTATGACTCCTGCCAAAAATGCTTGTGGCGGAGATAGTGCAAGAAATAATGGCTCCCCAACATGATGGAAAGAGACAAGGAAGCAATATGCACGCTCAAAATACTTCGATGGCAGTATGCTTTTGTATGGATGACATTCTTGGTTGTGTTGGCTAGCTCGAAGAAACTCTACTTTTTAATCTTCAAAACATGTCATTTAAACATGTGGAAGATGATACATTTCCTTTCATTTATTTTACTGGTCTCAAAATCACAAAATTCTCAAGTGATTTGTTCAAAAATCCTAATTTATAGCTTTTCAGTATGATTGTGGGATATGTACAAAAAAAGGTTATGTTGAAAATGCCTTAGAACCTTTCAAGCATTAAAGAATAGGGCATGCAAATTTACCAAATTATTTTGAAGAAGGGGATTTTATCAGTTGTTGTAATTGCAAGTTACGTTGTAGATAGTCACCCTCTCAAAACATTTTACTAAGCCATAGCCATATTGTGGTCGTCATAGTAGCTTACAAAGAGCTTAAGAACAAAATTGTGCTGCCTTTGTTGCTCCTTCCTAACCTCGTTGTGTGAAAAAAAAAGGGGGTGGCATTTCTACCCACATCCTCCTAGCTATGAAAAAACGGGAGTTCAAAAAATGCCTTGTGCCCTTTTCCGTGGTGCGCTCATCTGTATTGCCTATTAAATGTTATGTGTGGAGATTATTATGCCTATGGTGACTCTTTTTTGTGAGCTTTCTATGTGTGGAGATTATTATCCCTATGATTAATCTTTTTTTGTGAGCTCTCTTAACATCTCAGATAGGTTATAACTATGGTCGTGGTTGTCTATGCAAGTAAAAACATCAACCAAAATGCCCTTTCAGAGGACATAATTAATGGTGGGGAAAATTTTCCGTTTCATGTTTGAAGTTGCATTGCTCCGCTCTTAGCTTTTACTTTTCACTATTGTAGTAAATATACTTATCAACATGTACTCAACAAATGCGGTAATATTTTTGTACACTTGTAAAGTGTTTGACAAATCGACCATGCCTAAATGTCTTCTCGTGGAATATGATAATAGTTAGCATGCTACCAACGTGTGCAATATCCACTCTCTCATGATTGGTGGATCAAATGTATTTGAACTGTGGATTAGCTACCCACCCAAACCATCATGCATCATCCCTAATTTAATTAACCCAAAAAATTATGATGACTAATGATGTAGGTGTTCATTTTTCATGGCCAAATCCCCTATTACCTGCCACCACAACATACAAAAACAACTATAATCACTCAAAAGGGATTGGAAACTTTTATGCTAATGCATTGGGTGGGTGTAAAAAAAGACTTTACAACCTTTGTCTAGCATCCTCCCAGCCTCTTTCATGTCACGTACAAACTCTTTCGTGTCTCCATTAGAGCAAGACACATATTTAAAGGAGCAAAGCATCTTTCCATGCAAACAAGCAAGAACCAACCAAAGCATGCATGTCATGACTATTCAACCTCAATGACACTCGGTGCTCTACAATGCTCTTGTGTAAAGGCCAAGAGGTTATGTTGACACCTAATTTATGGGTTGCATCTTGTATTGGATAATGGGGTGCTCAGCGAGGTTGTGGAGCTCCTGTATACAATTCAAACTTGACAACCCCTAAACTTATCATCTTTTGTTGTTGTCAACTTCAACAAATACTACGGCCCCTCGTGGAACATCCTCCACCCAATGCATTTGCCACTTCCTCTTGTCACACACGGACAATTGTCGATAGATCTAGCTCAAAAAAGGCATGGGTTGCCTCACCATCCACAAGGCGAAGAGGAGAGCAAACTTCGTAGTAATGAAGTTTCCCCTCATTTGCTAAATCTTTAAGCTGAACTAAATGAATAAAAAGGACCTGAAGTTTACATAGTCATTACATCAATAATAATACAACTCTAACTAACTTTATATTGAACTCTTCTTTGGTGCATAGTTTGCAACTCATGTGCAATTGCTAGTATTGTGAATATAAACAAGTATGCCCCTATAAATGAATATTGACACTTGCATTTATGTACATATTAATATTTCTAAATTTAATGTTACATTTGTATTTTGTGAATTGTCTATAAGACCTCAAACAATTTTATTTTATTTTTTGTGTTCGGTATGTGTCACTTGGTCAAGTATTTTGTAAGTGAATACATCATTTATTTAACTTTTATTAAATAATTTGAAAAAATCTATTTAGTTCAACTGTGAGCGTTTATTAGGGTCACCAATTATATTAAAATAAGAAAAATTGTCTACTTATGAACCCCATCCTCACAAAAAGGTGTCCAATAATTAATACATTTTGAAGTTCCCTATACAGTCAACAATAAAGCCATTGACATTGACATTGACATTGACAATATATATGTATATGCATATATACACATATACTGACACACACATACAGATAGATAGATATGTATATATATATATATATATATATATATACACACACATATACACAACATGCATATATGCATGCATACATGTGTTTTGGTAAGTTACATTCCCCATTCAACTTTCTTACTGCAAAAACAAGGCAGAATGGTGTCTGGGACAGGTGAAGGACGAGGCGAGGTCATCACTTGCAAAGGTAAGCACAAGAAGCATAAGTAAATAATCTTATTTGCATACTTATTTAACTAAAATATCTTAGTGAAAGCATTGGCTTGGCATCAGCTGCGGTAGTATGGGAGGCAGGACAGCCCTTATCCCTGGAGACAATTCAAGTGTCTCCTCCCCAACCCAAGGAAGTTCGAATCAAAATTACCCATACTTCGCTCTGCCATACTGATATTTTTTTCTGGAAAGGAAAGGTATGTGCTCTCCACCTCTTATGCTTAGCACAATCACTTGATGGTATTCCTTCAGTGCATTTGTACATATATCTTTTACTAGTTTAAAGGGTTCAGTTTGTTACTTCCATTCTTTATTATCGCTATTGATTTTGACCCTCTCAGCTGGTGAGGCTGAGGGTTCAAATAGGAAAAAGACTAGTGGAAAATATTTTTGGAATGCTAAAATTCTTATTCCTCTGCTCTGACCAATCCTTAAAGCAATTAGAAAGAATGGTAAATGAAATGAAATTGTATTAAGGAGGATCAAAAGTAGGTCAATGCGGCATGAAAATACATGATGTCAATAGACAGTAATGGGATAAAATGAACCCCGTTTGAATATAGCAAAAAGAAAGGGGTAAAGAGCCAAAAATGTGAAGCCCAACATAATTTCTATCACTAACAGCTAAGAGGGATGAATCCCCATGCCCAAAGGCTCACAAGTGGATGGAGATAAACATTGAAAACCTAAACCAGAAGACATCAGAAGCTGATGTCAAAGGGTGAACGACAAAGAAAGCTATAAATATATCACTGATACTTACTCTCCTCATGTATTAGATTTTATAGAGGATAGTCTCAACGTTTCACTACGTTCCATTCTGTCATCCCTATTTATTCAGGGTTCAAATGCTAATCTGTTTTTAGCTGTTTAAGACACCCTAGATTCAAAGCTTGGGTGCAGAGAAACTATCCCTAAATTCAAAACTTGGGTACAGAGAAACAAGCAATCTCAATGGCATCAGGATTATACCTTCCAGTAGGAATCACCTTACCTCTGAGCCTCATCTCTGCGTGCCCAAAAACATGATGCAATGTTACAGCGTAGATTGCATGTCTATTGTATAAATATAGAGAGAGATGGAGACAATACCAAAAAGCAGTCATCCTTAACTAGTCTTTTTTGGCTGAGCTTATTACCTTCAATCTTCATCTTGTAATGCAATATAACTGGTGAACGGTGAACATGGCAGTGCTTACGATGTGTATTGCAATTATTCTATGTTGCCAGGGTATGGGTTCGGGTTCAGGTACGAGTTTGATACGCGGATATGTCGATTGTAAAAATCCCTTGGATACAATGCACCTAGGATACATCCGTGGTGTGTGTGTGTGTGTCTGTATGTATATATATACTCATTTTACTCATATTTTAGTTTCTAAGAAATACAAAACTTGAAAAATATGGTAGAATAAATGTTCAAAACATTCAATATACTTAAGATTTTACATTATTGTTGATCATGTGGCTGCCATACATATAATATACGAATATCACATCAACATGAATACAAACTAAACTTTTTGATGAAAAGGATCTTATATTATATTAATTCAATATGATACAAGATGACTTTCAACGAAAAAATGGGCAGTATGAGAGCACACCCCAAACTAGGCTGACCACAAACAAAACTTGAAAAATATAGTAGGATCAATATTCAAAACATTCAATATAGTTAAGATTTTACATTTCATTGATAATATGGCTGCCATACATATGATATATGAATATCATGTCAACATGAATACAAACAAATCTAGAATATATCATCTAGATTTTCCTTCAAATCAAATTCTTGCATGTCACTCGTACTAGCTCCACTCTTAATACCTTTTTATAGCTTTTTGAGGAGTTTTGGGTTTATTATTTTATTAATTTATGAACTAGGTTTTGCTTTTTGGTCATTGACCAAGTCAAAATTAAACAAAAAAACCTTTTTTAGAGCCCCCCACCGCCCAACCCTGTGGGTATGTCAAAACATACCCGGGGCATACCCGAACATATCCGGAACATATCAGTACCATACCTGGTATGTATCCCATACCGGATACGTATCCAAGGGGGTACAGGAGGGGCGCAGCAAACCCATGCATCATAGCAATTATAAATTATGAATTTCCATAATATAACTGATGAGCCTATCTCTCATGCAAATTTGCATAATATAGACTGTCCGGTCAGTAGCAGCAAAAACTTGCATGTGCCATAACTTTCATTCTGTGGCTCCGTTTTAGGTGTCGTCTTCTCTAAAAGTATATATTTTCTCGAGCTCTTTTGGCAATATTTTTCATTTTCATAAAATCCATTTTTGTACCTTTTTGGACCAAGCAACTTCTTGCAATCTTTTGAAAGAATCATTATGATGATGATGATTATGGTAGATGGATGCTTTTTTGTATGATTTGTCTATATAAAGATAAGTATCAACGCATCACATTGTTACCTAAAAAAGGAAACAACACATTATCTTGTTATCTTTTCCGTTCAAACCAACAAAAAAGATAACAACGTAATGTGTTGTTACCATTTTAACAGCGCTCAGTGTACATGTTCAAAGTAAAATGTAGGTGGAACAGTAAAACACGGACATAGAAAGCTCGAGGTTGCAAGTTCAAGATCAGGGCAGGCAGGGGAGCAAACTTTGTATGCAAATTCAGTCCAAAGAGACTGGGCAGCCCGTTAACTGCGAACTCGCGTGATGGATAGGCACCACATGAAAATACAGTCATCCTCCACTAGACCTATTGGTTTAGCTTGTTAACTTCATTCATCTTTAAACAATGATATGAGAGCGAGAGGGCATGGTCTGGGTTGAGTACATGAATGATGATAGGATAGAGAGAGCGAGAGAGGAGCAAGATAATATCTATCCGCAGTCTGTTTAACTAGTCTTTTTGGTTTATCTTGTTACCTTCATTCTTCTTGAGGAAGGGTTGAATGCTCCTTTTGTCTAGTCTTAGCTAGCTGTACTTTACAGTCCCATTGACCTATTTGGTCATATGTGGACATTAATATACTTTATTTGGTTCTTGATTTCTTGCAATGTATTCCTGACCATTACTGTGTTTACCTGACATTTTGTAAATTTTTAATGGCTCAACTGTGACCTTGTAAAACATTGCAGGATGGAGGAGCTTGGTTTCCGAGGATTCTTGGTCATGAAGGTGCTGGGTATGTATACCATAGCGTAACATTCCCCTGCACATCTAAAATACTTATGGAATTAATTTCAGTATATATGAATTATTAGCAATATGAAGGTTTACTTAAAAGGTGATTGCAGGGTTGTAGAAAGTGTGGGGAATGAGGTTGCAGGACTTAAACCAGGAGATCACGTAATTCCTTCATACATGGCAGAATGCAGAGAATGTGAGCTTTGCATGCGAGGCAATACCAACATCTGCGAAGTTTTTAGATTCAATTTCATGAGTGGAGTTGCATACAGTGATCACAAATGTCGTTTCTCTATCAGTGGAAAACCTGTCCACCATTTCTTCGGACTCTCAACATTCAGTGAATATACAGTGGTGCATTCATCATGTGTGGCGAAAGTGAATCCCGAATCCCCCTTGGACACGATTTGTTTGCTCGGATGTGGAGTATCGGCAGGTATGAAAACATTGTTACGGCTTTTCCTTATATCCTTGTCCTGATCCTCCATAAGGTTAATTTGTATTTCAGAAAATATAGGAAGGAGTTATAGACAATAGTTTATTTAGGAGCAATAAAAGAGCACTCGTATTGATTTACAGGATTTGGAGCTGCTTGGAATATTGGGAAGGTGAAGCCGGGAGATTCAGTGGCAGTATTTGGATTGGGAACTATTGGCTTGGCTGTAAGTTCCTCTGTAGAAGATACAATAAGTGATAGAAATTTCTGATTCTGTGTATTTATCTCTTTTAACTTTCTCAGCGAACCTGTGGATATGCAGACTGCAGAGGGGGCTCGAATTGCTGGTGCTACTACAGTACTTGGCATTGACACTGAGTCCCGAAAGGAAGAAATATGTACACCAATATTTTTTTCCCATTCTGTATATGAATTTAAATACTTTTTTTGTTTCTGCTGCAAGTTTTCACAGTGCTCCCCAGAAATTGAAACTGGTGGCCATTTCATGTTTTGACAGCCAAACGCTTTGGGGGTAACTGAATTCTTGAATCCATCAAATTTTGACAAGCCCATTCAAGAGGTTTGTAATTACAGCCATGGCTTTTACTTTTGATTCTTGAACGTGTATTTCAGTCTCAAACTTACGTTAGTGTGCCAAGAAGTGTGCCAGGTTGTTGGGTCATTAACTCCTGAAATATTTAAAAATATATATATTTTTAATTTCTATGGGTGTTCCACAAATAATATTTGCTCATTATAACACTAAAAATTATGATGATTTCTAGATAAGGGGTATGATTAGGGCACATCTTTTAAATTTAGGCAAAACCCCTGAATTTTTTGACTAGAGATGAGCGTAGCTAATCTGCAAGAGCATAGATTCATATACACCAGTTATCCATATTAGGTATCTGGCATCCCTTTCCTCACTAAGCATTGTACTGTGCTGCCAGGTGATTAAAGAAATGACTAACGGAGGAGTAGATTCAAGTTATGAATGTGTGGGAAATGTGGAAGTTATGCTCACCGTTCTTCAATCTGCTCACCCTGTATGATTTTTTGCACAAACCTCCTGTAATTGCTTGTAATGTTAATCTTGAGAGTATTTCTCAGTGATTCACCTAATGTTTCAGAGCTTGAAACATTCTGGGAAACTTCAAGCATAATTTTAAACTCATTGGAGAGCTGATCACAACTTCCTATGCTTTTTCCAAAATTACTATCCATGTTGGAGTTTGTTTTTCAAATTTCAGGTATGGGGGAGAGCAGTGATACTGGGTATAGACGAAATTGGTAAAAAACTATGTTTCAGTCCACTAGAGCTTCATGATGGACGAAAGCTAAAACTCGCACCTTTTGGAGGTTTCAAGGTTTCTGATGTTTCCAAATTGGTTGATAAATTCATGAACAATGTAATTTCTCATTCTTTCTTATATGCCCCTTTGCTTTAATTGAATTTTTCCTTAGTTTTATTTATCTTTCGCCATAAATGCATTGCAGTATGGATGGAACAGTAAAATTTGTAAGTGATTGCAGGAGTTCGATCTAAACAAATATGTAACTCAGAGAATGGATTTCTCAGATATCAACACAGCATTTCAGATGTTATTAGAAGGGAAATGCTTAAGATGCGTCCTGCAAATGAAAATAGATGAAAAGGGTGAAAACTGATGCATGGCCCAAGATTCTGAAGTTGTAGGTCTTCAATATCCATCAAATAACTTGTGCATTCCAAATCTTGGGCCATGCTGATGCATATCCATGAAATCTTGGGTCAAAACTGATGCATGGCAAGAATCAGGGGCATCTGTCAAGATCCATAAAAAATTCTGTTGTCTTTGGGTGTGGGGTCTTTTTAGGTGTTTGTAGAGAGGATACAAAACATATTTTGGGTGTTTTTACTTCAGCTGGTAGAATGAGAAGGATGGGATATTGACCTCTCATGGGTGTGAAATGGATCTGTATAAAAATCAGTAGGCAGTCATTTACAGAAATATTCACAACAATACCTCTTGTGATAACAACCTCAAAGTCTTTAATGTGCAAGATTTTAGAATTGAACCTCAAGTCTTTAATGCACAGGATTTTAGACATGAAAAGCAAATATTAGTTTGAGTTTATGTTTATTGACTGCTGGTTTTTTATCTAAATGACCATTGAGTGCTGCATAATTCCCACTTCTCATCAGTTTTAGACGTTCACTTATTTCAGGAAATTTTGATGTGACTGTCGTTTGTGGGTTATTTAGGAGTTTGTATTTACCAATAAGCAGTTTTTTGTAACTGCTCTATATTTTTGTAGAATTAGGGGATCAACTGTAGTTGATAAATGTATGTTAGTTTTAGTTTTAGTTTGGAGATGGGAGGTGTTGATTAAATTTAAAGGGCTAGTTAACATATAATTTTTTTATGAGATAAATTGAATGATATGTTCTTTCAAAAAATACTAATTTTTAAATTATTTTAAGTATAAATTTGTTTAATTTATATAAATTAAATAAAAATATATTTTAAGATGTTGAAAATATAAAATTTAACATTTTTTATGAAAGATAAATTAAATAAACAATTAGTTAAAGAACATCTGGATCTAAATTTTGAACATATAAAAAAAAATAGAACATTTGGATTTAAATTTTGAACATTAAAAAAAAATAGAGCTTCGTAAAATAGAATGAAATCACTTTTCCTTGAAAAAGATAAACAAAAAATCCATAAAAAGTTAACCTATTAAGTACCTTAAATCAAATTATAAGCATATCAAATTGATCTCATTAATTATAATTCCATAGAAAAAAATGACTATCCACATATATTGAAAATGTTTTTATCTATCAGTTATTTTCAAATATTCAAGCATTATCGAATGACGTTTGAGTCAATGGTGAAGATGTTGGCTCTTAATGAGCCCACCATGGTTAAATTCTCGCTGCAAACTAAGTCAGGAGATACTATTAATAAGGAATGAGGCTGGGATCGTGCCCTGGGTGAATTTGGCGGAATTGATATCCCTCATTCCTTGACAAGCCTAAGAATTTGTGCACCTAATCCGTGCAATTATTTCAGATTCAGTCAAAAATAAAATAAAAAATTCAAGCATATAAATGATGAATATTGACGGGTATGTTGTTAACATTACACTACATTAAGAGTATAATGAATGATGAATATTGAAGAGTATGATGAATAGTCAATTCAATCAACCCAGGAACTCTTAATTACATTGGCATTGAAGAGAATAAAGAACCCAACAAACTAAATGAAATATGAAATAACAAAAAAGAATTCAATTATTTTATTGCAAGTGTAGATGTATAAGTTTGGCAATTTATCATTTGACAATGACAACTTTGATTTCATCCCTACATTATAACTTGTGCATGCATTCCAAGCCTAGGTGTCGTATTGTCTTTTTTATTAGATGAATTCCTATATTACACACTCTGACCAGTCCTACAAATACTCAATTGCAGTCATCCAGAGCAGTGTATTACTCTTAGGCACCTTCTCCGAAATTCCATGTTAATTGCATGAATTGTCTATCTAAAATTGTACGAGACTAGACCAGGTTGTACTACGATTTGGATTGACCTGTATGGTCATGTCTTTTCTCCTCCAACGTCTCTTTTCTTAATTTGATATCTTTTATGAGTTGTTTCTTCTCCCTAAGGTCGGCCTTAATGCAACAATTTACCTAGGAACACCTATATAATCAACTCACATAACATTTTGAAGAGCACTCTTGCAAATACTATTCTAAAGCACTCTAAAGTTCTCTCAATCCACAACAAGAACACATCCTTAGAATCAGCCCCTATATCATATCATAAGCACTCAACCAAGTCAAAGAGTCTAGCTTCTTCATCCACAAGCGAAGCCATGGTCAAGGGAAAGCCCAGGTTACACATTGCCAAACATATAAAGGGTTAAGGGCATTCATTCTAGGTTTATATACACTAACACTATATACAAAATCGTGAAGAGTACATTTCAGTCTATCTATAGTTAGGCTCGCTATCTTTGGCTCAAGAAAATCAAGGGAACATTAGGAGGTTGACTTAGATTTGCATTCACACTTACACCTTCACTAAGAGAACCACATGAGGTTTTCTCTTGCTCGAGGGGATGTAGTGCAACACCTGGATTGGTTCAGTACAGGTTAACTACTAGGGTTAGTCCAACTTCGCCACACATGGCTTTCTCTTTGGTTTTCTAATGTGTGCATGAAATTTTAGTCCAAGTATCTGGTTTTTTTATGCATTACAGGTCATCCCAGACAATGTCGCACATTTGCTAGCCCTAGCACCAAACATCGAAATACATCTCCAAGTCACGGGCAAGTACCAAAATTTGTAAAACCCTAACACTCAACATTTTGAAACCGTACATAAGAGGACCAAATGGTAGTATGACCCAGATCTAATCCATACAAACATGTACTTGATCATCCTCTAGTTCTAGTTCCACTCCCTCAGTCTACAGAATCAGTATGCACACCTAGATCAATTCCTATACCACTCTACCAGCTAAGTGCATTCCCATCTTCATATTTAAGAAATTGTATCTTGTTATTTTCATCATTTATTTCTTGGAATTATATTTTGATTTGGATATTAATAAATCTAAATATGCAACTTGTTTCTAACCCTTATCCAATAGAGTCTAAGTTAAAGGAATTAACATATGCTTAATTTAATTTTGGTTTAAACATTTGGTGAACCCGCTTTGTGTTGAACCCTGATTGGCCTAAGGTTTCTCTCATATCCTCCAACCTGGCTACTTCTAAATGAAGTGCTTGGCTTCTTTTTGTTCAATGTTTTCATGGCTTGGTCCAAGTTACTTTTGATGAGCCTAAGGGTCCTCTCCCTCATATTGGCATGAGCTACTATCCCTTTAACCAGGTCCATTCCCATGCTAGATTTGATAGAGTGGTCTCGTCCTTTTCTCATACATGTTGTGCCATAAATGTGCACTATGAGGCCATCCATATTTTGAATTATCCACAAAAAGCTTGTATGCAACCCTTTATCCCACTTGTATTTGTTCTACAAGTGCATGTGCGACATCTTGAAGTTCATGCTATGTAAACACACACCGAGGTAAGCAACCCATTGGGAGTAGTCTGCCTATTCCTCCACCACCTATAACTTCTATTTCAAGGCTCGTTGTTTTAACTAAATGCTATAATTTGTTTGATTAATTGGGTAGATACTCAAATTTGGCAATCAACTCTTTGAATTTGTTGGTTTTGACAATGCACTCTTGCTAAGATAAATACAACCTTTCTATTCCCACTTAGCACATTCCAAGGTCTCTTGTCTAGCTTGTTTATCATTGCATACTAACATGCCGTCAACTTCTAAGAGTACAATGCATAAAATCCATAGACAAACATCAATTGACTATTGTTGTAGGTATATATTTTCCTTATATTTATTTATTACTTGGAATTTTTCCTACACACATGGCGACTCATCTTGCTTAAGTGTTTTTTTTGTTATAAGAGTTACTTGACTTGTCATAGTGTGACATAGGAGTTACATTTAACTGGCTATTGTGGGAATGTAATTTCCCTTCCTATTCTTGGACTCTTGACCACTATTCTTATTGAGGAGTTACTCATCACTCTCTTATTTGTACACACCACATTTTAGCTATTAAGTAGTTTCATGTTTTAGCACTATTCTTGTGTTTTGTGAGATTATTTTCATATAACATCTAATTTTTAGTGATTTTGATATTTGTGCAACTACATGTGCATTGGTTGTCATCCAAAGATTGCAACGAGAACTCTGATAGAGTATCAGAGCAATTCTGGTAAAACATTTCTGTGTTTTGTTAAGTTTTTGTTTTTTTTTCTCAAAATTCTCACTTGTTTGAATCTAAAAAAATTATGTGCAAAGATTGTTAATTTCATTATTGAGGGTTTACAAAAATTCTAGGGTTTTTTTTAAAAAACTTAGGGTGTTCGTTTGTGTGTTGATATAGGTCTAGCTAGTGCTCCTTCCAGCTTGGCTCCACTCTCAATTTGGCCACCCTTGTCTCACTACACTACACTCGACCCCCGACTCATTTGACTTGGCTCATTGCTTTGTCCAACTCGGCCTTGAATTGGCTCCCTGAAAACTCAGTGCACGACTCGGTCTCTCTACTTGGCTTGGTCTATGGTCCCTACTCACACTTGGCCTGAAACCTAACTCACATGTGACGGCTCGACCCTTGCTCCTTCCTCTTCTTGTGCCTCAGCTCTGTCATCAAACTTGGCCTTGCTTTGAGCAACTCAGACCCCATCCAACTTGGTCCCTACTAGCTCATTTCATCTCGACTCTCAAATATTTAGTTCGGCTCAGTTTGGCACACCTGAACTTGACTGAACTAGTCCTTTGTTCCTCTCAGCTCACTTGACCTTCATCCATAAATTTTTTTGGCAGTAGGAACATGCTTGCAAGTTTCAATGGTTACATTGGCACTCGCCACTTGATTCAGCCCTGCCTACCCTATAAGTCTTCTCACCAACTCAGTGATTCAACCCCTCTTTTCATCTCGACTAGCTCATCTCAATGAGCCACTTAACCAACTCGGTTAATCTCATTTTCTTACATTGAATATTTAAACTATGGCATTTTTTCAATATTTTGTAATAGCCTAAGTTTAGTTTCTTAAATAGGAAATTATTAAGTAGCTTATTATGCAAATTAAATGTAATAGCCCAAGTGGCCAAGAGAAATTTTTTTCTGAAGGTATCGTGTGTCAAACCTCGTGTTTTATTGCTAAAACCAACTTAGGAGTGCATTTAATTTTTTGAGTGCAAACTTGATTAAATAGGTAGTAACGGAAAACAATTTTCACTATAAATTTATGAGTGCATATTTGCACTTGAGTGCAAATTTGAGGACCCGAGGAGGGGTTTTGTGTAAGAAATTACAATTTTACCAAAATCGGGTTAAGTAAGGTATGCAAAAAAGAGCCCCGATTTCTTACCATTCAATCTAAATTGTGGAGCCTCCTTCAGATAAATCATAAGAGACATTTTTTAAGATCGTGGAGATAAAAAAATATGTTGCGAAAATTGGAGGCCAAAAGGATAACAAATAAAAAAGTTCTATTCATTTTTGTGGAACTGACTTAAAACCTCATAAACCCCAATTTGGAACAGTATGGATAATTTTTTTTGGTTAGGTGCTTAAATGGAACTGTTTTACTATTTTTGAACATGATCACATAGAGAAATCCTCATTGCATACTTCCATGGTGATTTGAGCTCTTGACACTGTTAGGAAATAAGTGTTCATAGTGTGAACATATGATTTGAATATTAGTATTATTTAAATATTTAAATAATATGTGAGTGTGCACAATTAGTTGTAATGCACAACTCATAGAGATAAGGGTGTGGGAGTGTTCCTAGGAATTGAGAGATTAGTGGAGATATTGTGGGGGTAGAAATAGTTATCATTAATAGGACTTGACTCCTAATTAAAAGGATCAAACATTTGTATAAAAACTCAGCTCTACTTGAATACTATATCCTAGATAGAATAGAAGAAATATTATGGTATATTTTTCCGGTGTTATTTGATTAAATTTGTGTGTTCATTTTATTAATTATGTAATTATACATACTAAATCAACATTGAAATTATGGAAAAAAAGGACAAGCATTATTTTATTAGTGTAAATTACCAAATAACTAAATTTACATTATTATCATATTAGGTCACAATCTATTATTGTCAAATTAGTGAGAATTACAAACTTTTAATTACATAAATGAAAACATGTGAAAAACCATTGTTTTTTTCAACATGTTCAAAAACACACTGTGTTTTTCAACACGATGAAAAACATCGAGGTTCTCCACATGTTTTGACTTATGTAATTAATAATTATTTTACTAATTAAATAATATAACATGATAAATCAACATTTAAATTGTGGAAAAAAATGACAAGCATTATTTTATTAAGGCAAAGATATCTTCTCGTGAAAAATTTCAACTCTACTGAATATATACCGCTCAGGTAAAAATGCAAAAAAATATTAATAGTTCCAAAATCTATTAGGATGGTAAAATTAAGCATATTGTATTGCAGGCTATGCATTTTTAAGGGAAGAATCACATCTTGTTAGCTAATGAATACCATTAAGAGCCATTAAGTAGAGAAGCCCGCCTCAAAAATTTTTGGATGGTGTTATATATTAATTGTATCCAATTTTTTACTAATACAAAGATTAATTCTCTCTAAATGTTCTCAATTATACTCGATATATATAATCAGAACAAGACAGTATAACAATGTTAACAACTTCAAAACCTATGAGGATGATAAGTAAATTTTATAACAATATTTCTTTTAATAAATGTACTAGATCCATAACCTTTATAAGGAAATGCACTTATGAGCCATAAGGTAGAAAATATTGCCTCAAAAGTCTTACTCTTCACACAATGTCTTGTGGGCTCTCGCAAGATAAAGGAGAGGAGAACAAACAAGTGATCGCAGGACAAACAAACACACAAGTATATAATTTATAGGTAATTTGATTTATTAAAAAAAAAAAAGAATAAGCAGGAAGTAATTTTCATTATGACATTTCAAACCTGGACTCTCGGCTTAATGAAAGATTAATAAAAAATCAAGAACAAGCAGGCAGTATTATTAAGCAGACCAAGAAGGATATTGTGCATGCTTATACTAGTAATTTGTTTTTTTAATACAATGCAAATGAAAGATTAATAAAAAAAAATATTTGATAGAGCTCGTGAGATCGAACTTGAGAGTTGCGTCCACAGGGGAATACCCACAAAATGTGCTTGTATTCTCCAAATTCTCTAGAACCAACTGTGTCGTGGAATAGCCAAAACCAGTAAACCGAAAAGATGAAGCAAGCAATTGGAAATATGTTTAGTGTTTTATGTCAGTTTACGGTTCAAACAAGGGCCAGACTGGTGGTTTACGTGCATCCTCCCAAGCTCTTGAATGAGGTCACCTCGACCTCGTGACTTTGGCAGCAGGATGACCGAGAAAAATTTTGGCACCAAGATACGGCGGATACTCACAATTCAACTTCGCAGTGACAGATTGATAGGACTCCTTCCGGCTCTAAAAAAGGTGGACATGTCATGTTGTTTGTATGGTGCATGTTATGTTAGCATGGTGGAGATTATGGGGGAAACTATGTATGTGGTGTATTTTTTTGGGGAGGATAGCTCTCACCGTCAAACTTGAGTAACATTCAATACAATTATTTATCAGATACGCACTCTTTGACTGACTAATAGCTTTCATATAGACACTTTTACAAGACATGAGATCCTATACTCCTTAGGAAGCTCATAGTTCTCATATCCGCACGATATTGACAGTTTCATATGGAAAACTACATCCACAACAGTTACGCATTGGAGTACCTGAATTGTAGAGGAGATTTTGCATGTAGCATTGGTACTCTTTAACTTTGGACATGTCGCAGAGTTGAGCTCTTAGAAACTCAAGAGTACATAGTCTTTTTTCATCTTTCGACTGTGCCAATAAATTTTGTGATTATAGTAGCTGTCAAACTGGCAGTTCCACCACCAACTTTTTCTGCACCTTCTTCACCAACACCATTGATGATTTGGTTTTGCATGCGGGGAGGAACAACATCCCACCACTCTTTGAGTATGCCAACGAAACCGTTAGCAATGATACCGGCAATATCTTTGTCATGCTTGCCAAATTGCAGAACTTGGGTGTTAGCCCAGCCAATCATGCCATGGATCATTTCTCTGATCTCATCGGCAGTCTTACATTCAACTTTGTAGAAATTGGGCTGGAAATTTAAAGTTTCTGATTGTACCCTTGCACGGGAGGTGTAGAGCTTTCAGCCCGTTTGTCCATGAAGCTTTCAGCAGATTCTTCTGTCAATCATGCCATGCCGATTTTCTTGTCACCATCTTTTTGCTAACTGAAGGGTGACTTCATTAAGACAACTTGTGCCCAAGTAATGACCTTGGACCAATCTGGACTGGGGTCCTTGGCTGCTTGAAGAGATACTGCTTTTATCAGATTGAGAACTTTCTATTTTGCTGACAGCAGTAGTGAGAGCAGGAAAATGTTGCTCGATCTCTGAAACAAAAAAACACAAAGTATTTACTTTTTCATTGATAGTTTGAATACTGTCAATCACTTTCTTCTCAGATCTTTCAGATACAACACGAACAGATTGTTGGATCTGGGCTTGCAGATTATTGTTGACTTGATCTGGAACTTGCTGCAAGTTAGAGGTCAGCTGTTGCACATTAGTAGATAAATTATCCATCTTTTTATTCAACAAAGAGACAGCAGACTGTATATCTCCATGCTGGTGGAGCTTTATAGCTTTAAGAGTATCCTGAATTCTCTTAAGCTTCTCATTCTGAGACAGGACCTGATCCTGAATAGCTCTTGTGGCTCTGTTATTCCAATTCATCATGCGAGCAGACTCAGATTGCTCGATCTTGGAATCCAACTGTTGCTGATACCAATATTGTTGGCGCTACTGCCGATCCTCTGTGTAGATCTCAAAATATTTAGCCATGGGAAACTCATTCTCAGGCTAAGAGGTTGAAGCCTCTTTTGTATCCATGGAGATCTTGGCTCTGTTAAGAACAGATCTGGCCATTTGCAAAGTCTGGTAATGTGAAGAACATGAACAAGAATTCATGCTAATACTAGGACCATTTTTAGGAATATATTTTTGTTGTACAAGGACTTGACATTGTTCACACCACAGACAGTCGGCGTTTGGATCATGTACAAGGGTAGGATGACTAAAAGGAGGAAAGTTAGACTCAATATTTTTCTCTTTATCAGACATAAAAGACTGAGCAGAGGAAGATGCAGATAATCTTGGTTTAACAGAGTTAGACTTTATAAATGATATGGTAGCCTTACCTTTGTCCTCAATGACTTTGGAGGTTGACTGTACAGACGATGTGCTTCCTGCAACACATTTTGTGGAAATAGTCCATTCACGGGGCACACGAATCTTATCCCAGCTTACTACTTCAGGATCAATTTTTTGTGCAGTAAGACTAGCATGCATGACTACACTACTTCCTTGGGAAGGACCATGCTTTATAGTAGGATGAGCAGTATTAGTTAAATGGAAAATAATTCTATAAAAAATTGCTAATGGGGAAGACCCTGGTTTCATATTTAATCCCATGGTTTGCAAATGTAACTTTAAAACTTGATCTAACAGATTGTCAGTCTGTATAGATATGGGATAGTTAGGGAACACATTAAAATGGATGGGTCCATTACTGAGACTGGTTTGTAATGCAACTAACAAACAGTCTTCGAAACTCTCATGACGAGTATCCAGAAGAAAACACAAAACAGATGCATTTAAACCTTGACGGAATAAAGGAGTTATTCCGACCTGCACACAACCTATATGTACAAACTTATAGGTGGACTGCTTTTTTAGATAAGCTAGATCTTGTGGTGAAATCAAAGGAATATCATGTTCAGACTTGGCAGAGGTTTTGACCCAAATACAGGACTCACGAGATCTAATAGCAGTGCTAGCTAATAAATGAAACGACTTAGATTTCTGGTATACTTTACTATAGGGGAGCTTCGGGAGCTTCCATCTCGGAAGGGGATTTTCTTCCTCAGAAATATTAGTTTCATCATTAACAGGAATAAGATCCGAAAGACTTACGAATGCATCGTCGCAGTCTTCGTCTTGTTGACCAGAAGTCGATGCAACCCATGCTTCTATGTCCATGTCGTCTGGCAAAAACTTTCTGTCCTTCGCCGCGCGTCTTATGTAGAACGTATATGACCTCAACACGCCTCACTCGGGCCTAAAAATGGTCCGTGTTCCTCTGTGCACGTCTTACGGGATTCAGAAAATGCTGTAGATGAAATCTCTAGAGACAGAAAGCAAAGAAATACAGCGAGATATGATAGAACAAGAAGAAAAACCAGCTCTGATACCAATAAAAAATCTGTATTTAAGAGTGTATTCTTAAAGTCAATAAAAATCTGTAATAACAAAGGATCTTTATTTCATAAGATGTAAGAGCAAAACTCCATTACAACTCTTGTTCTGAAAACTAAAAAATTTACAAGGCAAAGCTCTTTAAAACTTGCACCCTTAAAAATTAATGACTTCTAAACCCAGATGCCTTACAAAGAACCTGACTCATCCTGAAATAGGAAAGGAGAGAAGGAGGTAACTGGAAACTGGAAAACTTACAAACCAGGAACTGGTAAGACAGGTTACCCAAAAGATTTCCACTTAACTGAGAAAACAAGTACATGCCACTCGTAATAACACCTTTAGAACGTGGGGAGGTCCACTTTTTTACATGAAGTGATTTTTCACGTCACTATTTATTGTGAATGATGACAACAAGCCTGTCATCTAGCTTTAAGGACTATACAAGATACTGGGCCTGACATCATCATCAGAAGATGAGGAGGAATCTTCAGTAGGAATGATTGCATGTTCCTCAACAGGAAAAAGAATACGTGTGTTGCGTTCATACCAAAGTCTTGAGACAGCCCTAGATCCGTCAATATTTCTACGAAGATAAGCTCGTGTGGGGTAGAGATATTGATCGGGGATACGTAGAGGGTATCCTGGTGTAGGAGGAGGTACATTCATGGTGTGATGGATGTAGAACTTTCTCCAGAGCGCTCCATTGAGGTTTGCATGGTAACCTTGGATAGTGTTAGTAAGAACATAATATTTCATCTTGACATACCAGGGGATTTTACAATTTATAATAATATTTCTAATAGTATCTGGACTAGGATTGAGCAATGGACTGTTAGACAGCTTGTTCGGTAAAAACTTGATCAAAAAGTATTTGTGGTAAGTTGATATGTATTGTTGATCTCCTGGTTGACTGGGACGGTTCCATGCATCATTTTCAAGCAGATCACCTTCTGGCTAGAGTTTTGAAAATTCAAATCTCCACAATGTGTTTGGTTTTGGAATAAGCTGGTGAAGACGGATTCCTTCCACAGGTGGTGTGTCATGAGCAAGCTCTGTATATCGAGAATGGCCCATGGCCATTTTAAAGTACAAAATACCATTGGGTCTTGCCTTGTATGAAATTCAGAGGTTGGGATCTCTGTATCAAAAAACCTGCTAGCAACCTCTGTCATATTATAGTGAGAGACTGTAATGATCTCTCTAGATAGAAGCAATTGTTCAACTTCTTAGGACATTCTAAGATCACATCTTTCTTTAGATCTTATCATAGGTAAACAGGTAGCTGTGTCCTAAACTGGATGAAGGTACTCATGAACAATTTGAGTAACATTGATGGTTTTATACTGAACAAGTTCAATGGAGGAAAAATCTGCTAGAGCATTTTTCCTACCAGAGATATGCTCGACATCAAATTCGTAACCATCAAACCATTGAGCCCATCGTTGAAGACGACCATAAGTTGTCTTATTTATTGGGTCACCTTTATAAAATCTTCCCTTGAAATGTTGTAAATCAGTTCTCAACAGAAACTTTTCATGCTGGATGAAAAATAGGAAAGATTGGATGGCTCTTTTTACTGCAAGGATTTCCTTATGACTAGAATGATACTTTAATTCAGGACCTTTAAAATATCCATAAACATACCTGCAAATATGTTTTGTATCATTCTCCTTTCATTCTTTGAGGATGGCTCCCCAAGAATCTTTTGAAGCATCTGTCTCAATTATTTTGAAGCATGTTCATGGTAGAGACAGGAAGAGATGGCATGACTGCTTAATCCTTTGAACAACTTTGGTCATTTCATTACTCCATACTGGGGCATTTTTGTGAAGCCTTTTATTCAAGAGTAACCTATCTATAGCCACATTTTGATAAAACCCTGCAATATAATTAACACAACCTAAAAACCTTTGTAGTTGTGTCTTGTCAGGTAATTCATCAGGAAATAATCTGATTTTTGAAACAATATGTTCTTGCAGAAGAATGGCTCCATCTGAAATAGTGATGCCCAGACACTGAACTCTATCTTTAAATGTTTCCATTTTTGTTGGACTAAGACATAATCCATTAGAATACACAGTCTGATAGAATTGTTCTAGGTGCTCCAAATGCTCTTTGGTATTCTGGGAGAATATGAGAATATCATCAATGTATACAATGAGAAATTCAGAGAGATGACCAAATATCTGATCCATCTTTTTCTGAAAGATGGATGGGGTAGTTTTTAAATTGAATGGAAAAACAGTCCATTAATACTGTCCACCCGGGATGCTGAAAGCAGTTTTATAAGTGTCTTCCTTGTTCAGGAAGATTTGCCAGAAACCTGATTTTAAATCAAACTTGCTATAAACCTTATTGCCACTAATCCGAGTCAGTAAATCATCTCGGCTTGGTATAGGATGTTATACAGGCAGGATGTATTTATTCATAGGTTTATAGTTGACAACAAGTCTTTTCTTACCTCTCACTTTCTCACTCCTTTTATTAAAATAAAAGGAAGGACATGTCCAGGGGGACTTGGACGCTTGGATAAATCCACCTTTGAGTAGATTATCAATCTCAGCTTGGCATTCTGTGCATTCAGAAGGAGACATGCCAATATGATGTGCCTTAAACTTTGGAGGAGTGGTTGTCTGAAATTCCAACTGACAATAATGTTTCTTGCGATGCACAAAGGCATGAGGATTATCAGAGGAACAATCATTTTTTATTTTGGAAATCATGGCATCAATGACAGAGGTATTTAGAGAGATGGACTTATGTAACCAGTCATTATTAGAAGCTTTACAGGGCTTTGGTGCAGAAGGTACAATAGACTGGTAAGATGGAATTCTTGGTACAAATCCTTGAGGGAAACGGATCTCTTTTTCACAGATGGTATAGGGCATATGGTTGTTAAGGTTATCTGATCCAAGAAGCATATCATAATGAAGGAGGTCAAATTGGTGAACCTTAAACACTGTCTGAACTTGCCCTAACTGAACAGGAATATAAGAAGAACATTTAGAAATGAATTTCTCAGAATCAAAACTTACTTATAGAAAGTCAGGAACCCAACAATCACTTGGAATAGCTTTTTCTTTAGCAGACTGATTTCTACACCATTGTCAATCATTGCATCCAAAGCATATGGTTTGATATTTGGAATACAAATTTGAACTTTACAAAATGGATTACAAGAGGTTCTTACAGTACTTACCTGGCTTGATGTTCTGCATCATATTGGTCATAGGCTTTCTCCATGATCAGCCTATCGACATCTTCTTCAGTGTCAGCACTGTTTGCTGATTCTTCTTCTTGAAGTAATGACTGAAATTCTTCAGTAGCTTTCTGTATGGCTCTTTCAAGAAGAGAGATACGTGCTTGCCTCCACCATTTTCTTTCAGGAGTACCAATGGCAGGAACTGGATGGGAGACAGCAGCTGGAGGTGGAAACGATCTTCATGAGAAAATTCTTCTTCTGCAACATTTTCTTCGGGAAAGAGAAATGGGAAACTTTGTGGACCTATTCCATGTCCTCGTCCAAAACTTGGAGAACCTGGTTGTCGGGGAAGATGTCCTCGGCCACGACCAGAAGGAAGAGAAAACTGATATGGTGCAAAAGAAGTTGTAGGAGTAGAAGACCTTTGAGAAGCAAGATGAGTGTCTTCATGATTTTCTTGTTGGATCTTGGCATCCAACTGGTTCTGTAATTCATAAATTTGTGCCTGCAGAGAGTAATGATGATTGACCATGTGTGGAGGGCACTTTGAAAGCTCTTGCTGAAGTGTATCCAACTTTTGCTTCAGCACAATGGAACTAGGAGCAATAAAAGGATGCTCATATGAACTACAAATCATATTACAATGAAAACTGGGTAATGAGTCATACCCTTGATCTGAATCAGAAAATTCATCTTCAGAGGAAGATGCAGAGACTTGATTTGTAGCAACAATGAGTTCAGAGAACTCAACATTGGATTCATAACTCTCTGTGTCAGATATGAGCACATATGTATCCTCATCTAGAGAATGCTCCTGAACAAAACTTACTTTGGCCTTTGCAGAGGCCTTGTGACCTTTCTTGGGACAGTCCCAACTATAATGATTTCCCTTACAGATGAAACACTCAATCTTTTTATTCTTGGGAAAATATTTCTTTCTTCTAAAGAATTTTCTACGGGGCTTGAAAGGCTTGGATGCACAATCTGTGCATTTAGCAGATTTCTTGAAGCGAGAAGAATGCTTCTTATATTTCTTATATTGAGAAGGATTAGGAGCTGGACAACCAAATTGATTTTCTATTTGAGTAGAACAAAATTTTACTCCTAATATTTTTTCAGCTCTAATAGCTTCTTTACGGGCCTTTCTTCTCAAGACAGAGATGTTGATTAGTCTCTGTAATGATCTGATTTATCCTTCCAAAGGTTAAATCAGCATCAGAATAATTATGCATGGCTTTTTTATATTCAGTGGAGAAGTATGAAGGAAAATACTCCACATATCTTAATTTCATTGTAGAGTTAAATGGAGTACCTGAATTATAAAGGAGATTTTGCATGTAGCATTGGTACTCTTTAACTTTGGACATGTCGCAGAGTTGAGCTCTCAGAAAATCAAGAGTACACAGTCTTTTTTCATCATCAACTGTGCCAATAAATTATGCGATTATTGTAGCTATCAAACTGGAAAAGTTCCACCCCCAACTCATTCGGTTCCCTCTTCTCCTTGGCCATTTATGATTTGTTCTTTCATGCGGGTACCAACAACTTCCCACGGGCACTCTTTGAGTATGCCAATGAAACCATAAGCAATGATACCTCCAATATCTTTGTCGTGTTTGCCAAATTTCAAGACTTGGGTGTTGGCCCAACCAATCATACAATGGATCATCTCTCGAATTTCATCAGTATGTCTTACATTCAACTTTGTAGAAATTGGGCTGGAAATTTAGAGTTCTGATCGTACCTTGCAGACGACAGGTGTAGAGCTTTCAGCTGTGTCCATGAAGCTTTCGGAAGCTTCCTCTGTTAACCGAGCCATGCCGATTTTCTTGTCACCATATTTTTTGACTGAAAGGTGATTGCATTGAGGAAACTTGTGCCCAAGTGATGGCCTTGGTGGACTGAGTCCTTGGCTGCTGGAAGAGATACTCTTTGAGGAAACTTGTGCTACAAGTTGGCCTTGGACCAGTCTAGACTGTTTGGCTAGGTTGGCCAGATGACTTTTTCAGAATGAACTTTCGATTCTGTTGACAGCAGTAGTGAGATGCAGGGAAATTCTGCTAGGATCTCATAAACAGAAAAACACAAAGTATTAACTTTCTCATTGAAAGTTTAAATACTCTCAATTACTTTCTTCTCCGATCCTTCAGATAAACGAACAGATTTTTGGATCTGGGATTGCAGATTGTTGCTGAACTTGATCTGGAACTTGCTGCAAGTTGTTAGTCAGCTCTTATACATTAGTGAGATAAATTATCCATCTTTTTATTTAACAAAGAAACAACAGATTGAATATCTCCACGTTGGTGGAGCTCTATAGCTTTAAGAGTATCCTACATTGGTCTTAGAGCTGGTTTTCATTCTTGAGACAAAACCTAGTCTCGACTGAATGGCTCTTGTGGCTTTGTTGTCTCTAGTTCATCATTCTAATGGACTACAGCATTGTTCTGAATCTTTGAGTCCAAGATGTCGTTGATACCAGTATTGTGGAGCGCTTTTGCCCGATGAGGCTGTGTAGATCTCAAAATCCCGAGCAAGTGGGTTCTACATAAGATCTTTTCGTTTAACACTTTGAAGGACAAAAAGTTTGCATCCAGACGACTTTGGACACAGAAGCCATGGGTTGCATCAGACTTCTGGTCGATAAGAAGAAGATGAACAAGTATTCATACGTAAGTACTAGGACCATTCTTAGGGATATATTCCTGTTAATGTATGAAGGACTTGACATATGTTCTGACACCAGAAGATCCCAGTCCGGTATTAGGATCATGCTCCCGAAGTGTAGTGAAGGCTACAAGGAGAATCTAAATCAAACTCATTTATTTGCTAGCTCTTTATCAGATGTATGTGAATACTGTATTCAGTCAAGAAGATACTGACAAGTCTTGGTTTAGTGGGAGTTAGTATCCTTCAGAATGATATGGTCAGCACTTGCCCTTGTCTTCAATGACTTTAGAGAAACAGGCACGTATCTCTCTTCTTGAAAGAGCCATACAAAAAGCCACTGAAGAACTCCTTAGTCATTACTTCAAGAAGTTTTAGAATCATCAAATAGTGCTGACACTGAAGATAGATCGTCGATGAGAGCTGATCATGGAAAAAGCCTATGACTAATATGATGCAGAACATCAAGCTGATGTAAGTAGTCTGCAAAGTAATGGACCCATCCATTTTAATTTGTATTCCAAACATAAAACCATATGCTTTGGATGCAATGATTGACAATCTGTGCAGAAATCAAGTCTGCTTAAAGAGAAATCTGCATTCCAAGGGATTGTTGGATTCCTGAATTTTTGCAAGTAAGTTTTGATTCAAAGAAAGTTCATTTCTAAATGTTCTGCTTATATTCCTATTTAACTAGCAGCAAGTCCAAACCATGTTTAAGGTTCACCGGTTTGACCTCCTTCATTATGATATGCTTCTCAGGTTAGATAACCTTAACAATCATATGCCCTATACCATTTGTAAAAAAAAAAATATGTTTCCCTCAAGGATCTGTTCCCCGACTTTCATCCTACCAGTCTATTATACCCTCTATACCAAAGCCATGTAAAGCTTCTAATAATGAATGGTTGCATAAGTCCATCTCTCTAAATACCTCTATCATTGATGCCATGATTTCCAAAATCAAAAATAAATGTTCCTCTGATAATCCTCATGCCTTTGTGCATCGCAAGAAACATTATTGTCAGCTGGAATTCCAGAAAACCACTCCTCCAAAATTTAAGCCACATCATATTCTGCATGTCTCCTTCTGAACGAACAGAATTCCAATCTGAGATTGATAATCTCCTTAAAGGTGGATTTATTCAGGCATCCAAGTCCCCCTAGACATGTCCTGCCTTCTATGTTAATAAAAGGAGTGAGCAGGTGAGAGGTAAGAAAAGACTTGTTGTAAACTATAAACCTTTGAACAAATATATTCTTCATGTGCAACATCCTATCCCTAGCCGAGATGATTTACTCACTCGAATTCATGGCAGTAAGGTTTATAGCAAATTTGATTTAAAATCAGATTTCTGGCAAATCTTCCTAAATAAGGAAGACACTTTCAAAACTGCTTTCAGCATTCCGGGTGGACAGTATGAATGGACTGTTTTTCCATTTGGATTAAAAACCGCCCCATCCATTTTTCAGAAAAAAATGGATCAAATATTTGGTCATCTCTCCAAATTTCTTATTGTGTATATTGATGATATTCTTGTATTCTCTCATAATACCAAAGAACATTTGGAGCACCTAGAACAATTCTATGAGACTGTATATTCCAATGGATTATGTATCAGTCCCACAAAAATGGAGACATTTAAAGATACATATCAATTTTTGGGTATCACTATTTCAGATGGAGCCATACTTCTGCAAGAACATATTGTTTCAAAGATCAGTTTATTTCCTGATGAATTAACTGATAAAACACAACTGTAAAGATTTTTAGGTTGTGTGAATTACATTGCAGGCTTTTATCAAAATGTGGCTGCAGATAGAATACTCTTGAATAAGAGACTTCGCAAAAATGCTCAAGCATGGAATTCTGAAATGACCAAAGCAGTTCAAAGGATTAAGTAGTCTTGCCAGACTCTCTCGTCTCTGTCTTTGTCTGGTTCCAGGTTTCAAGATTATTGAGACAAATGCCTTAGAAGATTCTTGGGGAGCCATCCTCAAAGAACAGAAGGAGAATGATACAGAACATATTTGCAGGTATGCCTCCGGATCCTTTAAAGGTCCTAAGTTAAAATATATCATTCTAGCCATAAAGAAATTCTTGCAACAAAAAGAGCCATTCAATCTTTCCTATTTTTCATCCAGCATGAAAAGTTTCTTCTGAGAACTGATTTACAGCATTTCAAGGGAAGATTGTATAAAGGTGACCCAACAAATAAAACCACTTATGGTCGCCTCCAACGATGGGCTCAATGGTTTGATGGTTACGAATTTTATGTCGAACATATCTCTGGTAAGACGAATGCTTTAGCAGATTTTGCCTCCAGAGAACTTGTTTAGTATAAAACCATCAATGTTACTCAAATCATTCATGAGTACATTCATCCAGTATGGAACACTGCTACCTGTCTTCCTATGATAAGATCTAAAGAAATTTGTGATCTTAGAATGTCCCAAGAAGCAGAACAATTTCTTACATCCAGAGGGATAATTTCAGTCTCTCATTATAATATGACAGAGGTTGTTAGCCAGGTTTGTTGATACAGAAATTCCAACCTCTAATTTTCATACCAAACAATACCCAATGGTCTTCTGCAATCTGAAGTGGCCATGGCACCATTCTTGCTATACAGAGCCCGCTCATGACACACCACCTATTGAAGGAATTCGTCTTCGTCAACTTATTCCTAAGCCAAATACATTGTGGTGATTCGAATTTTCCAGGCTCTGGCCAGAAGGTGATCCACTTGAAAATGATGCATGGAATCGTCCAAGCTCGACCAGGAGATCAAAAATACATGTCAGCGTATTATAAGTATTTCTTGATCAATTTTTTGCCAACTAAGTTGTCTAACAGCCCACTGCTCAATCCGAGTCTAGACACTGTTAGAAATATTATTATAAATTGTAAAATTCCCTGGTATGTCAAGATGAAATATTATGTTCTTACTAAGACCATGCAGGGTCACCACGTAAATCCTAATGGAGCTCTCTGGAAGAAGTTTTAAATCCACCACACCATGAATGTACCTCCTCCTGCACCTGGATACTTTCTATGTATCCCTGATCAATATCTCTACCCAACACGAGCTTATCTTCGTAGAGATACCGACGGGTCCCAGAGCTATCTCAATACTTTGGTACGAGTGCAACACGGGTCTCCTTTTTCGTGTTGAGGAACGTGACATTATTCCTATTGAATATTATTCCTCATCTTCTGATGATGATATCGGACCCAGTACTTTGTATAGTCCTTAAAGTTAGATGACAGGCTTTTTTTCATCCGCATCCTAAACAGTGACGTGAAAGCTCACTTTATGTAAAATGCGGACCTCCCCACATTCTAAAGGTGCTATCATGAGTGGCATGTACTCGTCTTGTCGGTTGGGTGGGAATCTTTTGGTAACCTGAGTTACCAGTTCCCGGTCTCTAGGTTTCTAGATTGCCAGTGATTTTCTGCTCTCCTTTCCTATTTAAGGAAGATGCGGGTTCATTGTAAGGCATCCTGGATTAGAAGTTTTTCAAGTATTAGTGTGTCTAAGTTTAAGTTTCTCATTAGTCTTGTAAGTCTTTTATCTTAATTGTTCAGCTTCTGAAAAGCTTGTGTTCAGAACAAGATCTGTAATGGAGTTTTGCTTGCCTCCACCACTTTCTTTCAGGAGTGCCAATGGTAGGAACTGGATGAGAAACAGGAGTTGGAGGCAGATGATCTTCTCGAGAAACTTCTTCATCTGTAACATTCTCTTTGGGAAAAATAAACGGGAAGCTTCTGGAGCTGATTCCGCATCCTCGTCCAAAACTTGGAGAACCTGGTTGTCTGGGAAAACATCCTCGTCCACGACCAGAAGGAAGAGAAAATTGATATGGAGCAAAAGAAGTTATAGGAGTAGAAGACCTTTGAGAAGCAAGTTGAGAGTCTTCACGATTTTCTTGTTGGATCTTGGAATCCAACTGATTCTGTAATTCATAAATTTGTGCCTGCAGAGAGTAATGGCGATTGACCATGTGTGGGGGGCACCTTGTGAGCTCTTGCTAAAGTGTATCCAACTTTTGCTTCAGCACAATGGAACTGGGAGCAATAAAAGGATGCTCATATGAACTTCTAATCATGTTACAATTAAAACTAGGTAAGGAGTCATAGCCTTGATCAGAATCAGAAAATTCATCTTCAGAGGAAGATGCAGAGACTTGATTTGTGGCAATAATGAGTTCAGAGAACTCAACATCTGATTCATAACTCTCTGTGTCAGATATGAGCACATATGTATCCTCATCTAGAGAATGCTCCTAAAAAAAAACTTACTTTGGCCTTTGCAGAGGCCTTATGGCCTTTCTTGGGACAGTCCCTGCTATAGTGATTTCCCTTACAGATGAAACACTCAATCTTTATATTTTTGGGAAAATATTTCTTTCTTCTAAAGAATTTTCTACGGGGCTTGAAAGGCTTGGATGCACAGTATGTGCATTTAACAGATTTCTTGAAGTGAGAAGAATGCTTCTTATATTTCTTATGTCGGGAAGGATTAGGAGTTGGACAACCAAATTGATTTTCTATTTGAGTAGAACAAAATTTGACTCCTAATATTTTTTCAGCTCTAATAGCTTCCTTCTGGGCATTTTTCTCAAGACAGAGACGTTGATTAGTCTCTGTAATAATCTGATTTATCCTTCCAAAGGTTAAATCAGCGTCAGTATAGTTGTGCATGGCTTTTTTATATTCAGTGGAGAAGTATGAAGGAAAAGACTCCACATACCTTAATTTCATTGTAGAGTTAAATGGAGTACGTAAATTGTAGAGGAGCTTTTGCATGTAGCATTGGTACTCTTTAACTTTGGACATGTTACAGAGTTGAGCTCTTAGAAACTCAAGAGTACACAGTCTTTTTTCATCTTCGACTGTGCCAATAAATTATGCGATTATAGCAGCTGCCAAAGTGGCAGTTCCACCACCAAATTTTTCAGCGCCTTCTTCACCAACACCATTGATGATTTGGTTTTGCATGCGGGGAGGAATAGCATCCCACCACTCTTTGAGTATGCCAACGAAACTGTTAGCAATGATACCGGCTATATCTTTGTCATGCTTACCAAATTGCAGAACTTGGGTGTTAGCCCAGCCAATCATGCCATGGATCATTTCTCTGATCTCATCGGCAGTCTTACATTCAACTTTGTAGAAATTGGGCTGGAAATTTAAAGTTCTTATTGTACCTTGCATGGGAGGTGTAGAGCTTTCAGCCGTGTCCATGAAGCTTTCAGCAGCTTCTTCTATCAATCGTGCCATGCTGATTTTCTTGTCACCATCTTTTTGCAGACTGAAGGGTGACTTCATTGAGGCAACTTGTGCCCAAGTAATGGCCTTGGACCAATCTGGACTGGGTCCTTGGCTGCTTGAAGAGATACCACTTTTATCAGATTGAGAACTTTCTATTTTTCTGACAGCAGTAGTGAGAGCAGGATAATGTTGCCCGATCTCTGAAACAGAAAAACACAAAGTATTGATAATAAAAAACTAGGATGGATTATTTAATTGTCAATCTATATTATATTACACTACAAAGGGATCTTGGCTTAGTATGACGGTAAAATTTCATAGTCTCTCCTGAAATAAATTTTAGTGTGTCATGCTAAAAATTGCTCTGATGCCAAATGATGGAGTTAGTTAGAGTTTAAAAAATATTGAGCACAATAATATCGGCATTCTTCTCATGCATTGTTTTAAGACAAGCATACATATGTATAGGTGAATTTGCTCCTTTAATCAAGGATTCAACATCCGTTCTCATTCTAAGGATAGTGTGTTGTTGAAATAACTCGCGTATCCGCCCACACAATATTACAACTATGTTTGTAATATTCTAACAATATTAACCAATACAATAATGATAATGCGAACACTAACATTATGTTTTCTTAACTTATTGAACTACTTGATATTATAGTAAACATGTTTATTCATATGTTTTTTAGATGTTAACTTGGTTTCAAAGTATATTCAGTAATATCATTGTATATTCATATATGAGAGGCCAACATCTTGTATGCAATAGTTCAACATGCATGCATGAAAGGACCCTCTTTTATTAAATTTTACTACAAAGCATCAGTTGAGTTCATGGTGAAAAGAAGGTTAAATAGGAACATGAACATAAATAACTAAATGCAAACTAAAAATATGTTTGTGATCCTTATATTACTTGGAAATGTGCTCATATACCCAAGAACGTAAGTATATTCAATGTATTTTCAGTCATTTTAGACTACAAGGGAAAGGCATATTAAGTGTATAGTCAACAATTTCAGTTTTGGTGGGGTGTATTTAGTTGACATATAAAGTGAATATTCTTTAATTTCGATGCATATGCAAAATTTGAATGCATTTAGGTGTATTTACAAACTATTAGCATACATTAAATTTTTTATTTTTTTAATTGAAAAGTGCACTTTTATATTAATATAACAATATATACAACATCATTCGTATAAAAATGGGTGGAAAAGTCAAACCTTGGAATTCCAAAATTCACATCGAGTTATAAAAATCCTTGAGAGAGGTAATCCATAACACCAAAACAACTACATAAATAGTGTGAAGTTCAACCAAAAAAAAGACAGCTAAGCAACAGCCACGAACATGGAGGTAGGTGGCGGGGGGGAGGGGGATTGTCAAGCTTGTCACCCCAACCCGAGCCATAGGGGTGAGCCCCATTAGTAATAGGATCCCACCCATCCCATCCATTATCTTTCTTATAACTAGAGTCATCAGGAAGCTGAGTGGGAGAAATGGCCAGCGAAAGCCGAGGAAACTTTCCCAAAGTAAAAGAAAAGCAACTAGAGCCACATGCTGGAGGAGGCACAGGCGAAGGCATCCGAGAGTGAGTAGATCTCCACCGAGGAGAAAAAGTCCTCAAGCAATGATGAGGTCACCCCCACCCACGGCCAAGAGGCGAAGAGCAGCGAAGCAAAGGTAGAGAATGACAGCGTGGCGGTGGTGAACGATGGCACAGGGGCACATCCGGGGGAACCCAACTGACAGCACAAGGGGACGAACCCCAATGATCAATGAGGCACTGGAGATGCTCCACCTCAAGCCTAACCTTATGATCCTAATTTTGAATCTGAAACATGACATTAGAGATCACAGCCAATTTATTAGTAATAGAGAAATCATAATCAAGCGTAGCATTATTAAAAACTGCATTATTTCTATCTTTACATAATGTGAATAAAATTTCAGTTCTGAAGATGTGCCAAAATTTGTTGTAAATTATAGGTAGCATGGTCAAGTCTCCCAGAAGATCCATTTTCCAGGAGAAAAAATCTAGAGAAAAGGGTTGGAAAAGGGTATGAATCCATCTCCAAGCCATTTGTGCTTGAGGAAAAACCAAAAAATGTGCTTTATAGACTTCAGCTGTTGGCAACACAAACAGACTGGATTAAACCCTAGATGAACAAGGAGAGTGCCAACTAGAAGGCCCTAATGAAGGATGCCCCATAAAAACGGGCCTTTTTGGCTCGACATGAGTAGACTAAACCCTCTGGAAATGATGAGACCAAACAGAGGCCGAAGAGGAGAGACAGCAACCTAACCTCACCACCTAAACCTTGCACAATTATTTATTAATTACCTTATAATTAATAAATCCACATCTCCAAACCTGCCACCTCATTTCGCCACCTCATCATGACTAGCCCTAACCCTAAACTAACCTAATTAAGACCTATAACTTGGTCTACATCCACACCCATGACTAATTACTCCTCACCCGCACCAAAACCAACCTAATAATGACTTGACCAAGCCCACAACTAATCCCTCGGGAGAAAAGGAGGGAAAGTTGGCTATTTTACTAAAAATAGCCCACTTTGACTTAACCGACATCGGTTCCTACTCGACCGCCGTCAGTTACGTAACCGCCATCGGTTCCCTGTAAATGACCTTCCCCAACCAAAAACAAGGGATCTGGAATTCATTTGAAGGATCCAAAATTCACTTGGCAGAGCAGAGACAAGTGAAGAAAAGAGAAGAGTTTGCAGAGAAGGACATCGAGCCCAAGACTGCAACTGAGTAACCAGAGCCCAGTGACACTCATCCAAGCATTGGGAGAGAAGATAGCTCACTTTTGATTGTCAGATCATCCCACCTGAGCCCTGCCTTCGTCATCACAGTCCTTGGACCTGTATCTTCATCAGGAACTAGTAAGTAGTGTCTTGTACGTTTTTAAATAACATTTCTTGAACTTCTGAATCACAGTAATTACAAGTTCACTCATAGATCTACTACCCGGTAGCCCCTGCATCTAACTGTCATTCCTCTACCCTTACATTTCCCCAAGAACAGCCCCCACACTCTCTGAGTCTTATCCATCACCCCATTGCCTATCCCTAATCATTTTCCAGCCTTATAAACACCATAGCCGCCTTATAGCCAACCTTTATTAAAAGCCCCTAAATCACTGCCCCTACCGATATCGGTTATCAGCAACCGGTACCAGTTATACAGTGACCGGCATCGGTCACTGTGACTCAAACCAAAACTAACCTTTCCTCTAGTGCTTTTTAACGAGGTAACTAAATTGTAATTTTGCAATAATTTCTTTGTTAGAATTTGTGTTAATTCGTATTAAGAGGGGAACTGACCACCTTCGAAAGGAAGTCCAATATTTCCTGGGCCCAAGGCAGTTCCCTCATTTATTGTCTAACTAAAATCCGGTGGTCTTGTATTCTTACTTGCAGGTAGTCCTTCCTAGACAAAAAGGAGTTCTTCGCAATCGATCTGATCTCTCTCTACGGTACGCGCGCACCCTCTCAACATTCAACAGGTATTCCTCCTAGCCCTAACCCTTATCTGTTTCTCAAGAGAATGAAAGGATAGAAGCAACTCTATTCTAGGAATGGAAACATTCTGTGCGAAACATTTTGGCACGCCCGGTGGGACCCATTTCGGGTTTCTTTCTTTCTTGCTTGCTTTCATATAGGGAGCATACTTGCTGTTTGTTTCTGCTAAATATTCACAAAATATTTTGTCATTTTGGTAAAAGAATTTGTCTTGCTTTCACATCTTTGCATTAGTGAAAGTCATCTCCTTTGCTTCATCGAATATCATTTTCGATTTGGGTTTAAAACACGTGCATCACATTCTTGCTTGTTGTTTTCAATTCTAGTGAACATAGGTTAAGTAACAGGTCGTACACATGGGGGTGATATCCACGGTATTGACAAGAAATTAATCTTACTTTCACTGCACAACACATACCGAATCACATCATAATCAACACAACAGCTCAAACATCCCCCCTTTTTTCAGCGGTATTCCTCCGCCCGATTGAGGTAACCTTATAAGCCAAAACAAACTTGACATCTCCCTTAGGTCTTTTGTTTAGGATTGACATCATCTTGCGTCTAAGGCATAAGCCCACAATAATTAAAACTAATCCTAGGGTTAGTCTCTTGATTTGCCTGTGCATCTTGCTTGTTTTTAGTTCTGTTTCTCTGTCATACACTATTTCAGTAATCACTTCAGAACAGTTTGGTAGGTATACTAAGCATCGTTAACCCCAAATCAGCAACTTCTTACAGCTTCTTACACCGGTCCTATTCTACCAACATCGGTTAACTTACCGACGCCGGCTACAGTCTGACCGACATCGGTTACCTGACCGATATCGGTTACTGTCTTTCACAGTTCCCGACAAACCAGCAACCTACCAATTCCAACATTTTGTGGTTGTTTCTGTCCCTGATAGATTGAATCCCTACTGTGTACTCTTGTCCATGGTTGTTATCACTCGGAAACAAGTTGCAGCCATGGTTTCACATGCCTATTCCGTGCCTTTTCCTGAATCACCCCCTTCACATCCTATGGGGAATCCTATGGACACCAGTGAGGTTCCCAAAATCCCTGTAGGAGATAAGGAATTTGTGAAATTTTTGGATGCTAATCCTAGCACTGTACAGTACTATTTGTCTCATACCCCTGACCGTACACCCGATGGTCAACTCCTTGTTGGTATGCCTATTAGTATAGCGGCTCACTTAGCTCCTTCCCCACCTAATAACTCCGCCTTACCCTCTTCATCCTTAGCTCCGCCTCCCGACTCAGTGACTTCGGAGGTTCATACGGCACAGATTGGCTTTCCTTTGGTTAATCTGGGGCCCCACATATCATTACCGCCGGCTCCTCCTACCTCATCTCTCTCGCAGACTGCCCCTTTCATAACTTGCTCTCTGCCACCTATCCACACGAGCTTTCCTTCTCAAGCTCCGCCCACCTTTTCATTTCCACACACTTATCCGGTGGCTTCAACATCTTATATAGGACATCCTTATTCGGTCACCTCAACATATTCATCCTCAATACCTTATCAACATTTAACCCCACCATTGTCTAGTGGTGGCCCTTGGCCCAATCCTCCTCTGTTTACGACAACCGCACCATCATCTCATCCAACCACTGATTTAATCAAACAAATGATGGACAAGATGCAAAATCTGGAGGCTTCTGTTTCAGGAAGCCGTAGCACCCTGACATACGAGCAAGTTTGTCGGGAGCCTATTCATCCTTCTATCCCCCTTCATTCATATCCTCCTCAATGGGAATTACCAAAATTTACTCGTTTTAATAGTAAGGAGGATCCTCAACAACACTTGCGATCATTTAGACATGCCTGCTATCTGATTGCTCATGACGATGCCTTACTACTCCGCACCTTTCCCATGTCCTTATCAGGACCCGCCTTGGAGTGGTACAGTGCTTTAACCCAGCACTCAATCTTCTCTTTTAACCAATTAGCCCAATCTTTCTTGGATCATTTCTCCATTAACATTGCCAAGAAAGTATCTATCACCGACCTCTATGCCATCCGACAATTTGAAGACGAATCTATTGCAGATTTCATTGGACGATGGCAGGGCCTTATCAACCAACTTACTTATGCCTTGCCTCAGGCTGAACTTATCGAACTCTTTACGCGGGCCTGCGCTAAGCACATTTCTCCTACCCTCCAAATTCAAACTTTCCGCACCTTTGATGAGGCCTTTACTATGGCTCGGAAACTAGAGATTCGAGCCTTAGAGGAAGAGAAATTGTGGTTGCGCAACAAAAACCCTAATTTCCGAACCCAAGACTCCACCAACAAACCCAACACCACCAATTCTCACGCATCGACTGCTTCGAAATCAAAAGGAGCTGTACACGCGGTGATGGTCAAATCCCAAGCACCATCTAATACCCCGCCAAAAACCACCTATAAGTATAAAGCCGAGCCCATCAATTACACTCCCTTGGGAGAAACTTATGGTGTCATTTTAGAAAAATTACTCAAAGTAGGAGCTATCACCTTACCTCCTGTTAAACCTCACTCCGGGTTTGATTCCACCCGCGCTATACCTTCTTGGTACAAAGAAAATGACTTCTGTAACTTCCACCGCGTGAAGGGACACAGTCACAAAAACTGCAAGATGTTGAAAAACATAGTGCAGGAAATGGTTGATGCAGGAGATATAACCCTCGATAATCCTAATGCCCCTGCTAACCAAAATTTGAAAATCTTCAACAAACCATTCCCAAACCACTCATCTAACAGTAACATAAACCAAGATATCTTAGCCGAGGAGAGTGTTCATGAAATCCATGCGGTCTTCGACTCCCAACCAAAAGCTCCTATCGAGGAAATTCTGAATCAAGCCTCTTCACTAACGCAGGGATCCGAACCCCCTCCACCCCCATCAAGACAAAACGATAACCTTACCATTCCTTTACCCATAAAGGAATTAACCACCCAGAGTTCTCTTCTCACAGATGAGCCTTCTTACACCACATCCCTGCAAGACTGTGAGCGGATGTTATCTAACTTATCTATTTCCCAAACATCTCCTTCTATCACTCTTGTTGTACAAGAGGAAGGCTCGTCACTTTTTCTGTCATCCTTAGAAGAGACACCTCTCGAACCAACATCACCAAATTCTTTAATCATGACGGATCCTCTCAAACATGCCCTCCTACCTATTAGTTCTTCATCGCCTAAATCTTTTCAGCGACCGGTTGACCTCTTAACGCCCATCAATACAGTGCCTCATTTACCCCCTGTATCACACCCACAGTGGACCGGAATCACAACCCACCTCTCTTCCATACAAAAGTTCCTATTCACACGTGAAGATTGTCATCCCTCAGAAGATAGACGAGTCCTATGGGAGCGTTTGAGTACACCATGCTCTACTCAAATGCAGATGACCAATCCAGACACCTCTACCATATACCCGAAGTGTTTACAAAAGCTCAAAACGCCTATGTCCTCATCCTCACCCCCCTCATCTCTACCGGATACCTCATCCACCTCTATTAACCTAACCAAACCTCCCCCTACGCTTGGGACTTCACCAATACCCAGCTTAACACACCCACCTAAACGCTTAGATTTATCCAAAAATAAAGCCATCCATCCACCTAGGAGACAAACCCAATCTCCTCAAGTCCAATCTATGCCTCTGTCACAACTAAAACCCTCGCTGTCACACCTACCTTCTATATTGGGACCTCACCCCTCCACCTTGCCTCAATACATCATACCTCCTGCGTTTTCTTTAAAACGACCTGCGCCTTCTACACCCATACAGAGATCCATGGGTGTATCAACACCGTCACCCCAAGTATCCTGTCCACCTATCAACCCTAAACAAACTCCATCATCAAAGGATTTGTTTGTTGTCACTCCTCTTTCTCCGTGGTTGTTTTCTGCTACCACGTCATCTGACCAGCTAAACATAACTTCTGCGCCGAAGAAGCCACGTTTAGTTAAATCCAATTATCAAAACCCCTTGTCTAAGCCACCACCCGTACGAACCAACCATACCCAAACATTACCAAAACCCACCCAATCAATAGCCTCATCTTCCTCTGACTTTGACCCGCTCAAAGGATCTTACGCCAAGATCCTTGATATGTTGGTGGAGAATGCGACCATTTCCCTACCCCCACTTAGACCCTATGATCCATCTAAACCTCGACCTATAGGTTATGATGAGTCTAAAATCTACGCTTACCACCGCACACCAGGACATGATGTAGAGGGATGCAAAGCTTTGAAAGCCATCCTTCGTCAGTCACCTCTCTCGGATAGAAAGGTTAAGAAAGACAACTTACGAAGGGAGAAACCTTTAGCTTCAATCCCCTCTCCTATACCACCTGTCCTCACCTCACCAAGAAATATCATTATTGCAACCCCACCTCTCGAAGACAATGACTGGTCCCTACCATCTTCTTCCTCTCGTGTTCATGAGATCAACATGATTAGCATTGCTACTCGAGGGCATAAAACCAATGGGAAAGCTAAAGAAAGCACACCTGCGGCCTCTCTTTCTCCGTCCGCCATCCCGATCGCACCACCACCTAAAGTGGTTATTCGTGGACCTACCTACCCCATCTCTGATGGAGTGGCCCACCGTACCATGATCAAACAGCTTCACCAATCACCTGTAAAAATGACATTGTATGATCTCATTCAAACCTCTGAATCTCATCGACAAGCTCTCATTGAAATCCTTCAAGGGATAGAGGTCCTACCTAACGAAACCTTGCCCGTTGCCTCCATTTTAACACCCAATCATGTTGCTTCTCTCACCAAACAACCTATCTCCCCAACCACTTCTGTCTCTGTACAGCAAGCGCTGCTGTCAGTTTCTCCGAAGACAAAATTGTTGACTTTGGTGCAGAAGATCCTGACCCCGCTCTTTTCATCTCAGCTTACGTCCGGGACATCCGAGTACGTCATGTTATGATTGACGGGGGGCGCTAGCCTAAATATCATCTCTTCCAAAGCCTTCCAACAAATGAATATCCCTTCTAGCTGCATGTGTGCCAACCCCACCATGTTGCGTTCATTCAACGATGCTATTACTTCTACCTTAGGCACCGTGATCCTTAACATTCGTGTAGGGCCACGTACCTTACCCGAACTCTTCTATGTCCTTGAGGGAGAATTCCAATACAACATGTTGTTAGGCTGCCCTTGGATCCAGGCTATGGGATGCGTTCCCTCCACCTTACATAGATGCATAAAATTCGAGTATGAGGGGAAGTCCTACACCGTAAAAGCTGACGCTCCCCCCTTCAAAACCTGCAATATGTTATATCACCCTAATGATGTGCTTGTACCAGTCAAGACACCCATTCATCCAACCCAACCATCCACTTCAACCACACCTCAACCATCCATCTCAACCGCACCTACACCTTCAACCAATGAAACCGCCGCCGCAAATACCACTTCCTTTCCCGCGGACAACATCCCCACCTCAGATCCCTTAGTAGATGTTTTTCAACGCCTTACGCTGGGGGAGTATCGCCTATATAACGTTAGCACTTTCCATACCCCACAGGAGTACGGACAGTTACATGCGCATCCTACCTACGACCGTCGTGTGGGGGAAGTAATCTCCTACGGACCACCTAATTGCCGCACCAACCTAACATATGGGGGTGTCGATACATCCTCTGTCACCCCTGAACCTCCCCTTGGTGTGGTTCCCTTCCAATCTGATTTTCAATATCTAACTAATCGTCGCTTCGCCCTCACCTTCTTGACGCGCTGTGCTTGGAAGGGCTTCGGTTTCGGTCTTTATGAACAAGGCCGACATACGATCATTCCTGTAACTACACGCAAACACAAAGATCGTCGTGGTCTTGGATTCTCTGAACCACCTACACCAAAGACACCGCATATCCGTTGTATCCAGGAAGATGACGAAGTCACTCCTTCCGAACCATCATCACCCATTTTGCCATCGTCACCCACAGAGTCGATAGACCCTGAATCCATCCCTCCTAACTTTTTTTTTTCATAAACGCTATCTTCCTGGGTCCTCTCACTTATCAACGCGATAATGAAGACCCATCTTCTCTTCCCCTTCTGTATCCAGACATGATCGAAGAGGACTCGCCTTCAATTAATGTTGTTGAGTGCCAGGATGACGACTCCATTCTCACTTACCTTGGTGCGGATGACTCTTATATTCAACGCGCCTTACCATCTGAAACTCAAACCATGTTGAATGAGTCGACTATAGAAATCAACATCCACACAGAGGATGATCCTCACATTGTGAAGATCAGACAATCTCTTAACGCATCAGAACAAACTACCTTCACTACCTTCCTCCGTGCCCGCAACCAAGCTTTCGCTTGGTCCTACGCTGACATGCCAGGAATTGATCCTGACATTGCTGTCCATAACATTACCCTGAAACCCGATTCCAAACCAGTTAAACAGAAACTGAGAAAAATGCATCCACGCATTGCCCTCTTGGTCAAAGAAGAGCTTCAACGACTCCTTTCTGTTTCCTTCATCTTACCTATTGACTATCCTCAATGGATTTCTAACATCGTACCTGTTACTAAAGCAACGGGGGGACTTCGGATATGTACGGATTTCTGGGACCTTAACCTCGCTTGCCCAAAGGATGACTTCCCCCTACCAAGTATTGATCAACTTGTTGATCTCACTGCGGGCCATGAGATGCTTTCTCTCATGGATGGCTTCTCGGGATACAATCAAATTTTGGTAGCCCCGGCCGATCAACATAAAACCGCCTTCATAACTCCTTGGGGAACCTTCTGCTATCGTGTCATGCCGTTCGGCCTTAAGAATGCTGGTGCGACCTATCAGCGGGCTATGACTTACATTTTTCATGACATTATGCACACTATCCTTGAGGATTATGTCGATGATCTTCTTGGAAAATCTAAACATCGCAGTGAACATCTCGATGTTTTAACCATTATTTTCGATCGCCTGTTACAATACTGTGTTCGTCTTCAACCAAAGAAATGTGTCTTTGGTGTCCTTTCAGGAAAACTCCTTGGTTTTATTGTCTCTTTGTGTGGCATCGAGGTCGATCCAGCTAAAGTCAAAGCTATCCTAGAAATGCCCCCACCCACTAACCTCAAACAATTGCGTAGTTTGCAGGGAAAACTCCAATCTATCCGGCGTTTCATCTCACAACTCTCGGATCGATGTCAACCTTTCCATCATCTCCTTAAAAAGGACATTGTCTTTCAATGGAGCGAAGAGTGCCACCAAGCCTTTGAGGCTCTTAAAGCCTATCTCTTGCAGCCACCCGTGCTTATCCCACCTCAGGACGATCACCCTTTCTACCTTTACCTTTCCGCCACCGACCATGTTGTAGGAGCCATGCTCGCACATCGTGACTCTGAGCATCGAGAACAAGCCGTTTATTACATAAGTCGTACTCTGGTGGATTACGAGACTAGGTATACACATGCAGAAAAGTTGTGCCTAGCCCTATCATTCGTGGCCACCAAACTCCGACACTACCTCCTGAATCACAAAACTTTTGTCATCACCAACGCGGACCCCATTCATTATATGTACGCCAAACCTCATCTAAACCAACGCATCGCCCGATGGCTTATGCTCCTCGCCGATCTCGACCTTGAGTTTGTACACCAGAAATCAATCAAAGGACAAACTATCGCAGACCAACTCGTGGAAGCCCCTTTACCTGGGGAGCAGTTTACTAATTTTACTTTCCCTGACGAACTCATTGCCACTCTTTCACTCAGTGAGGAGTCGTATCCAATGACCCTCTTCTTCGATGGATCCAAATGCCAGCGTGGCGGAGGGGCCGGCGTTGTTCTCATTCCTCTGGACGCTGAACCTATGCCTCTTTCATTCTGGCTCGATTTCCCCTGCACTAATAATACAGCGGAATACGAGGCCCTTGTTTTGGGTCTCCAGGTTGCGTTACACTTAGGTGTAAAATCTATTAACATTTTCGGTGACTCTCAACTGGTTGTCAATCAAGTTATGGGCATCTACCAATGTAAAAATGAGGAACTTCAAAAGTACAAACATTACGTGGATTCACTTTTGACCTTATTTACTCATTATTCTATCCAAACCATTCCCCGCTCTACTAATAAATTTGCGGATACTATGGCTTGCTTAGCCTCGCAAATTCCTGCCTCACCAACCGACTCTGACATATTTGTCTTGGTCCAACAACTCTTTGCCCCATCTTACTCAGCCCCGGATGTTTGTATGATAAATAATGTGTCTACTAATTCGCAGGATACCTGGTATCACCAATTTCACGACTACCTTACAACCTCTGTTCTCCCACCTGACCTTACTAGTAACGGCAAAACGTGCTTTTCTTAAAAGTGTTTCTCGTTATGTCATCATGGGGGGACTCCTCTATAAACGTGGCTTTGATGGCATCCTCCTTCGATGTCTAACCGGTGCGGAGGTTACCTATACCATCCAACAAGTCCATGACGGTATTTGTGGTGGACATTTTAGTGGCCTTGCCATGGCCAAACGGATCCTTCGCCTAGGCTATTATTGGCCTACTCTTAATAACGACTGCTACGAATATGTTAAGCATTGTGTTATGTGTCAACAACATGCCAACCTTCAACATACTCCTAGCCATCCGCTACAGGTCGCACGAGATCTTTGGCCTTTCTCACAATGGGGTTTAGACCTTATTGGTGAGATTCACCCGCCCTCTTCGCAACGTCACCGTTGGATAATCACAGCAACCGAATATTACACTAAATGGGTGGAGGCCATTCCACTCATTTCAACCAAAAAAGAAAAAATTGTAGAATTCATTAACCATCACATTATCTGTCGTTTTGGTGTTCCTCATCGCCTGATAACAGATAATGGAAAATCTTTCAAAAATAAGTTGTTACAAGACCTTTGTGACAACTTTGGTATCAAACTTAGCTTCTCATCACCTTACTATCCACAAGCAAATGGTCAAGCTGAATCTTCTAACAAAACCCTGACCAAAATTCTCATGAAAGTCGTTAACGATTCTGGAAAAAATTGGCCTGATCACATCCCCTTTGCCCTTTGGGCTTATCGTACCAGCATTCGTACCTCCACTAATGCCACCCCATTTTCTTTGGTATATGGTACCGAGGCTGTCTTGCCTCTCGAAATACAAATACCCTCCCTAAGAATATCTCTTCAGGATATTCTCACCAATGATGATTTCCGCCAAGAGCGGTTAGCCCAATTGGAGCTTCTTGACGAGCGTCGTCTTACAGCTCTTGACCACCTTCAAATCTATCAAAAGCGCATCAAGCGTGCTTATGATAAGCGACTTCATGAGCGTACCTTTAAGGTTGGTGATCTTGTCCTCAAAGAGAATCAACATGTAACCAAACTAGAAAAGAGCAAACGTGGCAAATTTGCTCCAAATTGGATTGGGCCTTACATTATCACTCACACTTATGGATCAGGCACTTATCGTTTAGCTTCGCTTAATGGTAAACCTGAGCCTGAACCCCTTAATGCCTTGCATCTTCGGCCATTCTACTATTGAATTTAGTGTTATATCACTTCTTATCTACCTTGCGCTCGTCCCTTGAGCTCATTTACCACCTCATACACTTTGTTTCATGCATCTCAAAATAGAATCAAGCTCACGTGGTTTGGTCATCACCTCTTCTTACAGATGCCTTCCCCTTTTTAGTCTGGTCCATGACTTAAAAGTATCAAAATAACATGTTCTCAATTATACACTTATGGGATATTCTTGAGTCAAACTTCCTACAAAACTAGATGCTTCATGCCAAACGGACATCTAAGACCTCTAAGTTATACATAGACTGCTCCCTCGAAGGACAGCTATGTGCAAAGCCACTTCTGCTATTATAAATAGACTGCTCCCCCGAAGGACAGCTATACACAAAAGCCGCATCTGCTACTATAAATAGACTGCTCCCTTGAAGGACAGCTATACAAAGTTAGCCTTTATCAGAAGCTTCTCGCATTGATCAGCTTCGTGAAGACCTCAAGAACAACAAAATACATATCCCATGTAGACTTCCCGCATCGATCAGTCTATATCCAGAAAAATAAAAGTAGTATTCAAAAGCACTTTTGAGTCATGGACTTGTCTATTTAGGTTTGGTTCTCTTTTGTCAGCATAATCACCTTATAACAAATTCTCTGCGCCCCAGCTCTACCAGCCACCTCACCTCACCATTCGTCAAAGCAACAAAACTCAAGGGACGTGACGTATATCCGATATATTGTGATTATACAACTCTTTTCACCTATCGACTTCTCGCATATGCAAGGTACCTAGGGATTCAAGCTCATCCTACGTTAATATGTGGTTTGTTTAGCTCTTCTCAACTACGGGACACTTTTGCCTCTTTTTACTCGAATCTAGGATTATGTGTTGACCTTAATTAGGACACGGTTCCCTACTACTTGGGTAAGCGAACTTTCGCTTCACCTATACCTACACCAACAACGTCAATCCCTTACCAACACCAACAACATTACCCTACCAATATCAATATTTTTACCAACCAACAAATTGCCTAACCACAACCAAATTGCCTGAATTCACCTCTCCCTGGTCCTAAGGGAGAACTACATCGGTCTGAGGCCCCTCCTTGCTTTGTGCAATGGGCTATGTAGGCAGCACTTAGGAGACATGGGGTCTCCCAAGGTTAGCTCGACCATCCCCTACCATAACCTATCATGTGTTGTAAATATAAATATTTTTTGTGTATTTCTATTTGATCACATTCATCTTTATCCTTTTTCAAAACAAAACATTCAAAACACAACCATTCTTATTATTATCATAACTCAAATCAACATACATATTCAGTTTTATTTAGATGTTAAACAAATACATCTTCTCTATCATCGACGCGCAGGTCAGCATCCTTATTTATTCTTCTACCCCTATGAAATTCACTTAGACCCTTGCGCCTCATCCCGAACTAGATCGTCGACGCCGCTCGCCTGGCCTCTCCATCCTCAAAGGTGCCACTGCTATTGGTTCCTCCCACTGATCTGCCAATCTCTCCTGTAACATATGAATACGCCCTCTCGCGTGGCGGAATCTCGCCTCTAGTCTCTCCACTCATGACTGCGCAACCGCTAACAATCCCGTTGTCTCATTCACCCGCGTTTGAAGCTGGTAAACTAAACCCTGCAGGTGATCTCTCTCTACTGTAATCACAGCTATGTCCGGATGATTGGCCCTCTCACGTAAACACACGCAGCTCTGCTACCCACCATAATCTATAAGCCTCTGTCGCTCCTGCATCCATTACCCTGCGATCGGCTGCTATCTCTTCTGGTCCTTCTGGAGGTGTCGGCCGGGGAGGTGAGAATGATGCCTCGGCGTCGATCCTCATGTATGGTCTACAAGCCATGGGTATATCCTGAACAAATCCAAATTGTCACCGCACGTGATCTAGAGGAATCCTCTCGTACTCACCTGGCCTGTGCCCCGCGATCCACCTCAATCGCTCTACACCCCTCAAATCCTCAGCTATGTTTTCTGTCACCATATAGTTTCCGTAAGGCCTCCAACGGATATCCGCAATCGTCACCATCTCCCACACCTGCCTATAATACTCGATGTCATCTGTCACGGCCTGGGATCTCACCTCTTGTTCAGTCTGGACCCATCGTCTGAATCCCAACCTCTGCACTCCTGTCTCTCTTTCCTGGATTGGTCGGCCTATTGGTCACACACACACAATGTGCTCATAGGCCCAACAATGTAATAAGTATGCACAATCTAGTGTCGTCCTGTGATTTCACCTGCAGGCCCATAAACCCCTGTATAGCTCCGCCAGATATGCGGGTGCCCATGCGAAAGTCACGCTCTTTTCTATCATTTCCCAAATAATACACATCAATGCTTTTGGAAATCTTCCCCCATCCACCCTCGGTAATGCATAATACCCCACCGCTATCATTAATACCACTGCCAACCTTGTTGCCTCAGGGTGTGCTGCATACATTATACCATAAGTGAATGTCAAACCTCGCTGTGTCAAATCTCGTGCAGCTGAACCAAATACTGTTGTTATCGCTCCCCGCGCCACGCTAGGCCCCGCCTGATACACTGGTCTTCCTGTAATTGGGAGCCTCAAAATTCTAAACACATCTTCCAACGTCACTGTCATCTCCCCTGTTGGCAGATAGAAGGTATTCTTTTCTGGATTCCATCTCTCAATCAACGCCTGCAACATAGCATGATTGCGTGTGATTCGTGAATAATAGCGGATTCCACTTAACCCCACATGGTTTATCAATGCCCATTCAGCTGGTGTTACATCCGCTCGGACTCGTGACAACAAAGCTGGCACACTATCATTCATCCTCAGCCCTGCCTCTGCCTGCATACATCAAAACAACACACAACCATTCAATAAATCAAATCCCCAAGTGTTTTTTCTCACATTCTGGAATTTCATACAGTAACCGATATCGGTTATAGATAACCGATACCGGTTACCTAACCGATACCGGTTATCTCTAAATGATATCGGTCACTGTCAATCCTATACAGCCTGCTTGCAAACACAACTTATGATAATTATTTGCTCGTTTACCCCTCTCTGTACCTACAAACATACCCGAAATCCCTGCTTACTTACCCCATAACACTCACCCCATCCCAAACCCTTGCCTATCACCTTTTCTTTTTTATCTCTACCCACTTACCTTCTCTCATCCTATCCATAAAACATGCAAGAATTGAATTACAACCAAAAATTGTACCTCTGGGGATGCAGCAGTTTGAGGTGGAACCTGTCTTCCCTCTCGTCTCTGCCCACTGGATGCTTCTCCTTGTTCAGCCATGTTCACCACCCTCTTCAATATAACTTGTCTTTCTACCTTCTTAATCTCAGCCCACAATCACTTTACCTGTCTCTTTCCTCCTTATCACTCAATTCTCCCATGCAATTACCTGTATCAGTCGTCAAACAACGTCGCATTCTCGTATTTAACTTGTTGCATGCCTCTAAAAATAAGAACTTAAGTTGCCGCCCACGCTTTTCTATTTTTAGAAAAGCTCGTTTTAGCATAACCGATATCGGTTACCTAACCGGTATCGGTCATATAGCTACCGACGTCGGTTAGCTAACCGATATCGGTCATATGTCTCCTTTTGCTTAAACCTAGGATTTTCTTTATTTTTTGCAAATTTTTGGTGGCGCCCGCCTCTTTTTCCCTGCATAACGACATCGTTATCAATATTTGTCATCAGAATCCCATCAACACATATACATATCATCAAAATTTCATCAACATCATCTATATACATTAAATTTCAAAAACCATTGACAAAACACATGAGACATTTGAATATATACATCAAACCAATTATTATACACACCATGTGGATCCAACTCATCATCTATATACATTAAATTTCAAAAACCATTGACAAAAACACATGAGACATTTTAATATATACATCAACCCAATCATTATACACACCATGTGGATCAAAATCATCATCTATATATATCAATGTCAAAATATACAACTTGCCCTGCATGGGGCCTCTGTGATCTAAAAAATACAAAACTGGCACGCAGGCCGCTGTCTCTGTCAAAATCTCGACTCGGCTCGCAGGCCGGTCTCTCATATCAAAAATATACTCGGCTCGCAGGCCGGTATCAACTATACAAAATGTACTCGGCTCGCAGGCTGGTATATACAACAAAAATGAATAAATAAATCATATGTGGGCACGCAGGCCTCTATATACATACCCGGTTCACAGACCGGTGTCTATATCCAATATCAAAAACCCATCTCCGCTCCCAGGATGTCTCAGCTCTCTCCACCACCCTCGGCCCCTCCCCCTGCTGGTCTCTGTGCTGGCTCTCGCCTCCTCCCTGTCACCGACCCACCGGCTGTGGCTGCGGCCCCCTGGGATCTCTGGCTCTGGGATGTCTCGGCTCTGTGCGCCGCATATGGCTGATAGTCAGCCCCGGTACCATCGAGCACGTCCTGATAGTACCGGGCCTCCGCTCTCGCCTCCATATAGCGGGCCCGTGCCACCATGGCTGCTGGGGCCGGTCCCCCGACTCCTAATAGTAGTGGCCCCTGCCCTGCCGGTACACCCTGTGCCTGTGGCGGTACCTGTACCTGCACCTGTGCCTGCGGCGGTGCCTGTGCCTGTGGCGGTGCCTGTGGCTGTACCAGTGCCTGCAGCTGTGCCTGAGCCTGTGCCTGGGCTAACTGCCCCTGTAGCACCCCAATCTGTGCCTGTGCAGCAGCAAGCTGCCCCTGTAATAACTGCACCTGTCCTAAGAGTCGGTCCCTCTCCGCTATCACAGTCACCAAATCTGGCTGTGCGGGCTGTGCTCTCATAGCTGCTCTCTGACCTACCCACCAAACCAAAAAGGCACCTGTCACTCCGGCATCATCCACTGTATCATCAGCCGGTCTCTCTGCTACCCAATCTGGGTCAACAGGCTGCGGTGCAGGCAGTGGGGCCTCTACATCATCCCTCCGGTACTGTGGGAAGGGAGGTGGCTCATCCTGTCGTAAGCCCAACTGCTGTCGTACCCTCTCTAGGGGTATCCTCTCATACTCCCCAGGCCTCCGTCCAGCTATCCAGAAACTATACTGGATCCAGCGCATCTGTGCTCGGGCTCCTCCTCGGGGCTGATGGCCTCTGTAGGGCCTCCATATAATGTCCAGTGCGGTCAAGCCCTCTAACATATGACGGTAGTAGGCCACATCTCGTCCTACGAGCACCGCTCGTGGCTGGCCCACGACCCCCAACCACCTCTGAAATCCATATCTATATACTATCTATGGCCCTGGCTGCTGGGGCAGCCCTACTGGTCGTATACAGATGATATGCTCGTACGCCTAGTAGTGTAACAAAAATGTCGAGCAAATACCAAATCACCTCATACGGCGATAACCCCACAGCTCTCTGTATAGCTGCACCAGATACACTGGTGCCCAGGCATAGCATGTATGCTCCTCTACCATCTCGTGTAAAACTCCCATCAAAGCCCGTGGGAAGCGGCCTCCCTCTGAGTCAGGGAGGGCGAAGCAGGTGATACCAATCATCATCAACACGGCAAGCCATGTCTCCTGTCAGTGTGCGTGATACATGTCGCCATAGGCAATGCTCACGCTGTGATAGGTAATCAATGGGGCTGCATCCCCGAATACATGTAGGATGTTGTCCATCGCTGTCTCCACATCCACCTGGAACACTGCCTCACCTACGATCGGCAGTCTCAGGATGCGATACACATCCTCTAATGTAATCGTCATCTCTCCAGTAGGGAGATGGAAGACATTGGTTGCCGGATCCCATCTCTCGATGAGGGCAACCATCAGGCTGTGGTCCCTATCCATAGCCCTATACCGCTAGACTCCGCCGAGTCCAACCTCTCGCATGATGGCCCACTGCGCTGCGGACACATGTGGCCGCATCCGCCTCAATAGAGGGGGCATCTGATCCCGCATCGTGAGCTGCTGGCATGCCTGCAAAAACAACCCACTTCATCAGGCCTACCCTTTACAATAACAACTACCTTAACTCTCTATACCCACTTACCCACCCAACCACAACCTGACTCTACAACACACATCTACACCCACCTATCTTACCCTATACATCTACGATATCCCCTTTACTTATCTCACACCCTACCAACCACCCCGATCTACTCTAGCCATCTAATTATACCCCCGCCAATTTAGCACCTCCTACTTCATACCCAACACCTAATCTATCCTACCCGAACCAGCCCCCCAACAACCCCATTTCCCCCCACCCCAATCACGTTTCCTATCAACTCTACCCCCTCCCCCTTCACCCCCAAACAAACAAACAAAACAACACGAAAAAATTCTAACAACAAACAAAAACCACAACTCCTACCCATGCTGACCGGTACCGGTCACCCTCGACCACCATCGGTCCCCCCAAGTAAATTATATGTGCCGATGCCGGTCGACCTATGACCGACGCCAGTCTGTAACCAAACAATGTATACAAACTATTTTCTGTGACCGATGCCGGTCGCCTAGTGACCGACATCGGTCACTGTCCAATTGCGGGGCCGAACCCAAAACGGCCCGCAAAACACCTTTTTACCTATTTCTCCCTATTTACCCACAAGAAAACCCTAAAAACCTACCCACCCTGCCGTTTTGACCTAACTAGCCTACCTACCCACTCCATTTTACAAATTACTTCCATTCATTCATTATTTTATTAAAATTAAGATTCCTACCCAAAACCCACATCTAAGTTAAACTCATTAAATTCACATAGGTAGGAGTTCAGAGCCTACCGGTACGACTACATGTCATCATGGTGGGATAGGTGGTAGTGGTCCAGCTGGTCCAGCACCTCCTGCTCCTCCTGGCTATGCCATGGCTCCAAATCTCCTCAGCTGGGTCCTCAACCAATCAAACTCTGCCTCCTACTCGCTGGGGTCTACCAATCACTCACTCCTCCACTTAACTGGTGCCAACTCAGCCCACAAACTCAACAAACTCACTTCACACCTCAGACAGCTAAAATTGGGTGCTCAAATTCACAAAGTGACAATGACATGCCGTATTTTTCTTTTTATAGGTTTTGACCTATAACCGATACCGGTTATTTCACGCCCTAGAATACAGGTATCAGTCTTCTAACTGATATCGGTCACACATAACCGATATCGGTTACCAACTTCCTTCCCCTAACTCCCACCCTTATCCACCAATCTCCACTTTTTCCCGCATCACCTACCCCTGGCTTTGCTGACTAGCCTTATTTTGACTTCAATCGGCCCGACCCACGGCCGCAACCAACCATTTAGCCCGACCCAAGGACGCAACTAACCATTTGGCCCGTCCTAAGGCCACAACCAACCATTTGGCCCGACCCAAGGCTGCAACCAACCATTAGGCCCGACCCAAGGCCGCAACCACCCAATCAGGCCCGACCCAAGGCCGCAACCACCCAATCTGGCCCGACCCAAGGTCGCACCCCACCAATCAGACCCGACCCAAGGCCCTCACTCATCAATTGGCTCTACCTAAGGCCGCACCAATTAAGTACCTCGCCCAAAACCCACAAATTACAATTTTATCCACCCATCATGTAACTTTTTGTTCAATCAGGCTCACCTGTTCGTGTTTTAGCATGATTAGGATACTTGACATGATCAGTCGACCAACTTTGCCTAGACCGAGACCGTGACATTTACCTCAACCAAACCAACCATTTGGTACTGCCGAACATGCCTAAACGTTCTTGTACCTTACCTGTTAATATCCCGCCTGGAGCTACTTCCTATGCCTTGGATACCAGGATTATATCAACCTTGTTTGGATAAACTATCGACCTTTGCCTATGTATTGCTTGTTTGCTCTTCAAATCGTGTACCCTGGTCGCACTACTGCATTTCAACTGTTCGTGTTTTTAGCATGATTAGGATACTTGAATTGATCAGCCGACCAACTTTGCCTAGACCGAGACCGTGACGTTTATCTCAACCAAACCAACCATTTGGTACTGCCGAACATGCCTAAACGTTCCTGTACCTTACCCATTATATCCCCTGGAGCTACTTCCTATGCCTTGGATACCAGGATTATATCACCCTTGTTTGGATAAACTATCGACCTTTGCCTATGAATTGCTTGTTTGCTCTTCAAATCATGTACCCTTGTCACACTACTGCATTTCAACGTGCATCTACTTCCTTGAACTTACCTCACCATCTTACCATCATCTCAACACCATTCACCCTTTATCAACCCTATCCCTGATTTCACGTCACCTCAATCTGTGATAGATTTGAGGGGGATTACCTATACCCTTAACAGGAGTAACCACTTCTTATTATTGTCAGTGCAGATTTACAAGACAAGCTACACGACAGCAAGGGGCTAATGTAAACACCAAATTTGTGTCTTACGACACCTTGTGCCCCACATCTCATTTCGCAACCTAACCTCACCACCTAAACCTTGCACAATTATTTATTAATTACCTTATAATTAATAAATCCACATCTCCAAACCTACCACCTCATTTCGCCACCTCATCATGACCTAGCCCTAACCCTAAACTAACCTAATTAAGACCTATAACTTGGTCTACATCCACACCCATGACTAATTACTCCTCACCTGCACCAAAACCAACCTAATAATGACTTGACCAAGCCCACAACTAATCCCTCGGGAGAAAAGGAGGGAAAGTTGGCTATTTTACTAAAAATAGCCCACTTTGACTTAACCGACATCGGTTCCTACTCGACCGCCATCGGTTACGTAAACACCATTGGTTCCCTGTAAATGACCTTCACCAACCAAAAACAAGGGATCTAGAATTCATTTGAATGATCTGAAATTCACTTGGCAGAGCGGAGACAAGTGAAGAAAAGAGAAGAGTTTGCAGAGAAGAACATCGAGCCCAAGACTGCAACTGAGTAACCAGAGCCCAGTGACACTCATCCAAGCATTGAGAGAGAAGATAGCTCACTTTTGATTGTCGGATCATCCCACCTAAGCCCTGCCTTCGTCATCATAGTCCTTGGACCTGTATCTTCATCAGGAACTAGTAAGTAGTGTCTTGTACGTTTTTAAATAACATTTCTTGAACTTCTGAATCAGAGTAATTACAAGTTCACTCATAGATCTACTACCCGGTAGCCCCTGCATCTAACTGTCATTCCTCTACCCTTACATTGCCCCAAGAACAGCCCCCACACTCTCTGAGTCTTATCCATCACCCCATTGCCTATCCCTAAGAATTTACCAGCCTTATAAACACCATAGCCGCCTTATAGCCAACCTTTATTAAAAGCCCCTGAATCACTGCCCCTACCGATATCAGTTATCAGCAACCGGTACCAGTTATACAGTGATCGGCATTGGTCACTGTGACTCAAACCAAAACCAGCCTTTCCTCTTGTGATTTTTAACGAGGTAACTAAATTGTAATTTTGCAATAATTTCTTTGTTAGAATTTGTGTTAATTCGTATTAAGAGGGGAACTGACCACCTTCGAAAGGAAGTCCAATATTTCCTGGGCCCAAGGCAGTTCCCTCATTTATTGTCTAACTAAATCCGGTGGTCTTTTATTCTTACTTGCAGGTAGTCCTTCCTAGACAAAAAGGAGTTCTTCGCAATCGATCTGATCTCTCTCTACGGTACGTGCGCACCCTCTCAACATTCAACAGGTATTCCTCCTAGCCCTAACCCTTATCTGTTTCTCAAGAGAATGAAAGGATAGAAGCAACTCTATTCTAGGAACGGAAACATTTTGTGCGAAACAGTTGCATCAGTAAGGCGCAGTTGTAATTTTAAAGCAAGATAATCCCAAGAAAGCCAATCTCTGGAATGTTTACAGAATAAATCCCCAATGAACTAAATCCCTTTTTTAAACAATCTAATAGCTTTAGACCAGGGGGATAAAGCCGGGGGTTTTTCCTAAAGACAAAACACAGGGGACCACCAAAGAGACAAGGAATTAATAGAAATTCATTTGTTTTTAGGGTGTTAAACAAAATTACTTTTTTTGTGAATTTTATTGTTTCTATCCAAGCCAAGTGTTATGGTAAAGTTATAGTTTAGAGAGTTGTTTGTATAAGTAATTAATTTTTCTATATGTATGTCGATATTTTAAAATTTGTCCATTAATTTTGTGTTAGTCTTTAGTCCAAAGTTATAATCCATGTCAAAATTGTCATTGTATTCTCTTATCATTGTCAAGTGTCGAGAATTAAAAAAATTGTCATAAAGGGTATGTCAACATTGTAGTCATTTCATAGTCATCAAAATTTTAAAAATTAAATAGTCTTGTCCAATCCGTTATTGTTGTCAAAAGTTTGGATTATTAAAAAATTGCCTTACGAATGCATTTTCGGTGGAACCCGATGTTTGATTTTGTATGATAATGAAATTTGAACTTAAATTTACATTTGGTTGAGTTAAGAAGCAATCTGATGGAGGACAAAGGCAACGAAGGAAGGAGGTGTTTGAGTGACCTCTCATCAAGCACCATCGATAAGGTAGCAATACTGATTTGTTGGCCATGTTTTTTTGGTTGTGTTCGATGTTTTTAATTTCAACATGTGTGGTAGTAAATAAAGAACAGAAGGATAATTCCTATTCATAGTTAGGAACATATTTTCCTATATGTTGTTCTCTTTTCTAAAATGTGAATGGGGAAACATGTACACTATTATGGAGTGGTTGATGGTTCCACTAGAAAATCACATATAGAGTGGTTAATGGTTCCACTAGAAAACTTGTTAGAGTTGATGGTACTCTTTAAAAACCTTTGTATTATAGAACATGTGCAGGTATTGGATAGAACTCACCCATGTTCACACTAAGAGGGTGAATGTTAGGAAATAAATGTTCATAGTGTGAACATATGATTTGAATATTAGTATTATTTAAATATTTAAATAATACGTGAGTGTGCACAATTTGTTGTCATGCACAAATCATAGAGATACGGGTGTGGGAGTGTTCTTAGGGATTAAGAGATTAGTGGAGATATTGTGGGGATGGAAATAGTTATCATTGATGGGACTTGACTCCTTATTAAAAGGATCAAGCATTTGTATAAAATCTCATCTCTACTTGAATATTATATCCCAGATAGAATAGAAGAAATGTTATAATATATATTCCATTGTTATTTGATTAAATTTATGTGTTCATTTTGCATGTAATATTAACCAAAATAATAGACACATGGTGGGCCCTATAAGAAAACAACTGTTTTGTCAAAATTTCAGTGTACATGCTAAATTTGCAAAGGAACTCATGCTCAAAATTTTTGTGAAGGATGTTTGGGGTGTGTTCTAGATGTTCATGAAGTCATCTAGGTTGGTCTTTTGGAAAAATGTGATGATATAGGTGCATTTTCAGTCCTACTGCTAAGAAAGGCTAGAATGTAAGACTAGTCATGAAGTTATGAAGAGTATACATGATGAATTTCCTCATAAAGTAATTTTTTTGGTACTGAATAGAATGAAGGTGTTCCATATGATCTCTGAGTTTTCTTGGTTTTGTTTGATGAAGTGTTTTCATGAACAAGTTTGAGTGATCCAAAAATTCCCTTCGAAGCTAGTAAAGAAGCTTGTTGCTACAGGTGAGTAAATGGAGTTTTGTTCAAACAAAGTATGCTTTTGAATTCTTGTAAAATTTGTGTATTATGTCCTTGAACTTATCAAAGTGTTATTTGAGCTTGGAGAGCACTTTAAATATGTTTAAACATAAGAAGTTGAAGATTGGTTTTTAAGCTCTCAGAACCCAATCAGACCAGTTTGACAAATTGGAGAAAAATGATGACCCTTGCTATGTTTTTATGATTTCTGTAAAATTTATGTGAAAGAAGACTTCAATATATTTATATTTATGTATGATAGGTGGCTTGATGATAAGGTTTGGTGCTCCAAATAATCAGATCTTGAAGACTATTTTTTTGTGCATGGAAACTCACAAGTACCTTGATCAAATTAAGTATCTCATGGCATGAATGAAGAAATTATAATTTTCTCCAATCCTTAAAGGTGGAATATAGATCAAATGAAACTCTCCCAAAGATTTTGTGGACCTGGAATCTGAATAAATCAATGTTATAAAAGCATGCAGCATGAAAGAAATTTCTAGACCTCCATGAATGCAAGTTTGAAGCTCTAATGAGAGTTGAAAGAGAAATGGTGAGTTAACAAGGATGTGAAGAGGTTATAGAGCACATGAATAGTTTTTTAACATCTTTGCATGCTTGGGAAACTTTTCCATTTTTGTAAGAGATCAACAAGACAAAGGGAACTCACCAAAGAGGGAGAGGACAAAAATAATGACAGGGCAATTACAAAAGAGATGTCAGAAGTCAGATGTTAATTACAAGAGGAAAATATTCATCTGTGCAATGAATTTAGGTGTCTTTTGGTGATCTACATGAAGGTTACAACTTCCATGATAGGCTGGTTTAGATGTGCACTTGAAACTGACATTGAATCAGATGTAATCATTGCATGAAAATGGTTGGAGATGATGACATCTTACCCTTCCTAATTTGAGTTGTATAGTGAAGTTGAAGAGTCTCATTGTGTAAGGTGAAGTGCAAGAGACCTTCAAGATGTCTAATTTGATTATTTAAAATATATGAGTGTGAGCATGAAGTTTTTATTGATGCATATGCCATTGAAGGTATAGTAAGAAGATGAAAATCAAATGATGTATCAAATGCACTAACGACTGAAAGTTTAGAGCAGTGGTGGACATGAAAGAGCTGATGTTTGAAAGGAATATCTGATATGATAAGAAAGATAAATTGTGTATAAGATAGGCCCTGTAATAAAGTACTTGCAGCAAATGAAGGAGAGTGAAAAGAGGAGTTGATCTAGAGAAGTGATCATAATCAATTGTGGGAGATAACACAAGAAAAGTGATCAAAACAGTGTGAAGAAGTCTAAGTAGATGTTTAACACATAGGGAGTTGATGCTTCCTTGTAATTGGAAGCTTACAGAAGATCAAGTTGAATCTTGGTTGAATTTTTGGGAGTTAAAGCTTCCATGAAAGTAGAAGCTTACTAAAGGTCAAGTGGCAGCTTGACTAAATTTTTGGAGTTGTAGCTCCAAGTTGAGTAGATGCTCAACATGAAATCATTGTAACATTTATAGGACATTTATGTCCAAGCTAGTTCTTTGGTTTCAGGGGGTTTTTCTCCCTTGAAGGGTTTCCCACATTAAAATCTTATTTTTCTGTGTATTCTCTTTTATTTATTTCTTGTGTATGAGTTTGTGATTCCATCATAACAAGGTTAATAAAATGAATTGTCTGTAAAATTTTGTATAAGCATTGATTCACCCCACTCTCAGTGCCTAGAATTTCCAACAACTACAAGCTAAGTCATTCTTATCTCCCTATTGTACATACTTATCATTTTCATGATAGATCTTGCTTGTTACTTTTGTTTTCATTTAATCTCATTCCTTTGATTAAGATTTGATTTATGTTAACTAATTTTTTGAACCTGTTTATTGATTGAACCCTAGATTTCCCTATAATTTTTTCATTTTGTGTTTTCCTCATGGCTTATCAAAAATTTGTTGCGAAACCATCGTCCCAAACCTACTTCCCCCAAGTATGATTTTATTCCTCTAACTGGATTTCAGCCTATTTTTGTGAATTCCCAAGAGGATGTGGCCTTCAATCATAAGTCAAATATTATTGCTTCATCTCATCCCAAAACTCATCTTGTGTTTACAAATATTATTAACCTTGGTCCTGATGTTGCACTCCTACCCCTATTGAGGCCACTATCTCTTTTGAATCTAATAGTGATGTTTCTTCTATTGCTACAAATGATATATGCATTGAGGATTTAGTTAACTCTTCATATGACTAAGGTCTTGTTAATGATGTTTATGATACCTGCACTTCTTTTGATGTTGTAGATGTTATCCTAAATGGCCCTTTCCCTAAAAGAGTTTACGAGAATCGATTCGAAAACGATGCACCATGAAGTAGTTACACTCCAACAGAATCATGATAGCTCCAGCGTAATCGCAAGGAAGAATCGATCAATAATAGAATAATTTGCTCAACAGAAACAAAGCTTGAACATAGAGGAAAGACAGCAGAGTGTCTTGGCATACTCATAAATGAATAGTGAAAAGGTACATATAGTGGTGCTGAGTAACCCTAGTGCATGACTCAATAGCAAACCCTAAACCTAACCCTAAACCTAACCCATGTGAGATGACCCTCCAATATGTGAGGAGGAAACATAGGATAACTCACACCAACACCCCCCCCTTCATCAAATCTGGGGTACTGGATATGAGACAGACTGAAAAAGAAGACACCCCTAAACAACTAAGAAAGATGTGTCAATAGGGCCCGATAACTAAAGGCCTAATAAGGTGCCCATATACAAACACAATCTTCCTAAAAGAAGAAGAAGAAAATAAGGACTACATAGCCCAAAGAAGATGAGCAGCTGCAGAAGACCTCACCCCAAGAAGAGACCATAAGTGAAGAAACTTCATCTCAGTGAAGGGCTTGGTAAATAAATCTACAATCTGATCAATTGTCTAAATGTACTAAATGTCGATGACACCATCATGAATAAGCTCCCGTATGAAGTGCATATGGATCTCAATGTTCTTTGTCCACTAATGCTGAAATGGATTTCTGTAAATAGAGATAGTGTTCGTGTTATCACAATAGATAATGGTAGGCCGTTGAAAGTGGATGCCAAACTTTGTCAGAATACCCTATAGCATAATAGCTTCTGTGGCAGCATTAACTGCTCCTCTGTATTCTGCCTCTATAGATGATATCGCAATTGCATTCTGCTTCTTGATAGACCAACTAATAGGACCCAAACCAAGAGAGAAACTGTATCCAGAAGTAGATTTCTGATGATCTAAGTCACCAGCCCAATCAGAATATGTGAACCTAATCAATTCAATATCTACCTCTCCATGGTAGTGAATGCCATCAGCATAAGTGCCATGAACATAATGAAGGATCCGTTTAGCTGCTTTCCAATGCAACTCATGTGGCTCCTGCATGAATCTGGACATGATCCCGAAAGCATACGATAAATACGGTCGAGTGTGAGTCAATTAAATCAAGCTCCCCACCAACTGTCGATAAAGAGTACCATCAACCAAGAGAGTAGAGTAATATGAAACCAACTTAACTCTGAAAAGAAAAGGAGTAGGAGAAGACTTGCAATCAGACATCTGAAAATGAGCTAGCAAATAAGGGGCATACTTAGGTTACGAAATCAAGATTCCCGAGTCAGATTGTGAAATCTGAATCCCAAGGAAGTAATGAAGCAGACCTAAGTCAGTCATGGAAAACTTGTTGGCCAAGGCGATCTTCACAGAATCAATAATAAAGGAAGAGCTTCCCGTGATCAACAAGTCATCAACATATAGAACAAGAATGAGTATGGAATCATCTTGCCGTAGAATATAAATATTTGGATCAGAATGACACCTAATAAACCCTTATGTAAGTAAAAAGGAGTTCATCTTGGCATACCAAGCCCCAAGGGGCTTGTTTAAGGCCATAAAAGGACCTCTTTAACTTACAAACAAGGGAGGGATCTTGGACATAACCCGGAGGTTGTTCCATATAGATATCTTCCTCTAGGTCACCATGAAGGAAGGCACTCTTAACATCCATTTGATGGAATTTCCATCTATTCGTTGTGGCAATGGCTAGGGTCAGTCGAATAGAAGTCATCTTCGCAACCGGAGCAAAGGTTTCAGTATAATCAACCCCAGCTATCTGGGATAAACCCTTAGCTACTAATCATGCTTTAAAATTTTCGTCGTCTCCATCTACTCCATACTTTGTTCGGAACACCCACTTACACTGAATGCTTTTTCTTCCTTTTGGAAGAGGGGTGAGATCCCAAGTATCATTCTTCATGAGAGAGGAATACTCCTCATCCATGGTAGAATCCCACTTAGGAATACCAGAAGCCTCCCGGAAAGACTGTGGATCAAAAGTAGAGGTGAAGAAAGAGTGGGGTCCAATGAAATCTGAGCGAGTGCGTCTCATATCCAAAGTATCTCCAACTAAATCTCCAGCACTTTGAAAAGTTTTCCTAGCCCAAAGAGGACCAAGAGGATCAGGCTCAGAGTTGGAAGATTCTTCACTTGAGTGAGAAGGGACATAGTCCTCATCATCACTACTGTCAGAATCAGAAGACTCAGAGGTCTGATGGTCGAGAGGATTAGGAAGATGAGCATGCTCAACAATATCACCATCTGATGAGTTAGAATCCGAATCAGTGAGCTGAAGAACCTCAATAGGTGGAGAAGTAGAAGTCGAAGAAGACTCATCAAACTTAACACTTCTCTCAATATACAACTCATGAGAAGTAGGATTCATCGAACGATATCCCTTCACGCCATCAGGATACCCTATAAAGATACAAGGTTTGGATTGTGGTTCCAAGGCCTTGCATTTCTTCTTGGGAATCCAAGCCATAGCCTTGGATACGAAGACTCGAAAGTGCTCAACATCAGGTTTTCATCCAAACTAGCATTTAAAGGGTGTCATCCTTCTTACTGCCTTGTGTGGAACACGATTCTAAATGTAATTTACGCAATTCACTGCTTCAGCCCAATACTGCAGAGGAAGATACTTTGAGTGAATCATACAAGTGGCCATTTCCTTAAGAGTATGGTTCTTTCTTTCTGCGACTCCATTATGTGAAGGGCTATAAGTAACTGTACGCTGCAAAGAGATCCCTTCAGAAGTACAAAAATCCATGAACCTATTGTTTACATATTCACCTCCATTATCAGTTCGAAGAACCTTGATAGACCATTCCACCTATTTCTCAGCAAGAGCCTTAAAGTCCTAAAAATGTTCAAAGACTTCAGACTTAAGCTTAAGAAAATATACCCAAGTATATTGTGAATAGTCATCAATGAAGGTTAGCACATAAAGAGCTCTAGTAAAGGAAGGAGAAGGAAATGGACCAGAAACATCGATGTGAACAAGATCCAAAGGACGAGTGGCTCTATTGGCTTTTCCTTTGTCAAAGTTCTTTTCAGGATGCTTTCCAAGGGTGTAACCTTCACAAAGACCTTTAGAAAACTTGACGCGAGGCAACCCGTTGACCATTTGGTTTTGGCTCAATTGTTCAAGGTAGCGATAATTTAGATGTCCGAAACGCTCATGCCATAGCTTATTAACCTCATTTGCATGAGTGAGCAAGGCAGTGGGCTTAGAATCAGAAGTAAAATGGGAAAAGGTATATAACTGTGATGGTGATCAGCCTTTCCCTCAGCCATTGTAGTGTCATTGTTAAGTTCACGAATAATCACTGAGTTAGGACCAAATTCCACTCGCATTCCTTCACCAAGGTGAGTAATTTGGTAAACCGATAGGAGATTGGTAGAGAGATCAGGAACACTCAACACTTGGTTAAATGTTCCCCCATCCATCTCTACCTATCCACTACCAGAAACCGACACTGTCGTGTCACTACCCATCATGATTTGGGACATCCCACAAGGTTTGATGTTAGAAAACTCAACATGCGAAGAACCCATGTGGTGCGAGGCACCAAAATCTATAATCCATGTTGATGAAGGAGTAACTTTGGCTACAAGGGCCTTTCCTTTCTTCTTATCATTTTTAGCACCTTTTGCGGTAGAAAACTCGGCCTTCGGAGCACTTTGTTTTATGGATTCAAGAACACTTATTTTATTCTTCTCAAGTAAATGAGATAAGTGATCAATCTATTTCCGAAAACAGTGTTACTTTTCGTGACCAAAATTCTTGCAATAGGAACACAAAAACTTGCTTTTATGTGCCTTAGGCTCAGAAGTCGAAGTGTTTGTGTCATTTTTAGGTTTGGTCTTTGTTTCTTTCTTAGGTTGATCATTTGTTTCTTTCTTCTTTTCAGTCTTCTTTCCCTTGCTAGTACTTGCTACAAGGGCATGTGACTTGGACTTGAGAGACCCCATTTGAATGAGTTTGTCCTATTCTCGAATGAGTTGGGACGAAAAACAGTCAAAGGAGGGCATAGTCCAAGTATTGCTCAAAGCAGCTTTTGTAGCTTAGAAAGTTGATACGAAGACAGAATATTTGGGACCTAGCTTAGAGAGAATCGACAAGATTATTTGAGAATCTTTCTTCTCTACTTGACATCATTTTAACAACAATATAATGTGGACAAATTTCAAGAAGAAAGATTCTAGGTTTTCAAAGTCACTAGGATTTAACCCTAGTAGTTCGTTTTCCAACTCATGCACTCTCATGTCATCTAGTTGTCCAAACATTACATCTAACATTTTCCACGCAGATTTAGGTGTTTCGAATGCCTCAATATGGAAGAGCAAGTCAGGAGAAACAGACATGCAACAAAGACCTAAAGCTTCATCACTACAGTTTAACCACTTAGATTTTTCAGGTTCGTCATCTGGTTCAGTCTTAGTTCACATGGTGATGCGGAATAACCCTTTACCCCTTAGTTTCATTATTATTTTCGATCTCCATTTGAAGAATTTGAACGGCGTAAGCAAAGGAATTGAAAGTGCATCCATAGTGAAGAGAGAGAGAGAGAAATGCAGAAAAGAAACACAACCACCTAGGACAATATAACAACCCCCTTGATTTCAACACTTTATAGTTTAGTGCGTTGATTACAATTGGGTCTGTGCATGTGGTATAAACACTTGGGACACAGTAACTCGTCTTGCAATCAACGTAATAACGCGCAAGAGAGGATACCACAACAGTGTTTCGTGGAGCGCAGCAAATAGGACACCGTAAACAAGCACAAACAAGAAACAAGGAAGGAGGTGAAAGCCAATCCTGGTTGTGAGAAAAAGTGTCTCACGTCGCAAATGAAAACCCCCTTGCTGCAGACTATAGCAGATGCGCTCATTAGTCGCAAGCAATAATAAGGGTAAAATACAAGGATTCGATGAACTCAAGATGAGTCCAGATAATCTTCAGAACACCGGAAAGGCACGCGGAAGACAAAGAGGTACTCAGAGTGATACTGCACACTTGAGCGCACGATTAGACAAAAAAATAGCCAATAGCGCTAAAAAAATCGACCTTTTGGAAATGTCCAATTAACTTAATTGAGAGCTTTTGGAGTTAAAAAAATGATATTTTAACGTTAATTTAAAAGACGATTTTTAAAATTATTTACTAAACGTAAATAAAAAAGATTAATTTAATTTATAACGATTATTTAATATCTAATTAAAAATAATAATTAAATATTATGAATTTAAATAAGATTAAAAAAAACTTCTTTTAAAAAAACTTTCCCTCTTTTAAAATAAAAATAAAAATAAATAAATCTAATTTAAAAAAGTAAAAAGCTTCTTTTTAAAAAAAGAAAGAATTTTTATTTTTTAAAAAAAACTTTACAAAAGGAAACTTTCACGTTTTAAAAAAAATAAAAAATGATTAAAAAGCAAATGTATTAAAAAAGTAAGAATTTAAAAAAAAAAGAAAGCTTTTTGGAAAACGCAGATTTTAAAAACAAGTATTAATAAAATACAAAATAAAAAAACGTACCAATGAAGGAGCTACTGTTTTGTTTGTGCGTGAAAAACTGTAGGTTTTGTTTTATTTTTGCAGCGACAAAAGAAAACGGTTGGAGCCTTTTGGAGTCGCTGTGGAGGGAGGAGGGAGGAAGAAATCACGTAGCATGCAACACCCAGAGACCACACAACACCAAAAAAAATACAGTTTGGTTGTCTTTACTAGTAAGGAAACACTGCAGAATTATTTTGTCTTTGTAAAATGAGTAGGGAGGAATGACAACCAACAAGGAAACACTACAGACCATGGCAAAAAAAACACAAAACCAATCCCCCAAAAAAAACACGTAGATCACAGATAAGGTATGCAGAGCAGAGACAAGCTCGTGAGGGTTGAGAAAGCTCGGGGCGGAGCTAAAACTGAACACTTAAACCTACAAAACACCAAGAAAACACAGAGAGCCAAGCAAAACCAGAGATCTACAATTTTTTTCAGTTTAGTAAAAAATTAAAATACTAAAAAAAAACCTCTACTTTAGCTGAACTGTTAAATTTGGTTGCAGCTAGCTAAATGTAGCTGCAAAACCCCTAAGAGCTTGGGAAAACCTGCACATGCACAAAAACAAGCAAAACCGAAAAATTTCCAAGAGCAATAATGTTAGCAATAAAATTCCAAAAAATAAAGATTGAAAACTTGCACGAGGAGTAAAAAAATGAAACCAAGAGTAATCGCAACTCAAATGACGAATGCACGTTTACCCGATCTTAGCTCTGATACCATGAAAGAGTTTGCGAGAATCGAATTAGAAACGATGCACCACGAAGTAGTTGCACTCCAACGGAATCGTGATAGCTCCAGCATAATCACAAGGAAGAATTGATCAATAATGGAATAACTTGCTCAACAGAAACAAAGCTTGCACATAGAGGAAAGACAATAGAGTGTCTTGGCATGCTCATAAATGAATAGTAAAAGGGTACATATAGGGTGTTGAGTAACCCTAGTGCATGACACACATGTAAACCCTAAACCTAAACCTAAACCTAACCCATGTGAGATGACTCTCCAATACATGAGGAGGACACATAGGATAACTCACACCAACACTCCCTAATCCTTCTTCCTCTTCACTTACATATGCACAAATATTTAGAGATGATTCTATTGTTGTTAATAATGATATTCAAATCCCCTCTTCTTCTTCTTAATCAAGTGTTTGTTCATTGAATATTGTGTCTCAAAATTCATGTCTTTCTTCCTCCACTTTTTGTGTGCTTCCTAATGATGTTAGTACTCATTTTTATTATTTTGGGTCAGATTGTAGAAATATAAACACAACGATAATAATTCATATTATATATTATCTAACATAATGTAATGGTTATTATATAGCCATGGAGATAGTAAAACATCCTCCTCTTAATTAGGATCAAATAATCTGGAATAGTTACAAGTAACAAATATCTATTATTGTCATAACTATATAACAATATACTCACAAAGTTAATTAATAATTACTACTAACTTACCATACAGTAAATATGGAATATGTGAGCATTAACAAGGATAATTCTTGGCATTTCCCTCTTAATTATGAATATGGGGAGAAACACCATCATCAACCAACCAACACATGATCTCAAGTCATCAACACTGACTATTAGTCCAAAAGATTTTTTTAATTATCCTGTAACTTTACAATCTCTTGGTGGTGCAAGATTTGGTATCCATTGTGAAATCCACTGTAATGACAGAAATGAAACCAAGTCTCTATTTGAAGCTAAGTTAGAGCCAAATATATCTAAGTCGATCTAAGATATTTTTTATCATCGAGTCTTCAAATTTTAAATGCATGTGAACATCTTGTTGGTGTGTTTGAAAAATGGAAAATAGATGGTAATAAACAATACATCAACAATAAATATGAGGAGATATAGAACTAGCAATCGCATGTGTACAATTCAATGTGAACGTTAAACGGTTTTTGTTTTAGAGAGATAGTTATTACTGTTTTTAGTTGATGTTGATAATGGGTGTGATTGATTTTGGTTGGACATTTTTTCTCTTTAAACATGAATACATTTGATACCGTTTTCAATAGTTTAATTATTTTTATAGGTTGTTGTTTGTATTTATTTTGGGGTGATTGTGTTGGTGTTGTATCGATTGTTTGGTTGGAATTTTGTTGAAAAAACCTTTATTATACACTCGATAATGTGTGTGATTAATAGTGGTAGTGTAGGAATATAGATGAAACATTACATTGAAAGGTTGTATGTGTAACTTTAATTTTGTTACAAATTTGTACATTTAAAGTTACAAATCATATATGACAACATGAAATACATGAAGACCTCCGTACACATAACGAAACATGTATACATTTGCAGTATTTATTTCATGAATGGTAGACTGTTGTGGGAAATTTTATTTCTCGTAAACATGAATACATTTAATACCCCTTAAACGATAATGCCGCTTTGGATACAAGAAGTGTTGAGTAAAGTAGTAGTGGAGGTGTTATCAAAGTAGAGGGTAGTATTTACGACAGGTTGAGCGATAGTAGTCTTGCTTCCTCCTTCAATATTTCTTAAAGGCTTGTATAAAAGGAATTCTAGCCAATAGAAAATATTATATGACATTGAATCCTAAGTTGGGACATCCAAAAATCTCGGGTGGACCCAAACAATTGCTCGAGTCGGTCGCATTTTCCATTTATCACCTTTACGGTTCTTATTATAGCTCCAATCTCGAGGAACCTGAATAAGTGGTAGGTGTTCCATGGTTGTTGGAAAAACTCTATATGCATGTGAATAAATGAAAGACACATCATTTTGTCATTTAAAAATTCAATAATGTGGTATTACAAAGGAAAAACCTAGTTTTATTTTACAACATCTTTAAATCTATAAAAGCAAAGGGCAAATTTCATAGCCAACTATCTCCAATCCCTTTCAAAACAACACGATTGTGATGTTCCACTACTTATTCATGCAATAAAAAGAAATACACAACACTAAATCATAAACGAATCCAATAATGTAATATTGAATAGACAAAACCTAGTCCCATATTAACTCTTTGAAGCAATAAAGGCTATAATGATTTTCTTAGCTAATTATCTTCAACTCTATCTAAAAATAAATGTGATTAGAGTGGAGCAATACTTATGCATGCAAGGAAAGAAAAGACAGAGAAATGAATAATAAAATAATGCAATAAACTAATACTACACTGAAAAAACTTAGTTTCATTATTATACATGTAAAACTCTAAGGTATATGGTGAATTTCCTAGCTAGTTCTGACCAATTCCATTTAAAAACAACATGATTATCACCTAATCATACTTTTGAATGCAAGCAAATGAAAGAAATTGTAGCAATAAAATAATATTAGGACTTTGATTTGGACACAATATTGCAAGCTAAGGTGTGCACCCTTTCTGTAATTTCACTGGATTTAAATTACCATGACCATCACAAGATGTTTATGGGCTTTGACCATTTATCATATGCAAAATCAAGCCTCCACAGGAAAAAAAATTATAATACAGAAAAAACCACATTGAGTTCAGTGGCTTTCAAGCATGTGGTACCATGATCATATGTTAAAAGCTTTTAAGCCGTGACTTATAAAAATGCATTTTGGAGGCAAATAGCAGACATGAGAAACCATAACCGCTCAAACATATTGTAAAACATTACGACACTTAAGACATTGACATTATTCAGGTACAAAGACTTAACATAAATGCCTTATGAAGCAACAAATGGGGCCTTCGTCAAGGAACTGACTGATGTAGGAAGCGCTCGTCAATTTGGAAACCAAGAGGCCACAAGGAAGGTGTATGTGTGCGGATTCAATGAGAGTCATCAAATAACAAATCAGACGAGGGATTTGATTATTTGCAAAAGAATTCAAAAGTTTTTGAAATCTATTGGGTAGCTGCAACAGCTAGAAATAATTGTGGTAGATGGTTGTGTGAACACAAGTTTGAAGGCTCTACCAAAAGACTTTTGTGATCTAAAAGCGTTGAGACACCTTACCCTCTATTGGTGTAGGGTATTAACATCTCTGCCAAGACATTTTGGGAATTCAAAAAGCTTCATTTCATTTTCAAACCATTTCATTTCATATGCGAAAGTTTCGTTCTCTGCCCACCAAGTTCAATAAGCTAAATAAGATTGCGTAGAATAAGATGGGAAGAAAAATGCAAAACACCATCTCACCAACAAAAGAAATATTTTATTTTTTAAAAAGCCCCATAAATGACAAAGATTGAAGCTCATGATCAAGTAATTTGTCTCAAAAGTTGTTACATGTTTTTTCCCCCTTATTTATGTTGTTTTGAACAATCATGGCCATATGTTGTGAAATAATTTATGTCTTTAATTTTATCAAAATGGTCAATGAGATATTAATAGTAATCATATTTTTAAAAATCAAAAACCATGAGGATGAGGAATAAAACTTGATTTTGCATGAACTTTAAATACACAAATTTGCCAAAATATAAAACAAAAAACTAATATTTTAGTGATTGATAATGATTACTATAGTGTAGATTTGAACTTACAATTATAATGGAAGTAAAATCACCTATCCTAAATTAATGTTACACAAACTATACAAAGATATAAAATTATGAAAATATTTAGTTCAATGTTTCATTGAATTGTCCTCAAAATATGGGAGAATGAAAAATGATGATGGGATAAAGAATTTACCTTTAATGGAAGGTCGTCTATGTATGGTTATTGGTTGACCTCGTGATGTCATACATTGTTGGATATAATTATGAAATTTAGATTGGATTCGCTACCGTAGATAGAACTACCACTCTTCACCAAAATATTATAAATTTGAGAAAAATTCCAGAATTTGTTATTGGTTCCCTTGTGGTCATATTTTAAACGACAAGGTTCTTTCCCTCAATGACATTGTCATTTTTTAGTTACTTATCCTTGTAGCCAACCTTGACATCGTGTCACACTATCCACTAATTTTTATGTGCCAGTAATATTTAGAATTTGCCTTAAAAAGGGGAAATGAGAGTTAAGTTTAAATAATTTATAAAAAAATTAATTCAAGAGTTTAAGAAAAGATAATTTTCCTTTTTAATTGACTGACAATGTCAATAAAGCCTATAATGATTTTCTTAGCCACCTGGCAGTTATCCACTTACTATACAGCCGGTTTCTAGAGTGGCAGATCAAAGGATCCCCTGCAGAATAACAATATATGCTTAAAAAAGACTAACCGCGTAATCAGACGGTGGGTCCTCCCCAATCAGTTGGACAGGTAGAAAATTCTTCCTATTAATATTTTCTGTCAATCTTGAAAACCACTCTCCATTATCTGCATCGAAAACCACTCTTTGTTTTTGGGCTGGCCGACGAACACGTCAGCAGAAAAATGGTTCAAACAGAACTGTATGTGTTGGATTCCGGAGACAACAAAGCAAACAAGCACAAATGCCACTTGTTCGGTCCACATTGACAGGCAGAAAACCAGGGCCAGAAAACCACCATAGCTAAAATCTCATAAACTCGGTAATCCACCCACTTCTTCTGGTCGAAGATGAGCGTAAACGACTGCAATCAAGACAGACTGTTCTTCACATCATACTTACGAGATCGTTAGTTTCATCGGTAATGCCAGCTAATACCAACAAATATACCATAATATCAAGTAATATCAATGAGTAGAATTCAGGAAAAGTTAATAACAAATCTTGGAATCTAGATATGATATAAATTTCTAAACAGAATATAATTTTGATGTGTAATAATAATCTCCACCTGGTATTATAGGCGAAATCAATGCTCTCATGATGAGATTTTGTATATTATCTAAGGGCTAAATCAATATTTTTATGATGAAAATTTCAATTTTGATATATTTTTCTAAATTTTTGAGTTATTAGGTGTATGTTCATCCTTACAAATTACCAAAAAAAAAAAAAAAACAGTATTATACACTACCCAATAAGGAAATCAATACTTTCATACCATGAATTTTAATAAATTTATAATTATCTAGATGCTACAATAAATCCATAATTATCAAAGATTGAATGCCCAGATTGGAAAATTCGGCAGATTTTAAGCTCCTCATTCATTTACACATTTTATGTACAGTGTAAAATACCATAATATGGGTATGGAAGTTTAGAGTGAAACTTGAAAATCGAAGCAGATAAGAGATACATAAATATTTAAAACCCAAGTTTGTTGTTTTGATTAGGATGTTTCATACGCAAAGCCTTTCTCCCTCTAGAAAGTCCTCAAAATGACGTCTTGTTAATCTAGGGGTATCAAGATCCTAGGTTTTAGGATTTCTACTGGCTCCAAAAAAGATGATGATGATGATGGCACTGGAGCTACTTTTTTCTTCACTGTGATTTCCACTACAACAGGATGAAGATGACCATGATGTTGTTGTGGGTTCTTCTTGTTATAAGAAGACCAACAACCACCTTCAAATCTTCCCCACTTCTCCTCATCTTGAGAGTGAAATGAGTAACTCCTTATATCAAAGTGAGTTCTTGTTACATTTTGACAGGTCAAACATGCCAAACTCATGTTTGCAAAGTATATGAGATGGTTCACCAAAGATTGTGCCTTCAAATTTTGCAAAGCAAAAGACATGTACAAATCTTAATGGCATTAAGACAAGTGAATAAGAATGAATCGCCATTACAAATAGTTATTCACCCATACCAGTAAATGAGAACAAAGAACATCTTCTGTGATGCCAACAAAATTGATGTGATCACCTATAAAAATGACTCCGAACAAAGCATCTCCTCCATTATATTCCTAGAAACTTTTCTCCGAATGAGGCCAACATTATAGATCCAAGATGTATAAAATCTTGGTAATAGAAACTGGGTTTTAAAGAAACAATATTTCAAACATTACCCATACATAAATGCAGTACATATTGACTCTGTAATAGATCAATACTACCTCTACAATACATCAAAAACCTCTAAAACAAACTTCACATATGCATGGAATTTTAATAAATTCATTCACTATATGAAACATATCACAAACTCCAAAACAAAATTTACCTATGCATCTAGAATTTTAATACATACATGCAATATATATTTTCCTCTAACAACACATCAAAAAGTCTAAAACAAACTTTATCTATGCATCAAGAATTTCATTGCATACATGTAAGATATACAGCCTCTGCAACCCATAAAAAAAATTGTAAAACAACAGTACTCATGCATCTAGAATTTCAATATTTACAGGCAATATATGTTTCCCCAACACACCAAAAACTCTTAGCCTCTGCAACACACCAAAAAATCTATACCAGAGACTCCCTTTCTTCTATAACACTATTATAATCTATGATCGATTTCTTTTTGCTAATTTTATCTATACGCAACATATTTCAAAGAGCTGACAAACCCAATAATTTTTTTTTTCCAATTAAGTTTCATCTACACATCCAGATCACCAAAGAAAACCATGTCGTATCAATTTCATGACCTACTCACAAGATTTTTTACATGGACTCACCTAAGATCTGGTTCTTCTTTTGTGCACGATACACAACCATGAGCTAAACAAGATCATTGAGCATTTTCTGTGAACATGCCATGAATCAGGCCCACTGTAAAATATGAACTGATGTATACCACATTGAATAATATAATTATACACAGAACTAACCATAGATGCGGATCATGGGATGACATGCTTGATGGCATGCTACTTCAGATCTTCCGCAATCTGGTTTTTCGTCACAGTCTCCTCGCATGAAAGTTTCTCTACTTTATTTACAGATATGGGGTGTAAAGATACAAAAAATACATGTTTTTCTTGAGATAGGGTTCTGAAAATACATAACTATGCATAGGCATAGACAAAACACAAGATAACCAGGAAAAAAGGCAAATTATTGAGGAGGCTAGAGAGAGTACAAGGTACAAAGCTATGAAAATCAAACAAAACTTCAAATTTTTCATCAGACAGCCAGACTGAAAAATCCATAAAAAAAAAATTCAATCTCCACTATTTTTACCATTTTCTTTGTCGTTATCTTCTGATTACCACAAATTTCTCTTGAATGTGCCTTTAAATTCACAATGAAATGACTATTCTACTTTTTGATTTTTGCAATAAACCGAAATCGTGCAATTTAAATCGCCTGTCGTGTAAAAAAATCCTAAAATCAATCTTCCAAGTAAGGAAAACTTGTAGAATCACTACAGTTACCAAAAAATTACTTCAATCTCAATTTTAATTTTTTCTAATAATATCCTTCAATTTCAACGTATTTACATGCATGTTACATTGGAACTAAATCGCTTCCGCAACTAAATAAAACTACCTGGGCCTTTTGATTTCTACACAAAATATGTATTTCCTCAAATTTTCCAAACCCGTGACCAGAACTTCTCAATTCTGCACAGAACACACACTCCCTCGTATTCAACACAGAAACTCACTCTCTCAATTTCCGCACAAAATGAACTCGTCCGCGATCGAAAAAGAAGGGACAAAAGAAAATATGGAAAATTACAGTTGGCTACATATCGGAGACGTGGTGGAGAGGCCCATCATGCGCCAAAACATCTTTGCAAAGTGACCTAACAGTGAACCCGCAGAAATCTGTGACTAAAAATCCTGAAAACAACCGATATTCCCGGACTCTTTTCACGATCTACTGATCCAAACGCAAAATAACCCTAGATTTGTTCATTCAATGGCTTTCCAAAATAAGGTCGTGCTTTCAATAACCCCATTATGCGTTAAATCAAACCTGGAAACGGAGGTTAAATCTATAATGTGTTAAAATATGTAAAATTTAGTGATGCATGTGTTTCTAAGCGTGATATTCCTTAATATAGTTTACACTAGCAATTGCAAATGAGTTGCAAGTTACGCCGGAGAGGGATTGAATTTTGTGTGTACAATATGGTGTGGATGCAAAATATATTCTATGATCTATGATAGAATGTTGAGCGAAGAACATAAGTTGTATTTTTCTAAACAGTTCACGTGTCTTTATGTAAGGTTCCACATTCTGCATACATGTCTATCAAAACATTTGCAACTATATCTAACAAATTCCTCTATGTTTTATGTTTTGATGTTTGTCTATACCATGTTCGAGAGCTCTTACGTTAGCACAGGTTGGTAGTACGTTGGCAAATTTAAACTAATTGGGTTGGAGCCCTATTTGTTGTATATGGTGAAACAAGGCGAGGAGTATGCTAGCAAATGTAAACAGGGAACCACGTCTTTGTACCTTAACGGTGCAAGCGGTTGCAGAATCTGTCAAATATGTAAAGCGGGAGTAAAAGCGGATGGATAAGAATAGAGAGATGGAGGCCTCATTTATAAGATGCATGGAGATGCTCTTCCGCTGCAACATCTTGGGTATCATTGGCAAGTGACTGAATCTTTCCTACCCACCAAATATAAAATGCCCTAGAGATTTGTCATCTCATGGAATGAAGTGATTGAAGGATACTAACAAAATGGGATTGTTGTCTACGATCTGGGAATATTTAAATGCCAAAATAGGAAATTTTGTATCTTGCAGAAGACATGGTCATCGTCAAGAGCCATTGCGATTGTTCCATCAAATGAAACAATTATATATTCACCCCGATCAACTCACCTATACCAACATACATGTGGCTCATAACAAAATAAAAGGTTTATGGCAACGTACATACATCCATCAAGGCATATTAGGCAATGTTTTTTTGTTGGAAGTTACTATATTGTCCTCTCCCCATCACACAAACTTAAAATAGAAAAATTACAACTCCAATAAACTAAACATTGTTATCCTCTCCGGCGTAAATTGCTACTCATTTAGAATTGCATCAGATTCTTCATTAAGTAATTGAATTCCAGAGCAAATGCTTTGGCTCTTAATTAACATTGCTTTTTCACATGATCTGTCGTAAATTGCTACTCATTTAGAATTGCATCGTAAATTACTTCAAAATAAGATCCAAACCCTTACCCTTGAGAATAGGGCCTATTATGCTAGCATTGATAATAATACTCTTCATGAAAATTCTATTCCTAAAAATATTTACAAATAAGTTTTTCCTAAGGGTTTTACTTTTACGCTTTTTGATGGAACGTGTAATCCTTATATGCATCTTAAGGATTTTTTATTAGATATGGATTCACATTCTAATGATCTATTACTTCTCAATGTATTTCCTAGTAGTATTACTGATATTACTTCTCATTAGTTTCATCATTTTTCTGGTGGATCTATTAGTATTTATATTGATATGGAAGAATCATTTATTAGAAATTTTATTCCTAACAATGGTCCTAACGTTACATTTGAGTGATTTCCTTCTTTGCACCAAGGAAAGAATGAACTTGTTAATGATTATATCTTACATTTTAAATATTTCATGCATCATTTAATTTATAAGCCTATTGATCTAGAAATGTAATATATATTTTGTATATTGGTTAAGCTAGTGTATTAATAATGGCGGCTGAGAGGACTCATTGCTCCATATAGTATTAATATTTGAGATACATTAAATCAACAAACACTAATAAATTCAGCAGTATATCAACTACTGAAACATTAGCTCCGTATTCAACCTGCAAAAACATAAGTAGCAGTAAATAAATGTAATAATGAAAATACATAAATATGCCAAAGAAAACTAAGCAATAAATAATAAAACCATAATGTGTAAAGAAGGGTAAGATGCCTTAGCTGATTTGTAATGTTGTCTGAAGGTGTACAAGACTGGAAACTAGAGAAATTTGAAGCATTAATCCATCACACTAGAGGCACAGTAAAATGTAGATCTGGACAAATAAGTTAAGACTGTGCCACACTTAGAGAGGGACATAGGGTACCCACGGGTGCCATAAGTACTGATTTTGGGCATCTTGGGTCTGCGGAAATGCTCAGAAAGGCGAACCTGAATTCTCAGGGTCACAAGATGTTCTGCCGATGCTCACCTTTTGTCACTACAGATTCGCACAATGATCGTCAAGGTCGCAATAAACCTGCAAATGAAGAATGAACCTGCAAAACCCTTAAATAGACATCAAATCCTAAAAAAGAAAGATGCAGAATGAGGGGTCAGACTATCCTTAGTCACCACAATGGTGGACTTACAACTGAGCATTGCACTACATCTCAGACCCAATGTAGTTATGTGTGTGTGTGGAATCATGCCCTAGGTTTGCTCTTGTGTCAGTCGCACTTGGATAACGAGCAAGTAGCTAGATGTAAATAAATGTAGTAAATGTGTGCATGGAATAGAATGAACTTCCCTCTTATGAAGTGTATGTAGATGAACCATCCCTTGTGTCCCTTGTGATGGAGCTAGATGGATGCAATGGAGCTCTTAGATGCCTTGATGGATGCAACCTTAGGTGGAGATAGTAGATGCTTAGTGCTTGGTCCATTATTATGATCACATAACTTTATATTTATATGATTCCCTTGCTTGAACTTCGTAATTAACCTTGAAAAGGCCAACTACCAAAAATATAAGATGTTCAAATGGCTAGAAAGGACCCAAAAAGTGTGAGTAAAGTACAAAGAGGACAGGGGCACCCAGATTGGACAAGGGTGCCTAGTGTTGGCATCTTGGTTGGGCGCGTTAGTGTCCAGGATGACAAATGTCAAAGACTAAAAAGGAAGACTGAGAAAGTAAGGGTGTAAGACTGAAAGTAACAATAGAAAGCAAAGAAAGGTGGCCAAAGACATGGTTTAATTAGTACCATTCTTACTTAGGAATCATATGAATAGTAGTATGTAATCAGGACTAGATAATTACCCAAAGTGCGTGATTTTATGTCTACATTTTCCCCCACTTTATGTTGGTGAGTGGAAAAGCTCGGTAACATAAAGTAGATAGAGATGCTTACCTGATATCCATGTAGATTGAATGTAAAATGTGTAGAGGGACTAGACAAAGCATGGAGTGATAAAAATGTGAAGTGTGGATGCTAAGGAGGAGAAAGTGCAAAAAGTGATGAAAATGAACCTAGGGCAGAGAGTGCATGTGTAGCTATTATGATGTACCTATTGTCAATTGATTGTTGATGAGTGTTATTGTTGTTGTGGTGATGTTGACTACCACTTCCCATACAGATAGACCTGTACAAAAGAGAAGCTGACAAGTAGTCAAATACACATGTATATGATCAAAATATGTAAAAATGTGTAAGGAAAGTATGTAAAATGAAAGAGTGTGAAAAAGGAACATGTGCACCTGATAAGTGATGAAAAAAAGGGTGTAGAAAGGATCCTGAAGATGATGTCAACGTGTGATTTTTTCGGGCGATCTCACACCAGTGTAATGGAAGAAGTGTAGGGAGAATTTTCTGGTGTCATCCACCAACCTTTAACTGCTTCCCGCTGTGTAAAACACCACTGCAGATGGTGTGCATGTGTTAAGGACTCTCTGTCCCTTATAAAAGCCATTGTGTAAATGCCCAGTGCTAAAGGACTCTCTGCCCTTTGTCAAAAGCCTTTGTGACATGTCGAAGAACTATGTAATTTCCCCTGTTTGGTACTTAGGGAAGGCCTATGTACCTGGTTTCAAGCAAGAAAGACCATTGTTGTGTACTAAGGACCCAAGTCTGATTCTAAGCCTCATCTGAAACTAAAAACTGTGTTGTATTGGTACCGTGTTGTGTGTAACTTTGTATGGGGTGACTGATTCACCCATATGATGCCCCCCCCTCATTTGGGGTGCATGAGATGTCGTAAAAGGAGTATACATCCCAAAAGAGGACCATTCGTTGTGTTGAAATTGTGCCTTGTAGGGGGAAGGGAATGTGCTTGGTAGAAACCAAGGCACATGCAAACAAGTGGCTAGGAAAAACAAATGTTAGTACAAGCAAAGACAAACACTCATGTATAAGATGAAATGTAAGCTACACAGACAATGTGTAAACACGCAAGAAGACAATGTAGACCATGAAAAGTGGGTTACAAACATGGGACATCACTCATGATGTCGCAAGACAGACCAAGGCCATCATGGTCGTAAGCAGACAAGTGTGCACACAAGACAAAGGGAAAAGCCCTGCAAACAAGAGCATATAATGACAAACAATGGAAAACAATGTAACAAATAACCATGGAAGAAAATAGCCCTACATAAAAAATGTTACACATGAAGCACCCATTAGCATGTTAGAAAGATAAAAAGTATGTCAAAATGTGTATAATCTGATAAAAATAGTGTGTTATGAAATAAAATGAAATAATAACACCTGTAGTGTATGAAAGTGGATGCCCCTAGGAGCCTCTGTGGGACTGGTAATTAGGTACTACACCAAGACATCCATGTTGCTGTGTAATGGATTTGTTATAATCTGTGATCACAACTAGAAAGGCAAGTGAATGTGCATGTGTGTATGATAAAGATAATGACATACAAGATATCTATCTAGCATGTGTAATAAGATGAACATGTAACAACATAAATGTAAGCAAGAGTAAATGCAACCAAGATATGCATTATGTTATGGATGAGGATGGAATGGAATGCAATGTGAATGATAGGAGCAACATGTCCCCCCAAGTGGATGTGTATGTATGCAATGAGGTTCATTTATTTATGCCCCCTCAGCAATAGGAAATAAATGAACTGTAAATGAGAGTGTGTCATCGGGAAATGGTTTGAAATGTGTTGTATGTAGAAAGGAATGATGAATGTAAGTTGATCATTGTGAATGTGTAGGATTGCAATGATGACAAAGTAAATGGATGGGTAATGATGAAATGGTAGAATGTGTGATGATTTAGCCTAAAGCATATATCACTAAACATGCGAGTAAGATGTTAGTACACATGATGATGTAGCATAAAGTATATTATGAAAGATATGAGAAGAATGATGGAAAAACGTGATGATGTAGCACAAAGCATATATCACGAAAGATATGTAAATGATAGAAAGTGTGATGATGTAGTACAAGGCGTATATCACGAAATGTATGAAGAAGGCACTAGCTAGGAATGTCACATGATATGAGGATTGAATGCTTAAATGTGTGAGTGTGATGAGGTCCATTTGATTGGTAAACCCTCAGCAGTCGAGTATGGACCAAGGGACTAAAGTGCGTCATCAGGTAGTGGGTGTAGTGTATCAAAAAATGAGTAATATGTGTGGTAGATATGGTATAGTAGATGTCTTATGTGTATAATGTGTGTTGTGTGAGGTATGTAATGTGTAATGTGAAGTGTAACTAATGCTACAAGGATGTGGTGTAAATGTGCCTAAGTGTAAAATGTGTAATGTGGTGAAGATTATATATGCTATGAAGGTGTCAAGATAATGTGAGAATGTGTAGTTTGTAATGTAGAGTGTGTAGTGTGTAATGTGTAATGTATAATGCAATATGTGGAGAGTATGGAAGTTTGATAGGCACAATGGGTGGATGATGGAAAGATGAGGATAATATAAAATGTATATAGTATAGTGATGAAAATGTATGAGAAATAGAATGATGTATAATGTAATGTTTAGCATGCAAGATGTAGTAGTGTCTAATGTGCAGTGTGTGAGGTTCATGTGTACAATATGCCCTCAACAGTCAAGTGTGAACCAAAGCACAAGAGTGCGTCATAGGGTAATGTCGATGCAAATGTATGCATATATACAGGGTGAATGTAAAATACTAGATGATATGTGTAAGATGTATGGTAATTGATAAGGCGAAAAAGGTGTGGAGGGAGTGGGGGAGTGTGATGCCCCCCAAGCGTGTAATAGTAAAGGTGATCAAGTGAAGTCATCTAAAAGGTCATCATTATCATGGTCAAAATCAGTATGGTGAGGCATCTGAGACCTGATAAGCTATAGTGTCAGGTTGGTTGTGTAAAGCACGATCTAAGCGTAATTTGTACATGCCCATAGCATATTCCTCGTCAATGAAAGGAGGTAATGGACACCCGTGTGCATACCACTGAGTCATATTAGGTGAATAACCAAGGAATGAATCATTGCAAATGAAAACATGACCAAATGGCATAGGAAATGATATATCAGTGTGATCAGGGTCTAACACACCCCCGATGTAAGCAAGCCAAGATTGTCCTAATGTAAGTTGGAGAAGAGTGAGGGGCTCGCACAAGGTAGACGGTGAGGCAGAAGACACGTAGACCATAACAACAGTGATAGTGATGAATCCATAATAGAGATGAGGATCATGAGTTGGAGGATAAAGATCCTCGAAAGCAAAGCCTAGCTGAGTCAAACCATCATGTGAACATATAGTGACATCACAAGTAGGATCAAATGGAATGTGCTTCCAATAAGAATCATTCATGAAAAGTGTACATGTAAAGGGAGGTGGTGTAGACATGTCGATTGTGTATGAGAAGGTATAGAAGGTGGTATGATGTTCGATGTAGGAACATGCCCCTGATAAAGAACCATAACAGTAGTAGTAGCAGGGGGAGGTAGAGATGTAGTTGGGACTGAATCTACTATGCAAATGGCACCTTCAAGTGGTGGTAAATGTGGTAGCTCATCTATGGGTTGTGGGTCATCAGTAGTGTCAATTCTTGGAATAGGAAGTGTAGTATTTGGATCATGGTTACAATATTTGTATGGATGACGGTCACGAAGAATAGTATACTTGACACCCTCATGTAGAAATTTGACACAATGATGCACTGTAGAGGTAACAACTTGCATGGCATGGAGTCATGGCCTACCAAGTAAGTAGTTGTATGAAACCATAAATTCAATGACAAAGAAGACTGTGTTGAGAGTTTTTTGGCCCAACAGTGATAGGTAAAACAATGTGACCTACGCATGGACGAACAAAACCATCATATGCACGAAGAGAAAGAGATGATGGACTAACATTAGTAGCAGAAAGACCTATCTTTTTTAGGAATGACATAGGACATAGATTGAGTTTAAATCCATTATCAATTAAAGTACGTTTTGATACCCATATTGTAAATGTGAATCATGATATGCAAAGGTGGATCATTGTCAAAAATAGAAAGATCGGCATGAGGATAAGATGGGAAAGCTATATGTTGGGAAAATGCATCGATAAATGAGTGATAGACTAAATCTAGATGCATATCAGGATGAATGCGAGTAGTAGTGAGGTGATGTTGGAATCTCTGTCTTAATTCAGGATTGACAAACAAGAAGTCATTAATTGAGATACTCATGATGAGAAAACAAGAAAGATCCTAATAACATGTAGATCAAGTCAGGTTCACCAAAATGATTAAGCTAAAATGTGAATACACAAGCCTAATATGATGCTATAGTAGGAGTAAATAAATGCAATAATGAAAATACATAAATATACCAAAGCAAACTAAATAAAAAATAATAAAACCCTAATGCACAAAGAAGGGTAAGATGCCTTAGCTGATTCACAATGTTCTTTGAATGGTGTATAGGATTGGAAAATGGAAGAAAGCCATGAAGCACTGACTATCGCACTTGAGCACAGAGAAAATATAGATATGGACAAATAAGCTGGATTGGGGCACCTGGAGAGGGACAAGGGAACCCATGGGTGCCCAAGTATTGATTCTGGGCACCTAGGTATTTGCGAAAATACTCAGAAACCCTGAATTCTTAGGATAACACTATATGTTTGCATTGATGCTCAACTTTTGTTGCTACAAATTTGCACGATGATCATTGATGTCGTAATGAATCTACAAAGAAGTATAAACCTACAAAACCCTCAAATATATATCAAATCCCAAAAAAAGAAAGATGTAGAGTGAGGGTTCAGATTGTCCTCAACCACCATAATGGTGGAATTATAACTCGGAGTGTTACACTACATCTCAAACCCAATGTAGTTCTCTCTCTATGTGTGTGCGGAATTGTGCCCTAGGTTGCTCTTGTGTCTAGTGACATTTGGATAGTGAGAAAGCAAGCTAGATGTAAATAGAATGTAGTAAATGTGTGCATGGAATAGAACGAACTTCCCTCCTATGAAGTGTATGCAAATGAAACAACCCTTATGTCCCTTTCGATGGAGCTAGATGGATGAAATGGAGCTCTCAGAGTGCCTTGATAGATGCAACCTTAGGTGGAGATAGTAGATGTTTAGTGCTTCGTCCCTTATTATGATCACATAAATTTATATTTATATGATTCCCTTGCTTGAATTTCGTAATTAACCCTAAAAAGGTTGACTACCAAAAAGATAGAATGCTCAAACAGCTGGAAAGGACCCAAAAAGTTTGAGTAAAGTACAAAAAGGAAAAGGGCGCCCAGATTGGATGAGGCCACCTAGCGTTCGTGTCTTGGTCTGGCATGGGTGTCTAGGATGACAAATTCTGAAGACCAAAAAGGAAAAATGAGAAATTAAGGGTGTAGGAGTGAAAGTAACAACAGAAAGCAAAGAAATTTGGCCAAAGACATTGGTTAATTAGTAACATTCTTACTTAGGAATCATATGAATAGTATTATGTAATCAGGACTAGATAATTACCCAAAGTGTGTGATTTTGTGTCTACATCTGTTAGGTAAAACCTTTGTATTTAGTAATTTAGAATTTACCATTGGTAACTAGACACTTCTAGGTTAATTTGGTTAGTTGGTATATCATTGTTATATGGTTAGTGTATTGTTATATTATTGATACCATATATTTGTTTTATGTATTCCTATATGATTTATTGTTGCATCTGTGTAACCTTCTATTTGTATGTACATGGTTGTGCAATATCTATAAATATTGCATCCCTTCCAATATTATGTAATCTACTTTATTCCATATCAATAAAATATACACAAACTTCCTCCATATTTTCTCAATTCCTCGGCATTCGGTAGTAGAGATGAGTTTTAGAGAGCCTATGTAAGTAGAAGATGTTGTAGGAGGATTTCAAAAGTGTGAAATTATTTTGGGAAAATAAAACTACTCTTGGAGATCCTATGTTGCCTCTACCAAATTCCCAAACCCACCCTGCATCCCCACAACCTCCATTTCATCTTCTAGAAAAAATAAAATCATTTTTTACATTGGTGCCTCCAGCACCAAGCTTGCCTTTTGAAAACATAGCGTTCAAAAGAAAAAAATTCATATATCCCCAAGAAGGGGTTTTCCTCTAAACTTAGAGTGATCCTTTGTCTGCAGTTAAATTTGGAGATAGCTCAAAACTTAGTGGTAGTGGTCTCTGCTCCAAGTTAATCATACAGCTCCTAACCGAGCTAGCTACTACAAAGGACCGAGCTGGTTGAAGGTTTGTAGCGAGCTAAGAGGGTACCCAGGGAAGCTAGGAAGTGAGTTGTTAAGATTGAGTTTAGTTAATGAAAGGGAGAAATGGTAGATTAAGAGACAAGTTGGGCGTATAACCTCTCTGTGATGAGATAGTTGTGCATAGAAATCTATATAGTGGTCGAGTTATTCATCACTGAGAGATCCATCCACAAACATCAATCCGACCACACCAAAATAGTGAGCCAAAAATCCCACACACACTTCTCCCAACCAAGTTCCAACTCCCTCACCAAATCAAGCACCTAATCGGTCAATTCACCTATAACAACCAAATCAAATCAAATGGAGGCCAATATAATAATTTTCAGAATAAACAAAATATCAATGGTGGAGGAAAAACAAAAAGGAGTGGAAATACGTTTAATATAAAGATATCAAGTTTTCTTACGCAAAACTTAATCCACGTTTGCACCCACAGTGACATGTGTTCCTTCATTGACAAGCCACGTCATATTGTTCAAGGTTATTCAATTTTGATTACTCTTTAAATAACATTTCCTCTTACTCATATCACATGTTATTTGAGTGTCTTGAGAGAGGGAGGTTAGGAGTTTGACCCCCCTAGAAACCACCCCTATTTTTTATTTTAAAAACTTAGACGAAATTTTATTCGAACCACTAAAGATAACAGAGAAAACCCTCGTTGAACCACCTAGTCACAACTAAACCCCCTAAATATAGTGATAAAAACACTATTTTGGGCAAAAACAAATCTCCAACACAACTTAGATTTTGATTCTGAACATATTTTTTAAAAGGAGGGGTTCCCAAAAGTGTTTTTTTAGCATTCTCAATTTTTTTTGCAATTTTTTACAATGTGGGCCATTTTGAGCTCTAGAGGTCACCAGGCCCTCTTAAAACAATATTTTTTACATGCCATTCAATTTTTCTATTCGGCTATAATTACAAATTTTTAGTGTTTTTTGCATTGTTTTGTGCTAACGTGCTATCTAATTGGGAACAATCTAACCACCCAATATGGCCAACAATGCTCCAAGATTCTTTTTTCCTGACCCATAACTGTTCCTTGGAGACAATTATGTTGTGTCGAAGACCAAATTTTGAATTCAATTTGAGTTTAAAGAAATTTGGTTGGTTGTGAATGGTTTTATAACTTGATCAACAGATGATGCATCCCAGAAAAGTAAGTTTGACTAGGCATATCAGAAGGCCAAATTGATAACCTTGTCTACAATGTTTGATGACATGCAACCCCACATTCGAGATTCTAAAATAGCCAAAGAAGTGTGGGATAATTTTAGTACCATGTACGAGGCTCAAAACAAGAACATCATTTTAATTTTGTAGAGTTAGTTGTTTACATTGAAATTCAATCTAAATGAGAAAGTGGAGGCTTTCTTATGGAGATTTACAACTTTTAGGGATTCTCTTCTAGCCCTAAGAGAGAAGGATTTTGATGATGTTCTTGTGCCCATTGTTCTAAGATCACTTCCTCCCTCTTACTACTTTTTTGTGACAACACTTAACTTTTCAGATAAGACCATTTGGTTTGAGAAGTTGGTGAATTTTTTTGCTGCAAGAACAAACTTTTTACAACAAAGATGAAGAAGAAGAGCATGCACTATCTTCCCAAAATTCAAAAAAATAGCACCAACAAGGAGAAAAGAAGAAGAAGAAATGTCCTATCTACAAACAAGGACATGAGTTGAAATATTGTCGGTATAACACATACAAAAAAGGTTAATTGAGAAATTCTAGACCTCAAAATCATAAATCAAAATAGGGGCAATCACCCTACAAGCAAGGGAAAAGTAAGGGGAACTAGATGAACAAACCCTATCAGCAAGGAAATATAGTTGAGCAAGAAGACCATTCAGATGATGATTGTACACTACCCATTCCAGTGAACCATCCATGTCATTTAGTGTTGTTTGGTATGTTGATTCAGGAGCCACGCGACACATGATCGAGCACAAAGACTGGTTTACCACTATAGAAACCTAAATTCCGCTTTTGCAATCTTATTGCCAAAAGCATAGTAATCACTCTCATTCTTACCATTTTTGTTATAATAAGTGATTTACGCTAATTAAAGAACATTTCTTACCATTTTTGTTAATTAACAACACTTTTTTGATTACCTAATCCCTTTCACATTCAGGATGCCACTTTATGACACATCGTAAGTCAAAATCCTCTTCCAAATGGAAAATTAGCGGTTATTAGCTAATTAAGCCTATTTTACCCTTGTTTTGGTCAATATACCCTATTATTGGCTCAAATCCCTCTTCCAACCACTCAAAATCACCCCACTTTCCTCCACAACATCTCAACAAACTTCAAAAGATTATCCTAGCCTCCTAATTGACTTTAAGTGCTTGATTAAGGATCCTCACATCTTAATCACTTGTTAATTCACTAATTGTGATTAGAAAATCCTTAATCATGATTAACAATTCTTAATCTAATTTTTGTTTGTAATCCCACATGTACCAAGATGCTAGTTTTCCTCAAAGGAAAAACTATATAAAGGACTAACCACATACCTTTAAACTTTACACCATGCTTTGAATTGCATATCATATAAGAAATATGATTTATAGCCAAGCTCAATCCTTGCCTCAAGTCTTTAATGGGGTTAGTAGATGGGTATCCAAAATGATCTTGTAGTCATTTTTGGAAAGCCCATCTCACCTTCCTTGGAGTATCAACAAACCCCCAATTTGATTACTCTTAGATCTATTTAGGTCTATGTTAATTAGCAATTGAACATACTAGTAGGCATGCTTTAACTAGGTTTTGAATTATATTCATGTTAGCTGTTTCAAGCATTCCGTTAAGCTTTTATCTTTGATGTAACTATGGTTATATTCAATAAACATTTTCTCTATTAGATTATGTGGTGTTATTCTTAGCTTTGCTTGGAACTTTTAGTAGTCTTTGTTTGGCATGCCCAGTGGGAGCATACCCCATTGCATTCAATCTTAAGATTTTTAACTTAGTTTCAAAGTTTTTAGATTTCAATATTTTTAGTTTTAGGTTCAAGTTTTCTAGATTAGTTTCAAGTTTTCTATTCTAGTTTCAAGTTTTATATATTACTTTCAAACTTTTTTAGATTAGTTTCTCAAACTTTTAGATTACTTTCAAGTTTTTTAGAGTAATTTTCAAATATTTGTAGATCAATTTTCAAACTAGATAGTTGTTACAACTAGATTAGTAGTAGATGTTACATTTTCATGTTCTTTGCAAGATATAAGGAGGTGAAGTGCTGTCAAAATTTCCTCATAAGGCCAAAGATTTGATCTTTTTCAAAATTTCTTATCAAAATCCGTATTTTGACCACCTACAGGAAGGTCTGCACCTACGCTCAAAGGGGTTCTCCCACACTCCAAAGGTTGTGCATGTTCTCTACTGGACATGCCTACGCTTATTCAAACATGCATGTGCCTTACTGGCCGCGCCTGTGCATTACTAGATTTTTTACCTCTGTATGTGACTTGCGATGGTGCTTCAAAGTGTGTGCTTACTCCTCTCTGGCCATGCATGTGCAATAGGACTATGTAAATTTGTTAGAGGAATGACTATATGCATTTATGCTTTAAGACATACACTCATGCTCTATAGGACCTGCTACTGCACTAGGAGGCCCATGCTCTATACATTAATGTTTCGCCAAGAAATTGATGCACCAAGATTTGAAAACATTAATGTTTTTCCAATAAATCAACGTGCTAGGATTTGAAAACATTAATGTTTTGCCAAGAAATTGATGCATTGGGAGTTGAAAACATTAATATTTCACCAAGAAATATATGGAACCTTATTTGGCGAAGAAAAAATTCCCAAAAGTTTCTCAATATATACACAGAGGTTATGTTTTCCCACAATTTTCCAATTTGTGTATTTGTGAAGTATTAGAAAGGGATTTAGCGAATCAGCATATTATAATTTGCTTAAAAAATCTGAAATAAATCTAGGTCTTGTCAGGGCCCAGCTACTGCGTTGTAGTTTACATCCTATAAGCACTTACTGCAGGTGAGTCCTCGGTCTATTTGAGACCTGTTTTCTTTCATGTCACATTACTTTATCTGTGAATCCGCATTTGTAAGTTATTACAAAGCCTGAACATCCTCATCCTCATAACCACTATGATTTTTTATTTCATCTAGAATAGTCCTCCGTTTGTAGATAATCATAACTAGTTTTCATATCTTAGACACACACACACACATTGAAAGCACCCTAAACTTTACAAAGAAAATTGCATGACTAACTAAGGAAGGCTAACACCATTGCCACCTCTAGTTAAGGTTCTAAGTCTAGGAATGTAACATTAAGATAAAAGCTTAAAGGAATGCTTAACCAACATGAATACAATTCAAAATCTAACTAAACATGCCTACTAATATGTTCAATTACCTAACATGGGCCTAAATAGACCTAAGAGGGAAATCAAATTGGTATGTTTTCTACTCCAAACAAGGTGAAATGGCCTCTCCAAATGACTACTTGGTCATTTTGGATATCCATCTACTACCCCCATTGAAGGCTTTAGGTGAGGATTGAGCTTGGCTATAAATCATATTTATTATATGAGATGCAAATCAAAGCATGGTGTAAAGTATATAGGAATGAGGTGCACCTTTTTTATAATTTTCCTTTTGAGAAAAACTTGCATTTTGGTGCATGTGGGACTAAAATCCCCAAATTAGATTAGAATTGTTAATCATGATTAGGTATTGCTAATCAAAATTAGTGAATTATCAAGTGATTAAGATATGAGAACCTTAATCGACCATTTAGGGTCAACGAGGAGGCTAAGATAAGCTTTTGAAGATTTTTGAGGCATTGTGGAGGTGAATGGGGTGATTTTAAGTGGTTGGAAGAGGGGTTTGAGTCAATATTAGGGCATATTGACTAAATCAAGGGAAAAATAGGCTTAATTAGCCTATAATCGTTAATTTTTTATTTTGAAGAGGATTTTGGCTTACGATTCGTCGTAAAGTGGCATCCTAAATGCGAAAGGGGTTACACAATCAACAATGAGGTGTTAATTGGATAATTTGGTAAGGAACATTGTTTAATTAGTGAAAACCACTAATTATAATGGATTTGGTAACAATGAGAGTGATTTGTGTGCGTTTTGGCAATAAGATTGCAAAAACATAATTTAGGTGTCTACATTTGCCCCTGTTTGAGGTGAAGTTAGTGACTTCACTTCAAATTTAGTAGACAAGCATAACCAGGTAGATTTTTGAAGAAACATTAGTGGAATGAAGGATTCCCCCTCGAGTGTCGAGTGGGTGATAGAAGAAGTCAATCGACGATCAAAAATATGATTGAATTGGATAGAATAAAATAGGTTAGAACAGGCGTGAAACCCTTAGGTATTGAGAAGGAATAAGGAAAAGGATAAACCTGGTTGTTTATTGCCCCAAGTGAGTTTTTAGAAGAAAATTTAGTGATGGTAATAAATGATAATGGAGAAGATATGATTAATGGAGAAATATAGGACAAGCCCAACCTTTGCATCCAACCTTTCTATAAGCAACCTATTTATATCATTTTTCCCCTAAGTCTACATCATCGGCATTTATTGAAAATAAACAAAAGTATGATATAACATGAAAAGCTACATTACTAATATTTTTTTACTACTAAAAATATGTAACTCCATGAAACATACATTATGCAATGTAATATGAGAAAGTAAAATGTCACTTAACTCCATGCAACATAGAGAATGCAATGCAATACAAGAAAGTAAAATGACGCTTTACTCCATGCAACATACAAAATGTAATGCAATATGAGAAAGCAAACTAGCTAACCTAACAGAGAAACAAGCACAATCATATATACTTGAACAAACAACGTTCAAGATAGTTGTATCAATGTTTTTTTTATCAAGTGCAGTTCCTGAATGTTCGTGTTGTGACAACAAGGGTTAAAAATGATGCCCCAAGCAATAACACGTGCGAGGCAAAAATGGAGGACGTAAGTATTCCCATGGAAAACATTGATGCATTATGACACAGTACCTGGCAATTCAATGTTGCATGGGAGTACCAACATAATACGCAAACCCAACTTTTTTAATAGAGGTAGATCACGATGATCTGCATGTTGTTTGAGAAAAGAACAAGAAAGAACGTCACAAAGATGGTTTTGAAGGACCAATTTGGATGTTGAGGATAATACAGCTGATATAGGCTTCAGTTATATGCAATACATTTTAAAAAATGAAAAACCATAACTTTTTGGTAAATCTAAAGCCAAAATTAATGTTACCATTGTGTAGCTTTCTTCAATACCTTTCCAATGCAAAAAAATGGATTCGTTTCGAGGTCGGGAGAAAAATTTATGGCCTGCGCAATGCTGGGTGCACCTATGCACTCAGTAGAGTGCCTGTGTTGGGCAACATAGGCACCTAGGTGCCTATGCTGGCTCTGTTTTTGGTTTTTTACATTTTGTGAGGCCTAGGTACCTATGTTGGATTCATTTTTGAATTTTTTGAGATTTTGGGTTGTAACATGGGTGCTCAGGAAACTGAGTGCACTACCTATCATCTGGAGGCCATAATGTTTGCTCCTGTCTGCGAAACGACTCTGTGTTTTTTTCATTGGAAAGGTATCGAAGTGAGATAGGTGAAATGTGCTGGCCATAAATTTTGATTTTTGAATATATATTTTGTGAGGCAACATAGGACCATGTGTTTTTGGAATATCAACTGCAACATGGGCGCCTGGGAGCTTGTACGTTGACAGTGTTTTACATTTTTTAAGGATTTTTAACTATGAATATGGGTGCCTGAGCGCCTGTGTTGGCTTCCTTTTTGTATTTTTTTAGATTTTTGCAAGGGTAGCCTGGGTGCCTGGGTGCCTGTGTTGGCATGATACTTTTTGGCACCTTTTTTTGGGTGCTTCTATGCAACATGGATGCCTAAGGGCACCTGTGTTGGAACCAGTGTGTAGCATGTAGCACCTAGGCACTTGTGCAAACACTGAGTGCAACTACCTATCTTTCGAAGGCCGTAACATTTTTCTCCCGAACCTCGAAACGACTCAATTGTTTTGCATCTGGAAAGGTATCAAAGTGAAACTACGTAATGGTAAGATAAATTCTAGGTTTTTAAATTTTTCTGACCAATTTGTTTGGGTTTTTTATGTTTACTTTACCAATGTGTTTGACTTTTCTGACTGTTTATGTTTACCAATGTGTTTGGGAGTTTTGAAATACATTTGAATGTTTTTTACTTTTCTAGAAGTTTTATAAATATATGTATATGAAATGAAGAAACATGGATGCCCCCCAGTGACAGATGGGATGTACAAGGGATATAGAATGTCCACGCGTATGCACAAGAAATTGAAGATGTGAAATTGCCCCCAGTGTTAGATGAGGAATATTCAAAGGACAAAGTCTTCATGCACAGAAGCTAGATCAGTTCCAATATAAATAGGTTCAACATGATGATCAATGTAACCCAATGATGTGCTAGGACGGAGCAAGGATTTCCACAACGTAAGATGGCCAAGAAGCACATGAAAGAATGAACTAGAATATTGTTTTTGAGAAAAAGGACAAATGGTGCCCGCACAACATGGTAAAAAGGAAATATTACACACATGGATGTTTATGAACTGAAGTAGAATAACAACATGAATTTTTGTGAATGTATCTTAGAATCCTTACAATCAAGAAGTCGATTAGCCAAAGGCAAAAATTGTGAGACAAGATAAAAAATAGAGTAATGAGTCTGAAACAAGGTCCAAAAAAGGACACTTGGTAACATTCTAATCATGTTTTCTCTTCGAGATACCAGTGTTTGCACGTGGAAATTTATTACCTCTTGAAGGGAAGATTTGATAGAAAACAAGTGAAGACACTCTGGCCATTGTGTAGGAATGATTTATTTTTAAAATTTGATTGTTTATGAATAGATTGCAGAAGGACCGTACACTTCATCTGCTTCTACTGCCAGGCTAGGTGTCCATAGCCCCAATGGAGAATCCATTTGATTCTAATCACAATGTTTCTATACTTCCACTCAGGTAGCATCCATAGACCCTGGTGGATACTTTATTGGAAATGGCCAAAAAGAGAATTATGTATCAATTTTCTTTTTGCTTTTAGCGTTTACTTCAGCTTTGTGATTTTTGACTTGATTGATTTAATTTTTATTTTCTGAAAACTTATTTTAGACACTCTTTCTTGAAAAGGTGGTTAAGAACCAATGATGGATTGATGGAAGGAGGTGGAATTAATTGCGATGAAGACATTGGCTAGTGTTAACAAATATGTCCAAAATTGCTTCTCAACAAAAAAAATTAGATGTTGATTTTGATAGGATCTCTATGAGTTTAGTCATTCTTTAATTTATCAAGGTGATAAAATACCAAGGCTAAACAGATACCATAGAGATAAATGTCCCAAAATTTGTGTGAATAGGCTAACCAAAATATCACCTGAAGGGATGAAAATGGTATAAAGACTTGTATAAGAATAAACAAGGAAGGGAAGAAATAAACATCCATGTGTATGCAATACCTGATTGCAATGTGTGTTCATTTACCTTTGATTTTTTTAAATGTTTTCTCATTTTTTATTATTTTGTCTTTTTTTCAAAGGTGGCACCGATACAAGGTCATTTGACATGATAAGATCCAACAACAATGTTAGCAATTTCCTTGATAAGGAAGACTAGGCATGTTTGCTTATCAAGAGTCATATTATCCCCAATCTCAATGATCGTGGTGAGATCATACTAAATATATGACTGAGATTTATCATGAAATGTGGATTTTGTGTGTGGGAGCTTGAGGTCCCTTTCCAGAGGTTTTTTCACTTTGTGTCATACTTAATAGGCTGTGTTGATTTGCATTTTTGAAGTGCATTTTATTTTGAACATTAAGATATTCTTTAAATTATTGTGAGCTTTGGAGCTCTTGGAATTATTGATCTTAGTCTGATGAAGAAACAATTTTGGTTTATTATAAGCTGATAACATGACTTGTCTGATCCCTGAGAATTGGGAGAAGAAATTTGACTGAATAGAATTGATGTGAGGAATGATATGTGGGTTTGTCCACAATCATTGATAGAAATAAAAATATGATGGACGTAAAGGATACGGTCCAAGAATTGAAGAGGATGGGCTACTAGGAATTGTTCCATAGAATGAAGATAAAGGACTATCAGGATGTGGCCCTAAGATTGAAGATGAGGGTTTTTTAGGACATGCCCCCAATATAGATGATGATGGTCTGCTAGGAGGTGAGCCACATGTAGAAGAAGTTGGACTACCAGGAGGTGTCCCATAGAATAAAGAGGAAGGACTACTATGAGGTGTCCCGCATATAGAAGATGATGAACTACTAGGACGTGGCCCAAGAATAGATGAAGATGGGATACCAAGAGGTGAGCCACATATCAATGATGTGGGGCTACTTGGAGGTGGTCCACATATAAAAAAATACGATGGGATAATGTTAGTGTGAGTTATCCTATGTGTCCCTCCTCTCATATTGGAGGGTCATCTCTACATGGGTTAGGTTTAGGGTTAGGTTTAGGGTTTCATGTGTGTCATGCACTAGGGTTACTCAGCACCCTATATGCACCCCCTTTCACTATTCATTTATGAGCATGCCAAGACACTCTATTATATTTCCTCTATATACAAGCTTCGTTTTTGTTGAGCAAGTTCTTCCATTACTGATCAGTTCTTTCTTGCAATTACACTAGAGTTATCATGATTCCATTGGAGCGAAACTAATTCGTGGTGCCTCATTTCTGATTTGATTCTCACAAACTCTTTTCATGGTATCAGAGATAAGATCAGGTAAACATGCACTCATTATTTTTTAGTTGCGATTACTCTTTCTTGGTTTCGTTCTTTTACTCTACATGTAAGTTTTTTCGATCACTTTTTTTTGGAATTATTTAGCTAATCTCTCTAACAAGCTTTCTTAGAAAGTTGTGTCGGTTTTTGTGCCTGTTTTCTGTACTTGTGCAGGTATTCCTAGAAGGTTTTAGGGTATTTATAACTACATTTAGCTATCTACAGCTAAATCTAGCTTTTCAAGCCAAAATAGAGATTAATTTCATTTCTTTTTTAATAATTTTTTTTAGATCTTTTTGAAAATTTTTTAAGCTCTCTTTTATTTTACAGTTCTAGTAAATTGCTAGAGTTCTCTGCGTTTTTTTTGTGGCTTGGAGTTCATTTGCAGCATTCAGGTTTTTCCATCTCCCCACTGAGCTCCCTTACCTGGTTTCTACTCATTCGAGCTCTTAACTAAACCATTCTCTGCATGCATGTTTGGAGCCTGCTGTGCCTGCCATGCCTTGCTCGTCGGAAGGAGCTCTACTCGTAATTTGCATTGTTGTTTGCTTTGTGGAAGGAGCGCATTTTTTTTGTGTGGAAGGAGCTGTGTAAAATTTTTTTGCTGCTACTGTGTTGTGCCATGGACTGCCCCTCCCACGGCTAGTCATGACTGCCCTCCTGCGCACTGCCGCCTCCTACCACTGGCACTCCATTTTTTGCTACACAAACTCTGCCACAAGCCCACAGGCCTTTCCAAACCCTGCCATTGTTCACGCACGGCCCGTGTGCCCACGCCGTTGCATTTGCCTGTGACTGACGCACTGCAAACTCAAAAAAATAAAAATACCCGCGGACTGTGCTTTCTTCCTCATGTGCATGTCGCCCTTTCTGGTCTGCGTTTGTTAGTAATTATTACCCTTTCTCACGTATTTTGGTAAGTCTTTTAAAAAATACTTTCAACAGCCTTGTAAATTTAAGCTTAAGATTTTTGATAAGTTTCTTTAATATACTTTCTAAACTTTGTTGGGGTTTTTTTGGTAAGTAATTTAAAATACTTAAAAAAAACTTATATCGGCTTTCTTCTACAATATTCAGAAGCTTATATATATTTAGTAAATATCTATTTATTAAATATATCTTATATATATATATATATATAGCTATATATATAATATATATTTTATTTTATTTTTTAAATTAGTTTTATTTAATTTAAAATCGCCCTTTTAAAAAAGGGAAAGTATCTTTTATTAGTGTTTTTTGCTTCTTTAGATCTTAATTAGTTTTTGTAATTAATTAGATTTAATTTACTTAAATCTATTTTTATTAATTACAAATTAATTTGATCCTATCTCATTTACGTTTAGTAACTAATTTTTTTTTTAAAAATCATCTCTTTAAATTAACCGTCAATATCATTTTTTAAAAACTCCAAAAGCCCTCAATTTAGCTAAACTGGGCATTTCTAAACGGTAATTTTTAGGCGTTATTATCGATTTTTTTTCTCTAATTGTGCGTTCAAGTGTGTAGCGCCACTCTGGGCACTTCTTTTGTCTTTCAGGAGCTGTTTTCCGGCCTACTGAAGATTCATCAGGGTTCCTTGAGTTCATTAAAAAAAAACCTTGCATTTCACCCTTATTATTACTTGCGACTAGTGAGTGCATCCACCATAGTCTGTAGCAAGGGGGTTTCCTTTTATGGCGTGAGATATTTTTTCTCACCACCAGGATTGGCTTTCTCCTCCTTTCTTATTTTTTGCCTGTGCTTGTTTACGGTGTCCAATTTGTTGCACTCCATGAAACACTGTTGTGGTCTCCTCTCTTATGTGTTATTACACTGATTGCAAGACGAGGTTACCAAATGTTTTCAACTGCACGTACATGGACCTGATTGTAATCAACACACTAAACTATAAACTGTCAAAAGAAGGGGGGTTGTTATTGTCATGGGTGGTTGTGTTTCTTTTCTGCATTTCTCTCTCTCTCTCTCTCTCTCTCTCTCACTATGGATGCTCTTTCAATTTATTTTCTTACGATCATTCAACTTTTTCAAATGGAGATCAAAAATAATAATGAAACTAAGGGGTGAAGGGTTATTCCACATAACCATGGGAACTGAGACTGAACCATACGATGAACCTGAAAAATCTAAGTGGTTAAACCATAGTTATGAAGCTTTAGGTCTTCTATGCATGTTTGTTTCTCCTAACTTGCTCTTCCACATTGAGGCATCTGAAACACCAAAATTTACGTGGAAAATGCACTGGATGACTGATGTTTGGAAAACTAGATGATATGAGAGCACATGAGTTGGAAAATGAACTACTAGGGGTAAAGTCCTAGTGACTTTGAAAACCTACAAGCTTTCTTCTTGAAATTTGTTCACGTTAGATTGTTGTTAAATGGATTTCAAGTAGAAAAGAAAGATTCTCAACTGATCTTGTTGATTCTCTCTAAGCTAGGTCCCGAATATTCTATTGTCTTCGTGTCAACGTTCTACGCTACAAAAGCTGCTTTGGGCGATACTTGGACTATTCCCTCCTTTGACTATTTGTCATCCCAACTTATTCAAGAATAGGACAAACTCATTCAAATGGGGTCTCTCTAAGTCCAAGTCATATGCCCTTGTAACAAGTACTAGCAAGGGAAAGAAGATTGAAAAGAAGAAAGAAACAAAGGATCAACCTAAGAAAGAAACCAAGACCAAACCTTAAAATGACACAAACACTTCAACTTCTGAGCCTAACACACAAAAAATCAAGAATTTGTGTTCCTATTGCAAGAAGTCTTGGTCACAACAAGCAACACTGTTTTCGGAAATAAATTGATCACTTATCTCATTTACTTGAGAAGAATAAAATAAGTGTTCTTGAATCCATAAAACAAAGTTCTCCGAAGGCCGAGTCTTCTATTGCCAAAAGGTGCTAAAAATGATAGGAAGAAAAGGAAAGACCCTTGTAGCCAGAATTACTTCTTCATCGACAAGGATTATAGATTATCCGTGCCTCAAACAACATGGGTTCTTCACATGTTGATTTTTTCCAACATCGAACCTTGTGGAATGTCCCCAATCACGATTCGGTAATGACATGATAGTTTCAGTTTCTTGTAGTGGATCGGTAGAGATGGATAGGGGAACATTTAACCAAGTGTTGAGTGTTTCTGATATCTCTACCAATCTCCTATCGGTTTACCAAATTACTCAACTTGGTGAAGGAATGCGAGTGGAATTTGGTCCTAACTCGGTGATTATTCGTGAGCTGAACAATGACAATATAGTGGCTAAGGGAAAGGCATATCACCAGTTCACGGTTGTACACCTTCTCCCACTTTACTTCTGATTCTACAATGCCCACTTCCTTTCTCACTCATGCAAATGAGGTTAGTAAGCTATGACATGAGCATTTTGGGACATCTAAATTATCGCTACCTTGAACAATTGAGCCAAAATGAAATGGTCAACGGTTTGCCTCTCGTAAAATTTTCTAAGGGTCTTTGTGAGGGTTGTACCCTTGGAAATCATCCTGAAAAACAACTTTGATAAAGGAAAATCCTAGAGAGCCACTCATCTTTTGGATATTGTTCATAGCGATGTTTCTAGTCCATTTCCTTCTCCTTTGTTTACTAGATCTCTTTATGTGCTAACCTTCATTGATGACTATTCGTGATATACTTGGGTATATTTTCTTAAGCTTAAGTTTGAAGTCTTTGAATATTTTCAGGACTTTAAGTCTCTTGCTAAGAAACAGGTAAAATGGTCTATCAAGGTTTTTCAAACCGACAATGGTGGTGAATATGTAAACAATAGGTTCGTGGATTTCTATACTTCTAAAGGGATCTCTTTGCAACATACAGTTTGCTTATATCCCTTCACAGAATGGATTCACAGAAAGAAAGAACCATACTCTTAAGGAGATGGCCACTTGTATGATTCAGTTGAAGTCTCTTCCTCAACAGTATTGGGACGAAGGAGTGAATTGTGCAAATTACATTTAGAACCGTGTTCCACACAAGGCAATAAGAGGGATTACACCCTTTAAAGCCTAGTTTGGATGTAATCCTAATGTTAAGCACTTTCAAGTCTTCAGATCCAAGGCTATGGCTCGGATTCACAAAGAAGAAATACAAGGCCTTGGAATCACAATCCAAACCTTGTATCTTTGTAGGGTATCCTGATGGTGTGAAGGGCATATCAATTGATGAATCCTGCTTCTCATGAGTTATATATTGAGAGAAGTGTTAAGTTCGATGAGTCTTCTTCGAAATCTACTTCTCCACCTATTGAGGTTTTTTAGCTCGCTGATTCAGATTATGACTCATCAGACGATGATGACTGTTGAGCGTGCTCCTCTTCCTCATCCTCCTAACCATCAGACCTTTAAGTCTTCTAATTCTGACAGTAGTGATGATGAGGAATATGTCCCTTCTCATTGAAGTGAAGAATCTTCTGACTCTGATCCTGGTCCTCCTGGTCCCCTTTGGGCCAGGAAAACTTTGCAAAGTGCTAGAGATTTAGTTGGAGATACTTCGGATATGAGACGTGCTCACTCAGATTTCATTGGACCCCACTCTTTCTTCACCTCTGCTTCTGATCCACAGTCTTTCGAGGGAGGCTTATAGTATTCCTAAGTGGGATTTTGACATGGATGAGGAGTATTCCTCTCTCATGAAGAATGATACTTGGGATCTCACCACTCTTCACAAAGGAAGAAAAAATCATTCAGTGTAAGTGGGTGTTCCGAACAAAGTATGGAGCAGATGGAGACGTGGAAAATTTTAAAGCATGCGATTAGTAGCTAAGGGTTTCTCTCTAGATAGATAGGGTTGAATATACTGAAACCTTTTCTCCAGTTGCAAAGATGAATTCTATTCAACTGACCTTAGCCATTGCCGCATAGCGAACAAATGGAAATTCTATCAAATGGACGTTAAGAGTTCCTTCCTTCATGGTGAGCTAGAGGAAGAGATCTATACGGAAATAAACTCCGGGTTATGCCCAAGATCACTCCCTCGTCTATAAGTTAAAAAAGTCTCTTTATGGCCTTAAACAAGCCCCTCGGGCTTGGTATGCCAATATGGACTCATTTTTACTTACATCACGGTTTACTATGTGTCACTCTGATCCAAATATTTATATTCTACAGCAAGATGACTCCATACTCATTATTGTTCTATATGTTGATGACTTGTTGATCACATGCAGCTCTTCCTCTATTATTGATTCTGTGAAGATCACCTTGGCTAAAAAAATTTCAATGAATGACTGAGGTCTGCTTCATTACTTCCTTGGGATCTAGATTTCACAATCTGACTCGGGAATATTTATTTCGCAACCTAAGTATGCTCTTGATTTTTTAGCTCATTTTCAGATGTCTCAATTGTAAGTCTTCTCCTACTCCTTTTCTTTTTGGGGTTAATTTGGTTTTAGATTTCTCTACTCCCTTGGTTGATGGTACTCTTTATCGATAGTTGGTAGGGAGCTTGATTTACTTGACTCACACTTGATCAGATTTATCACATGCTATTGGTATCATCTCCAAATTCATGCATGAGCCACATGAGCTGCATTGGAAAACAGATAAATGGATCCTTCATTATGTTTGTGGCACCTGTGCTGATGGCATTCACTATCATGGAGGGGTAGATATTGACTTGATTGGGTTCACATATTCTAATTGGGCTGGTGACTTAGATCATCAAAAATCTACTTTCTGGATACAGTTTCTCTCTTGGTTCAGGTCCCATTAGTTGGTCTAGTAAGAAGCAAGAATGTAATTGAGATGATCATCTACAGAGGTAGAATATAGAGGAGCAGTTAACGCTGCCACACAAGCTATTTGGCTACAGGGTATTTTGACAGAGTTTGACATCCAGTTTCAGCGGCCTACCATTATGTACTGTGATAACACAAGCACAATCTTTATTTGTAGAAATCTAGTTCAGCATCAGTGGACAAAGCACATTGAGATCCATATGCACTTCATACGGGAGCTTATTCATGATGGTATCATAAACATTCAGTACATTCAGGCAGCTGATTAGATTGTAGATTTATTCACTAAGCCCTTCACTGAGATGAATTTTCTTCACTTACGGTCTCTTCTTGGGGTGAGGTCTTTTGTGCAGCTACTCATCTTCTTTGGGCTATGTAGTCCTTCTTTTCTTCTTCTTCTTCTAGGAAGATTGTGTTTGTATATGGGACACCTTATCAGGACTTTAGTTTCTCAGGACCCTCATTAACACATCTTTCTTAGTTGTTTAGGAGTGTCTTCCTCTTTCCATCCGACTCATCATAGCCGCTACCCCTACCTTCGATGAAGGGGGGGTGTTAGTGTGAGTTTACCCTATGTGTCATCCTCTCATATTGGAGGGTCATATCACATGGGTTACTTAGGGTTAGGTTTAGGGTTTCATGTGTGTCATGCACTAGGGTTACTCAGTACCCTATATGTACCCATTTCATTATTCATTTATGAGCATGCCAAGACACTCCATTGTCTTTCCTCTATATGTAAGCTTTGTTTCTGTTGAGAAATTTCTTCCATTACTGATCAATGATGTGGGGCTACTTGGAGGTGGTCCACAGATAGAAAAATACGATGGGATACTAGGTGGTGACCCAAGGTAAGATTGATATGGAGGGATCTATATGGATAAAGAATGATTAGGTAATAAGACGATCGGTCGTGGATCAATGCTAGACTCAGAAATTTTATCGCCTAATGAAGAATGTGAAGATGGAATATTAAGAGGAGGATCATATTTGATGATCTTAGGGTCTTCCTCTATTTTATGAAAAAAGGCATTAACCTCTTCCTCCTAATACGTGAACATGATCTAAGGGTCTTCCTCTATTTCTTGACAAAAGCCATCAATCTCTTCCTCACAATAAGCAAATTTATCTAGGTCTAAAGAGGTTTCTTTCTTGCAAACTTCTAGAGGAATATCTTCATGTACCATCATAAATTCTCTAATGGATTCTTCATTCTGAAATGAATCAATCGATGTTGGTAATTTTTCTACCATACAAGGTTGATAGGATGAATGTGACATGGGAGTCGACTTGGATGATTGATTAGAATGACTTTGATTTGGAGATCTCTTTGGTGGAAGAAGGGGTCGTTGAGGTAACTGAGAAATGGGGTCTTGCAAAGATAGGGAGGACTGTGACTTAAAAGTCATATTAGAGGAATAATTTGGATTGGAATCTTCAGAAGAATCAGAAGGCTTAGAATCATTGGGATTAGAATATTTGGAGGAATCATAAGAATTAGAATCATACCACTTACCATGAGTTGAATATGGGGGAAGAGGTAAGTGAACAAGTTCTTTAGCGTGAAGAATTAAACGAGGTCTAGTTGTGATATGCATCCTTTGATGGGAATGTTGAAACTTAGGTTCCTTACTGTCATAAGTATGTGGAGCTGTGTGATAATCATTTTTTTTTGGCACATGCCTAGTAATAGATAATCTAGGGGATATCATAGGGGTTATTGTGTTGACATGTTCAACAATTCTTTCTACACAAACCAATGAGAGCATCAAAATGATTCTCCTCATTATACAAATAATTAGCATTCTTGTCCTGATTGTGTTTAGGAAATGTCTTTGTATTGGGGGATTTTTTAGGAGTGGATGAATCCATCTCCACATTGCCACTTTCGATTAAGTCAATGTAGTGCTACAAATTCAAAAACTTATTTGTTTTGTGACCTTTAATGTGGTGGAATTGTCAATATTCATTATCTTTAAACCATGATGGTTTAGGCACGTCATCCTCATAAGGTGTAGTTTCATTATATCTAACCATATTAACCGCATCTATTTGTTTTAGTATTGATGACATTAAGTCAGATAGAGATGTAAAAGAACAATGTTTATACTCCACAAGTGGATTTCCTTTTGAATGTTTTAAAGGTGCATGGTTCTGAATCACTTATACCTGCTTATAATCTACTATCCCATCACTAATGACATTATTGTTTTCTATTAGGAAAAAACTTTGTTTTATCATTAGATTTAGAATCATTATGATCACGAGAGACAGGTTTCAGAATCCCCCTAGCTAACAATGCTTTTTCAATTTGACTCCCTTTTTAGATTACCTCTTCGAATGTGTTGCACAATGCATTTATAGGTGGAACGTAATGTCCGGATGGAGGTTGGGAAAAAATACTGCCCATCAACTATTTTTCACTTATGGAGCAAGGAAATCAGCTAGCTAATCCTTTCCATTGTTGTAAAAATGCAGCGAAGTTTTCATTGTTTTGTTTTTTGGCATTGCAAAGATCCAACATGGTGACATCATTCTCTATATTAAAAGAGAAGTGACATACGAAAATTTATTCTAGTTCTAGCCATGTTGATATGGATCCCTTAGGGATGTGTACAAACCATTATAGAGTCATTTCTCCTAAAATTTGTGGAAAGAGGTGCATAAGATAATTGTTTTTGAATGCCACCCTCTTGACATGCCATATAAAAAATATTTAATATGGTCACGAGGGTCACCTTTTCCCTTATACTTGTCAAATTTTGGAAAATAAAAGTGTCTTGGGAAAGGTACCTATAGAATGGCTTTGTCAAATGGTTAGGGGACATAACTCATCAAATCGGTACTTTCTTGTTATTGCTACCGGTTTGGCCCTCTTGTAACGCTTGAAGGGCATTCTTCATAGTAGGCCATTCTTGGTGTAAGAGTTTGTCTTGTGTGGTTAGTGTCGTAGGTATATTGAAATGGTTAAAGCTAGGTGTATGCCCACCCCTATTTGTTGTGAGAATCTCTTTATATGGATCTCTTTGTGCCTTTCATCGAGGAGTGTTTATTGGGAACTTGTGAAACAAAGCCTTAGGTTTTTCCTTTGGTATGGCTTGTTTCACAACTTTTGATTGTTCTTTTTATATATGTGAAGCCAAAATTTCCAATTGGCGAGTGAGGGATTGGACCTGTTGTTCTAAGGTTACCTCTCGGGTTGGTATTTCTGTACAATTTTTATCATGAGGAGGTTGTTCATGGTGAGCATGTCCTTCATGGTCTTCACAATGAATTTTAAGAGGAGGTAAATGATAGTCTCCATCATTTTTGAAAGGTACTTCTTCATTATTCTATCGTGCAGAAGTAGAGGCATGACTTAGATTTAAAATGTCATCTATATGGCGACGAGGACGCTCCATTTCTTCTTCCCCTAAAACCATTGTGTAAATGAGAGAAGGGTCCACTATGGGAGGTAGCTTAGCTCCTAGTTCCATAACACACATAATAACCTCATGTTTGTTTTGGAAAATGTAATCATCAAAATTTGTAGGAGGATGCTCTATATTTATACGAGGAGAATCCTCCTCTCTACCACTATGGTCAACCATGAGATTATCCCCTAAAAGAGGGTTGTAACCTCTAAATATATTGGTTCCTAATATTCAGGATCCCATCCTTGTAGTAGGCATACTCAAGATAGGAAATACAACATGACAAATTTCCACTAAGGTTTTCTAAAAATGGGCATTAGTCAAATTTTTGCAGTGTAACGATTCTAAATAGCCAAAACAAGGTAACTATAGAATAACCAAAAATTTGATAGATCAAAGCAAATGTGTGAACTAAAGAATAATGAACAAGCTACCCTAACAAGGTAATATATGACACAAGTTTTCCTTAGAATAATAAAATGACGTATAATGCTCAAAATTTAGTCACACTAAATAGTTTATTCTCTAATATTTCCTGTAGATAGGTTTGCAACCAAATAGTGACAACACAATATCACTGGTTAGGTCAAGTTTGCAACAAACAAGGCCTACATGATAAGAGAATTTTGATGTAATCTTCTAACAAGATATAATAAAGGCTAGTTTCTAAACACTAAAAAAGTCTAAGCTTTGTAAAATGGACGATACAAATGCAATCAGCATAACAATGTTATTTGCATATGTAATCAAAATTTATGAGAAAGAAATATTTTAGTATCAAAATGGCATGATAGCAATGCTAACAAATTAACCTCAACACTCACAAAACTCAAGACAAATCTAGGGTTTAAAAACTACGTCTAAGTATATCAAGAAATTGTTATACGTGCGAGCAATGTAACCGTACAATATGGATATTGAGGCCTAATTTCACAATGGAAACAAGATGTAAATATCTCAATTGTATGGCTTCAATGTGGGCAAAGTAACAACTCAAAAGAAGACAAGGATCAAATCACCTAACTACAATGATAATAAGTCTCAAATATGGGTTTTTTGAGACAAGGGGGCCTATTAGATCCTGAGTACGTGTCATGCACACTTTCAAAACTTGTGCTCCAGCATTGCAGCCTATTCACGAAAGTAGAATACAAAAGTGGTGGACATGCGATATCTAGCAGTATCCATATATGTTATTTCCTTTTGTCCAAAAATGGGTAGGAAGAAAAAAAGGGTGTAGACCAAGTGGTGTTGAAATAAACTTGGCGTTATTTTGGCAGAGTTTCACCTTGTCTTAGGACAATTTAAAAACTAGGACAATATGACACTTAGTAGATTTCTTGATGAAAATAACACGGTTTCAACTTTATGATATTCTTTCCCTTGTTTGAAAAATAAGAGTTTAAATCTAACAAAGTTGTCACTTTTTAAGAACTCTCGAGTATAACAACTAAGATAAAAACAATGGCTCCAAGTCAGCAAGCTTCCTAGGTGGTTATCTCTCTAGGTGTCACAAGATATCTAGAGCAAACTCAATTTACTAAGGTTTCCCAAGGAGTATCTTAACTTTAATTTACCCCCTTTAGTATAATGAGCACCGAAGTGCATTCAGCTATACTTTCACTAGTGTCGCGATACAGTCTTTGACTCTAATCTCACTAAGGTGTAGTAATCAAGTTGGTAGTGTGGAGCACTTTCTTGTTTCGTTCACAAGGTTCCCTCTTATGTGAACTAATTTAGGGTTCCTAGGACCACCCCCATTTTTGTAGCTTAAGACTTATGCCAAAGGGGTTATGTCCTAGTTTGAGCGGATGACCCGTAGCTCTTAAACGAAACCTGCAATACGGTGTTTTGAATAATGGTGTTATTTTTATCTTTTGGATTAAAAATTTTGGTTTAGACCACCAATGGAAACCTAAAACACATGTGAATGTTAGATTTTTTATTTGAAGAGAGCCCTTATTTATTTGACTAGCGTTAGTTCCTTCACACAAATGGTTAGTAGTTCAAAAAGATTCACAATATCATCAAAATATGGTAGTGAAAAATGTTTGCAAATCAACTACTATCAAATTTTGCAAAAAAAATGGTTTATTCCCAATTAATCCAAGTGCTTCTTAATGAAAGACTAATTTTTTTTTATTCCCAAGATCACACTAGGTTCAAGGGAAGAGCATACACAAATTTTAGCCTTAATTCTTTATCAAATGAAAAATATTTTTAAACTAAAAGATCAAGTATATGTCAAAACATGCAAGTTTGTTTCCTTAAGAAAAAATGAAGGCTGATTGCTCCTACTTACTCCCAAGAAGCAAAAAGTGGTTTAGGGGTGTTTTTGATTCTCAAGATCACACTAGGTACAAGACAAGAGCATAAAAAACCCTATTCCAAACTCAAAACAAAGTATGAAAACATATCCTCTATCAAACCCTAAGCCAATTTTGTTAGAAATGTTGCTCTAAAATCAATAAATTGACAAAAACAACATCTAAACACACTTAAAAACTAAAATGAATCATGAAATTGAAATTCTGGAATTTGAAAAAAAAAATTACCTCGATGCATAGGCACTCATAGTCATGCACATGCACCCCTCTATCATTTTTCACACAGTCAATGATGCATGGGAACTTCCAGTGAGGTACAAGCACTCTCAGTCATGCACAAGGACTTTTTTCACTCAAAACCAAAATTTCAATCTATGCAAGGGCGCTCATAGTCATGCACAAGCACTCATCTTTCCTGTAGGTGCTCAAATTATCTTTTAGAGGCCATAACTTTTGCTCCCGAACTCAAAATGACTCCTTTTTTGTGTTTGAAAGGTATTGAAGTGAAATACATAATGAAAACATAAATTTGGAGCAAAAAATACCCAAAGATTTAGGGTATTCATTTTTAGAAAACTAGTCCTTTTCTAACATATCTAAATGCTTTAATGAATGTTGTTTTGAGAAGATTTCTTGAAAAAGGATCAATATTTGGTATTTTGAGGGAATTTTTACAAGGCTTCACCTCCTTATATCCTAAAAAGAACATGAAAACACAACTTCTACCACTAATCTAGTTGAAACAAGTATCAAAAAATGGAAATTGATCTATAAAACTTTGAAAATTACTCTAAAACTTTGAAATTAATCTAAAAATATTGAGAAACTAATCTAAAAAGCTTGAAAGTACTATAGAAATCTTGAAAGTAAACTAGAAAACTTAAAATTAATCTAGGAAACTTGAAACTAATCTAAGAACTTGAAATGAAAAACTTTGAAACTAAGTTAAAAAGATTTAAAAATTGAATGCAATGGGGTATGCTCCCACCGGGCATGCCAAATGAAAGCACCCTAAACTTTACAAAGAAAATTATATGACTAAATAAGGAATGCTAACACCATTGCCACATCTAGTCAAGGTTCTAAGTCTAGGAATGTAACATTACGATAGAATATTAAAGGAATGCTTAGCTAACATAAATACAATTCAATATCTAACTAAACATGCCTACTAATATGTTCAATTACCTAACATGGGCCTAAATAATCCTAAGAGGGCAATCAAATTGGTATGGTTTCTACTCCAAACAAGGTGAAATGGCCTGTCTAAATGAATACTTGGTCATTTTAGATATCCATCTACTAACCCCATTGAAGGATTTAATAATCTCTCAAGAATAATCAAATCATTCAATATTCTCTCAAGAATAATCATACTTTAGCTAGCTTTTACACATTGAGATTTCATTTTCTAGCCAAAGAACCCTGCATACATTCTCAACCTTGAATTCACAGTCTCATACCACAATGAGTCATAGATGGAAGACCATATATTTTGTCTCAACTCCTTTGAAATGATGAAGACTCTTGGTAATTAGATATTCTTATGATATACCTCATACCTCTGATGAATCAATAATTTCTTCATGAGCATATGCACACCTTATTTGGCTTGATGATAACATTTATAACCTCTATACAACAGGAAAAACCTCTATACATTATGACAAATCTCAGTCATCAAGACTCCTTCATTAATCAACTAAAGACAGATCATTCCTTGGATGAATCAATGAACTCAGAATCCTTCATGAGCAAATACATATTATACTTTGATTTCAAACTGAGCACATACCTTGAGATCACATATTTCATGTTTTATTAGCTACAACAGAGACTCATTATCACTAGAGTGTCTTATCATTAGAGTGTCTTTGGCTGCTCAACAAATCATTTAAATTGCTTGTTCTCTTTTCAAACCTCTGATACATCTTCAGTTTGCCTGATGTATGATCAAATTCTGACTGTAGTAATATTTATATTCCTTCCAACTAAGTTATATGAGAGATAGATAAAAATATCACCTTATCCTTTCACTTTCTTCTATATCAATTTTTTCTTTCAAAAGAGTAAAACCTTGTGATTTTTATACTAAAACATGTAGATCATACCAATATAGATCAAGTGCATTGAAACTGAATAAGTTGTAGGAAATCCTTATCCAATTTGATGTAACATGTCAATCAAGCAACCATGAAAAATTGTGGAAAAACTTTTGTAATTTCTTCTTATACTAATGTAACACTCTTGCAAAAAGTAGTACATGTTAAGTGATACAATATTAAATAGCCCATGTCCAAAATCACTCGAAAAGCATTCAAATCTCTTTGAATAATTCCATTGGGATTATTTACATTTTGTTCTCCTTAAATGTTAGGATAAATTAATTATGCATTATATGATTAATTATTTAATTAATGCTATTAATTAAATAATGTTTTTATATGATTTTATCAACCATATTTGTTTTATTTCTTCACGGGTATAATATTATTGTTATGCTTCCCGGATGTAATATTGGAAGCTTATGTAATATGGAATATGGTTTCACCTGTGCAACTTAGTTTCTTGTTTGTATTTGGCTGTGCAATATCTATAAATACTATGCAGCCCATTCTTTATATTTTTGGTTGATTGAGTTTAATACAATTATTAGGCTTCCACCCCTGTTGCTCAATCTACATTTGGTGTTAGAGTAGGTTGAAGGATATTGGAGGATTATAACAGAGTTTGAGGGAGCATTGGAGAAGTTTGTGCAAGAAAAGGAGAGCCAGAGTTGCCTTTGCAACTTCCCAACCCCATCCCATGCAATACCATCATCAAATTCCTCAAAACTGCCATCAAATTCCTCAAAACCACCTTTATTCATTGCAATTAAGGTTGAGGAGGATAGAATTCACCAAGGACGAGATTACAAGCTCAAAGGAAGGAAAAAAAATGATCTAAGGTGCCATACACATTCAAAACCGCCTTCATTCTCACCAAAACCGCTTGTCATTTTTTCTCTTTGCTAGAATTTTTTCTCAAAACCCAACTTTCCAAAACCGTGGTTTTTTTAAGAGGTATGGTTTTATAGTTTGGAAGTGTTTAATTACATTTTTCTCTTTACATATAATTTTTTAGCATAGCCGCCCAAGTGGCTAGCATAAATTTTGTAAGACACTTCCCATCAAGAGAGGTCAAGGGGTCAAATCCCCCTCCCTCATCCACTACCAAATTTGGTAGAAAATTTAGTGGAACCACTAACTTTAGCAGAAAACTCAAATTTAGTTATAACTAACTAAATTTAGTGGGGAAATCCCTAATTTAGGGTAAAATTTTTTCCCCCCAATTCTGCCTGTTTTTTCATTTTGGACATTTTTTGCTAAAGGAAGCCTATCCAGAAATTGCATTTTTCAGCTATATTTTTGCAATTTTTTAGCATAGTAGATCATTTTGGGCCCCGGAGGCCACCAGGGCCCGTAAAACAATTTTTTTTTCCTGCCATTCAATTTTTTCTAGATTTTTGAATGTAATTACGTGTTGTAATATATTGTACAAATTTACAGGGTTGTCATAATTCAATTACAAAATTTGTAACTGATCAGAAATTGGCATAATTGTAATAAACACAAAAGTAAAACAAAAAACTGGTTCTGTAACACTCACGAGATCCTAGATCTCATTTGCAACGTTCGGTATATACAGTGCCTCTGGGAAGCACTTATAGGTAAATTCATCGCAACTACTACTACACTTAACGCCTAATATAGCTGCAACAACGTCATATGAGCATCGGCTCATTTAAATCGATGGGGAGTAATAAGGTCACAATGCACACACTATGAGCCATCCCATCCATCTGTGAACAATTGCACGACATAAATCTGGACTAAGAAATTATCCAAGTATATAGGGAATTTACGCGTACATATGAGGATATTTCTTTGAGCCGGGTGTCAATAATCGCACAGACCCCTTTCAGTACTATCTTGGTACCAACATATTGAATTCTTTCACGTACATTAATGCCTCTTTCATGTACCACCAGGTATATAGAAAGGGCGAGCTTCTACCACATACCACCAGGTATATCAAAAGGGTGCGTATATAGAAAGGTTTGGTATATTAGATTGACGGTATATAGATTGGGAGACCTTATACCTGGAGTGATAAGAGCCAAACCCAGTCAGTGATCTTTGCAAAATGGGCACCAATGCCCCTAAATTTTTTCTTTCAGATTCACAATTACTCAGAGGAAGTAAATATGTTGCATGGAAGACAAAAATTAAGACACAATTTGAGTTTGAAGATATCTGGCCTACTGTGAATGGTACTCTGACTAGATCAACTACTGATACAACACAACAACGATACAGTTTGATAAAGCAGATCAGAAGGCCAAACTCATCATCTTGTTTGGAGTTTCTGATGATGTGCAACCCCACATTCGAGATGCAAAAACATCCAAAGAAGTGTGGGATAAGTTGAGCACATAGTATATGAGGCCAAGAACAAGAATGTCATATTGAATTTGCAGAGTCAGTTACACACACTGAAGTTCAAACAAAATGAAAAAATAGAAGCTTTCTTAAGAAGAGTTGCAGAATTGAGGGCTTCACTTCTAGCCCTGGGAGAAGCATGGTCACTGATGATGCTCTCATTCCCATTATTCTGAGAGCACTCCCCTCTTCTTACCACATTTTTTTTCACAACACTAAACTTGTCAGATATGACAGTTAGTTTTGACAAGTTGGTAAACCTACTGCAACAAGAGGAAGCCATGCACAATAAGGATGATGAAGAAGAGCAAGACACTTTATTCTCATCAAAAATGGAAAGGAAAAGGTAAAGGAAAACCTAATTCCTATCAAAAATCCCAAAATCAAAATGCAGAATCAAGGGGACAGACAACAAAAGAAGCAATGTCCTATCTGTAAAAGAGGACATGACTTAAAAGATTGTTGGTATAATACTTACAAGAAAGGTTCATCAAGTAATTTTAGACCTCAACAACAACAATCTCACAAGGGACATTCTAACTACAATCAAGGATAGAAAAAGGGGAACTGGAAAAGAAGACCCCATCAGTAAGGAAATATTGCTGAGCAACAAGAACATTCAGATACTGAAGACTACTTGTTCACTGCTCGATCAAGTGAACCATCCACGTCATCTAGTGATGTTTGGTATGTTGATTCGGGGGCCACTCGACACATGACCAGCCATAGAGACTGGTTTATTTCAATGAGGGACACACCATCAAAAAATCATGTTTCGTTGGGAGATGATTCTTCATATACAGTTCAGGGGATTGGGAACATTTCTCTACCCCTTGGTTCATGCAACTATAGACTATCAAATGTCTTATATGTCCCTGGGTTGACAAAGAATCTGCTTTCAGTCAGTCAACTCCTTGATCACAATCTAAAAATTGACTTTGATAGTCATTCCGACAAGAAAACGTGTTTGATTCGAGATAAATCATGAGGCTCGAAAATAGTTGCAAAAGCCTCTAATGTGGGACGCATGTTCCAACTTGATTTTGTCCACAGAGATGATCAGGCACTTGTGGCTAAGAACTCTACCTCAGCATAGTTGTGGCATCGGAGACTTGGTCATGTAAGTTTCAAGTATCTCGAGACACTTCACCGGCACAATATGGTACATGGGATACCATCTCTTCAGAAGGATACAGACAAGTGTCCTCACTGCCTAACAGGAAAACAACATAGAGCAGTCATTCCAGAAGAGTACATATCGAGCTCATGGTCAGCTTGATCTGGTTCATACCGATCTTTGTGGTCTGATGCAACCAAGTCATTCTGGATTTCAGTACTTCATGGTTTGTGTTGATGACTATTCAAGAAAAATGTGGATTTTTTGTCTTCACAAGAAAAGTGAAGCTTTTGAAACTTTCAAGAAGTTCAAAGTAGAAGTTGAGAATGAAACTGGTCATCACATCAGAACTCTCCACTCAGATCGAGGGGGGGAATTCACCAGTAATGAGTTCAAAGACTACCTACAAACTCATGGGATTCATTGACAAATGCCTCCTCCACACACACCGCATCAGAATGGTGTTGTTGAGAGAAGAAATTGTACTATCATGGAAATGATGTGATGCATGATCGATGATTCTGGACTTGCAAAGACATTCTGGGTAGAAGCAAAAAAAACAGTGTATTTGTTGAATAGAGTGCCCACAGTTGCTCTTGAAGGAGTAACACCACAAGAAGCATGGTCAAAATAAAACCATCTATTGCACACCTTAGAGTATTCGGGTGCAAAGCAAGCATGCACATACCCAAGCAGAAAAAAAAGAAATTGGACATGAAGTCATAAAAACTTCGTCTTCATTGGGTACAATGAAGAGAATCTTGGGTACAGATTAATGGATCCTAAGACCAGAAAAGTCTACACCAGCAGAGATGTTGAGTTTTTCAAGAAGAAGGAAGCAGAGACTCCTCCTCCAGACTCACTAGATGTAGATTTTTCACCAGTTGTAAAAATTGAAGTTGATGTTCCCTTAGAAGATGAAAGTGATGATGGGGATGATGGTGTTGATCAGATAGAACCACAACCCATGGGAACAGTTCAACATATGCCCAAGTGGTGTACTAGCACATTACGAGATGCAAGAATGGATGCTCCATTGGATACATCCACCCCTGGACCATGGACTCGTAGTAAAGCAAGAGAAGAAGTTAACTTTGCTTTGATGAGTAGAGTTATTGAATCTGATGAGCCCTCTACAGTCCAGGAAGCCCTACAGTCAAAAGCTTGGAAAGATGCCATGGATTCTGAATATCAATCAGTGATGAAAAATAACACTTGGCAGCTTGTCGATCTTCCACCAGGGAAGAAACCCATTGGATGTAGATGGATATTCAAAACAAAGTACAAAGCAGATGGGACAGCGGACAAGTATAAAGCGAGACTAGTAGCAAAGGGGTATGCACAAAAAGAAGGCATTGACTACGAGGAGACATTTTCTCCCACAGCTAAGATCAAAACAATCAGAATGATCTTTTCTCTAGCTGCACAGTTTGGTTGGAAAGTCCATCAGATGGACGTAAAAAGTGCCTTCCTAAACGGAGATTTACAAGAAGAAGTCTACATGACTCAACCTGAGGGATATGTAGTACCTGGTCAAGAAGAAAAGGTATGTAGACTCAGGAAATCTCTGTATGGCCTCAAACAGGCACCCCGGGCATGGTACATCAAGATTGATGAGCATCTCGTACAACATGGATTTGTTAGAAATCCATACGATCCCAATCTTTACCTCAAAAAGCAAGGGGGGGAGATTGTGATTGTTGTTGTCTATGTCGACGATCTAGTCATCACTGGAAGTTCAGTGAGGATGATCGATGCAATGAAGAAAGATCTTAATCAATCGTTCAACATGACAGATCTCGGGCTAATGCATTATTGTCTTGGATTGGAAGTATGGCAGAAAGAGAATCACATCTTTGTTTCTCAGATGAAATATACCAAGACAACGCTCGAGAAATTCAGGATGATGGATTGCACACCAATTGCTACACCTATGGAGAATAGATTGCAGTTATCTCGTTCAGATCCATCTTCTGAGGTAAGTGCCACTCTCTATCAGCAGTTGATTGGGAGTCTCATTTACCTGACCTACACTAGACCAGATATCAGCTTTGCAGTAAGCTATCTATCCAGGTTCATGCAGGAACCCAAAGTTTGTCATTGGAAAGCAGCAAGGTGCATCTTGAGATATCTCAAAGGATCAGTGGATCTTGGTCTAGAATACAAGAAGAATGACAACTTCTTCTTGTCTGGATATTCGGATTCAGATCATGTAGGAAATATTAATGATAGAAAATCCACTTCAGGATTTGTGTTCTTTATGGGATCTGGACCAATATCATGGGGAAGCAAGAAACAACACTTCGTTTCTCATTCTTCCATAGAAGCCGAGTATCGTTCTGCAGGAGAAGCTTCTGTGAAGCGATATGGCTACGTTGCATACTAGAAGGACTTGGAATACCACAGGATAAACCAACCACCATGTATGTTGACAATGAAGGTGTTCTCAAACTTGTTCGCAATCTAGTTTTTCATGAGAGAACAAAACACATTGAGGTATAGGTTCATTTCATACATGCGAACATGTGTTGAAGCACAACATCCAGCTTCAATTTTGTCCAACAGCTGAACAACGAGCAGATATCTTCACAAAGTCACTTACACGTGACAAATTTGAGTTGTTTAGAGAATTCCTCTCCTCATCCCTTGAGACAATGCATAATTAAGGGGGGGAATGTTAGGATAAATTAATTATGCATTATATGATTAATTATTTAATTAATGTTATTAATTAAATAATGTTGTTATATGGTTTTATCAACCATATTTGTTTTATTTCTTCACGGGTATAATATTATTGTTATGCTTCCTGGATGTAATATTGGAAGCTTATGTAATATGGAATATGGTTTCACCTGTGCAACTTAGTTTCTTGTTTGTATTTGGCTGTGCAATATCTATAAATATTGCAGCCCATTCTTTGTATTTTTGGTTGATTGAGTTTAATACAATATACTCAGGTCTTTGGTCCATGTTGCTTCAACTCAACATTAAATTATCTCTTTGTGTGAGTTTACTTGTTATACTTCTAGCGAAGCATTAGACATGATGACTCTTCTTTTAACTCCATAATATTCATATTTTAAGACTTCATAGGTAAGATGCACTGATTATCTTGGCATCCATTACATGCTATCCATTACAACTATGTATTATGTGTTTTTTGACTTTCCAATTAAACTCCATTGCAGGATACATCTATGCAGATGTACCGCAAATTTTTTGTTCTTTCAAAAACCATGAAACATGGATATTGAAATGTACTTGCAGTTTGTTATCAATGTTAACCCACGAGAACACTTGCTTTAATGTCGAGTGCTTCTTTAAAGATGCTGCATGATGAATTTCTAAATCAATGTACCATGGCTTTTATAAAACCCACATCAATACTTATGCATTTGTATTTGCATCTTATTTGATCTGTATGGACATATTTCTCATGTTGAGAGGTCAGTGAACCATGGCACTATCAAGTAGTATATCGGAACATGTTGTAAAATCTACAAAACATATGTTTTTTTGCAATGCTACAGGATTCACTAAATCAATTAAATGTTATATAAAATTGTAAGCTCGGCTTTCAAGCAAAAAGGCTATTCCAAACCCTCCTGGCAGTGGTTTTAGTATTGGAACAAGATAACATCTTATTTTGAGAAACCATTTAAGGAAACCCATGCTTATCCAGAAGGATCTTCATGATTTATGGATTATAAGTACATTCAAAATAAAACTTAGAATGAGAATATATTTGTTTTTTATTTTCTTGATGTTTTCAATGACTTAACATTAAGGGGGGGTGTTTGGGGTTGAAGACATTTCATTAAGTGATGTAAACTACTTGACATTAGTACCACCTGCCAAAAACTTGAATGCAGATGAAATACCATCATCTGTCAGTTGGCATGTGAATTTTAGAATTTAAACTTATTGCAGTGGAAGTCAAAAAAGGGTAAATCCCACCAAGGCATATAAATCAACGTAGATCTCTTTCTGAGATTGATTACAGAGAAATGTAACAGAATAATGGGACTTGAGAAAGAGTTGATAGGCACATGATTTAAATGTGTGAAGATTCCATCTATTGAACTCATGAGTGAATCTATATGAGAAGTAAATTTTAATTCCTCCCAAAGAATGAAGGTGTAACTGTTGGAAATAGTGGGAGTTCTAGGTGAAATTTATTTTTCTCAATAAAGATAAGTGATTCTCATTTAGTTTTTTACCTTATGGTTTTCCCACTTAAATATTGTGTCACATGTTCATTTACTTTCATGTTTATGTATGCAATAGATAATATATAATTCTTTATTTTCTATAATCGGTTATAATTTATTGTTTAAACATAAACTATAACACTTAGCTCTTTGTAAATGGTGGATAGTTAAATATATGGTATTATGTATCCTCGTGGTTTCCTTAACAAATATCACCTAACTTCAACACCTATCTTGGTAGTACCACATCCCCTTGGAGATTTCATGGTTTGTAAATATTCTTCCTTGGAGGGACTTGGGGTTGTTCTTATGCAGATGCATGTGTCATCACTTATGAGTCCCGCAAGCTTAAGTATTACAATAGAATACTTGAAAGCAAAACGGAATTCTACACGATACATATCTTTGTTTATTGATGAGGTTACAGCAGTAGATAATACTGCTTGCATCTGTATGCATGTGTATAGTGTTGAGAATTCTATGAGGTAGCCTCACTTGTAATTCACAAGAAGAGAGAGAACTCCAGTGCTGAAAACCTTTATGAGTTGGTGATAAAAACTTTGAAGGAGATCAATGGCATGAATGAATTTGGTATGATTCGGGGAATATGGGGCATCTATAATGCAATTTCATCATAATGGCATGTGTGTAATAATCCAAACATCTTATTTCCCTTATATTATTGTCATTCATTCTATGTCTCATAGAATGAACCTAGCTTACAAAATAGTTGGAAAATTTAAACCTATAGCAAATGTTGAAGACCTTGTTCAAGAGGTGCATGCTTATTTATATCATAGTCCTAAAAGGTTCATGGAATTCCAAATATTTGTAGAACGACTAAAAAATAGGTGTAAACTATTAAAAGATGTCGACACCAAGTGGATCTCTTTTTATGAACCGGTTCATAGGGTGTACGAAGAGTATCAATCCTTATTAGGAATGATGTTTCAAAATCACATAGAAGTGGACATGGCCCAGGTTTTAATGCATCGTTTGACTAATATAGATTCATTTTTGATGTTTTGTGGTATCCTTCCCATATTGGAAGAAATGCATCATTTAATTAAACATGCATAAGAAATAACTATCTATATTGTTTATTTTTCTAGTTTGAGGAAACGATTTTGTTTGATAATAGAATATTTGTTTCTCAATGAAACTTCTTTTACAGGTCCAAATTTTGATGGTTGGAATGATTTGATGAATATTGGAAATGTAAGTAGCTTTCTAAATCTCAATTTTTTTTGGGAAGTATGTGTTTTTGTATGTGGATATGAGATACTAATGTACATGTTTCAAGTAGTAGTCGGTAAGGTTGAGGAGGTAAAAGTTAAATGGCCATTGTTTGATAACATTGTATCATCAACAAGGGAAAGGTTAAGAGAAATTGCAATGTCCCTACTAGAATAAATAAGGGATAAATTTATAAGGGATGTTTTACTTAAAGCAATGGTTGTAATAAATCCTGCCTTTTGGAATCTTATCCAAAATGAAAGATATATGCAGGAAGAGTACTTCAAGATGTTGACTACATTGATTCAACATTTTTGTAATCTTGTTGATATCAATGGAATGAATATTCCAAGAATTTTAAGCAAGGAAAATTTGATTGTTCAATCTCATGAATTCTCCACTAATGATTCAGAAATTCAAAGATTTGGATAATCCTTTAGAGTGTGGAGCAATAAATTGGCTATGGAAAACAATGGGGTGAGTACTATTTTACAGCAAACCATGTCTGAGTTTTTCTCATTAGCTGATCTATGTCAAACAATGATTTTTGGTTCAATTGAAGATGAGAGAATTTTCAGTGCCTTGGCCTTTATAAAGTCAAAATTGTGAAACAATCTTGACAAAATTTTGGAAAATTGTTTGAGAATTTATACATCATAGTACAAAGTGGATAACTTTCCCTACGACAGGAATCTGGTAGTATGGAAGTTGATTAATGAAAGGAGATGGGTTGAAAACAATTACACAAATATAACAGATGACCCTATTGTAGTAGTTGACTATTAAGAAAGAGAGAGTCAGTCTCGTAGATCTGGTGAATCAAATGATAGAGATGATCCAGGTCCATCAAGTTGGAAGCTTCCATTTGTGGATATCCCAAGATATAGATGTTCATATAATAATTAATATATTCAAATATTCAATACATTATTCTGAATCTCAAACAAGGATTAGCTCTCACCCCAAACTTACATGTGCCTAAAGGTAATCATAATGACTCCATTTCCATTTTGATTACAGAAACATTATAAAGTCATGTTTTAATGAGTATTTAATATATTTCATAAACAATATTGTTTATCTGTTTTATATAAAGGATATTGTGTGGTTGGTTAGTTATTAAATCATAATGCATTTACATTATTATATACTTTATGCATATAAGAGTTATGGTGCTTAATTCTAAGATAGAATAAGTGGCTTTGCTTGAATTAGGTTGCTGAAATGAAAATTTAAAAATAAAAGTATTCCTCATTCAACTTGCTTGAGACATGCCTTGTATGAAAAAATTTAAGATTCTCATTGCAAAAAATGGAACAATTCTCAAAAGGGATCTAAATACACTAAAGAGTAAATCCATGCACATATTTATTTAACTTATGCACCTCTTTGTAAAAGTTTTCTTCAACCACAAGCAACCTAAATATCACATGTTTATTAATACAATAAACATAAAGATAACTCTAGTCTATTAATAAGACAATTTACTATTTTTATCCATGACCATGATTTCCTCCCAAATAATAGAAACAACAAAACCAAACTGCCACTTCAACTTGGAATCGGGCTCCACAACTTTAAAAAATTATATCTTCTGTAATATGCTTCATTGTTCATCTGTTGAAATTGCAATTTGTTGTAAATCAGAGTGACTGACATATAACTTTGTTAGCAATTCATAACTAATAGTGGAGCTTTCCTCTACTATTGTATGCAAACTTATTGACAAGGTTATCAATGGTTTAACTGAGTCAAAAAAAAAATTCCATCTAGCTTCTCAAGAATTTGGTCCTTCTCTTGAGTCATTTTTTCTTTCATCTTCTTTTAGAATACATCCTTTGTAATGAATTGGCATGTTTTGTCAAAAGGCAATGGCAAACCAAGCTTTGTGAACTCTTGTACCTTTCCATGTATCTCCTGTAACATTTTTGACACTTATTAAGAAATTCACGTGCTTCACCTAGCATCACACACTTCTGAGTGATAGATGATACCTTTATTGAAGAATCAAACTAATTCTAAATTCCTCTAGATGTTAGTTCCGTGTCACTGAATTTGTACATAGATTTCAAAATTTTCTTTGTTGTATCCTCTCTTAAAGCCATCACTTTTCTATTACCTATTACGTATTCTTGGAGCTTATCACATATGCTCTATGGATCAGTCGTGAATTTAAACAATCTAATCAAATCATCAATTTTTTGGTTTTATTTTCCCCCAAATATTATTTGTCATATCAATCAATTCTTTTTTATGAAATCCAAATAGTTTGATGTTGAAAGATTGTATTTCCTTTTTTTCTTTTGTCAATTCTTGTTGCAATATTTCATTTTATTTTTTCTCATCATCTAGGATATGTTCCCATTGTATGACCTTTTATTTTTTTTCCTTCACAACCTCTTTCAATTATCCCAAAAAATTTATAATCTAACATTCTTACTCGTTATTTCCTATAAATTTTTCTTCACCTCTTCTATTTCTACCTATGCTTATTCATTCACAGCAACTGCGGTCATAGAGGTAGATTATTTTATCTTCCTCTCCAACTCACTTGTCCTATTAACTGTTGTTTTTCCTTTTGCTTTCTCATTTTCTAGGTTTTCCTCTAACTTTTAAATCTTATTACTCAACTTATTTTTCTCCCTCTCTTCCTTTAGTAATGTTGTGTAAACCCCATCATTGTTCCTTTTTGATAAATTAATTTTGTCATAAGGTTTCATTACCTTAAGATCCATTTGAAGGGAGGTCACCTCGTAGTCACTGGAAACCATTTCATTCTCTAGTTTTACAACTTTGGGCACAACATATATGTATTCCAAGGTATTTGTGTCTAGGTTATATGTAGGAAATACCCTCATTGTCACTAGATCTAAAGTTCCAATAGCCTATAGAATTTGTTTCTTGTTTCTTTTATCTCTTTTTGATTTATTGGAAAACTCAGCTAGTTAATCAAAACCCGAGGTGTTTGTAGGAATGAACTGCTCCACCTTGAATAAAGAAGGAGTAATTGACGTTTGGAGAGAATTTCCATGTGGAATGGCACTTTGTTTAGGGGTGGTAGTGGCACCACCTTCTATAAATAGTTTCCTTGAGCTAAGAGTAACTATACATGTGTCAGCCTCTGTCTTTTGCCTCTTCTCGGTTCCTTGTTGGATAATAGCCCTAGCAACTTCAATTGTATCTATTGGCCTCTTTAAGTTTCCAATACTTTGTTGACTACTACCATCATCACTAGAACCGCCAACATTAGCAATACTAACAGATTCATGGCCAACTTATCCTCTAGGATTTTCAACGTGTGCCTGAAATGTTTGTTGAGGATTTGACTCTGGAGTAAATTACACCGGATTAGCACTTGTAGATGTCATAGTATGCAGTGGTCCTTTCTCCAAAGGTGAAGCTCCAAGGCTTGAGCTATCGAAAAATTTTCTAGACTGTGTCTCTTGTGAAAGTCAAATTCCTTACCCTGTTGAACCCAAACCACCACCACTAAAACACATCTTTTCAACAATAACTGCTCTTATAGAATATATTTGTTTCAAGCCTTCATCAATACTTGGTTTATATGTGCTAGGGGGAGTGTGTAATTCCTCGAAGGCAGTGTCATCATCACTACTTGACTCTCCAGGATGCTCTTCATTCCACAATTTATTGAAATTTACATCTTCTGGAATAGAATCATAGTCTTCTACAAATTTTGGAAAGCCTAGGTCCTGCCTCATAAACCAAAAGGCATCAATTTTTGACCTTGTCCAATTTTTATCTCGCAATTCTTTATGTAATGCCTTTGGCATGCTTTTAGAGGACTTTTTATCAGGTTTTGCACAAAATTTGGTAGATTAAAAATCCTCTGCCTTTTTCTGTGGAGGCTTAGGAAATCTATAAAAAAAAAAATAACTCTTGAGAACTAATTCCTTTCTCAACAGTAATTTCATTCATTGTTATTTCTACTTCATCCCAATAGTTCTTGTTTTTCAATTTTTCTAGCAAGGGTTTGCTTTCATGTTTAATTTTAGTGGCAGAGTTCTTGTTTGCCACTGCCCTTGCTTTAATCACCTCACATGGGTCATACACCCAGTGAGATTCAACATCAAACTTAAAAATCTGTAAGATTTCATGTGCCACATAGAATGCTTTTCTTTCAAATGTGAACCCTCCACATGAGAATGGTAAGGAAGGAAATATGCTCTTCTTTTGCTGAGTAAAAAAATATACATTATCTGTGTTTTCCATCTGTCGTATATATTCCAAAGCAAAAACTCTCTATGTCACATATATTGGCAATTTGTAAGGCTGTACACTTGATCCATAAAACCTTAGCACAATATATTACTCCATGAAGTACCAGTCTGCTAACTGTATTTATGATCCCAGTTGAATGCAATCTCTACATTTCACAGGTAATCTATAAAATATGTTTTTTGTAATCACTTCATAAATTAGAGTCCAAAAATAATCCACAAATTGATTGTAGTCCCTTCTATTATCATACATGCTTATCTTGGGGGTCTACGTATTTAATGGACGCATCGCTTTTGGCTGGACCTCAACAATATAGGACTCAATTGTAAGTTTGTTTTTTTAAACCATTTAGTAAACCGCCATAGAAGTAAATATCACAAGTAGGTAGTGAACCTAAAGGTCTTAGTGCCAGAGCCTTCTTTGATTACTAATAATTGTTTATGCATAGATTCTGCAATGTACCAAACAAATTTGTATTAACAAGGTGGAGAAACAAAATGGATATTGTATACCTTTTCCAGGAGGGTTTCGTCTACTTTTTCATCACTATCAAAGCCAAGGAAAAATACTACCATAGAAATGGTATCCCTGATCCATAATTTAAACATGTCAATTACGTAAGGAGCCTTCCCTTTTGGTACCACTACATCAACTATTAATTTTCGTAAAAACTCATCTCTGTCTTTTTGATTGGTGGCATGATAATCGCTAGCAATTTTTTCTAGGTTTATGTTAATAGTTCCTAAATATTTACTTTCAAACCCCAACGCATGGCCAAGATTTACCTCCGTAATAGAAAAAAGTTATGGTCTGTTGCCATTTGCAACAATTACTTTTTTTGTCTCATTGTAATTTTGGGCATATATATTAACAAATTCAGGGCAGGGGAAAACCTCGTGGACCATCATGCGTCCCAATCCAGACCCCCATGTTATCCAACCTTTATGATTACATGATTGGTCTGAACATTTACTTTCCCTCATCTTCGTCTTAGACATGTATCTAAGTTGTGAAACTCTTGTGCTAATTACAAGATCATAAATATCATGATATTCATCAGTAAAACTAGGGGTTTTACTTTTAAGCAGTTTGGTGTATGGGATTTGGGTTTTACTTTCACTTTGGGATCCTGTGGAAATAGACATGCTTGGAATTTTGGATTCTATAAACCCTCAACCCTTATATTGAAATATTTCAAAGCAAAGGCTTATACAGTGCTACTTATAAAAATATAATATTTAAAGAATCAAGACTCAAATGCAAGATGACACTTACTCAAAAATATGAAAAATTTGAGTCTTACACGATCCACAACTTCTATGAATCTATTCTACCTTTTGTTGTAGTATGTCTTCCAAAAAAAAATTTCAATTGTCAACATCACTATAAACAATTAGGTCTTTCACTATACTTTGTAGACATCAAATTTAGTCTCTAATAAAATTTCATTCAGTGGATGATAGTTTTCACTTAGCTAGGCCTATTCAGGAACTTCCATTCAAAATTTGAGTGTGTCAGGCATTCATCCCAGAATTGAGCCTATGTCATTGATCTTAATATTTTGAATAATGCAGATTATTTATCAGATGCCCACGTGGTAGAATTCCGGGCCTCCTAGAGGCAAAGGCATTCCCTGAACTCCAAGCCCGTGAAATAAATCAATTCAATAATAAAGTTTCAGGTCTGCGGTGACAGGTATGGGCATTTAATGACTTGGTCGTTGAAATTTTTGGGGGCCGTTGAAACATTTTAAATAATAAACCCCCTCTTTTCCCATGTCACATGGAAGAATTCTATGGATTTATTTTTTCCTTGCCCCCACAGACATGAATCTCCTGGATTTAGGTCAGATGAATTATAATTTCGGGTCCGGATTTAATTGTTCATTGTTGGTCATGGACATTGGAATTGGAATATATGATGGGCCCCAACATATTATATATTTATAAATATTATTATATAAATATATTTATAGTATTTACATTATTGATTTCTTAAATTAGATTCTTTCTTTCTTAAATTAATTTAAAGTTTTTAATAAATTAAAAAGCTATCACCCCTGATTTTGCCCATGCCATGCAGAAGAATTCTATGGATTTCTTTTTACCTTTCCCCCACAGACGTGAACCTCCCAGATTTAGGTGGGATGAATTAAAATTTCAGGTTCGGGTTTATTTGTTCATTGTTGGTCATGGACATTAGAATTAGAATATATGATGGGCCCCAACATAACATACATACATACATACATACATACACACATACATACATACATACATACATACATACATACATACATACATACATACATACATACATACATACATACATACATACATACATACATACATATATATATATATATATATATATATATGTATGTATGTATGTATGTATGTATGTATGTATGTATGTACACACACACACATATGTATGTATGTATGTATGTATATATATATATATATATATATATATATATATATATGTATGTATGTATGTATGTATGTATGTATGTATGTATGTATGTATGTATGTATGTATGTATATGTATATGTATGTATGTACATATATACATACATACATGTGTGTGTATGTGAATCTGGTGGAAATGGAGAGCATGGAAAATAGGAAATGAAGGACATAATTTAGACAAGCGATGCAAGAAATATAAAAGCATGTCATTTGGAGAGGAAATATTGGGAGAGTTGGTCCTGGTGTTCGGTATGCTGAGAATGTGGCGAACGAGGTCCTCATTTGGGTGAGTTTTGCATTAAGAGGATTCAATTATGTAGATAAAGAAGACATGGACACAGGATGGTTGATTAAAAGCAGATGGCGGAGGATGCTTGGAAAAGTTATGTGGTAAGATGGTAACATGTCATCACCAGGTTTAAATAATCATATCTTTTGAGTTAATGTGTGAGGGAGAAATCATTTCACCATCAATGTCATATCCTCCCAAAATCAATAGCCTCGACCCTCGACCTAAATTTTAATTGAAATTAGTTACCTATTAATGTAAAGTGTGCCGCCAAAGATTTAATCGGCACCCTAGTAGTTAATAAATGTCTTATCAAATTTAATTCTTGGTCACATTATATTTTCTATCATGAAGGTCCAGGAAACAAGATATTTAATAAATATGGAAAAGACTTTTTCCATAACTTTAGTCTTTAAAGTGATGCATTTAAATTTTATTTATTTTGATGTAACACATTTTATCAACTACTTTTGTATCAAATTTCAAGTGATAAATTGGAAAGTACTAGTCCTTATCTTTAGTATTTACATCAACCCTCACCAATACCATTATAATTTATTGGTTCATGCTCGACGATTAGCTCCTCTCCCTTAATATATTGCTCGAATCTCGATATGGCTACCCTTAATAATATCATATTCATCATGATAAAAGGACATTTAAATTTAAAAGGCAGAGGCATGTGGGATAGTGACGACAGTTTAGAGGCAAATTTTTTGCCATGATTTGCATTTAATATTTACCATTAATTCATACCTAGGTTTGGTGGACACGTGTAAAGGTCCAGTTAAATAACTCACTCGGAAATTATAAATTCAAGGCCCATGGTTGTTTTATGACACTTACATTCTTTTATAAAATCATGGGGGACCAAATCAAGCACATCGAACCAATATCAAGCCATGACTATGTCAATGTTTACTTCTATTTCTGATACGGGCTCAGAATGAGGTTATTGTTGGGAAATCCTTCTCCCTCTCTACATCTAGTTCTCCTTACTGATGATACTTCCACCCCCCTCTCATGGCCAATAAACTGCTTCCATTGTTCCCCTTCATTCTCTTGGAAATTCTCCTTCAGAGCTTCTAACTGGATTCCCTGTCTGAGTAGCCAATTATCGAAGTATTACTGGAACCATCTCTTATTTATCCATAATCCCCAAACCCAAAACCTATGGATTATCCACATGCTGCTACAAACTGATGTGGATATGGAAATTGATGGCAATTAATCCCCTGATGGCAACCCCTCAGATGGACAGTCAAGTTGAAACGGAGTCTTCCATCCTTGCAAAGCTTGCAACGAGCTTTTGAAGTGCTTAAAACATGAAAAGACTTAACAGACACCAAGGAGAGCTATCATTTATAAATAATGTGTCGGGTTACTGAACCCTATTGCCAACACTCTGACAGAGAAGATCGATACTAATGCAACTAGGAAAGTGGTACAAAAGATCTAAGAAATATAATATGATATGTAATATTTATGTTATAATATAGTTATAGATTTTTTTGGTATGCCTATGTTATGATATGTAATGTTTATGTTATAATATGTAATGTTTTTGTAATGTAATGTTTATGTTTCAACAAATATATGAGAGGTATGTCCTGAATTATACGCAAATGTTATATTTTTTTTCCTAAAGAAGGTACAATCTAGTTTGAGAACAATAATATTTAAATTAGATATTCCCCAATGTTTCCTCCATACTCATGTTTTATTTTAGTTAAAACAAATCAAGTAAGAACTGACAAATATATAATAAATGGATAGATAATTAATAAATTTCAAAATTAATAACATTTAAAAATAATTTGATAACTTATAATTTTGAACTATATGTTATAAGTTATTAAGTTATTAAATTATGAAATTATTTTTAGATATTATATATTTAAAAAAGGATCCAGTTATTTAATATAAAGGGTAGTTCCAATACTAAAAAAGGATTCAATTATTTCATAATTTAATAAATTATAGTCTAAGAGATTCTCTACAAGGTAAATAATAAATGGATACATAATTACTTATAATATAGATAAAATCCATAGTAGCAACTTTCGTACGATAGAGTATTCAATATGGTGGACACAATGTATGGGAAAAAAGTACAATTTTTACGGAAATTGTTTACGGTAAATTATCTTCTTTCTTAAACTTATCTTGTTATCTAATATTGCTTATATATATTTCTACATCAATTCTTAATAGATTTGGTGGATTTCACATTGTTCCTAGCCGCGGTTTTAGGCTTTTGGGGAAACAGGGTTCCTAAAAAAATTTCATCCTCCTTTGCAGCCGACAGGACTGGGACCATGGGTTTTACTTTTTTTTTCTTAAACTACCAAATCTTGAAATCTGTGTCATAGGCTCATTTGGTAAAGGGAAGAAAACGAAAAAATACAGTTAATTTGTAAATTTCGACCATATTAGGTAACTGGTGGTAAAATCCCTGGGTGTTGCAATAGATTGCAATATGTCGGGGAGTATATAGCCCGATTTTTACACATGGATTTATAAATTTCTTCTTTCCTAAACTGTATCTTCCTTGCCAACATTGCTTCTATTCTTGTCTAATACTCTTAATATTTGCAATTTCACATGTTCCTATTTCTTTCCATGTTCCTATTTGTCTTCATCCTTCTTGAAACACTTGTCTTGTTTCGTCCTTCCATGTGTCTGTGCCAATGGCTGTATTTCTAATATAGGCATTCACAGAAACCCTACTTGGCCATTTATCCTATAAAATCCTACTCATGTGTCATGTGCTTACTATGCATACTTGCTCTTTAGAATCATCAATCACTACTAAATTTTCTTTTCCTTTTTCTTTTCAGCTTGTCACCGAGAAAAGGAAAAAGAGAAATCCTAGAAATGTACGATGATTTAATGTTAAAGAATGAGGAGAAACATGAGAAATCATGTTATGTGGGATCATTCATTGCCCTTCAAGATGTTTGGGCAAATGTATTGCTTTGGATTCCATTATAATCCATATGTAGGTTCTCTCTAGTTTCTAAGGAATGGAAAGTTCTCATGACTTACCACCAGATTCTTTAAGCGTTACAGTGAAATAAGGAACAAACATCCATGGATTCTTGTAAATCATGATTGTGGTCATCATTAGCTAAGATACAACTTTTTACAGTACAACATGGAAAATTCTTAACTTTTCATGGCTATCATGTTTTGATTGGGTATGGTTTGAAGATTCACATCGAGGGAAAATATTATTTTGTTAGAGTCATGTTTTAAGGGTATTTAATCCACTAAAAGCTGGAACCTCCTTCAAGCTTCCTTAGATGTTATTAGCTCAGCCTAATAAATGGCAATTTTATATTTACATGTGGGGAATTCTTGTTACTGAATGACAATAAGGCATACAAATTGGTTCAAGCAAGGGCACTAATAGATTTGGAGTTAATGCAAGCGTAATGGTACTATAGAAATTTATGATTTTTCGATGGGGAATTGGAGGATTATGGCATGATTGAGAGATTGTTTCTTCTATGGACCCTTTGTCTTCAACAATAATTTTTTCTTCTTAATGTCATATGAACCTGTGTTGGGTGTGAGAATTTATTACAGTCAAGATTATGCAACTGTGCATTTTGTGTTGTTACCTGTAAGATATAACATATACCATTTCCCTCACTACAGACCAAAGTTGGTTGTATTTGAAGAAAGGGTGCTACTTGCAGCACCAATTATAGATGGGGACCATTTGAAGAACATAATTGGGTTTTTGAGCTTGAGCTTGAGTTTGGAAGGATGAGAGACATATTTTGGTCTTGGAAATAAATTGCAAGGATGCCCCACATAATGTGCCAGTGTTTTTCTGCGAGGAAAAGGATGTTCTTATTTAGTTGAACTGTGGTGGAAGAGTTATTGTGTTTCAGAAAGGTTCTTTCCAGAAATATCCTAATCCTTTTTTTTCATTTAAAGCAAGGGTCTTGGTCGTGGCTCTCAGAATATATAAACACAACTAACATGTGTTATAACAATGGCATCGCCTTTGAGCCCAAGATGATTTGAGACAACTACTTGGCTCCTACTATATATCCATATATAAATATATATCGAGCATTATGTTTGTCTTTGCCAAAGCTTATAAGTATTAAGTAAGAGTAATCATTGAATTGTCTATTTTTTTAAGTAGAAGAACCTGCAATCAACTATGCGAATAACACCAAAGAAATAATCACTCACAAACTTTAAATGACATGAGCCTAAGACATGATAACTTCTCCTCTGTTACATGTTATTTCCTGTGAGATCACAAATTACCAATGTGTTCCTTTGAAATAAATTCATCTTTTTGGACTTGAATTAAACTTAAGTTTCAAAATTCAAATTCGTGATCATGTTTTTCAGCACACACATGTACAAATACCAATGTAGAAATTTGCTTCACATGTTGTGAGCATTACTTCTCCATATCATTACATTTACCCCCTTCTTGTTATTAAAAAAACACATTCTTACCGCCTGCACATACCAGACATAAAAAAATAATAGCAACCAATGGCGTATCCTTGATTATTAAATATAAGTTATTTTTGTCTTATTATTAAAGTTATCAATCCTTCCCTACCCATCAGACAGACACGTGGTAGGATTCTGAGCTTCCCCAAGTCAAAGACATTTCCTTAGGAATCCAACCCCGTGAAATGAACTAATTCAATAAAGTTTCAGGTCCGCGATGTCGGCGAGGCAAGGTAGAGTGGCAGTGAGCAATCAGAAGATACCACTTGTCATTTTCTTGTTCCTCTGAGTGACCAAGTGTCACACATTCTAGACACTTGAGCATAAAGGTAAGGCATGCAAAAGAAATGAAAAATTTTGGGCCTCATTACATTCAAATTCGACATAGGGTATTTTCTAAACAAGTTACAAGAGATTCACCATTCGATTTCCAACTATTTTTAATATTTTTACCATTTTCGCCGAAAGAATGAAACAGGTTACAGAGATATTTGCCAAAACTAAAAAACTGGTTACAGGTATATTCGCCACGATTTCTATAAGTTTTTTTTAGGGGGGTTCCTTAAAAAATTTCCTATTTGGAATAGATTTGTGTATGCTCTTGTCTTGCACTTTGTATGATATTATGAATCAAAAGCACCTCTAAACCTTCTTTTTGCTAAATTTAGAGTAAGTAGGAAAAATCATCATTCATTGTTATGCTTAAGGGTATAAAATTTCTTTTTGGTATGTACATGATCTTTTAGTTTAAGATCTTTTTCACTTGATAAATAACCAAGGCTAAAGTTTTTGTATGCTCTTCCCTTGCACCTAGTGTGATCTTTGGAACCAAAAGAAACTTTAATCTTTCATTAAGAAGAACTTGGATTAATTGGGAATAAACCTTGATTTACAAATTTTTATGGTGGTTATTTTATTTACAAATATTTTCATCTATTTGGGTTACTTGTTGTGTATGTTCTTCACTTGCACCTAGTGTGATCTTGAGAATCAAAAACAACATTTAATCCTCTTTCTATGATATTATAGATCATTTTTAACTACTAACCATTTGTGTGAAGGGCCTAACGCTAGCCAAAGAAAGGATAACTCTCTTCAAACCAAATTCTATCATACATGTGTGATGTAGGTTTCCAAATGGTGGTCTGAACTAAATTGCTTAATCCAAAAGATTAAAAAATACACCACTTTGCAAAACATTATATGTACAGGTTTGGTTAAGAGTTAAAGCTTGTCCACTTAACTAGGAGAAACTTCCTTTGGCATAAGCCTTAAGATAACAAGAGGAATGCACCTAAGAACCCCAAAGTAGTTCACGAGAGAGGTAACCTTGTAAATGAAATGGGAAAGTGCTCCACACTACCTAATTGATTAGTGTGCCTTAAAATATTAGTTTCAAAGTTACCTCCATTGTGACCCCAATGAAAATAAAATTGAACACAATTTCTTGCTCATTGTATTGAAGGGGGTAAAGTAAATATGAGATACTCCAACATTATTGACTGTGAATTTCTTGGTAAATCGAGCTCACAAAGGTAGTTTGTGACAACCTAGGTAAGAGAAATAATAGGAAGCTTACCAGATTAGAGCCAATTTTGTCTTAATTATTATACTTGAGAGCTCTCACAAAGTGAAAACTATGTTGGATTCAAACTCTTGTTTTTTGAACAAGGGAAAGAATCTCTTAAATTTGAAACCACGTGAAATTTCATCACGAAATCCATTTAGTGTTACTTTGTCCTAGTTTTTCACTTATCCTAAGACAAGGAAAAACTTTGCCAAAGTTACACCAAGTATTTTTCATCACCACTTGGTCTACTCCTTTGTTTTCTTATTGCTCATTTTGAGACAAAAGAAGAATAAACATATAAGGATACCTACTAGAAATAATTGTGTCCACCACTTTTGTAGTCTACTTGCATGAATAGGTTGCAATGCGGGAATGCAAGTGTTAAAAGTGTGAATGGTACGTCATCAAATTCTAGTAGCCCCTTTATCTCAAACCCATATTGAGACTTATTATCATTATAATTAGGTTGTCTTATCACTGAATTCTTTTGAGTTGTTACGCTGCTCGTATTATAGCCATACGATTGTGATATTTACGTCTTGTTTCCATTGTGAAACTTAGCCTAAATCTCTAGATTGTATTGTTACGCTGCTCGTACATGCATAGTAATTCCTTGATATACTTAGGTATAGTTTTTACATCCTAGCCTTTTCTTGAGTTTTGTGAGTGTTGATGTTACTTTGTTAGCATCACTATAACGCCATTTTGATACTAAAATCTTTCTTTCTTACAAATTTTGATTAACATGTCCAAATAATGTTGTTACGTTGCTCACATTTGTATCTTCCATTTTACAAGACTTATACTTTGTTAATGTCTAGAAACCAGTTTTTAGTATACCTTGTTAGAAGATTGTGTCAACACTTTCTTAGCATTTAGGTCTTGTTTGTTTTAAACTTGTCCTAACTAGTGATATTGTGTTGTCACTATTTGTTTCAAACCTATCTCAGAAAATCATAAGGAGTAAAAGTTTGTTGTGACTGGATTTTAGTTTTATACATTAATGTATTATCATAGAAATCATGTGTCATATATTACCTTGCTAGAGTATATCATTCTTTATTCTTTAGAATCATTAGGTTCATAAAGACCCATTGGATTCGTGGTTATTTATAGTTACCTTTTTTTTTATGTGATGAATTAGCATTGTTATTCTGGAAAAGTTTTCCTGGGGTCCATTTTTTAGTAAACCTTAGTGAAAACCTTTCGCGGTGTACCCCTTGTTTCAAGTATGCCTACTATGAGAATAGGGTCATGAAAGTTAGAAGCAAATCTCTTTGGAGGTGATAACCCTTTTTTAGAGGATAATGTCATGATTGACCATAGTGGTGGAGAGGAGGATTCTCCTTGTGTGGATATGGAGCTTCATCCTACCCATATTAACAATTACTTGTTTCATAATAAACATGAAGTTCTTATGCATGTTTTTGAACTAGGAGCTAAGTTACCTTCTACAGTTGAGCCTTCTCTTATCGATGGCATGGTTTGGGGAGAGGAAGAAGTGGAACATCCTCGTCACAATGTTAATGAGATTTTAAACCTAGGACATGCCTCTACTTCTAGACAACATAATAATGAGGAGTTACCTTTTGAAAATGACAGAGACTGTCATATACCTATGGTTAGAGTTCACTGTAAAGATCGAGAAGACCATGCTCATCATGAACAACCTCCTCATGAAAATCGTAACAAAGTACCCACTTGAGAGGTAACCTTAGAAGAACAAGTACAAACTCTCACTCGCCAATTGACAAGTTTGGCTTCACATATAAATAAGGGGGAACAACCAAAAATTTTGAAACAAGTTATATCGAAGGCAAAACCTAAAGCTTCATTTCATGAGTTCTAAACAAATAGTCCTCGACGGGAGACACGAAAAGACCCTTATGAAGAATTTATTACATGGAATAGAGGTGGGAATACACCTAGATTTAATCCTTCATACAGGCCTACGCCACCCACACAAGATGCACTCTTCAATCAAGAATGGTCCACTATGAAGAACGCTCTTCTAGCATTGCAAGAAGGAAAAACTGGTAATAACATCAAGAAATACCAGTTCGATAAATTGTGCCCTTATCCATTTGATAGAGCCATGTTACAAGTACCTCTCTCATGACATTTTGATTTTCTGAAGTTTGATAAATACAAGGGAAAAGGTGATCCCTGAGGTCATATCAAATATTTTTATATGGCATGTCAAGAGGTTTGTACAGCGACAACTATCTTATTCACCTCTTCCCATGGAGTTTAGGAGAACATGCGTTAGAGTTGTTTTTACACATCCCCAAGGGATCCATATCAACATAGTCGGAACTAATAGAACATTTTTTACATCACTTTTCTTTTAATATAAGGAGTGATGTCACCATGCTAAATCTATGTAATGTGAAACAAAGAAACAACGAGAACTTTTTTGCTTTCCTACAACAGTAGAGAGGGTTAGCTAGTTGCTTCCCTTGTTCCATACCTGAAAAATATTTAAAAATTATATTTGTTCCCGACCTCCACCTTGACATCACAATCCAATTGCAAATGCATTGTGGAAACATGTTCAAAGAGGTAATCGAAAAAGGGAGTCAAATCAAAAAAATGTTTTTAGCTAGAGGTAATCTAAATCCCTTTTCATGTGATCATAACAATTCCAAAGCTAATGAAAACACAAATTTTACCCCTAATCGGAAAAAAAAATTATCGATGTTGGAATAGTAGACTCTAAATGAGTACAAGTCATTCAAAACCACACGGCTTTAAAGATTGCAAAGGGAGCTCCGCTTACGAAGTATAAACGTCATGTGTTCACTCCTTTATTTGACTCAATATCATCAATATTAAAGCAGTTAAAGGTCATTAGCATGGTTTGATACCCTGAAGCACAACCCTACGGGGATGATGCACCTAAGCCATCATGGTTTAGGGAAAATGATTTTTGCAGATTCCACCGCGTCAAAGGTCACAAAATTGACAAGTGCTTGAAACTAAAACATTACATTCAGAGCTTGATTGATAATGGTCATGTAGAAATAGATTCTTCCACCCCTACCAAATCTACAAACATGAATTTGAGGATTTTCAAAGAACCTTTCCCTGAGCATGAAGGAAAGAAAAAGAAGGATTAGGTACATTCATCACAAAATAAGAGTACTAACTATATACCAAAGCCAAACCATTTTGATGCCTTAATAGTTTATGTTGATTCACCTATTGAACATGTCAACACAATCAAAATTAAAGCAATAGATTTTTTCATGGCAACGTCATGAGCTTGTCTTATTATCTCATAATCCACTCCCCTTCCTCCTCAAGAGATTCATTATGATGTGTTAGATCAATTAAAGAAGACCATAGCTAAGATTTCAATTTTATACCATCTAAATATTTCTAACGTCCATAAGTATATCCTTTGCAAAACTTTACAAGGGTCAAGATTGTTCGTTGATATAGACCCAACACACTTATAGGACATGGTAGCAAAAATCATTCCTTTAGAACACATAACCTTCAATCTAACGGAAATCTTAGCAAAAAATACCTCCCATAACCTATCCTTACACATTGAAGTAATAATCAAGTGTAATAAGGTCAAGAGAGTGCTTTTGGATGGCGAATCAGGTCTAAATATTTTTTACTCTTAAAATAGTTTAAAAACTAGGGTGCACAGAAGTTGATTTAGAGACAAAGGTCATCACCATAAAGGTGTATGACAATGAAGAAGGAAAATCAGTTGGAATGATCACTTTCTCATTAGAATTTGGTCTCATAAACCATGATACGAAGTTTCATGTCTTATACTTGGAGCTCCCCTACAACATATTGGTCGGTCGCCCATGGATCTATGTCATGCAAGCCATGCCATCAAGATATCATCAATGTTTAAAGTTACAACATGAAGCACAGACACTTACTATACAAGGAGATCCCCAACCATTTTCTCATTACAGAGCATTGTTTGGTTATTTTCCTACCATCTATGAGTGTCCCTCTACAGAGATCGTTGTTCATGTTCAATCGAAATCCCTCACTTCACGAGTGGACCCAGATATCTTGTCTACCAATGAAAATGGTGCTTCGACCTCAAAAAAAAAATTCGCTACATGGGGGATGAAGGTTAGACAAAGAGGTTGCGGAGAATATGATCTAGAGCAAGCCCTCATGATTCAAAACATTCCCCTATCTGCCAAAGTAGATAGTAGGTCATGTTATAAGTTCCAAATATCAAGGCAAAACTGCCCCTTTGAAAATTTAATTTCTGGTGGCTTACTAGAAGATGAAAGGATACTCAACGATATTATTTTTAATTCTCAAGATGATGAAATGGTTGTATGTTACCAGTCACCCAAGTATGTTATTCCTAACTGAATAATGGTTAATTTGGGATATAAAGGATGCAGATGTGGCTGTCAAGGACAAGGTTTATTGGAAGCTCTTCCAATACCTCATCGTATATTGGGTAAGTCATGTATTAGCATTCATCTGTATGAATATCACTCCCTAGATGATGAGGAGGCCTCTTCTAAACGCAAAGATATTCCATTCAAAAATGAAAGTGAAACTAATTCCCTATGTAGTCTTTACGAAGACCTTGCCTCCACGAACCTATTTTTTGACATGGTTATCCTAAAAATAACACCCGTCATATCCCTATAACTCAAAAATTAAAACTCATCTACCCATCACTCATGAATTGGGACCAACAGCACGTACCCATCGATGTCTTTCATAATGACGAGGTTATTAGTGAGTTCCTTAGTATCCATGATAGTGTTCCCAGAAATCATTCTTGTACAGGAAACCTCATTCTCACGTGGGTGAATGTTGATATTGGAAGCCAATAGAAAATTCAAATGATGGAGGGATTAGGACCTCAGATGTGGATATGAATCTATGGGCACAAAGAAGATAGATTTGTGATAAAAGATGATAGATCTATTATAATATCTACAAAACTAAAACATATGTGATTAGATAACAATATGTGGGGGTTACCTGGACAATGTCGGTTCCAAGAGGCTATGAACTCCCTTGGAGGATGTCAACCCCCGTGTCTAGAAGGATAGTAATAAATAATGAACAGTAGATAGCATGCAGAAACAATGAAATACAAAATGCCAAGTAATTGGAATGATGAGGGGACTTAGCTTGTGCTTTGATATGGAGATAAAATAGGCATCAGGATGACAAGATGACGAATAATGTCAAATATTTCTCTAGCACTCCTCACCTCTAACTTCTAACAATGGAAAATATTTCCTTTGACCTCACACTTGTAAAACTTAATTTAGCATTTTCTTCTCTTCTCATAAACTTCAAGTTTCAAGACATGCAGAGATTCCATATTATTCTTCCTCTTTTTGAAAGAGGAGGGAAGACCCATATTTATATCTTGGAGGTGAGGTAAGATTGGGGTTAACGGGTAACTGAGGGTTTAATAAATTAACCGTGGTCAGGTGAGTGGGGGGCATGATTTGACTGGTTAGGTGAGATAATAGATTTTATTTGATTGAGTGGGGTGATGTGATTTAATTGGAATATTTGAATATTATTAGCACATAATGAGGTTTAGGGATTTAAAGGAGATTAATTGATTAATCAAATATGTAGGTTTGGTGGGAAATGAAATAAGTCTATTGAGAGATAAAGAAAATGTGGGGTGATACCAAAATTTGGTGTCTACATTTACCCTTTTTTGTTGAGTGGTTTGCGATAGCAAGCCACGAGACAAAAACAAAAAGGGTTGGATGAAATCATGTGTCTGTAAAAGGGATGAGGATGGATAAAAACATGACCAAAGGTAAGATGCCCCAGGAAAAAAAAGGATCGTAATAACAATAAAAAATATGGCAATGATTCCAATATCACATCGGTAGAGGAAAATTGTGGTCTCAATAGAGATGGGTGACAACGTTCTATGGACCAGTGAGTGGGTGGAGACCACTGCAGTATGGATGTAAACTACAATGACCAATGGGTCATAGGGGAAACATCAAAATATGCACATTTGAATGTAAAGAGTATGTGAAATCCTTCGTATGTGAGGAATCGAGTGAAAAAACATGTGTCCGCAAAAGGGACGGGGATGAAAATAATGATGCCCCAGCAAAGGGCTTGATATAGAAGATAGATATGTAAATAAAATGCCCCATGGGGAATGAATGTAATCATAAATGTGGACAACATGAGTAGATAGGATAGAAAGGTGAGATAAAATGCCCTAAAAAGCTGAAAGGGTGATAAATATGGTGATGAAAACATGTTTCATATGAAAGTTTCATAAGTGATGGAAAATTAGTAGGTGAAGAAAAGAGAAAGTAGTCCCACTTCTTTGGAATGTAAGATAAGAAGTCCAGCTACTTTTGCGATGAAACAAAAGTAGAGAAAATGCTCATAGAAGAGAACAAGATTAGATAGGTGATGGTCGTTATGGTATCCTCCAAGATAAAAATTCCATGGGAAGATGTGATGAGGGATATATATGATGATGTCTCCTTAAGAGGGTTGACAAGAATGGAAGAGATAACCCTGTTCCCAAAAGGATATGGACTAGAGCAGACGTGGAGAGAATTTTAATAGAGGAGGAAGAGGACTTTGAATAAGACAAGGATATGGACTAGAGTGGACGTGGTGGAGGGAGAGAAAAATAGGAATGATTAAGGAGGTTGAGGATGGGGTGTAATAGGACTATTTATATATGGCCCTCCCCCTCCCAAAATAAAGAAACCATCATACACCAATAACAAGGAATGTGAGTTGTGCTTGATTGTGAAGGAAAGAAAAGGAAGAGAATAATAGAGAAAGATGATAAGAAATGAAAGTGGAGAGGGCATGATGGATCTGGAGAAAAACAAAATAGTGAAAGAGAATAAAAGAAGAAATTGATGAGGAAGGATGAACAAGAAGGAGAAGACAAGATGAGAGGAGGGAAGAATTGAAAGTAAGGGGATGAGAGAAGAGGGAAGAGATGTGTCATAAGAAAGAAGCAACAAATATAATAAAGAGGGAAGATGGTGGAAGGAAGAAATGATGAAGGAAAAAGAAGAGGACAAGAAAAGGATAGAAAAAATGGTGAAGGAGCAAGGAAAATGAAAAGGGAAAGATAAGAGAGTAAAGGGTGAAAATGAGAGAGAGATGTACAACATGAAAAAGTAATGGAAACCAAGAAATAGAAAACATGTAGAAGATGATGGAGAGAAATGACCAAAAAATAAAATAAAAAAAGGGAAAGAGAAGGTAGTCCAAACAAAAGAGACGGACAGAACTGAGAAAAAGAAGGAAATTATGGTGACAAGGAAAGGTGGCGAGGAATGGATGATTGAGAATGGAAAGAAATGGACATGAAGTATGATAGATTATGAGAAGAGTAAGAAAGGATGAAGGTGAAGGTGACAAGGGCATGAAATAGAGGGACGAAGATGAAGGAAGAGAAAAGAATGAATGAAATGGGAGGGAGAAGATAACAAAGAAGGATTATAGGGGAAGGAGGAAATGATGAAGGACAAACAAGGTGAAGAAGAGAAAATGACAGAGTGGAGGGTGAAATTATGAGAAAAGGGAGAGAGTTTTTTAAAATGAAAGGCGTGAAGGAGGGTGAATCAGATGAAGGGAGAGAGGTAATGGAAAATGAAAGAGATGATAGAGTGGAGAGAATTGAAGGAACCTAGATCACTAGTGAGGAAATCCAAGGTAAAGAATATTAAACTGATCCACATGGAAATTCATGTGGATGGTGAGATGATAAAAAAGATGGGATAACACTGAAGAGCCAGGTTATCGATGGGGAAGTAAGAAGGAAGTGACGAGGTAAAATGGGGGAAGAAGACAATACACAGGAAGTGAAATAAGATGAGGATCAGAAAGGAGGAGAGGAAAACAAAGAAAATTATGTCAGAAAGGAAGGGAACCAAGAACAAAGATATTTGATAAAGAGTGAGTAGCATAAGGAACGTAAAGAGAATCTAGAGGGGAGGAATGACACAGATTCGAAAAGATGCAGAGATGCGTAAGATGATGATAATTTGATGATGAGAAAATAGAGAGAGGGTGTATGATGAAGAAAGTAAATAAATTGGCAAGGAAGAATGGAAAATGGAGAGGTGGCGAAGAAAAAGAGGGGAATGGATAGGAGAGGCAATGCCAACAAAGGGATGTTAGGAGAAATCCATCAATAATGATCAATAGGGAAGGATGGGACAAAATGTGAGAAGAGGGAGAAAGTAAATGAGGAATGGAAGAGGAAACACTAATTCAAGGGACATTAGGAGAAGTCCCCTAGATAATGATCATAGGGCATATAGGGAATGAAGGAATGAAGATAGAATGGAGGAGGTCAAAGAGAAGGATCCATGCTATGTACAGAATGGGGATGACTGATTTTTTAGGAGAATTCCATCGATAATTATTAGTGTGGAAATGAGAAGATGATGATGAACTAATGTTAGGAGATGATCAATGACCATGACAGGTAAGTATGGGGGTAGATATGTGGGATAATTCTAAAAGATGGAGTGGAAAGAGTAAAGAAAGGAAGGATAACAATGTGTGTGAAGATGAAGGAAAGGAGAGGATGCAAAAGGATAATAATGAGTGAGAGAAAGATGAATAAACAAGACACGAAATGAATGGGAAAGAAATGGTTAAGTAAGATTACCAAGCGAGGGATGATGAAGATGAAAAGGGGGCAAGTAGGAAGTGGTGTTTGTGAGAATGGAAGAGGAGGTGAGAGGATGTGATGATGGGGAATTAAGAGAAAATGTGGATGGTGAGAATGGGGAGTGGTGGGCATGTGCAGGATGACAGATCATCCTTAAGAGGGACTCTTAGGTAAGATTCCCAGGGTGCAGAAGGATTTAAGTAAGATCACCAAACTGGTAGTGACGATATGGAAGGAGAAAGACAACATTGTATTGGGTACAGGTGTGGAATGATTAGATGGAGCATATGATTATGATGAGAGACATGAGACAAAATATTAGGGAAATATGATGGGATGTGGAAGGGTCAGATGGAAAACCAATCTTAAGAGAAACTCTTAAGTAAGATTACCATGCGAAAAGGATAGTTAAGTAGGATCACCAAACCGAAGAAGAAGAAGAATGATGAAAAGGCTAAGCAATGTATATCAAAATGGAACAAGAGATGAAAGGAGATGATAATAATGTGATAATAAGGAAACAAAGGAGTGTGACATGAGTGGATGGAATATATATATATATATATATATATATATATATATATATATAGATAGATATATAGTGTAGATGGAGAGTGTAAGGGAAATCCTTAATTGGGATGCTCACATGGTGAGCGTGATGATGTAAGATTGTCAAGCTTAAAGTGGAAGAGTAAAAAGGGAAAGCTGGGAGGAAAGGAAAGGAAGATACACATCATGATGAAAGGAGACATAAAGGTGAGAAGGATAATGTTGTGACAAATGGTGACGAGTGGAAATGGGGAGCAAAGAGTAATGGATCAAAGACATTATTGAACATGTTGGGGGATAAGAAGTTATAGGATAACAAACTTGCCTTGAGAAGGATCCTCAACTAGGATTCGAAAACTGTAATGACAATTAAGTAGAATTTGTAAATTGAAAAGTGTATTTGCAAGAGCACTCATGGATATTATGGATAAATATAGAATTCATGGTGTGAAATTTGATGTGATTTTGATAAAAGATGACCTTGATGAGATGAATGAAACATATTCATAGCAAGGGCATACAGGGAAACCATGCTTTGAACCAGATTGGAGATAAACAAGAAAGGTTACCACTAAAGGCATTGCACTTGCAATCGATAACAAGTATTAGTACATAACCAATAACAGTTAATTATACCAAAAGACTGTAAGGGAGATATGAATGAAATATTATCATAAACCTAATATTGACATGACAAGGGATTTGAGATGTAACTTGTATGTAGGAAGAGGGTTCTCCAAAGGTGGTGCTCCTTATGTCTATGCCCCAACTTTGAGAAAGGGAAAGAAAAATAGAAGAAAGTTGATCAATGCAGGAAGATTTCTAACCATGTTGATAAAGGAAGGTTGATCAATGTGGGAAACCTTCCAAATGCCATAATAATAAAGTAGCCATCCTTTGAGGGTATGGTTTACTTTATACATAATATGGATGAAAATAATATTATATATGAGAGTCATCCTTCGAGGGATCGGTCTATTTCTTGTGATTTTTCTTTTGACTTTGATTTGCATGTGTTTTTTTTAATTTTCTTTTTTTTTGCATGAAAAACTGTCTTTCGAGGGATCAGTATATTTTTGATAACTTTGATTTTGATTTTTGCATGCAAAAATTTTAGCTTTACATGGGGGAGAGATGGGAATAGCTAAGTAGACCACTTAGGAGGGGACGATGATCGTACAAGTGACACCCTCGTGGCCCCTTTACATGGATCCAACAGGTGAATGAGAGGGTGATGGATGTAACGATCATGGAGCTCTCACCAATAAGGCAGAACATATCCGTAAGGAAAATGCTATGGACAGAGCTATAGTGCCCATATTTAAGGTCACAACTAGGAAAGTGACATCATACCACATAATTATAAACCATTACAGTGATCGACAAAAGAGGTTCATGATGGAGGACTGATCTAAGGATATAACTAAGTGCTCATTGGTAGATATGCTAACAATAAATTGGTCGCAAGTGTAATACATTAAGAGGTTCTGTCTCTGGTTTACCACCATGGGAGGGAAGACCGTAAATTTACGACAGGATGAGATGATAACTTGCAAAGGATTAGATGTGATAGACAAGCGGGAAATAAAACTATGTCCTTAAGGAAACAAAAATATGACCACAACGGTGGATTTGAATGAAAATAAATGATGCCCCAAGAGAGACACAAATATGGCAACAATAATGGTCATTGATAAGAAAATTAAAAAAATGGTCCCTCACGGAAGGAAAAACATGGCCTCAAAGGAGGACTTTGATGAAATAGATGGTACCCCAAAAGAGGCACAAATATGGCCATAATGGTGGACTTTGATAAGCAAATAACAAAAATGATCCCTCATGGAAGGACAAACATGGCCACAATGGTGGACTTAGAATGAGATGAAGATTTGGAAAAAATTAGTTTAGATTGGATAAATTTAGAGGAGGGAAATAAAACAATGTCAAGGAGCAAAGTCCCCTAGTGTTAAGGGAGTTGTATGGATGATATGCTCAAGGGAGAGGGAAGGCTGCTCCCCCAATGAATCAAATGTGGAGGAGTTAAAGGATGTCAAAAGAGTTTAGATGAGAGTGTTTTATATTTTGATGGGATAAATAGTCAGAGAGCACAAGTGTGCTTGGAAAGATAAGTGGTATTGATGAACAATGGAGGACCTTCCTTAGGAGGAATGTCATGTGCAAGAGGGATGTTAAGGGATGATATGGATGGAGGAATCGTGAGAAACCCGACGGATGGGATACAAATTGGATTAAATGTAGATGGAGAAGGATATTTCCCCTGAATGAGGAAATCATCTTTCTCAATAAGGTTGTGGATGATTTTCCGAAAGGCATTACAATGTTCAACGTCATTGCCCGAGGTACGATGATAAGTGCAACTACAATTAGGATTGAACCATGATGGATTTGGACCATAGGGATTAAATGATTTATTGGAAGGAAGAGTGATGGTGGAAATTCGAGTTAAATGTCAAAGGATATCTGTGTAGGACCCCATCGAAGTGTTAAATAGAAAATAACTCTTATGATGTTTTGGCTTGGACTTAGGTATTGATATAGATTGGATGGGTGAATTAGATAAATCAAATTATGTTAGAGGACTAGATTGTTTAGATTGGGATTTAGGTGAGGATGTACATTGGATGGGTAGATTATATGTCTTGGATGACAAATCAAATTTTATTGGAGGCTTGGATTGTTTGGATGTGGATTGATCATTGCGAGATGTCATAGATGGAGGAACTGATCCTAAAATAGATGTTGTGGCATTGGATTGTTGAAAAGAGGGAAAATCCAAATGTTTACGAGGATGCATAGGGGATTGTTGGGGATGTTTTCCATGAGCCTTAGACTTTGATCGAGAAGATTTACCCTTATTAGGGATGATAACAATCTCAATTGGAGGATTTGATGGTGGAGGTGTGGATCTTAATGGAGAAAATGTCGTAAAACAAGAAGAGAATATTAATGGAGAAATAGGTGTTTGTATGATGCGATTAATGAGATCTATGTGAGATGTGGATTGTTTAGGTTTTGACATGGAAAGAGTTAATTTTGGAGAATGCAACCCATCTTTATTTGAATTAGGTGGAGGTGTTTGTTCAATATATGTTTCAAAGGGTATCTATGATAGGGTTGCAGATTGAGATGATTTGGTCATTGTGATAGAAGGATTAAGTAAAGAATATTGGGATAGACTGGGTGATGTGGCCATCGGCAAGGATATAGGTAAATATGTCAAATTAGGGATAGGTGGATTTCTTGATATGATAGATATGGGGGTTGTTGGGATATATACAGATGTAGGCATATTTGGGATATTTGGAGATGTGGGTGATGTGGTGATGGGCATGTTTGACGAGGGGTTGAATATGACGGGTTGGAGCATGAGAGATGTGGATGAAGTGGTATGTATTATCGAAACCAATGTGGATGTGGTTAGGGTCGTTGGTGTGGTCGGTATGAGAGAAAGTGCAGATGAAGGAACTGGGATTAACTCTAAGGATGGTATAATGGGTGAAGGTGGAATGGAGGTAGTCAAATAAATTGAGGGGGATGTGGTAACCGATGGAGTAAACATTATAGGTAATGCAAAAAATGTAGGAGTATTATCAAGTGTAGAAGTAGGTGGGACTGGTTGCTTCATAAATGTTTCGAGGGGTAAGAATGATGTTTGCAATTGGGGTTGATGTTGTAGGTGGGGTTGTAAAGGTACATGTAGTAGAAATGAGTTTAGTTGGGATAGTTGTAGAGATGAGTGATGTAGGTGTAGTAATAGGTTTGTTTGATACATATGTGGGTGAAGGTATATATGTGAGAGATATAGGGATATGTGTGGATATCACTTTCATGCGGTGGATTAGGGCATGATTGTGGTGGATAAAGTAGATGTTATAGTCAAATTTAATGCAGATGTGGTAAAGGTAGAAGAAGGTGTTAGTTCAGGAAAAGTATTAAAAGTTGACATAGGTGTGTTAGGTCCTAAATAAGGAGTGGGAATAATGGCTAAGGTGGGAACATGCGGAGTTGGTGATAAGATGAGATATTGATTAATGGTATTAGTTGCGTAAGCATTTAATAGTTGATATGTAATAGGGGTAGTTTGATTCGTTGATGGTTAATTAGAAAAAGGTTGCATAATTCTGTCAAGGGGTAGGTTAGATGAAGTGGTGGAGATATCCAGTTGGATATCCCCTTGATTTATGAGTTGTTGGATATGATATTTAAAAGAACATCATTTATCAATGTCGTGACCTTTGACTCAATGATATTTACAATAGTGGGCTTTGTGATACCAAATAGGTTTGGCTTGTGAATTGTCCATGGGTTATATGGGAGCTAGTTGGATGGAGTTTACAGCCATCGACTTGTCAAATACAGAGCTATATGATTCTCCCAAGGGGGTATAGTTGATTTTTGGTTGAGGGGCTCATTGTTGAGGCCATGTGCTGGATGTAGATGTAGACGAGGGATTAATGACCACGGTGTTGGCTGCACCCTTAAATTTTTCATTATGTGTGAATGGTTTAGTAGATTCAATTTTAGGTTTGGCCGATCTGAGTTAAAGATAACCTTTTTCAATGACATGGGTTTTGAGTTTATGAGCCACTGTGAAAGCTTTGTCAAAGGTTTAGAATGATTGGATTTGTAAAGTAGATGATATATGTTTTGCACATGAATGCGAGAAGAGTTTGATGAGTTTGGTTTTGCAGAAGAGTGAAGGATAATTGGTTTATAACACCATGCCATCGTGCAACGAAGTTGGTGATGGGCTCGTCATCAAAATGTCAGATGGTGTATAGGTCAACGATAGTGGTTTTACATGCAATATTGATCGAAAAGTGTTCTAAGAACAACTATGTAAGTTGGACAAAGGAGAATATAGAATATTGTGGGATACTGTTGCACCAGTCCAACATGGGACTAGATAAGAACATGGGGAAAGTGTGAAGTAGTAGGTATTGATCATGCACAATAAGACAACATGCATGTTTAAATGCGTAAAGATGTTATTGGGGATATTTCTTGCTATTGAACTTAATAAATTCAAGAAGTTTCCAATGAGGAGGCTAAGGTTTGATCAAAACAGAAAGATGAATCAGTTCATTACAAATTTTCTCATAGGATAAAGTATCCTTAGGTGCTAAGGTAACAGCTTCTAGAGTAGCCAACCTATTCATTAAAGCGTGAATAAGATCATTTGACGTGATATTAGGTTGAAGTTGGATTGGTTATGTGGTTTGAAAATTAGTTTGATGAGCACTAGTTTGTGGATAAGGTGGTGGATGTGTAGGTGTTGGGTGAATCATTTGATAAGGTGGTTGATAAACTTGTGGATGGGATATTTGTGAATTTTTTTGATAAGGTGGTTGATAAACTTGTGGATGGGATATTTGTGAAATTTTTTGACAAGGTGGTTGATTAATTTGTAGATGCGCATATGTTTGAGAAGCCATTTGATAAGGCAGTTACTTAACTTGTGGATGAGGTATTTGTGGATTTTTTATTAGGATTAATTTATGTCATTGGTTGAGATGGGATATGTTGCTGCAATGACCGGTGTTGAGAAATAGGGATGTGATGTGATCGTTGAGATTGGGTAGGTTTTGTGGTAAGTGATATGTGAGGATGTGAGTATTACGAGATTGAGATGGCTGGGGCATATAATGGGAAGGAATGTAAGAATTTTGAGGTTTAGATGGTAGGATATGCATATTAGTAGTGGATGAGATAGAATTGACAAAAAGGGATGTGGGTGGAATGTGATCCACCAATTGAGGAGATTGAGAGATTGTGGAAGATTTTCGAAGTAAGAAATTATATATGGGGTTAGAAGGAGACCCGAGAGTCTCTAAAGGAGTGGGAGGTGGTGCAGTTGGTTTAGGAAGATTGGCTTGGTGAGGGATATGAGAATTAGTTTTAAGAGAGGGACAATATTGGATGACATGGTTCTCATGAAATGAGGCCATAGAGACAGGGGGTTGGGTAACTAAAGGCATGGTTTTGAGTTTAGAATCTTGTTGGAAAAAATCATTAGGGGGAGTGACATCATTGGATGGAGTGGATTGCTGTGTTGTTTCGATTCGAGAGAGAGACAATAGACATGAAAAAAACATTTGTTTACAAATTTTGTTAACAAACAAATCAAGCAACAATTTTTTTTATCATCATGATTGATTTAGAGGATGTGAAAAGAAAAGTGGATAACAAGGTGCCTAAGGAACGATCGTTGAAGGCCAGTTTCAAGTAGTTTTGGCTTGGGAGATGTTTGAGATGGTTCTTGTTGGGTGTTCAAGTCCCAATCAATGAACCAAGTGAAAGGAATGATTCAATGTGTTGATTTAGTTCGTGAAGTTTTAGGCTATGTGTGGTAAAATGTGTGATGCATAGAGTTAAACCCCTATTTAAGCCATGTGATTAGGCATGATGCAAAAAAGAAAGGTTATTTTAAAGCCAAAATCGAAATGTGACGTTCGATGTAAACAATCACTCAAAAAAGGGAAATTTCAATGCAGAAAAGAGAAAATAGGGAAAAATGAGGAATAACTATAGAATGCCTTCCCTTGTGATTTGACTGCACGTGATAATGACATTTGTGAAGGTGGTAGTCGGTGGCCGAGAACGTATGGGTACCTTAAAAATACACCATTCAGAATTGTGAAAGGGGTTGGTGAAAATTAATTCCCGACGTATGTATGTTTCAATGGTTGTCTTTGACAACGTAATGTTGGTTGCAAGTTTTGTGGGATGTACTTGAGAAGTAGATGAATGCAATTAGTTTACGCGAGGTAAAAAATAATATTTTTAAGTGATAAAATATGGTGGTCGGAAATTATTTTTTTGAGATGATTTTTAAATGATGAAAAATAAAGACGTCGTTAAGTCCAAATATCAAAGATAGAAAGTAAATATCTTAAATAAAGTGAATAACCTAATTAAATCGAAAAGCATTAAACTCATAGTTAGAAATTACACTTGAATAAATTATAAACAAATATTTAATAGGTAAATGAAAAAGGTGGAATCTAAATGATTGTGACAAAAATATGGACTTATAAGAAAAAAATGTGGACTTTGAGGATAGGCTGAAAGGTGATTGAGAAGTGTAGACTTTTACAACGGAGATGTGGAATGATATGACAAAAATGGGGCCTATTTGAATTGAAAAGAGAAATGTGAAGGTGGCTAAAGTAGAGGACTTTATGGAAGATGAAAAACCAAAAAATAAGAATTTTTAACCCATTTATGATGATGACTGCAAGTGTTGACAATAAGGAGGAAAAATCCAAGGTGAAGTGAAAGTAGCTATGTAGAAAATATGACTTAACTATACTTGACGTCTATCGTGTATGACATCATTGAAACAATGAAATTAATGAAAATTAATGGAGGATTAGGTGATAAATGTCAATGAGAACATGCAAGGCCAAATGGAAAAGAATCCACCTGTACTTGAGAGGCTGTAGGCCATTTTTTTAAATTTTAACCGTATATTGACATGCTAATTTTTTTGAAAACCGTAATTTTTTTGTAAATAGTTTATATATAAACGTAATACCTAGTATATATATATATATGATCATATTATAGATATATATTTACAAAAATATAGACATCTATAAAGATTACTGGAAAGTACAAGGATCTGAAAGTGCAACAGAGTTTTGATTTATACAATGCATTGTATAAATTGAAATCACCAAGCTTGCTATAAAGAGACTTTACAATCACTGCCCATAAAGCTTACGTGCATTTCAAATACATGAAAGTGAAATACATGAACCATAAAATAGAGGCGAGGGTGGAATATATAGATTCAGGGAATTAAATAGTTGCATATTGGAGTTGGATGGTTATCCAATTGTAGAATGTGGGTAATTTGAGCTTGACATGTAAATCAAGAAATAGGGAGATGTGAAATTGGCTCAAGAATGGTGTCAAATTTCACATTTTACATGGAGTTTAGACATAGACAAAGACGATGACAGTGATGATGAGAGCTCAGGTAGAAGATGTATCTGTGGCCATGGAACAACCGGAGAGGTCGAATATACAAATTGTTATGTGGCATGCCAGAGTATAAGGAATTATAGATGAAATGATGGTAGGGACTGAGATTGTAAGAACGATAGCTATGATTTGATGCATAGAAATTTAGCAAGTCAAAATCTACCTCAACAACTTGAGTCCACCATTTGAACTGATCCTCAGAAACAATTGAAATCAAACTTAAGCATAATCAGTATATTGTGAGATTCTGATGTTGGAGATACCACACAAGTCTCCAGATGAAAGGGAGTGTGGAGGTGGGATTATGGTGGGTTGTTAGAAATAGGTCACCCACAGCTCCCATACATGTACCACAAATATTTATAAATGTGTTTACATGTATATTTTGGATGTAATCGGTGTGGAGTAGTTGCAGGTGTGATGGGTAGTAGTGGTGGTTGACTATTGTTCTCTGGTAGTCAACTTATGGGGAATGTTAGGAATGGAATGTAGAATGGAGGTGAGTTGTGTGAAGGGTGGTGAGATGAGTCGGGTCGGAGAGATTTTGTGAGCTCAGGGATTAGTGATTGAGAGTAGAGGGTGGTAAGGGATTCAGGATTTATGTCAAGGTGGTGAGGATGGCTCAACAGAGAGGGAAATCAAGTCACAGAATGGTGTAAGGAATTAGGGAAGGGGTGGTGAGTTACGAAAAGACATGGAAGTTGGGATTCTGTGGGAGAGAGGTAGATAGAAGTTCAGGAAGAGGGAGATAAGTGGGAGAAGGGAGAGGTGAGGTGGATGAGGCTGAGAGGGATTGGCATGGAGGAGGAAGGGAGTTGAGTGAAACAAAGTGGCATTGGGAGTTGGAACATCGTGGTTGAGTTGGGTTTGTGGGAGTGGGAGAATAGCTCAGGATAGGAAAGGGGATGGAGTGGGAGGTCAGTCTAAGTCATTGAAGGACCGTGGGAAGCGTGTATTCGAGTGTGGATAGAATTAGGTAGGATGAGTGGCTCAGTTGAGGGGAAGTCCATTGGGAATGAGGAGTTAGGAGCTTGGTGTAGGGTGGAGGATGGAGATGGGATTGTGTGGTAACTCAACCGAGTTGGGTCTTGGAGAGAGGTGCTGAGGATGGGTTTGGATAGTTGGAGGGATAGTTTAGGATAATAATATTTATTTTTTTGGTTTGTAGTTTTTACTTATGTAAATAAATAGATATAGATGTAAATTAAGAACTTAGATATACAAGAGCAATAAAAGACTAAGATCTATATATACAAGATTATTTTCTGGGTTTATCTCCCATGCCAGTAGAATTCAAAGTAATTTTTTTTGTTTTTTTAAATTTATTTTATTTTATTTTAATTTTTATTTTTAATAATAATAACAATAAAAACTTATACCAATTGCAAATACTTGGATAACAAACCAATTGAAAACAATAAAATCACTTACCTCACAGAGGATATAAACTAAGCAATGCAAGTGACATACTGAATTGATGGAGACTACACTAAAAGCTTGCATACAAGTCAGTCAAGAAATGAAATATTTGCAAGATATATCTAAATGGACAAAAATTATGAATCCAGATAATTGTGATACTTACAACACCTGCACAAAATAAGTAAAGTAATAGAAATGAGTAGATTTTGGGTTTGGTCCCACTGGGCATGCTATAATGTTGTACATGAAACTTCATTCTTGCATGTGTGAATGCCGATACTGGAAGCCACCAGTAACTTCGAATGATGGAGGGCTTAGGACATCAAATGCTGATTTGAATCTATGGGTGCAAAGAAGATAGATCTGTGATAAAAGAAGATATATCTGTGATAATATCTACAAAACTGAAACATATGTGATTAGATAACAATATGTGGGGGTTACCCAAACAATGCCGGTTCCAAGAGGCTATGAAATACCTTGGAGGATGTCAACCCCCGTGTCTAGAAAGATAGCAATAAATGATGAACAATAGATAGCATGCAGAAACAATGAAATACAAAATGCCAAGTAACTAGAATGATGAAGGGACTTAGCTTGTGCTCTGATATGGAGATGAAATGGGCATCATGATGGAAACATGACGAAAAATTTCAAATATTTATCCAACACTCCTCACCTATAACTTCTAACAATGGTAAAGATTTTCCTTGACCTCACACTTGCAAAACTTAATTCAACACTTTCTTTTCTTCTAAAAAACATCAAGTTTCAAAACATATAGAGATTTCATATTATTCTTTATTTTTTTGAGGAGAGAGGGGGGAAGACCCATATTTATATCCTAGGAGATGAGGTTATATTGGGGTTAATGGGTAACTGGGGTTTGATAAAGTAACCCTGGTTAGGTGAGTGGGGGGGACATGATTTGACTGGTTAGGTGAGATAATGGATTTGATTTGATTGAGTGTGAGTTCATGATTTGGATGGTGGGGGACACAATTTGATTGAGTGGGGTGATGTTATTGTTAGTGCAAATTCATAGCACCCCCAAATGAGTTATGGATCTGCTTTTCTAAGGAAAACTCATCTGGTGTGAATGCACAACATTGAGCTTTCTCCAAGGTGTGGGACCTTGTAAGGTGAGAAAACTCTCCAGATTGAATTTGGTTCTTACTCCTATGTTTAGGTGTATGCATGCAATTTTGCAGAGGTTCTAATTCAAAATCCTATTCTAAAACTATCAAGGAGACAGGGTTGAGAGAAAACATAGAAATGGGGGAAAAAACTAAGCAAAACAGAAAGGTGATACACCAAAAGAGTGTGGAACTCCTTTCTTTAAAAATATAGACACAAATCATGAAGATGTAGAAAAAAAACATGCAAAAATTACCAAAATGCAATGAAGGATCAAAAGACAATAATAACTGCATGAGAGGATTGAAAATTGATCACAAAACATACATTATCATGCCCAAATTTGATACAATATGTTCCATTGGAAAAGAAGCAAAAAACATGTTACAGTCTCCATGGGAGGTCTGAAACTCCTTCAAATCCACCTGCTAAGGAGGAAAGAAGAGCTTGCAGAAGTAAAAACATCCAACATTACAAAATGAGCCAAAACTGGCTTTTTAACCATCGAACAAAATGAAAGAAATGTGGAAAACGCGGGGAAAATCAATTTAAAACTCAAATCACCGACAAATCCCTTCAATCTCTCCTACAAAGTGATGGGCTTCATGGACAAACCCATACACCAAAGTACATTGCTCTATAGAGAAAAACTGAGGCCCATACTCCATTAATTTTGGTGATTGGGAACCATTTCTGCGTTTTTTGCATGCCAGAGACGTTTTCCATTTTCTCCTGCAAATATCCATCAAAAATAAAAATTAAACCCTTCATCCTGTAGAGGATTTCACAAGCTTTGCAATGATATAAAGAACATGAAAATCCAAGCTCGGGATCAAAAGATATGGCCCTTTGAAGATTTAGGGAAAAAATGGCAAAAAACAAAGTCAAAATTGGGTCGGTGGGGTCAAACTTTAAAATTTTCCCCTTTTTGAATTTGGAAAAATTTCCCAAAAATTCCCCACGCCCCACCGCTCTGCTACCACGTGGCGCTCTCCGATTTGCTCATGGAATCGCAAGCCCAAACTTCACTTTTTCCTTTTGATTTTTCATTGGGAAAATTTCCTAAAATTTTCCCACGCTCCGCTCTCCCGATGACACGTGTCGGCTTCTAGTTGCTTGGCAGGGACGCACCTCAATGTTTTCCTTTGTGCCTCTATAACTTTGGCAAAAAACCAAAATTTCATCTACACCCCTGATTCTCGACGCTGTCATGGACACGTGGCTCATCCTCATTCAATGCGGGGCCTTCACAACTTTTTCTCCATCCTCCGCGGACCTGTGGGCCAGTTTTTTATTTTTAGCCTTTCGCTCCAAAAGGGCTAAGTGCCCAAATTTCTCCCTGCCTCCACTGGCACACTTCCTTCACCTCCACGGGCCTGTGGGCCAAAATTTTCCTTTATGCCTCTGCCGAACCTCTTGGAAAATTTTTCCTACTTACCTCCACTGGCCCGACCTTCGTCGCCACATGGCACTTTCTCATTGGTCGTGGGCCTGTCTAGGGAAATTTTCCCCAAAAAACTCCGCCGAGCCATAACTTGAAAATTACAAGGAGTTAGGAGGAAAATTTTACCTTTCTAGAAAGGTGAGAAAATCCTCTATCTGATGAAGCCATTTCTAGAAACCTTTGAGTGCTTGAAATGCGTGAAAATTGAAGTTGAAGCACAAGGAAGGAAAGCATGAAGGCAAGTTAGCCAACATAAGCAGGGGAATCATTTTGGATAACAATTATTTAATTGGAATATTTGAATATTATTAGCACATAATGATGTTTATGGATTTAAAGGAGATTAATTGATTAATCAAACATGTAGGTTTAGTGGGAAATGGAATAAGTCTGTTGAGAGAGAGAAAAAATGCGAGGTGATACCAAATTTTGGTATATACAATGATCACAAGAAAAGGTTCTCCATTCAGCTCAACGCATGCACGTACTTTGGAGAGGAGGTAGATTTGTGTGGTCACTTAAGTAAAAAAGTGAGCAAGGGAAAATTTCCTGTAGAAAATCCTTGCTGAAAGAAAAAGTCCCAAGTCCTATAGCGAAAACCTATTTGAAGCGCTTTTGGAAAAACAACCAGAAAAACCTATGGACAAGAGAGTGTACCCACCTAAAGATGAGGATCTTCCTAAACCACCTTTGGTAGAGGAGGATCTCAATCTCCCTCTCGATCCTACACCCATGGAAGACAAGTCCAAGTTACTCGTGGAGGAGACAATAGATGTTAACATTGGCATGGAGGAGATGCACTTTTGAGAGAATTTGTAGATAAATTCACTTGGTCTTACGCAGACATGTCAGGACTTGATCCTGCATTAGTGTTGCACAACCTTGTTATACACCCAGATGCCAAGCCAATAAAACAAAAGCTCCAGAAGATGCATCCTCGTGTCACCTTTTTGTTTAAGGCAGTGTTTCACCATTTTCTTTAAGGATTTAGATGAAACAGATGAGGGTATGGGCCAAGGAGGAATACATGTAGTGACAATCGGTTTGAAGGTTGTTGTGCGTGTTCTAACTTCTTGATCCAATGCTAGTTGTGAGAGATTCCTTTTGGCTAGGAGGAACTACCTGAAATACACACCAAGATGACAAAAAGAGGATTAAATAATATATGTCAGTGGGCTTCCTAGCATGTGCTAGATCCAGGAAGTGTGATACTTCCTCGGTTGCAGTCAACCCACTATTTTAATACAATTTAATGCAAGAAATAACATAAGTAAATAGAATCCTATTGTAGTTGATATGATTTAGGCATCTCATCCAAATACAATAAGAAAATCTGACATAACAGGCTAGGCTATGATTAGATCTAGAAATGAAGTAAATAATTAAGGTGTTGGAACATGTCAGGGTCAGATTATGGGTCACTTAGGTCACTTAAAAAGGGTTATTGAGATCTGGTATTAGCAGGACTGAAAAATACAGAGACTAACGTCTGTCTGGTATGACTAACGACAGTTTAGTAAGGATAGGTGACGGTTACTGCGGGCTGGTAATAACTCAATAGTTCATGGTTTTGAGGGATTTTCTGAGACTGGATCAGCGATGGTGAGGAGTTGGTTTAGATAAGGGGATGTTGGGAATATTCAGAGGTGCTCAGGGGTAAACATAGGTGATTAAAAGGGGTAGGAGTGATGGGAATGGTTGGGTTCACAAGAAGGTAATAGTGGTAGGGTGAAAATGTAGTTGATGATTGATAAACAAAGGTGAAGAACTTTATAAACTGAATGGAGATGAAGTGGTGCAGGTTAGAGACACACTTACAGCTGTGTAGGTTCAATGTCTGGGTGGTGGTGATGATCGACCAGTGAAATGGTGACCAGTGTCGTGGTAGTGCTTCCCGGAGTGCTCCTGTGAATGCCAAAAAACTCTTGATCAACGGCGGTGTTGGTTATGGCTACCTGGATGTGCAAAAGAGCTTTGGTTCTTGCTTGCATGGAGATCTCCTTTGCTTCAAAACTAGAGAATGTGTCTAACCTCTCAAACAAGGTTACCAAAATTATTATATGGTAACTGATGATGGTTCAAGGTTACCGACGTCATTTTTGGGTTGACCGACGTCAATTAAGGCAAGATATCCTAGGTTGCCTAAAATAGCAGATCCTAGCTATTATTTTGCCATCTTTTTTCTTTGGTCCCAGGTCTAAATGGAATGTTGCGCTCAAATACGTAGGAAAGTGGTTAGAGGGAGAATAGGCATGTGCTTTTAGGGTTGTACTAAGTCCTAGTTCATTAAGGTAATTAGGGCTAAGTCTTAGTTAGTTATGGAAGTGTGCTATGAATAGGTCTATGGTGAGGTGTCTAGGTTAGGTGGCTAGGTGAGGTGGTGGGGTGAGGTGGAAATTGGTTTTAATTGAGGTAATTAAATAATGAATGAAGTGAGGATGAGTATTAATTTAATTATAAATAATTAAATTAATATTAATGTGGCGTATAAGGGTCGTGTTTAGGTGAATGTGTTTTAAGTTGGTTATTCGAAAGGGGACCAAGGGGAGTGTGACCCAATTTTGGTTTCTACAGGCAGATCTAGAAAGGTTATTAGAAGTAGGCTTCATCATGCCTTTCAACTACTCAGAGTGGATTTCTAATATGGTACCAGTTCAGAAAAATCCAGTTGGTATTACAGTGTGTACCAATTTAAGAGATATTAATAAATTTTGTCCTAAGGACAACTTTCCTCTTCCTAACATCGGCATGATTGTTGATTCTACTGTTGGTTATGAGATGATATCTCTCATGGATGGATTCTCAGGTTAAAATCAGATAAATATTAATGAGGAAGATCAACACAATACAGCCTTTACAATCCCATGGGGGACATTTTGCTACCAAGTCATGACCTTCGGCCTCAAGAATGCAGGCGCTACATATCAACGAACAATGATTGTAACCTTTCATGACATGATTAGTGACATCATGGAAGATTACGTAGATGACATATTGGTAAAGTATAGAACTCGAGAAGATCACCCAGAGATTCTGTGACATATTTTTCAATGTCTAAGGGACTATAAAGTTTGACTTAACCCAAATAAATGTGTCTTCAATGTGTTATTTTGGAAATTACTAGGATTCATTGTGTCAAGGAGAGGAATAGAAGTAGATTCTTGAAAAGGTTATCGCTATAACAGAAATGCATCCTCCTACTAATATCAGATAGATGCGGATATTACAAGGAAATATCCAAGCCATAAGAAGGTTTATTTCTCATTTTGCAGACAAGTTTCATACATTCACACATCTTCTCAAGAAAGATGTTAGTTTTCACTTGGGACCAGAGCAACAACAAGCATTTGGTTTTCTCAAAATCTATTTGGTTGAACCCCCTGTTCTAATGCCTCCCATGGCAGGAGAACCCTTGTTACTCTACATTTTTTCCACACACTATGCAATTGGGGTATTGTTGGCCCAGTATGATAAAGAGCAGAGAGAAAATGTTGTGTATTGCTTAAGCTAAACATTGATAGCTTATGAGATCAACTATCCATGGATCGAAAAGGCTTGTTTGGCCATTATTTTTTCCTTCTAGAAACTACATCATTATTTACTCAATAATAAGGTCAAGCTTATTTTAAAGGTAGATCCATTAAAATACTTATTGTCAAGGCCCACACTCAGAAGAAAGATTGCTAATTGTATCATCTTACTTAGTGAGTTTGACATTGAGTATGTACATCAAAAGTCAGTGAAAGGACATGTTCTAGCAGATCAACTAGCAAAAGCTCCACTACCAAGTACCAAACCTCTGAGTCTGGAGCTTCCAGACACATCTAAAATGTACCTTGAGGAATTAGTTTTATGGCAACTATACTTTGATCGCTCCTTTACCTTTCATGGTTTCGGTGTCGGAGTTGTGTTTATCACTCCTACAGGAGACTTGATCCCCCAGGAATTTCGACTGGGATTCCCATGTAAAAATAATATAGTAGAGTCTGAGGCCCTTATCGCAGGGATGAAGCTAGCTATTAAGTGGAACATCATATGAGTAAATATAATTTGGGATTCTATGTTGATTATAAAATAGGTGATAGATGAATATAAAGTAAAATATGAGAAACTTCTTCCATACAAAAGAATGGTTGATTCTTTGAAGGATTTCTTTGATTAGATAACATTTGAGAAAATACTAAGAGCACATAACAAAGTAGTAGATGTTATGGCTATAATAGGATGTATGTTAATTATTCCACTTGCAAACAATGATATGTCATTTTTTGTGGAGCACTTACGACGCCAGCATATGACATACTAGAATCTTATTTGGTGTGTGAAGTTGTTGGTCCCTTTTTCCCCATGGTACTGTGAAATATTTAATTACCGCCATGATGGAAATTTTCCTTAAAATATTTCTCATATTAAAAAATGAAGCTTCATCCAATGTATAGCCTGTTATACCCTACTTGGGGGTACCCTCTTCTGCCAAGGCTATTACAGGAATCAATTGTAGTGTTTAAGTTCAGATGAATCCATCCAAGTAATCAAAGAGGTGTATGAAGGCATATGTAGAGATCATACTAATGGGATTGTCCTTGCAAAGAAAATACTCAGAGTAGGCTACTATTGGTCTACCATCGAAAATGATTGTTGCAAACATGTGAAGAAATGTTTGGATTGTCAGAAGTATGGTAATTTGATATATGCTTCGGCGTAATCCTTGCAACCTATCACAACACCTTGGTCATTCTCAAAGTGGGGTCTCGATATAATAGGAAATCTTAACTATGTATCATCAAATGGTCATAATTTCATCATCACTGCTACTTAATACTTTACAAAATGAGTAGAGGTTGTTCCTCTTACCTATGTTGAAGGTCCTCAGATATCTAAATTTATAATGAACCATATCATCTGTCGATATGGTATCCCTTCTACCATTATCACTAATAATGGTAAGCCATTTAAAAATAAAACTGTGAAAGTGTTATGCAAACATTTTCAAATATCTTTCAATTTCTCTACCCCTATTACCCTCAAGGTAATGGGAAAGCCGAAGCTTCTAATAAAACCCTCATTCGTATTATGGAGAAGATGGTGAATACCACATGTTGTAATTGGCATTTACATATTCACCCTGCCCTCTGGGCATTCATAAAATCTATCTTCACCCCTATATGTGTCACTCCATACTCCTTAGTATTCGGCACAGAAGTCATCCTACCTGTAGAGATCGAGATCCTCTCTTTGTGTATCGAGCTACGAGATTACTTGAATGAAGAGGAGGACTATAGAGTAGCTCGACTAACAGAGTTGGAGCTATTAGATGAGAAACAACTTCATGCCCTCAATCACCTTAAAGTGTATCAAGATTGAGTGGAACAAAGCTACAATAAAATATTAATACCTCATCAATTTGAGGTAGAAGACTTGGTGTTAAAAGAGCATCATAAGAACACCAATAAGGATTGAGAAAAGAAGGGAAACTTTTAGCCTAATTGGATAGGGCCATATGTTGTGGTGGTCAATTTTGATTCAAGTGCCTATAAGCTTTCCTATTTAGATGGCCAAGAGCTTCGAGCACCCGTGAATGTAATGCATCTTAAGCATTTTGATGCTTAGATGCGGGGTCCCTAAAATATCAGGAAATGACAAAAAAAAAAGTATAAAAAAAAAAAGAGAAAAGAGAAATAAACAGGTGCATCTAATAGTGGAAACCATGCAATGGTTGCACTTTGGACAAGTCCTTTGGTGAAAACCGGTTTCTGGCACCATTGGAGGATCCGTTGTTCACAAGCATTTCAGGTCTAGGAATATGATAGCTTTGTCCTAAGTTTGTCTTTACCTTCATCTGAGCCCCTTGTGAGCCTGTCCCTCTTTGCCCTGATCTGGCTAATCCTATTTTTAAATGTGGAGAGTTTTACTTTGAATATTCCAAGCTCACGTTGGGGGGCAACTTTGCATTGTCACCTTCTTGCACATAGCACGTGGCATTCTGCCCTTGTACATCTCATCTGACGCTAGGGGCATCCACGTTTCTTCATTTCCTTGCACATTTTCTTCAAAAAAATTCTTAGAAAATATCAAAACATTCGTATAACCTTTTGAAAAACATAAAACATTAAAATACGCTTCGTAAAAAAATCAAAAACAATAGAAAATTATCTTGAGATAATACCAAAAACAACAAAAAAATGTCCCAAAATTGTCCTACAAAAACAAAGTAGCATCTTGTTTACTTTTAGTTGTTAGTTTGTATGGTTTTAGTTGCATGGTTTTTTCGTATTGTGTACTTTAAGTTGGATTCACGTGCTTACTTAGATTGAATGTTAATTTAATTTGTAGTGCCTTGCATTGAATTCATTTTATCTTGCATGTTTGTAAATAGTTGTGTTTTTGTGATTAGATTTGTTTAACTTGTGCTTGCTATTTTACTCATACATTTTGTTATCATTTCTCCATCATATAAAATAAACCATCACATCTATACATCATATATCAATAAAAACTAAGTCTACATAATACATGTATGCTTAAGCTAATCATCAATACAGTATTATCAATGGGGCATGAGGGGTTGTGCATGATCAAAATCTATCTCTCCCACACCAATATCAAAAATAAAAAACATGTTTTACTCAAAGTATCTCATCAACATACAATATGACATCAGCTAAGGCTATCTCATGAATCTAACAACATGTGATACAAATATAAACATAAATATTAAGCATGATATCTCATAAACAAAATGTGATACATTAGTAATCCATCAAATCATCATACATCATCATAGTATAAATGTTCATATACAAAATCAATGTGTCTCGATACATATCAGATACTAAAAGCAAAAAATTGCATGGGTCAAAAATGTGCCTTCATCACGAGGCATAATAAAAAATAATACATAGAGTACATTTGTACAAAAATGTGCCTTCATCACGAGGCATGATAAAAAATAATACATATATAACTATGTACAAAAGTATGCCTTCATTTTGAGGTGATGCACCAAAAATATACATCTAGTACATCAATAAGAGTAAGAGATTCAACCATGGCTCTCACCCTCTCCGGGACTAACTAGCCCAATTATGCCACTAGGCGGGGGCATCTGAGGTGTTTGGAAAGGTGATGCATCATGTTGTACTGACCCATGTTGCTCTAAAGCCTAATGTCTTGAAGGGCCCTGTACAGATCACCTTGATTGTGATGGCATGTGCCCTCTAGATCGTGACATACTACCAGCTATCTAACTATACTCAAGAACTCTCTACTCGGCAGGGATGCCTGCATGATACTACATCATATAATATGTAGCCTCAACTGCTAAGGAAACACTCTGACCAATCAACAATTGTACTCCTGAAGCAGTGCCTACCTGCTGAAGCATGTCACACTCCGCCCTCACACTGGCTAACTCTATCCGCAGTTGTGCTCTATTTGTTATAGCCTGATCCCTCTCCACCTATAAATGCAGCCTCTCTTTGATCACCTAATCTCACTCTTTCATAGTATCTACTCTCTTGGTACTGGCCTGATCTTGCTCTGTAATGAGTTGATACCTCTCTACAATCACCTAGTCTCTTTGTGTAATGGCTTGGTCCCTCTCACCAGTAGGGATACTACCTGTTATAGCTACTATTACAAGACAACCACCTACCCACTAACCTGTACATTATAAATATCCTCCTCTATATCCTCTCCACCCATGTTATCTCCTCCACCTCCTAGTGGACTCACATGAGGGGGTGATGGAGGTGCCTACAATGGTGCCCGTAATGGAACCAAAAGGGGTGTCCGTGGTGCCAATACCTGTGGCTACACCACTGCCTATTGCTTCATGAAAAACTATTGCTAGAATAACACATGTTGTGTTGGTACCCCTATCCGTGGTCCTGTGGACCTGCATGTGCCTATACATGTGCCTGTGGATCTGGACCTTGTCCCCCCCATGTTGTTGCAGCTAGTACCTCCTGTGGTATGGTCAATCTCCATGGCAGCACTATAGCATACCACCCTGTATAATCTAGGGTCATCCCTAGATCCACTATTTGTGCCCACTGTACCCAAGGCTATGGAACCACCTCTAAAAATCTAGTACGATCCCAGCCCAACCTGATTTGGGGCCCCATATGAAAGGTCTCTTTGTATCTACATGCATACCACATCTCATCACCGGGAATCACCTGGATAAGATCAAACTACCACTGTACCCAATCCACTTTGTACCACCACATGATATGACTCATGCTCCCAAGAACAAAATGGTTAACTGTAGCGGTGGTCAACTCAGTTTCATCCTAAGGCCAATAGTGCAACCTGTATGGCCATTATGTGATCATGTGAGGTTGTACCTCATCAAACACTCACCTATAATATTCTATATCCCCCATGTGACCATGAATATTATCTCTGTCTGGAACCCAACCCATGACAAAAGGCTCTCCAATAACTCGAGCTCTCAATGCTCCTATAGAGTGTCCTATCATAATATGGTCCCAGGCCCATATTTGTAACAAAGTGGCAAGACCCACGGACCTCTATCCATGGTAAGCTATCAAATGCAAATTTGCGTTTAAATGAGCCAGTATACACTGACCCCAGTAGTAAACCTCTCCCTAAAGAAGGTTGTGAACCACTCCAATAAGGCCCAGAGGAAACTGAGCACCAATCTTGTCAGGTAATAATATGTCGCTGACAAGAGATAACAAAAACACAGGGACTCGTCCTAACCATTGATCTACCATGCACCTCCTAATATTAGTAGTCATACCTCAACAGAATATGTCTACCACTCCAAACATATTAACTATGCATCACTCAATACAGTCTTGGTGACCATCATATGTGATCAAGCGACCTTGAATAGGAACTCATAATATCCACCACACATCCTCCAGGGGGTGCTCATCTCGCCGGTAGGAAGATGGAATGTCTGATTCTCACTTTGCCATCTCTCAACTAAGGATGTGAGCAGGCTATGATCTAAGCTAATATGTGGCATGTGATCCACGTGAGATAAACTGGTCACCTCTAGTGTGATCTCAAGAAAACTTGCTCCCAGCATTTGAATGTTTCCTCATAGGTCCAGAGCCACCCATGTCACTCCCACATCTCTAGTACCTCTAAGTCCATCTACAGGGTCAATCAGGTCATTTATTGTGATCTTATTCTTCTACTCTACCATGTTATTCTTCTATTCTATCATCTAATTCTTTTATTTTTCTATCTAGTTCATTTCTTGTACCATTTACGTTTTCCTAGAAACCTTAATTTTATTCAAAAAAACTTCAAAGTGACTTCTACAGTGCTAGTGCCTTCTGGTAGTACCAGCGCACCCACTATGGCATGGGCGCCCTCAAAGCACCAATGACCCCATCTGCGCATGTGTGTGCTCAAATTTTTTCCCCTAACCCTCTCATGGCGTAGGGAATTCTTCTTTGCAGAGGCGCATATGCGCCCACGCCTTTTGACCATGTGTGCCTCGGTGCCCCCTCTTTGGCGCTAGCGTATATGCACCCACACATGCTACAATACTTGCATGAGCCCATGAGCACATGCGCACCCCAAGGGCTACGGTAGTGCATTGGCACGATTTTTCTACCCTAATAAATGTGTTTTAAACCAAAATTGAATTCTAAAACAATACAAAGGTGAAAAGTTCAACTTTGTGTACCTACGAGCCATCCCCGGGGAGTCTCATGTAATCTCTCATGCAATCCACATAGTGTTTCCAGTTCTGCATGCTTGTCATCTTCACTCAAAGTTCAAAGCTCAATCAACAGTAAAAAGGTAAGTATGTGTGGTAAATAAACTTGCCGCGATGGCTTATATACCCATTGTTCCCCCCATAACATGTTTCTCACCCCTTGAGGTTCCCTGGAGCCATCATGGTTGTTCTAAATTCGTCTAGCACTTGTTGTGATGATTATTTTAAATAAACAATTATTTTCACACCTATTTTTACCTTTTCTACTACCTGAGGCATATTCTTGCCTCATGGTGACTTTTGGTGATGTCCCATGACTTCGATATTTCTTCTACAATATTTTCTTCCTAAAAATTCAAAACAATATAATTTTTTTCAAAATACCCAAAAAAAAATGGTAAAAACATTTAAAAAATAAAAATGTAAAAAATTCAAAAAATTGGTTAGCAGCATGCACACAATGGAATCCTGTATTAAATGCATCCTCGAACATCAAAAAATTTCCTACAAAAACAACTTTCTTAGGTTCTTGCTTGTTCTTGTCTCAGACGACTTGTGGATCATCATGATCTACCTCCATTAACAAAGTTGGCTTGCTTACTATGTCGGTACTCCCGTGCAACAGTGAGTTTCCAAAGACTGTGTCATAGTGCACAAATGCTTTCCATGGGACTACTTGTGTCCTCCGTTATTCCCCTCGCATGTATCCTTTCTTAGGGCACCATTTTTTAACCCTTCTCGTTACAACACAAACATTTGGGAACTGAAGCTTGATAACAAAAACATTGGTGCAACTATCTTGAACATTGTTTATTTGAGTATGTGTGATTGTACTTGTTTCTCTATTAGGTTATATGGTTTACTTTCTTATATTGCATTGCATTATGTATGTTGTATAGAGTTAAGCATCGTTTTACTTTCTCGTATTACATTGCATTATGTATGTTGCATGGAGTTACGTATTTTTAACAATGAATAAATGTTCGTAATATACCTTTTCATGTTTTTTTACACTTTTGTTTATTTTAATAAATGTCAATGATGTGGATCATATGTGAAACATGATGAAATAAAAGTTGCTTATTGAAGATTGGATGTAAAGATTTATTCCTATTCTCCATTATCATTTCTTATCACTATTAAATTTTCTTCCAAATCACCTGGGGCAATAAAAAATCATGTTTATTCATGTCCTATTTCTTATATCTATTTCGATCATATTTTTTATCATCGATTGACTTCTTCTATCATCCAATCGACACTCAAGAGGGAATCCTTCATCCTACTAATTTTTTTGCAAAAATTTACTTGCTTCTGCATGTCTATTATATTTGAAGTGAAGTTACTTACTTCACCTCGAACAGGGGCAAATGTAGACACCTAAATTCCACTTTTACAATCTTATTGCCAAAAGCAATCTAATCACTCTCATTCTTACCATTTCCGTTATAATTACTGATTTTCACTAATTAACTAATGTTTTTTACCATTTTGGTTAATTAACAACATTTTGTTGATTATCTAACCCCTTTCACATTCAAGATGCCACTTTACAGCACATCGTAAGTCAAAATCCTCTTCCAAACAGACAATTAGTGGTAATTAGCTAGTTAAACATGTTCTTCCCTTGTTTTGGTCAATATACCCTATTATTGGCTCAACCCCCTCTTCCAACCACTCAAAATCACCCCACTTTCCTCCACAACATCTCAACAAGCTTCAAAATCTTATCATAGTGTCCTAATTAACCCTAAGTGGTTGATTAAGGCTCCTCACATCTAAATCACTTGTTAATTCACTAAGTATGATTAGCAAAGCCTTAATCATGATTAGAAATTCTTAATATACTTTGTGCTTTTAGTCCCACATGCACCAAGATGTTAGTTTTCCTCAAAGGAAAAACTATAAAAAGGACTAACCACATACCTTTAAACTTTACACCATGCTTTGAATTGCATATCATATAAGAAATATGATTTATAGCCAAGCTCAATCCTTGCCTCAAGTCTTCAATGGGGTTAGTAGATGGGTATCCAATATGATCTTGTAGTCATTGTTGGAGAGACCGTCTCACCTTCCTTGGAGTAGCAACAAACCCTCAATTTGATTACTCCTAGATCTATTTAAGTCTATGTTAATTAGCAATTAAACATACTATTAGGCATGCTTTAGCTAGGTTTTGAATTATATTCATGTTAGTTGTTTCAATCATTCCATTAAATTGTTATCTTTGATGTAAATATTATTAGATTCAATAAGCATTTGCTCAATTAGACTATGTGGTGTTAGTCTTAGCTTTTCTTGGAACTTTTAGTAGTCTTCAACCACCATGAGGGACACACCTTCCAAAAAATCATGTTTCATTAGGTGATTACTCTTCTTACACAGTACAATGTGTTAGGAACATTTATCTACCTCTTGGTTCACAACATTGTAGATTATTAGATGTATTATATATCTCTAGCTTAACAAAGAATTTAATATACATTAGTCAACTTCTAGATCATAATATGAAATTGATTTTCATAGTCATTCTAGTAAGAAAGTGTGTTTGATTCGAGATAAATCGTGAGGATTGTATATTTTTGCAAAAGCCTCAAATGTGGGATGGATGTTCCAGCTTGATTTTTTTCATAGGGATGATCAGGAAAAAGTGGCTAAGAATACTTCATCTACACAGTTGTGGCATCGAAGACTTGGTCACATCAGTTTTACATATCTCGATACACTTCAACGGTATAATATGGTGACAAGTTTTCCATATCTCAAGAAGGATATAGACAAGTGGCCTAATTTCCTTGCAAAAAAACATAGATCTTCATTCCAGAAGAGTACTTATCGATCTCTAATTAATCTTGATTTGGTTCATATCGATCTTTGTGGTCCAATACAACCTATTCATTCTATATTTTAGTATTTCATATTATATGTTGATGATTATTCTAGAAAATGTGGATTTTTTGTCTTCCTAACAAATTTCAATATTTTATAAATTCAATAAGTTCAAAATAACTGTTGAGAATGAGACTCGTCATAATATCATATCTCTTTGCTCAAATTGAGGGTCAGAATTCACTAGTACTAATTTAAAATCCTACCTAGAAGCTCATGGGATTCGTCGATAGATACCTCTTCCACATACACATCAGCAAAATGGTGTTGTTGAGATAAGGAACTATACTATCATAGAGATGGAGCATTGTATGATTAATGATTTTGGACTAGAAAGGACATTCTATGCCGAAGGAGCAAAGATAATAGTATATTTGTTGAATACAATGCTCATAGTAGCTCTTGATGGATTAACAACACATGAATCATAGTCGAATCAAAATCTATACATTTCAAACCTCAATTTATTTGAGTGTAAAGCTATCATGCACATACCCAAGTAGAAAATAAATAAGTTGGACATGAAATCAAAGAAACTCATCTTCATTGGTTACAGTGAAGAGGCTCTTGGGTATAGATTGATGGATATGAAGACTAAGAAATTCTACACCAGTAGAGATGTTGAGTTATTTTAGAAGTAGGATTATGAAACTCCTTCTCTAGACTCGCCTAATGTAGATAGCACACCTATTGTGAAAATAAAAGTAAATGTTCCCACTTATGATGATCATACAGGACCACGACCCACGAGAATAGTACAATGTATGCCCAATTGATATACAAATATGATTCGAGATAAAATGTGGTATGCTCCTCTGGATACATCCACCACTGGACCACAGAATCACATTAAATCTCAAGAAGAGGTAAATTTTTCTTTGATGAGTAGAATTGTTGAATCTTTTGAGCCCTATACAATCCGGGAATCCCTATAGTTGAAAGCTTGGAAATATTCCATGGATGTTGAATATCATCCAATGATGAAAATAATACTTGAAAGCTTGTCGATCTTCCACTAGGGAAGAATCCCATTGGTTGTAAATGGATATTCAAAACAAAATACAAAGCAGATGGGACTATTAATAAGTCCAAAACGATACTTGTAGCAAAGGGGTGTGCATAAAAGTAAGGCATAACTTATGAGGAGAATTTTTCTCTCACAACTAAGATTAAAATGATCAAGATGATCTTTTCTCTAGCTATACAGTTCAATTGGAAATTCCATCAGATGGACATGACAAATACCTTTTTGAATGAAGATCTACAAGAGGAAGTCTACATGACTCAACCTGAGGGTTTTGTCATATTTTGATCAAATACAAAAGTATGTAGACTCATAAAATATCTATATGACCTTACAAAGAAACCATGGGCATGGTACATCAAGATTGATGAACATCTGGTTCAATATGGATTTGTGAGAAATCCATCTGATCCCAATCTCTACCTCAAGAGGCAAGGAGGAGAGATTGTGATATTTATTATGTATGTCAACAATCTAGTCATCAATGATAGCACAATGAAGATGATCGATGTTATGAAGAAAGATATTAATCAATCGTTTTACATGACAGATCTCAAGATCATGCACTATTATCTTGGATTGGAAGTATGACAGATGGAGAATCATGTTTTTTTTTTTTGAGTTGAAATATATACCAAGACAATGCTTGAGAAATTCTAGATGTTGGATTGCACACCAATCATTACACCCATGGAGACGATGCCTCAGTTAGATCCTTATCCTTTGGTAAATGCAAGTCTCTATCAAAAATTTATTGGGAGTCTCATTTACCTCACATATACTAGACTAGATATCAGCTTTACAGTTAGCTATCTTTCTAGGTTCATGCAGTAACCCAAATTTTGTCATTGGAAGTCAACATGGTGGTGTTGGAAGCACAATCGCTGAGATGGGGGGAATCAATGTATTTACAAACTTTTACTTTTACTATATTAACTTGTAATAACCATCAAAGGAACCATTTAATCATATATTAAACATATTGAGGTTATTATGCATGAAACAGTCATCCACAAGAACACAATGAAAATATAACACAACATATATGTGGGAAACCATCAAAGGGAAAAAAACTCATTTATATTTATATTAATAAAAAAATAAAGATTTAGTGAAGCTCTAACTCCACAAGGAGTGTCAACCCCTAATTTTCAAGTACCCACTTGACTTTAGCAAGCACCAACTTGCAAGGAAGATACAACTCCATAGGTTTTAGAAAGCACTAACTTGCAAGGAAACACCAACTCAGCAACCTTTGAATGTGTGTCACCTTCCCTTTGTTGCTAATAAACTAATGATGACACTCTCTCATCTCTTCTTCTGTTGAACACCTCCTCAAACTGTCACGGTATGCTCACTCACTCATCATTCTTCTTCACCTTCACATAGGCATGCATAAATTTCCCTTCATAAGCTGAACACTTTAGATATTCGACATAGGCACAATATTCATGGTCTACAAGACCTCTTAATCCTCTCTCAAGCACTTATAGCTTGCTCATGCACACATTTAACTACTAGGACCTAAGTTGTCTTTACACATAAATATATATTATAGACACAAAATCATGCACTTTAAGTCATTATTTAGTCCCGATCCCATACTACTATTTATATTGTTCTTAAGTGAAAAGAGTAATAATTAACCCATGTATTTGGCCATTTTTACATTGCTTACTATAGTATTTTCAATCTTACGCCTGCACTTTCCCAGTTTATATTGTCATCTTGCATTTTTCCTATTTCTGACTAGGGCGCCTAGTTTTCCTATTTCTAACTGGGGCGCCCAGCTAGAACTGGGGTGCCCCAGGAACCCTAGTCCCCTCTGGGGCACCCTAATCCTCTTTGCACTTTACTCTCACCTTCTGGGAAACTTTATAACCATTTGATATTTCTATCTTTTTGGTGGTCAGCCTTTTTGGGGTTAATTATGAAATTAGAACAAGAGAACCATATAAATATAAAGTTATGTGACCATAATGAGGGACCAAGCACTAGGCATCTACTATCACCATCTAGAGTTGCATCCATAAAATGCATCTAAAACTACATTTGCATCCATCTAGCTCCATCACAAGGCACACAAGGTTGGTTCATCTACATCACACTTCATAGGAGGGGAGTTTATTGTTTCCATGCATACATTTACTACATTCTACATCTATTTATTTCTCACTACTTCATAAAGTGCAACTCGCACAAGAGAAACCTAGGGCAAAATTTACACACACACACACACACACACCTAGAAATACATTGGGTCTGAGATGTAGTGCAATGCTCAGTGATAAGTCCATCAATTTGGAAATTGAGGACATTCTGACCCCTTCATATGAATCTTTCTTTTTTAGGGTTTTGATGTTTTTTCTAGGGTTTTGCAAGTGATTCTTCCATCTCCTATTCACAGACAACATCTGAGCACAGTTCAACAACATTAGTGTGATAGGAAAGTAAACACAGGTGAACATCCAGTGACACCTCAGAGGAGGTTTTCTGGCCATTTCCATATATCAGGGCACCCACAGGTGTCATATCCCTTTCTAGGTGCCCCATTCTAGTCAGATAACTTGGATCTACATTTTCTTGGGCTTTATGTATGAAAATTTCCTCCTCCTGTTCACCTGGGTTACACTACGACACATTCCCAGCAACATCTGTGAATCAGCTAAGCCCTACTTAACCCTCTCTTGCACATTAGGGTTTCATATTTTCTAGCTTAAAGTTCTTGGGTGTATTTTATTATTTTATCATTTCATTTATTTAGTCATTTTACTACTCCTATAACATTAAATTACACTAGAATATTTCTATTTTAGTTAATCATTTTGGGGAACCCGTACTCGATCTTCACGCTTTTAGGATCCTCATTATTTGCTTATCATCATAGAGTATAGCCATCATGAGTATTCAATAAATGATTACTTGCTTGCAAATCCTGATTTAAGGCATAGAGTCCAACATCTTCTTGCTACTACTCACATTAGTGTTGATATGCATCCTAACTCAGTATATCAAACTTTCGTAGATGCATTTTCTCAACACATAACATTCAAATCTAATCTTCCCGTTGATCTTAACACTTTTGACAATGACCCACCCTTGCATATTATGATTCACATTTACAATGTGGGTATCAAGTGCACTTTAATTGATAATGGATATGAACTTAATCTTTGTCCTATGTCATTCCTTGAAAAGCTTGGTCTTTCCACTGCCAATGTTAGTCCATCATCTCTTTCACTTCGTGCATATGATGGTTTAGTTCGCCCATGCATAGGTCACATTACTTTCTTCCTATCAATGTAGGGCCAAAAACTCTCAATACAGTTTTCTTTGTCATTGACTTTCCGGTCTCATACAACTGCTTACTTGGTAGACCATGGCTACATGCTATGCAAGTTGTCACTTCTACCATACATCATTGTGTCAAATTCATACATGAAGGTGTTGAATATATTGTACTTCACGACCGTGATGCATACAAATATTGTGACCGAGATCCTAATAGTGCTCTTCATATTCCATGTGTTGATACTACAAATGATCCTCAACCAATAGATGAACTACCTCATTTTCCACCGCTTGAAGGTGTCATTTGTGCGATAGATGTAGTTTCTTCCACCCTACCACCGCCTCCACCTGCTACTACTACTACTATGATTCTTTATCAGGGGCCTTCCCAACATATGGACGTCAATCTATCTCCTACACCTTCACATGTGCCTCCTCCATTGACATGCCCACCATTCACATGTACGATTTTCATGAATGATTCTTATTGGGAGCATATTCCATTTGATCCTACTTGTGATGACGCTATATGTACACATGAGGGCTTGACTCATTTAGGTTTTGCTTTTAAGGACCTTTCTCCTCCGCCACATTCTTCTCATCTTTATCATGGTTTCATTTACATTACTACCATATATGGTCTACATGTCTTTCATCTTCAAGTCTTCCTTGCATGACATTCTCGCCCTTTGCCACTTACATTAGGACAATCTTGGCTCGATTACATTGGGGGCACACTCGACCCTGATCATACATGATATATCATTTCCCATGCCCTTTGGTCATGTATTCATTTGCAATAGTTCTTTTCTTGGCTATACATAAAATCTTACTCGACTGGTATGCACACAGGGTGTCCCTTACCACCCTTCACTGATGAAGAATATGCTATGGGTATGTATAACCTACGCACTTAATGGCTCATTACGTGACCAACCTGACATTATCGCTTACCAGGTCTTGGATGCTTGTTCATTCGGTTTTGATCATGAAAATGATGACCTCCTAGATGATAATTACATGATTGGAATTCTATACTTACACACTTGAGGGGGCATATCATCCACACACTCCCCCCACCCTAGCATCCACACACATTTCATACCACATGTCAACCTCCTAGCATACACATTTTCATCCATGCTCTAAGCATCATCACTTCCCAATGACACACTCTTGTGCTTCAGTTCACACTTGACTGTTGAGGGCGTTCTCTACACATGAACCCCACATACTGCACAGTAGCATCGCTACACATTAGGCATCTTCACATATCATAGTACATCGCATTATTACCGATTACATCTTACACTCTTGCACATTTGTGCGTTCTACATATCATTGTTACATATTCTGCATCTTACATATTCATCACACATGTATCACACTCCTATTATTACGATTTTACATCTCATTCATCTTACGTCTTACATATGTACACATTCTACATCTACACATTGTATTACTATTTCATCACATATTTACACATTTTTCTCACACATGGTCGTCTATTACATCACACATTCTGCATATTCTCCTCTATGTGCTGCACTCACTACCTGATGATGCACTCTAGTCTCACAGTCCATACTGGACTGTTGAGGGTATACATCAAAAATGGACCATCATCACACTCACATTCATCATTCAATCTTATTTTTCTCATGCGACATTCCTAGGATTAGTGATATACGCTTTAGGCTATAGGTTCACTTCTTCTAGCATCATCTCGTGATAGGCTACATCATCACTTTCACTTACATTGTTTAGTGGTATACGCTTTAGGCTAAATCACCACTCCTTTCTACTCATCTTGTCGTGATATACATGTTTAGGACTACAAAGTCATGCATAGTTCATCTCTATGTCTGCATATCATCACCACATACTCATCACCAACGTGCTACTACACAACACATAGTTTGACCATTTCCCAATGACACACTCTTGTTTATGGTTCATTCTTGACTGTCTGAGGGGGCATACTAAATGAACCTCACTGCATACAACTCCATTCACTTCGGGGGGCACATGTGGCTCCTATCATCCATATTGCATTGCATTCCATCCATCCACAACATATTACATTTTATGGTTGCATTTACTCTTGCTTGCATTTCCTTGTTACATGTTCGCTTTATTACACATGCTAGATAGGTCTCTTAAATGTCATTATCTTTACCATACACACATGTGATGTTCATGTCCCTTTTTCTAGTTGTGATCACAGATATAGAGCTCTCTCTGCAACATTTATGCTTAACACACGATGTTTGGCTATTACCAACCCTACAATGGCTACTGGGGGCATCCACATTCATACACTACAGGTGTTATTGTTTCATTTTTGTTCGACTCAAGCACTTTACATTCTTCAAGTTATACATGCTTTGACATACTTATTATTTTTCTAACATGCTAACAGGTGCTTCATGTGTAACATTTGTTATGTAAGGATATTTGCTTCCATACTTGTTTGTTACATTGTACTTGCTATTGTTTGTTATTGTTCATGTGGGTCCTTGCCCTTTGTTTGGTGTGCACACTTGTTTGTTTGTATGTGACCACTATGGCCTTGAGTGTCTTGCGACATCATGAGTGGTGTCCCATGTTTGCAACCCACTTTTCGCGGACTATGATTGGATTCTTACGTGTTTACTTGCTTATGTTCTAGCTTACACATTATCGGCGATAGCTTACACTTATTTTCTACGTGCATGCATGTTTCGTACTAACACTTATTTTCTAGCCACTTTTTTGTATGTGTACCTTGGTCTTTACCAAGCACATTCCCTTCCCCCTACATGGCAGAGTTTCAGTTACGTGATCGGTCCTCTTTTGGGGCCACATTCTCCTATCTGTGATGTTGCATGCGTCCCCAAAGAGGGGGGCATCATTTGGGTTTATACACACTACATAACACAGTATCGGTACAATTCAGTTTTCATTTTTTTCCCATGATACATGGGTTGTACAACAAGTGGGTTCAGACCAGTCTATGGAACTCTGATACACAACGAATTTTACAGGAAAATTGTCCTTAGCATTCTGGGGAGCTATTACAGGTTAGAGGAACATCGGACTTTCCTCCCTACACTTCTTCAGCCAGTGGCATCGGATCACCCAAAAAAACTAGACAGTACAGAGATCTCTTCATATTTCTTAGGGAAGCAGTTACAGGTTGGAGAATAACACAACTTTTTCCCTACACTTCTTCAGCCACAGTGGCATGAGATCGCCCAAAAAACTCACACTTCATCGACAGTTACATGATATCCTTTCTACACCCTTTTGTCTCATCATAGATCAGGTGCACATGTTCCTTTTTCATTGTCATTTTTGTATTATTTTTACATGTTTCTTTACATATATACATGCATTTTTACACATATACATGTGTATTTGACTACTTGATCATCTTCTCTTTTGTAGGTCCGTCCGTATGGGAAGCAAGCAGTCAACAACAACACACATGGTGAGTACATCACACACATGATACTAACCATGCAGGTACACTACACACATTAGACATCTACACATGACGCTCTGCCCTAGGTTCACTCTCATCACTTTTTACACTTTTGCATCTTTAGTCTCCATGCTCCATCTTTTTGTCACTCCACGTTTTGTCTAGTCCTTCGGCATGTTTGCTACATCACTCTACATGGATTATCAAGTACACATCTCTATCTACTTTATGTTACCGAGCTTTCCGCTCACCAACATAAAGTGGGGGCAAATGTAGACACAAAATCACACACTTTGAGTCATTATTTAGTCTCGGTCTCATATTACTATTCATATGGTTCTTAAGTGAAAAGAGTAATAATTAACCCATATCTTTGGCCATTTTTACATTGTTTGCTGTCGTATTTTTGATCTTACACTGCACTTGCCCAGTCTGTATTTTCATTCATGTGTTTTTTTCCTATTTTTGACTGGGGCGTCCCCACTGGGGCGCCCCAGATGCCCTGGTCCCCTCTGGGGCGCCTTGATCCTCTTTGCACTTTACTCTCACCTTTTGGGCACTTTCTATCCTGTTTGAGCTTTCTATATTTTTGGTGGTCGGCCTTTTCGGGGTTAATTACGAAATTAGCAACAAGAGAACCATATAAATATAAAGTTATGTGACCATAATGAGGGACCAAACACTAAGCATTTACTATCACCATCTAGAGTTACATCCATCAAAGCATCTAAAGCTACATTTGCATCCATGTAGCTCCATCACAAGGCACACAAGGTTGGTTCATCTACATCACACTTCATAGGAGGGGAGTCTATTGTTTCCATGCACACATTTACTACATTCTACATCTAGTTATTTTCTCGTTACTTCACAAAGTGTGACTGGCACAAGAGCAACCTAGGGCACAATTACACACACACACACACACACCTAGAACTACATTGGGTCTGAGATGTAGTGCAACACTCATTGATAAGTCCATCCATTTGTCCAGCTAAGGACAATCTGATCCCTTCATATGCATCTTTCTTTTTTAGGGTTTTGATGCTTTGTCTGGGGTTTTATAGGTGATTCTTCCATCTCCTATTCACAATGACATCTGACGTCGCAGCTCAGAAAAATTAGTGTGACATGAAGCAAACACAAAAAAACATTCTAGTGACAACTAATAGAAGGTTTTTTGGCCATTTCTGTAGACTAGGGCACCCAAATATCAGACCAGGGCGGCCACACGTGCACCCCTATCCATTTATTAGGAACCCCAGTCTGGTCAGATAGCTTAGATATGTGCATTTCCTTGGGCTACTTTTGTGCAGTTGTTTCCTCCTCTTGCTCATCTAGGTCTACATTGCGACACAGTCCTGTGACATCTACGAATCAGGTATTGGTTTTCTTAACCCTCTCTTGCACATTACGGATTTCACATTTTATTGCTTAGGATGTTTGGGTACTATTTGCAATATTTCATTTGGTCATTTATTTCAGTCATTTTTACTATTCCTATAACATTAGATCACACTAGAATATTTCTATTTTAGTTAATCATATATATATGTATGTATGTATGTATGTATGTATGTATGTATGTATGTATGTATGTATGTATGTATGTATGTATGTATGTATGTCTGTCTGTATGTATGTATGTATATGTATATGTCCTTACACACACACACATACATATATGAATCAAGAAATCAACCAACTAGGTTAGTCATACATCAATTAGGTCAGACATGCCAAGACCATATGACCTTCGAAAAACATGAAATAACTACATCATAACCTTCATTTGGAGTACAATGACTCAACCAAGCCTTTTACATCATTAGGACTCAAGAAGACCTACTTCAACCAGATCTGACTGTATAACAAAGTACCATGAAATTTTTTTAGCGTCTCCAAAGCTCAAAAAACATACCGAACACATTTTCCATGACCTCTACATACCTCCTCCATGCTTGAATAGTTATTTTCCATGCATTCTCACCATGAAACCTTCTTGAGAACAAAAACAATCAAACTTCCCCAAAAAATAGTCTTTAAGAATGAATCTTGTACCTCCTTAAAAAACTCAACAATGACAAATGAAACATATAGATAGCTACTACATGACCTCAATAACATCACCATATGCCTAAGATACTTCAAATCATGGCATAAGGGCTCAAGGGCATCACTTCACCATGATCACTCAAAAAGGTTAGATTGTTCAAAAAATAATCATGAAATATTGACTTCATATGACCACTTAAAGGCTAAAAATTGTCTATAAAAAATCATAGACATGTAGTATAGGTATCCAACATCCTCAAACATCCATTTTTTTAGTATGTCTAATGCAAAACTTGATTACTACAAAAACATCTTCGAAAACAAGCTTTTTTCTATGGGGTCCACTCACTCATCTGATTAACCACCACCCGGAGATAGCTTAGAGATTCCACTAGATTCTTCATTAATCAAACTTGGAAAAAAATTTTATTCTAAGCATGTTTGAGAAACATCTCTCCTATTGAGTCCTTACTATGGTTTAAGAAGGGTTTATGAGTGGTTTTGGTGTTAACGATTGTTCATAAAGGTCTCGGCCTTAAACCCCAAAAAAAATCCAAGAAATATTTTCTAGGACACTCCTCTATCTCTACTGAATAGCTCAAGCCCTCATGTAAATGTTTCACATGCTAATGAGAAATTGAAAGTGCACTTCGAGTTGGGATTCTCCATTCTTCTTAGCTCAATGGGACCAAAAACTCACTTTCTTTCAAATCCTCCAAACCAAGACTTAAAAATTCATCACCTCACCTGATATAACATTCCTAAACTCTATCCATGCTTGCATTTGCATACTCGCCATGAAAAACAATCAAAATGCCTCATTAGAACATGTAGACCTCAAGAACTAGGTCTAGGTATAGTCCTCAAACCATTTTTCATGCATTTTCCTTCAATTCAAAACCTGAAAATTTGCCAACACACCTGAAACAACTTTTCACACCTCTAACAATGCTCACATGCCTATACTTGAATTGAAAATTGAACCTCATACCTCACTAGATCATGTTTTATTCACCTTGCTCTCTACTCCTTGGTCTTCATGCCTCGTTAGGCTTTGAAACTGACTTGCATACCTCTGCTCCTGAATTCTAAGCCACATTCTCATGCTAAAAAAAATTCAAACAAGTTTTACACACCTATGAATACTCATCTCACCAAGCTACCATGACCTACTTGTCATCATACCTTCACATGAACATCTTTGTCTTCAAATTCTCTCTTTCTCACATTGCCAATAAACCTTCAAAAGTGATGCACTTCTCTTTTGATATCAATGAATCACTAAACAATCTCCACATCATCAATGAAAACATCCAACTAAGGATATTCAACAACTTATCATCAATGACAACAAAAACAAAGCACATAACTTTGACTTGACATTAATGACAACACTCAACAATCTCCCCCTTTGTCATTGATGGAAAACCCATTAATGGAAAACACACTACAATCACTTCAAAATGATACTTTTTCATCTTCTCATTCTCCACCAAAATAGTACTTTTTAAATATGCTCATTCTCCCACTTTTGACATTAATGAAGGATCTTCCACAAACTTCCATCTGATTATTGAACATGAACTTCAACAAAAAAATGAATTACTGAAACCAATTTTTTGACAAAACTCTCACCTTATGCCCATACCAGTTGTTGCAGACTACTTCACAACATAGAGCTTCAAATCTCCCCCTGAGCTGATGACTCTTATATATGACAACCACTCTAACTCTTTATCATTCGAAACATTAGAATATTTCTCCCCCTTTCTGATCATTCTCTCAGAATTATCTCTTTCTCAAGTAAATATGGTCATACTTGTAGGACACTTGATTTTTCCTTTTTGATATCATACCTATCATACTATTCTCTTGTCTTCATCAAAGGATACCTGCAACTTTTGGAAACACTATTTTTGCAAAAAATCTCAACAAACATGATACACACATCATACAAGCATTACATGAACATTCTCCCCCTTACTTTAAATGAACTCAGATCACAAGAACACTCATTTTTCCTTTGACATGACTGATATGACTTAGACCTTTGATCACACACTACTCAACATATGACTTATACCAATACCACTCTTCATCACAAATCAAGCTCAACTCAACATATTCCTGATACCAATAGACCAAGCCAACAACCAATTTCTACCAATTGTTATAAATAATGAACAACTTTTTCTTACCTTTCATACACCAATAACACTTTGAGTTTTGTTAACAATATTTAACATATATTCATGACTTTGTATATCTCATTGGCACTTATATACCTGTTTATGAAGCTAGAAAATCCTACTGCATAGCTCCCCCTTAGTTCTTTACTCCTTTAATGATTTCTAGATACCAATTGTGTTAGGAATTAGTATTCACATGGTTTATTATATGGTTAGTTTTATATATATTGTTATAACAAATGTGTAACAATATATTAATACGGGTTGTATATTGTTTATACTTCCTACTTTATAGGAAGTTGGTTTTCCTATTTGGATGGCTATTTAATAGCACTCCATACTTTGTAATTGATATAGAGAATTAATAATATAATTATTCTGTGTTCGTACTGTGTAAATCTGCTGCTATACCAATATTTGGTATCAGAGCGATTCATGGATGAGTGAATTGATAGGGAAAATTGCAGTGTTTGCAATTTTCTTGAGATATGTAGAAAATTATTATGTCAATTTAGCATAATGATTTTTTAGAATAAGTTTAGTTCATTTTTTATTCTGTGTGTTGGAGACTCGATATAGTGCAGATCGACAGAGGAGTGGTCTTTAATTTCTTCAGTGAAGTTTAAGCATTTGATTTGAGATAGCATTTATCTCAAAGATTCGAATTTCCAGCTGTGCGTTTGATTTGTTTTACTGCGTGCAAGAAAGCTCGATGGTTTGGCATTAGAGGTGCCTTGATTGACAGTACATTTAGGATCTGACAGATTCAGATCTGTATATCCTTTACATCGGTCTTATTCTCATTCCTTCTAAGAATTTCAAACATTGTTAGTCCCGTCCTCTACACGTGGATTTGAACGAGGTGCTTGTAGAACTAAAATTTAGTGTTGACAACAGAGTATTGGAACACTGCGAGAACATGTTAATCTCAGCGCTATTAAAGCCTGCAGAGACTTGATTCGAAATTCTACATATATCTGTTGTGTACCATGTCATCCACCGTCCACACATCCACTTCAATCACTTCTCAAAACCGTTATCTGATCCATGCATGATTTTGGAGGCGATATTCTTTGTATCAACACGTCCCAAGTTCTTCCTTGATTTTGGTACAATCCTGATCTGTGCACCGTCGTTATGATCAATTGTGATATCCTCTGCATCAGAGGCATATCATGTTTTGATAGAGAGATTGCTCAATCCTCTCAAATCTCGCTAATCCTGCCAGACACGGATCCTCCATTATTCTGCCATGGCCGTGTGGAGACATGTTATTGGAGGGGATAAGACTCTTTGATAGACTCGTATAGTTACGTGGATCGTGGTATTCCTTCTTTGATTCTGCCTTCAAGTGCGTCAGCTATATATTTATGCCCATCAAGACAAGGTTTATTTGCATATATGAGTTTGTGAGTTATTAGCTCAATCACCGTTGTCAGTCCAATCTAGTCGTGTCAAGAAAACAAAGTCTAAATTTGTTAGGTCTTTCTCAAGTTCAAAGTCTTGCAGTCTTATTTTATATAGTCTAAATTATATTGTCTTTGTACCACGGTGAAGTTTTACTATATGGTGGACCATTATTCGTCAATAGAATTTTTTGTTTTGTGTGTTAAGTTAAAAATTTATAGTCAAATTTATTGTCAAGTTTATATATTGTATTTCCAGTCAAGTCCTCTAGTCTTAGTCAAAAAGTTGTATTGTCAACATTGTTAAAATTGTGTTAGGTGATTTTAGGAATTTTTGCATTAGTCATTGTGTCATTGTATTAAGTCTGAAAAATTAAAAAAAAATTGCCCGCATTTCAATTTTGGACGCATTTTCGCTTGTACGCGACGTCCAAATTATTGAAGGTATTTTTGAGCTCCATGATCAAATCCAGCTGAGTTAGCAGCATGAAAATGGAGGAAAGAGGCATCGGAGGCAGGAGGTCAGACAGCGACCTCTCGTCAGTCACCAACGATGGGGCCGCATAGAACGATTTGGTGGCACAGGTGTGTAGTGTGAGTATATGATTTTCAGTGTGGTTTCTATTTTCTCAGAGTGATTATGTTTGCAGAGTTCCTGTTTTGTTTGGTATTTGATGGATGTTGGAAAGAAAGTTGTGTTGGAGCGCAGATGACTGTCAGTGGTCCTCTGACTGACTTGGTCCTCTGACTGCCGTACTTCGTTGGAAGATGGTCAGCTAGAAGAATACGTTCACTAGCATTAGTGACCATGTGCAGCAAGACCTAACTAGCAAGATCCATTCAGGAGTATGTTCTTCGATGCAGTTTGCTTCTCAGTATCTATATGAGTGGAATTTCACATTGTGGGGGGGAATACATACCAATGTTCCATTCCCATTCTGTACCCAAAACGACTTAGTCAAGGAAAGCTTCCAGTGGCAGTGGCAGTGGCAGTTTTCTATGCTGTTCGAGATCGAGTGGCAACGATCAAAGACAGAGACTACAATTAAGAACATTACGATTCTTATAGGAAGTAATGTGAAATATTTTCAGTATATCTTCTATTGTGTAGTTTTGTGATATGCATATTGTGTTTCCTACATAATTCCCTGATGTATAAACATAGTGGTGAACAGTAGCACCAGAGTAAGTCAGTTCATGGATCTTAAAAGGGTTTGTGGGAGGATCCAGAAAACCACACGAGGTCGACAGTTGATGAGGTTCCTGTCACTTCAAGGTTTGTGGTAAGCCTGTTTAAAACCATGGAAGGAGAGAGCCTTTCTTTTGGATCAAGGTCATGAGTCACAGATTTGGACATGCCACAGGGGTGAGCATACTGCAGTTGAGAGTGTGGATGTTTTTCTACCATGTAAACACTAAGGGGGGGAATGTTAGGAATTAGTATTCACATGGTTTATTATATGGTTAGTTTTATATATATTGTTATAACAAATGTGTAACAATATATTAATACGGGTTGTATATTGTTTATACTTCCTACTTTATAAGAAGTTGGTTTTCCTATTTGGATGGCTATTTAATAGCACTCCATACTTTGTAATTGATATAGAGAATTAATAATATAATTATTCTGTGTTCGTACTGTGTAAATCTGCTGCTATACCAATAAATTGAGATTATGCAAACCTCACTAACTTTCCCTTGATGCAACTATCATAGACCTTCTCAAAACAGTACTAGTGACTCCTTTATTGCCTTCATAAAATCTGCTCATCAAATGAACTCTTAAACCCTTTACATAAAATAATTCCAAATATGATCACTCAAACAACACAATAAAACTTACATACCTTGATTCATTAACTCACAAAACCAACAAGCTCCCCCTATGTCCATATTCTCCTCTTGATCCACACACAGGATAACAAGCTTTAAGTTCATCTAGGTAAATATGTATTCAATTATATTGTTCCAAGGGAACAATATAGACCTCCATGCTTGAGTAAGAAACATTCATGCCCATTCCATATAGTACCTCAGATCAATCTGCCTCCTTCATGTTTCCCAAGACATTATGATAAAAACATCATCATGGCATATACTTTGGATCATACTTTTAACTAGGTCTGAACTAACATGCTTCACTATAAAACACCTCTGTCATACAAGTTGAGATTGTATAGCACATAAAACACTTAACTCTTCACATTAATACATGTAATGTACAACTTTGCAATCTTCGCTTATGCTTCATGATTTTACTGTGCATACCCTCTCAAAATTTCTATCCTGCCTTTTCAAACTTCTGATTATAACTTAAACACCAATCCTATAGACCCATCTTGGTTTTCATATCCTCCATAACCATATATCCTATATGGCTCAAAAATCATATTGGTCTTACAGACCAATCACCTACTTTCAAGTGTCGCAGACCTATATTAGGCCATAAACACAACATTAAGCATACCACTCACCCTAATTTGTCTATCTACCTATCAAGCATTCACAAACGTTCTTAATGCACATCACCTTGAAACATAACTCCATGAATGACTGGTATGATCAAGTCATCATACACATAATTTGATCATCTTTATTGTCCTTCTCACAACTGCCTCAAGTCTTCATACCATGATATCATCCCTGAAGCACATCTTCATGGTGCTTATTTGAGTGATGAATGCCTCTATGAATCCTCATAGAGACACCTCAATTCACAAAGATCTAGAACACTATGAATTCAAGAGATTCCCATATCTCAATAACTTTATAATCATGAGGATTATAGTTTTTATTTAGCATCCTCTTGGTCTTGATTGGCACTTTTGGTTTGATGTCAACATCATCCTCCTTTTCTTCTATCTGAGATGATAACATACATTCTTGGAACTCTTTAATATTTGGCATATGCTCTTCCATAACAGATAGTCTACCTTGAATTATAGGTTGATCAAGAATCAACTTGACTATCTTTGATTCCTCCTTTAATTCATCTACATGATATGATTTCTTAGAGTACACCCTCTTGTCTTGACTGAACTTGCTAATCCTTTTCATCTTGTAATATGACCAGTATTTTGACGATAATAGCAAACAATGTCATACATACCTCTTAACCAATATGAATTGTGACTCCTTCCATAGTTCTATGAGTACTCATTCTTGGAGGGCCTTCTACAATCAATTTCTCTATGCCAAACAGAATACATGAAAAATAGTAACCATTGAATGAATTTACATACCTTATGACATTATGATGTTTAACAGATTTTGTCCTTTTGTCGTTCTTAAATCTTACTTTCTTGTTCACAATAGCATCCTCCTTGATCTCCTTTTGATATTGAAGTGACATCTCAAAGTATACTTGAGGTGTATGTTGTTGTGGTTGTTGAGGTGGTGTCTGCAGAGGTTGATTCGGTGGTGGTTATTGTGGTTGTGTACCCTGCCCTGGGTTAGGACCAGACTTAGATCCAAAACCTCCACTAGGGTTTCCTTTGTGTGGTGGATGAACTAAACCTCCTGAGCCTCTCACGCCGCCTACCACAACCTACAATCATGTAGATGAAATTTTGTGTGTCCTAGTTGTTGTGTTGAACTAGACACCCATTGTCTATGTTATCATAACACCTATAGGATTACTTCTAACGGTCTGTGTGCCAACACTTTGTCCTGATGACGTGCCTATAAAAAAACCTCCAAAAGTACTTCTAAACACTAGCGCTTGATGTGTTGCCATGTGTGTATTCTTAATCTCTTGTGCTTCCTGAGCTTAAACTAAAATGTGCCTACTTGTATTTCCTTACCAACATGGAGATCTTGCTTTCTCACCTTCATTAAGATACTCTTTAACAACTAATTTTGGATTTGATACACTTTATGCAAGGGTTAGGTAGTCAGGTTAGATTATATGTGTGTGTGTAGTCCTCACTCTCTCCTATTATGCACTCTCTCCTATGATGCACTCTCATCAGAAGCTGATGGGTTCTCTCTACTGCACTTTCCCAATGTCAGGAGGACATGATACTGTGGCTCCTCATCTTCAATGGGGTTCTCATCACTTCCGCTAGTCATCATTCTTCTTGATAGCAGTGTTGCATCAACTACCCTCTGTTGCGCCTCATTATACTTGAGTTATCTTTCCTCTCTTTGTAGTTCTTCTACTAGGGCCGTCATCATCCTTCTTCACACCTGCTCCTTCCCCTACATGCGGTGGGGATTTAGCTAGCCATAGGTAATCTCTCCAGTCCCAGTTCTACCATCAAGATCTTGATAGCTAAAGGTATTGCATGTAAATAAGATCCTCTAGGATCGAGAAAAAATTGGAACTCTGCTTCCTCTAGACAAGAGTACGTTAAAATTACATACTCCAAAGTATATTTGCGCAGTACACCTTCCCACCAATGATCTACAGCTCTAGTCCACGTCTCAATCGAATCAAAGAGTGTCTAGTAGTATTCCTACGTCGAAGCTCTCTTCCCTGGGTAGAAAGCTATGTTTGATGCATAAGCTTCCAAACAATGGTACAAATCTATTGGGAAAAAGCTAAAGAATGTCTCATATAGGAATTCATACAGATTATTTTACACCCATTTTCGCACATTAAAGCTAGGTCCAATGCTATATCATTGTGCAAAAGTGTCTTAGTTGTCTTTTACCCAGCTCTCAATACTCTCCAAAGACAGTCGATACGCCATCTGCATACAACATCCTGGTAAACAAATTCAAAAGAGGTCTCGACAATGGAACCAAAGTGTAGCCTTTATTTACCCCCTTAATAGTTATGTGTGTTGGTAATTCATTCAGATATATATGAATGCTCACCTGAAGCACGCGCAGCAACCATGTCCCTCCTTTGTTATGCTTATCAGAATATTAGCATGCATATCCATCATATTCATAACCAAGACAATCATTCATGCATAGATAACCATCATAAACATGCCAGTTTAGAAACACATGAAATAAGTAAACAAAACCCTCATGATCAATAACACTTCATCATAATCACGCTACATATATAATTAAGAAGTTTGTATACATATTTGTAAATTACCATCACTTATCCATTGCATAACACCATAGTCAATACATAAATAAATATTTGATTACACCATAGTTCAATATATCCATGCGTAGGACCCTTCGCGCATCCATACAGACTTAGGTTATACTTCAAACTAGCTCTCACTAAAGACCCAATCCGCACTCTCCACTCAAACCCCTCAAAACAGGGGTACATCATCAATATTTATAGGGTGGGGACTTTCCCTTCGCTGCTTCATGCACCTTCCTAATAATGGGCGTGCGTACAAAAATATCCTGCATGTTTTTTACACTTTATGCTAATAATAGATTAACCTAATTTTTTTACTTTCTTTAATCTTATTATCATCTCGACCTGTGCATGATCTTTTGTCTGTCTCTGCGTCTATGTTTTCCAAATATAGCTTCCTTTGTGTGCATCCCAAGCCATCCTGATTTTCTATTTTTATCCTTAACTCTAGAAAGTTGGTTAGGTCTTTTGCTCTTATGTGCAGCCCTGCGCGCCGACCTGTTATCCCACTGCATCCACCCCTACACACTGCTCTGATCCTTGCACGCGCGCGTCCTGTGCATAGCCTCTGTGCTTTATTGATACTTAACGATTCTCCCTACCAACATAGAGTCCGAAAAGGGTTGTTGGTGACTCTTCATTTGGGCCAGAAAAACTTATAAGAGGTTGTTAATAAATTTGCAAGTTCTTATAAGTTTTTAATATAGTTAAGTCATTTTGTTTTTGTGTGTGTGTGTGTGTAATTTAATCATATATTTATATTCATAGGAAGAGCATTGTATGAAGCGCCCAACAAAGAAAGTGTGTATGCCATTAAAAGATTTGGGATGAACACAAAAGCCTTTAATTAGTGGATCCAAAATAATCAAATTTATATCGGTAAGACATGTGGTATTCAATTTGTTGTACATGCAAACTATAAATTAAACTTTAAAAAAATTAACATTTTATCATTGAAATTTTTCAAGGTAAAACAAATTGTAAGGATGAAAAGGATTTAGAGACGGACGAGGATGACGAGGACAATGAAGAGAACGATGAAGAACACAATGAAGAGGATGATGAGGACAATGATGGGGATCAAGTTCATGTAGGACAATGATGAGGATCAAGTTCATGAAGAACAAAAAGATTATGAGAATCATGGGGAGGACAACGAGACTGGGATATTTATGATGTAGTTTTACATTTATTTGTTTTGTAATTCAAAAGGGACCCCTTAATACTCCCTTGAAATTACACTGTTATATATTATTCTAAACATTTTGAATTGAAACAATGTATTCTTTTATTATTAATTGGATACTTTACAAATTCTCAGTGTACAATTTCTATATGAAAATACAATGTAAATTATAATAAGTTAGTATCTAATGTTTAATAGTTGTAAATAAGCAAAAATAAATGCAATATAGTTATTCGTAATTATATCATTTGTAATTATGATTAATTATATTACTTTTTGTAAAAAATTATCCAGCAAATTTTGCATCATATTTATGCCACCCCTTGTTGTTAATGTTCTAGGTCTTGCACGTTGATTTGACATGGCGCAAAAGTAGACATGCATTTGGTGTAAAAGTGGCACAAAATTGCACAAATTTGACGTGATTAAAATTGTCTAGTCACGTCGTTTTTAAGTCACTTTTGCGTCACACAAATCTACACAAATTCTTACAAGAACACGTGGAAAACACCCAAAAGGTCAAATTTTGATGCAAAATTGAGCCAAAATATGGTGTTATTTACACATTGTGTAGTAGTGGTCATGAAATGAGAGAAAATAAGTTATTATCAAAATTGGCAATAGGAGGATCAACCTACAACAAGAAAAAAACAATAGTAAAGAGAAGAAATCAAGTATACCTTGCCCAACTTTCTCTTTTAGCAATTTGTTGGTTCTTTAAGCATGCCTTGTATTCTCGAGGCCCTTATAGATTGCATGGATATTATTAAATTAGTAAATTTACAAGCTCACTCAAAATTGACCAAGAATAAATAGGATTTTAACTTGGGAAGATTGAATCATATCCAAATAACAAAGAAAGTGGAATAATCTAAAATAGTCTTTCACAATGTGATTAGTTGAATTTGAGGTAAGGTATTTCCTTTTGTTTCATTAATATCAATATTATTTGCAAAAGACCACTCTGAAATTTTTTTTGTTCTACTTGATATGCAAAATTTAAAACAACAAAACACCTACAAATTGGGTGATCGACTTACAGAGTTTCTATGCCAATGTAGTAAAATTTAGGGCATTGCTCTCTCTTTAAAAAAAACTAGACGTGGGTGTATGGCGGTGGTGTTGGGAGAAGATCTTATAAATAGTTTTAAAATAATTTGATTGCTATTATGTGTGCACCCATCAATTGATGAGGTTATTAACATTATAGTTAAGAGGTGTTTTTCAAAGATGAAGACATACCCACTTATAAAATTATGGTTAAATTTTTTTGGAGAAAGTTGAAGTAAAATAAGACTTAAAATGGTCACATCATTGTATCTTTATCAACAATAAAAATAAAAATAGAATAATAAATAACCGTCAACCCAAAAAAGAATGGGTAAAATTGAAATTCCAGGCCCCTCGTGGCGCATGATGCTGACAGAATATGATGATTTTAGTAAAACGGAAAACACACACACGTCATTATTGTGGAAAGGGCGACACCCCATAATCATATCTTTTTATCTTTTCTGTCCTGTTTCAACTTCACGAGCGCCATGTTCCTTCCACAATTATTTCTTCGATATGAGTTCTGACCAGTCTATTCCGTATGCGAATGCGACTCTATCCGACGGTGCCAGAGACATGAGGAGAATAAATACAACTCTAGCCGTTAGATGGCTTCGACTGGCGTAGATTCCAGATAAGTTACATCTACGAGCACGCAAATTTTTGCAGACAGAGAAGTTTCACTGACGACCAAATTATTGGTAGCTGAATGGTGTAAATTCATTCCAAATAGTTTGGAATGAATCTCCACCGCCGGTACTTTGAGCCGATTTAGACGCTTCCCGAGTTTGGTTACCTGCGGACAGTGTTCAAAATTGAGCCCGTCAGAGCCCGTCAAAGGGCTTCTAACCCATCAGAAAAGTGTAGAAAAAATTTTGGCCTGTAAAAAGAAATTCAAAAATATAAAAATTGTTTGACAATTTGGAAGCATAGCATTTTAGTAAAAAATGTCATATGAAGGGGAAAAATTTGAAAATGTCACTTAGGTTACAGGCTTACAGCCTACAGGTAGTTGAGAATTTGGAGCTGGAGGGACAGGCAGACCTGAGGCTGAGACAGTGAGACGCTAAGTGTGCATTCGAGAATCTAAACCATAGTGGTACCGCACTCAGTGCAGATTCCTAAATCTAACGCCCCCTGGCAGGCTAGCACAGTGGCACCGAGTCACCAACCACGTTTATAGTTATTAGAAATGACATTTAGCGTTGGAGCCTGGAGGGACAATGACAGTGGACGCGTCATGCCATTGACAAAGAAAAGGTTACAGTCTACAGAGTGCAGTTGCATAGCCATAGATAGCTACATGTGTGATGACATTTAATGTTTTAAGTAGCTTGAAGCCTTGAACACGGCTTTGGAGGGACAGTGACAGTGACAGTAGACAGTGTTGACAAAGAACACAGTGCAGTTGAATCAAATTAATTATGTGTTTGTAATTTGTAAAGATTTGTATTGACACCCGTCGACAGTTGAAGCCTGAAAGTCCACATAAACGTTAACTCAAACTATATCCCATGTGCAAATGAATTAAAAAATAATTTAATTGGAGATTCAGCGCATTGTATTGAATGCCATTGCCAAAGTCTAGAATCTAGATGCTCACGGAGTCATGAAACTGGCAAACTGTTTACGGTGTTAGTGTTACCTATAGCCTGCTGCCATATTGTGGCATGACTTCAGTATTATCACTATGATTTACAATTAAAATTATATATTTGTGCAGATAGTATGAGTCTATGACCTCATTTCCTTTTCCCATAGACTCAAACCAGTTAAACGTGTGGGCCGTGGCTAATGGGCAATCAAATTTTCCAATCAGGCATGTGATTTGAAATCAGATCAGCTCGTTTGAAAATCTAATTGGAAATTGGGAGACTGCGCGGGCATCTGGTTTTGTAACCATGCATTGCTTACAATCTTTTGGAGTCTTAATAGTTGACAGATGAAGATGTGATCGTTGAGCATAGGGTACTTAACTGTACACACATATACTCTTATACAAATTGAATCAGAAAGTTTTGTTCCAAATATAAAGTTAAAAAATGCATCTCACAGTTAATACATGATTAAGTAGTACTTAGCGGCTTTCATACAAATTGAATCAGAACTTATTGTGTGCTGTACAGTGTACTTAAAAGGGTTAAGCAGGATTTGGGAGGAATGAGCATGATGTAGTATTAATGCAACTACACATTAAAAATCTCATTTGGATTGTGGAACTGGAGAGGCCCAATACGTTGTATGAGTTTGTAAGTTAAATAAGTATTTCATCATTTTCAGATTTCTATTCAGCGCTGAGGGGCAGACTGGTTCATACAAATTAAGGTCCAGAATCAAAGGGACTAGTTGGGGGTATTGCTTTCATCTTGCTTCAGACATTGAAACAGGTACACTTGTGAGTCAGCTTATACTGAAAAATAGAATAAACTCTGCACAGTTTATATTTTCATTACTAAAAGTATCGATTAAACACTTCTCCATCTTAAAATTAGATATTATTGTTAGTGCAATCTTATATTTGAGATTTTAGTGTTGCATGATTATACAAATTACTCTAAATTATTTTCTTAAATATTTCTCTAATCTCTAATTGTAAATTATCAAAATAATACACAAAAATTCATGTGAAAACGCTATTTTGATATTTTTATAATTATTTCATTGGAATAGGTGACAAGTGTCATGTAAGAAGTTTGAGAAAATGGCTTCCATTGGTTGTCCAAAGAAGGATAAAAAACAATTGTCACTTGCTGATGCATTTGGCATCTCTCGGCATTCTAGTCAACCATGTGATTCTCAAAATGAAGAATTTGATATTCTTAGCACAAGAAGAGCATGAGTTTGATGGAGCAGCAGATTTGGGGAAGAGGAACACCCATCAAAGAAACCTAAAAGGACATTCAAGGACAAATGGAAAACAAGATTTCCATGGGCTTATGCTATAAAAGACTGCAATGGTGTAGAAAGGATAAAATGTTCTTGGTGTGTCAAATATAAGAGAGATACTCCATTTGCTAAAGATGGAAGCACCACCCTTGAAGTTAGTGGCCTTCTTACCCCATGCAGAATCAGATCCTCATAAGTTTTCATCACAACGTTTGGAGGGGAGAAAATAAACAAAGTAACATTCCAATCACTAAACACATAGAACTAATGGTAGATGTTGAGAAGGAGAGAATCATATCAGTGATGGAAAATATGTATTTTGTTGCCATACATGATTTATCTTTAGAGCTCTATAAGCCGATTTGTGACTTGAACCAGGTATAAAGGAACTCCACACATGCCTCTCACAAATGAATATTTTGCATATACAAAATACAACATCCGGAAAAAGATTTTTTACAAGTTGCTAAGGAGGTTTACTGGAAAAAGTTGAAAGATGATATATTTCATAGTCCATTTTATTCTATTTTAGTTGATGAAAGCACTGATTGTACTATGGAACAACATTTCATTGTTTATATTACATACTTGACAAATGGAGGAAGAGGTCAATGTGTAACAAAATTTATACAACTCCTTGAAATAAAGGATGGAACAGCTCAAGCTATGTATGATGCCGTGATCACTCTTTTGATAGAGATGAATTTATCCTTAATGAAGTTAGTTGGATTTGGATCTGATGGGGCGTCTGCCATGAGGGGAATTCATGAAGGTTTGTCCACAAAGCTTCGTCAAGATGCTCCTCATTTATCAGATATTCATTGCATAGCTCATCAAGAAGCATTAGCAGTAAATGATGCTTCATCTCATTTTCCAGAGTTGCAGTTTATTGATAAATTTGCAAATAAAATATATTCATGGCTTGGAAAATCTGCTAAAAGACATGGAGCATTGAGAGAGTTGATGGAGTCATTTCAAATCAATAGGTTGGAAGTGTTACAAATTCATCAAATTAGGTGGCTTTCTAGAGGAAAGGTCATGGAAAGACTTGTCAAACTCATGCCTGCTTTGTTGAAAGAATGGGAATTAGAGGAGAAAAACATGTATGATTTGGCAACAATATTTCAGGTACAATTTTGCATCCATTTACTTGTAGACGTGCTTATTGAGTTAAATAAGCTAAATAAAAAATTTCAAGAGGATCATATTGATATTACTTCCATTGGGACTACAATTAGATATCACAGTTGACATGCTTCGTAGGATATTTCAAAGAGGCATATTTGGGACAAGTACTCTACATACATCATCTTTTCTAACCAGGGCACAAGGAGGATCTCTTGAGTTTGCAGATGGAACAGGTACATTACATGTACATGCATTGAGATTTGAGAGCTTGCCTAAGTCACACAGATTAAGGACACTAGATGATTGCATTGAATTGGGGAAAAGCTTTATAATTAAGGTAATTGATTCTCTTGATACAAGATTCACAGATTCTTACCTATATTTAATGCTGCTAAATTTTTCAGTCCTCGTAATTACTACGAGGAGACAGAAGATAGAGATCGTCAAACAAAAAGATGGCTAACATGTTTATGTGACAAATTTAGTGTTGGAAACTCGCCTATTGTGGACAGTGTTAAATGTTTGGGTGAGATGGATGAATTTATTTGTACTATTTATAGATCATATCCAAAAAAAACATATGTTTGGAGCATGGGATCTATGTGGCGGTGAACCTGAATGGTTTGACGGGTTTCCATGTTTGATGAAACTATGGCAAGCTATTCTTGTAATTCCAGCAAGCACAGCCATATGTGAAAGAGGTTTTTCAAAGTTAAATAGGATAAAGAATGATGATAGATCCAGGCTTTCTTTGAGCACATTGGATATGCTAATGTTTCTATCTCTTTGTGCACCTCATGCTCTAAATGAGGTAGATTGGGATGCTATTTATGATGCATGGAAGAATAAAAAAACTCGAAAACCGCTTCCATTAGACAAATAGATGGTGAGTTTTTGGAAGTTCTTTCTATAAAATATGTTCTTTATTGTTTTTTATTTATAAAATAAATTCTTTGGAAGTTTAGATAAGTGTTTTCAATATTTTACTACTAATTTAATAAGATTTTGTTTCGAAATAATTGATGAATACTTGTCAAGAACATTTGACTTGGTCTAAATGTTGATCAATGTGTCTTGTAATGACTTATATCTCATTTTGTGTTTCAGGTATTTTCTTTTTTGAAGGGAGCCTAAAAAATGTGTTGGTGATATGTTTTGCTTACATTGAGGTGAACACAAGAAACATTTCGATTTAGATCACACATTTTTTGGTAGTTTGATATTTTTCTTGATACTATTTATTAGATGAAACATGAATTATTTTTATACAACTAATTAGTTTTTCTCTTATATTTAAAAAATTAAATTTGAGTAAAAGAACCTTGTGTTGTCATTAATTTTTAGGTTCATTATGTGTGTTAAAAATTTTGTTCGTCACTTTGTAATTCCAATGTCAATTAGAGAGTTTAATTTTAAATTTTTTATTGGATCTCGCAATATAACTTATTCATACATTATTTATGAAATGGAATTTATTACATTTTAAGGGGGAGACACTCTTATTAGATATGATACATTGACATTTTAAATTTGTAAAATCACCCATCTAAAAAAATGAAATCTCTCTTTGTAAAAAGTGTTCAATTTTGTACGACATGTGTGATTTCTTTACTATTTTCATATGAAGTGTAAAATGATTATACTACTTTTCATAGTTGAAGGGTTGGTCCAATATTTACCCTTCACAATGAAATTGGGACTAGCCCTTCAAATTTGATCACTGCCTGCGGATGCGATAAACGTGGGGGATCGGGAAGCAGAGGTGACAGAGGCGATTAATAAAAAATAAAAAAACTTAACTTTTTCTAGAGATTTTGAGTATTTGAAATATTTTTTAGATAATAAATAACAAATATAATTTTTTTTAAAATATCTGAAGGATGCAAGTTGCAATCTGTATTTACCGTTGGCTTCAGGGAATCAACGAAAAAAAGAATTGAATTGAGCAGGGGCAGTTACCTCGTGCAGGTCCCAGCGTGGCCATTGACGTTAGAGTTAATGGGCTCCACTCTGGATTTATGAATAAATGCGCCTGTTGTATGCACAGTGATCACACTAATTGTTCTCTGTTTTTCTCACCCATGGCGGCTGTTGCTGCTTATTACGGAAGGGTTTGTATCTTGACTCTGGTTTTTCTGATAAGCGGGTGCAGAGGAGCGAAAGAAGCAGACAGAGTGGTTAATCTGCCGGGCCAACCGCCTGTGGAGTTTGCTCAGTATTCTGGATATGTCACTGTTAATGAAACGCACGGGAAGGCTCTCTTTTACTGGTTCTTCGAAGCCGCCAGAAATCCATCTAAAAAGCCTCTTGTTCTTTGGCTCAATGGAGGTAATGGATCTTTACTGTATTTTGTTTTTCCGCTCTTTGAAAAAGTTCCTTTTAAATGTTTAGCGCATGGTTTGGTATAATTATGGAATAAACCATACCTAGGGTATTATACGAAGAATTAATGAGGGGGGTTTTGAAAAATCCTGCAGGACCTGGCTGCTCATCCGTTGGCTACGGCGCGGCGATAGAACTCGGCCCGTTTAAAGTTGAGAAGAATACATCATCACTTCGTTTAAACCGCTATTCTTGGAACAGAGGTTAGCTAGTTTAATTTTTGGAGAACGGAATGCTTTCCTGTAAAATTTGAACTTGTGTTTATTATGTATTATGTATTTTTTTTTTAAATTATAATTCTTTTAGTTTAGGTTTTCGACATTTGTCTACACTTGAAAATTTTCGCTGTCCAGATTAAGGCTCTCCTTCCCCAGGCCGTTTCTCTACCATTAGTTTCATTTGGCTTGAAAGATGGAGCTTTCTTTATACAAGTGGATTTGACTGTACATTCCTTCTGCAAATATCTCTGTTTTGTGTATTTTATTCATTTTCGATTTCTGACAGTACCACATTGTGCCCTGGCTTTGCAGTTGTCCTTCGCTCATTTAGCTAGATTAGTTCTTGGCATTCTTAAATAAATGATACGTTTGATATTAATATTTGACCTTATTTTGTATAAATATGGATTCTTACGCTGTATTGCATGTTTATCTTTCCACAGTTGCGTATCACATATATGAAATGTAAAATATTCAATGTGCAGATTACAACTCTCATTTTCCAACAATCCCTTCTCTCTATCTTACATGAAAAAAACATTTGGCATTAAGATTTGAGTGTTTTCTGTATTGTATGGAATGTAAGACCACTACCTACACATTTTCTTGGATTCATGAGCATTTGTTTTTGTGATTTTGTTTTTCAACTGTTAGACAGTGGCATCACATCTCTGATTTGTTAAAAACCTAATCGTCCGATTATAAGTCTCCTCCCTATTTAGGGCAGTCTTGGCCTTTGGTCCATCACAATATACGGTAAATAAAAAAAATCTGGTTCTTGCATTTGTTGAACAATGTTTAGCAAGTTTGTGCAGTACTTCTGAAATGCAGTTTTGAAGCAATAACTTGGTCTTCGGTGTAATCTTTAGACTGATTTTTGCAGAGGCAAACATGCTATTTTTGGAGGCACCTGTTGGAGTTGGCTTTTCATATACAAATAAATCATCTGATTTGAAAGAACTTGGAGACAAAATTACAGGTATAGAGCATTTGCAATGGCTTTGTATTTACCAGACCTTTGGTCTTCCAAAAAGACATTAAAAGTTTTCTTTTGTTTTAATGCTTGGAGCAGCTGAGGATTCGTACACATTTCTAGTAAATTGGTTTCAGAGATTTCCAGAGTACAAATCTCGCGAGTTTTACATAGCAGGAGAGAGTTACGCGGGTATACATCAAAGCCTTTGTCTCTTTTCCTCCTTGAATTCCTTCATATGTGCTCACATTTATCTTCATTCTTTCTTTTGTGCTTATTTACAGTCTAAAAATTTCTGATTCATTGCCATAATGTATATTCCTGAAATTGTTGGTGTATGTGTATTAGGACATTATGTGCCCCAGCTTGCGGAAGTTATATATGACAGCAACAAGCAGACAAGCAAGGATAAAGTCATTAATCTCCAGGGTTTCATGGTGAATCCCTTAGTTTATAGTAAATAATAAGTAACGACAATCTTAAAATTTGCCTTTTGAAAAATTGTAATGGTTCAATGTTAATTCAATCTGTCAAATGTTGGGCATTTAAGGTAGGAAATGCCGTGATGGATGACAAGAATGACGAGAATGGTATGCTTGATTATGCTTGGAGTCATGCTGTCATATCAGACGAAGACTATCACAGTTTAAAGAACTGCAATTCGATTGTGGATAACCAGACCAACTGCTACAGAGCTGTGAGAAACTTCGCAAAAATGTACTCAGAGATCGATATTTACAGTCTGTACACACCTGTTTGTGTCGACCACCTTGACAAAAACCTAAGACGCCTCGCTGCAGCCACCAAACCCCTTTCAATACATGTAACCTTCCTTTTCAGTTTTCACAGAGTTCAAAAAAAATATTGTACTTCTTCTTAGCCATTTGGTCTTTTGCATTGACAGTTTTCCAATTTCTTAGGACCTCTTGCACAATTTGCCCTCGGGATATGATCCCTGCTTGGAAGGATATGCAGAAGCGTATTTCAACAGAGATGACGTGCAAAAAGCCTTGCATGCTAATACAACCAAAATTTCTTATCCCTGGACGCTATGCAGGTAAACACAAATTGATTCATTAGAAGTCACTGAACTGGAATTGTCTGGGCTCTTTTATCTTATTGTTCTTCCACGACTTTTACATTGTGTAGTGACGAGATCACATGGAACGACTCTCCTCCCTCTGTTTTACCCATTTTCAGAAAGCTCATTAAAGGCGGTTTAAGAATATGGGTGTACAGGTAGGGGCAGTGCATCTATAAAATGTCCTTCAAATGACTGGTTTTGATTTTCAGTCTCTGATTTTTACTGAACATGCCTCTTGTAGTGGGGACACCGATGGGCGGGTTCCAGTAACTTCAACCCGGTACAGTCTGAATGCTCTGGGGCTTAAGATAAAAGAAGAATGGAGTGCATGGTTCTGCAGCAAGCAGGTAGAGCTCTAGTTCTTTCTAGATATATAGTGTACAATGCAGTATATTATTTGACTGGATTTTCTTTGTTAACATTGGTAAATGGTTTCAGGTGGGAGGGTGGACCATCGGCTATGAAGGGCTTAAATTCCTGACAATCCGAGGGGCAGGACACCAAGTGCCCACTTTCACTCCTAAACGAGCTCTTTCAGTTTTCAAGCATTTCCTCTCGGGCAGGCCTTTGCCCAAATCAAGATTTTCTAGTTAATAACGAGGCGTATCCATCCCACAGGCACGGCTGCTATTGTGCGCTTGTTCGCACTTTCTTTCTTTGTTTTTCTGTAATCAGAGGTGTTATGTAGGAGTTATTTGCACTGCTATCCATCAAGGAGGCGAAATTGTAAAAGGAGATTTATTGGCCCGGGATCCCTTCAATAAGAATTTTTTTGCAGGTTGTGACTAAGAGCTCGATTTCCTTTAGGTGACCTTCCACAAAGCTTGCGCTGCCCTTGAAAATAATAAATAAAGAAGGCTCCCGTATTCTTCCATTTTTTTTATGAAAAGGATCTTATATTATATTAATTCAGTGGCGAAAACCCCAGTGTTATCGGCGTATTCTTCCATTTGGTGGAGAGTGTTGTCCCAAAAAAAAATTGTTTGAATTTGCAGAATATTTTTGGCCTTTCTGAGTGCCACTAAGTATTCGCCTTTGTTCCTTTTCAAATGTGCTTATCCATTCCATAGACTTTTCATTCCCACCACAATTACTGACGTGTACCTCAAGGTAGAGGTGGAAAGTGGTTTTAGATGATCAATCCCTGACAATTCACCGGGGACAACTTAATTTAGGGACATGTCTTTACAATAACTTGCAATTGTATCAAAAGTGTGTAATGGAAACGTGGAAGACGTGAAAGATGAGGAATATAATTTTTGCTAAATTTGATTTCGAGAATGATACCCTTAACTAACATATTAGAATAAGAGAGAAAATAGCAACATACATAAATTGTCATTTCCTTTCCTAGCAAAGAAATACAATCACTCAATATGTCATTTGAAAAACTTGATTCTCAATATAGAATACCTATCAAAAGAAATATGATATGTCCTTCATAAGTGAAATTCTAATTGCCATTATATGAAAACAAATAGTATTTTTTAGAACTCAATAGAAAATTAAAAAGATAAAACCAAAATTATAATATATCATTTATGTGGTGTACGCGAACAAACAACAAGATATTAGACACTTTACAAAGTTGAATTGTTCTTATTAAAAAAACAAAGGCCTTTAAAAAAATGGCACAAACAAATCAAGCATATCTACATAGCATGATATTTACAATGTTTAAATGTTTAAAAGGTATACATGATGTGATGAGTTTTTTGGTGTAGAGAAAAAGGATTCCCCTTCATAACAGAATAATAAAAGTGATAAAATAATCGAAGTAGACCAAACATGACCATAGGGGAAACTTAAGTGTTTCGTTTGCACTCAAAAATACATTACTACTAGTTTTATAGAAAAACATAATGAAAGTGATAAAATAATTAAAGTAGATCAAACATCACCATAGGGGAAACTTAAGTGTTACGTGCACTCAAACACATAATTCTACTAGTTTTATAGAATAGGTAGAGAAAAGCATAAATTACCTCCTTGAAATAAAAAATGTAATTTTCACAATGAATGAAATGGATAAAATTGAAACATAGTTTTTTGTTGAGAGCATTCCACATACTTTTACAACACCATTTAAACTAAATAGCATCTTGCAAAAGTATTTACGAGATGTGTCCAAAAAATACACTATGCACACAATTGGACCATAAAATATGAAAATATATTGTGGGAAATCTTGGATGCCATCATCCAGATAGAAAACCTTCATCAAAGAAGAATGTCTATGTATTCAAGTATAATTAAATGTTGTGAAATCATTCCAATAAAATCGGGTTAATTCTTTATTTTAACCAAAAAAAATACAACTAATAACCACAACGAGAGTTACATTAAAAAGCAACTACAAAACTTGAATTCTAAACGCAAGCATGAACCCGTCTTAAAAATTTTGGCAAAAAAATAAAAGAGATTTAATATTATCTATAGTGTTAGAGACACCAAAGCAACTATGTAATAAGGATTACTGTAGACCACATTTTATATGTGGAGGCTGGAAGTTGATAATCATTTCACTTATTATTCAATGATATTGGATTGTACAATAATTGCAACCATGGTTTTGAATAATCATTATAGAAGACCAACACACAATGCAATATATGTTCTCATGCCAAATTGATCATCATTTGAATTTGACAAAATAATTTTGCATTGCCCTCAACTCATGATGAAGTTTGAAGACAAAATAGAACAAAAAAATGTGCTCATGTATTTTTAAATGCAGAAAAACGACCCTTGTTATAAGAGAAGAGTATTGCAATACATAAAGTACAAGGAAAAGGTGCAATGTAATTCTAAAAATCCAAATCGAAAATACCTAAGCCTTGATTGGTAAAAAAGAGGTTTAAAGGTTCAATCTATATGGAAAATTGGGATTTAAAAACTACACTCAAAACATTATATTGAGTATGTTTTTGTAAGTAGCACTCAGGGATAAAAATAGAAATTATATTTTATAACACAACAATTTTTTCATTTGATCAAATATGATACTTTGTTGTGATGTAATGGTAATGGGGAAAAATCTAACCAGATTGAATCCCTCTTATATAAGTGTGTGTTTTTGGAGGGTATATTAAATACCTTCTCCATTTTAGCAAATATGAATATGAACTTGTAGTTCCTCCTATTCCTTGGTACACATCTAAGGAAACACTATAAATTTGAGGTAGGTCAACTTTTACATTCGTGTGCGAGTTCCCATAGATACATGAATACCATTAAAATTACTTAAATCAACCATGCATTCAAATTGGTTCTTCTAGAGATAGGTTTCTCAAGACCCTAACGGTCTAATCTGAATGTTTCCTGCCATATAAGTTCTATACAAATGCTTACCAATCCATTCACCAATATTCATGAATGTATGATATAATATTCCATAGAACATGTTTCTATTGATATGAAAGAATTCCATATCTATTAACAACCCAACATCCAAAAGAAGATACATTGCAATATCTGCATGGTTTATATTAATGTCTGCTATAGTGGTGACATTTGGAGAATCCAATGTAGTGGAACAAAACACAATAGTGTAGTTTCAAGCATTAGCACCAAACCACTTGCATGTACACATAATCACCATCAGTAGTAGAAAGGAACTTTTAAAGCAAATATAAAAATTCAAAGGAAAAACATGCACTACACATAATCACTCTTTGTACCTCACAAACATGAGATTTCAAGGTAAACATAAAAATTCAAAAGGAAAAACATGTAGTACACATAATCATTGGCCCAATAACTTAAATAAAACACTTCATTACATTTGCATTCTCAGGATTAAAAGTCATTGTTGTATATAACCATATCAAGTTTGAACTATAATATAATTTCAATAAAAAGAAAATAATCTAATTTGTATACAAGAGTGAGTATAGATCCTAGGAGGGAACTGTTAGGGCAGAATCACAGCACCCCTGGATGTTGATCAGATTTCTAGTTTGATCATACTAGCATCCAGTGTGATTGCACAACATGGAATCCTTTCTCCAAGTGTGGGACTTGCAAAAATGAGAAAGGAATCTCCAGAGAAGGCTGGTTCCTATTCTTAAACTACCTGCCACAAGCTATTTGAGTGCAGGCAAGCTAATCTAATCCTAATCTAACCACCAAGAAGACAGGGGGAGAGAGAGAGGAGAGAAAAAGAACAAAAAGCCTACACTAAAACGGTGATACACCAGAGAAGGAAAATGTTGAACATCTATCAAAACTGCCATGGAACAAGGAGAGGTGAGCAATGGGAAGGATGGACAGATGCATCACAGGCCCAAGGATAGATTTCACACAGAAAATGTCCCAAAACTCCATGAACACAGCTCCAAACCTGTAATGAGTATTAAAACATGCACAAATACTTTCAATGAAGAGAGGCAAGAAGAAATACAAGCAAAGAACGAGCAAGGATGGATAGATGCATCACGAAACACGTTTTTTGTTGCTTTAGAAGTTTGCACAGAACAACATTTTAATGGTAAAAGTCAAAAATGCCATTACAGATAAGGGGAGGAGGTTCCAACTCCATTTTCAACCCTGGAGAAGAAAAGAAGGGAGGGCAGAGCAGAAAAGATGAACAACCTTTTTTAAAATGAGCCAAATCTGGCTTTTTACAATACATGGGTCGAGCCCAGGAGAGAGAAAACATGAAAAAACATGGGAGCCATTCCTCATTGAATGTAGATGCATTAAAACAGCATGGGCATCCTTACAGACACATGCCTTGACATTTTTGGCCATGCTGGAGAAGAATGCGACCCATTTCGCATTAAAACTGGTTGTTGAAACATTAGTTCTGGCCATTACTACGCGCCAGGGACGTTTCTTGATGTCCTCTCTCCAAACTAAACCAAAATGCAAGATTTACCCTGGAATCGTGTAGAGAATTTCACCAGCTTTCCATTGATGTAAAGAACGCAAAAATTCGAGCTCTGGATCGAAAGTTATGGCGATTTGAATATTTAGGGCAAAAACAGGCCAAAACGGATTGGCGGGAAAATATTTGAATTTTTCCCGCTCTCTGCCACTTGGATGACACGTGTCGAGCTCTGATTCATCCGCGGGCTCATCCTTTGAAAATTTCTTTTGGGCCCTTCCTTAATTTCTTGCCACTTGGACACGTGGCACTATTTTATTAGCTCGGGCCTGAGGGGCGCACCACCACTCAAGTGCCACATGGCACGATTTCATTGGACGCAGGCCCTTCCTTACCATTTCCCTTTTGTTTTTTGCCTTTGGAAAAATTTTCAAAATTTTCCCGCCGGGTCGATGAGGTGAAGACACGTGGCGAGATTTGATTCGTTGGCAACTCTTTCGGCTTTTCGCGTCCCACGCGTCCCTCGCGTACCTTTGGCCCAGCTGTCCCAAACTGTCTGGGACAAATATCTCCGAACCGCCCAATTCGGGCTTCCTTGTTCCTGTTTGAGGTGAAGACACGTGGCGAGATTCCATTCGTTGGCAACTCTTTTGGCTTTTCGCGTCCCTCGCTTACTTTTGGCCTGGATGTCCCAAACTGTCTCGGATGAAAGTCTCCTGTTTCAGCCGAATCGGCTGGTTCGCGTCCTCCGCGTACTTTTGTCCCAACTGTCCCGGACTGCCTGGGACAAATATCTCCAAACCGCCCGAAATGGACTGACTTGCGCCAAACCGGCCGATCTGCGTCCCGTGCGTACTTTTGTCCTGGATGTCCCAAACCGCGCGAAACGAAGACTTAGACAATTTTTTCCCTCTTTCGGCCGATTCGGCTTTTCACATCCCACGCGTCCCTACGTCCCAACTGTCCCGCAGACTGCCTGGACTAGGACTTATCCGATTTTCTTCATTTTTCTGGCCCCCAAGCTTGGTACAACGAACCTCAGTACGACCCGAACCCTTTAGACCCGAAATGCCTTAACACAGTCTTGCAACCTTATTTTTTGCATTTCTTCCATTTTATCAACCTGTCGGGATTCCTTCTTGGATGGGAGAGTTAGAGAGAAGCTGAGGGACCCCAAAAAACATGATTTTTTGCCTTGAATCAATCTACTTGCTCGGGACTGAATAATCTGATCCATGTTATCAAAATTACCCTGGGGGGTGAATTTTGGATAACAATTTGGCGACTCAGCGGGGTCATCTGCCTGCTAGATGAAGTTACCAGTTGCCTGAAGCATCCATTGGGCATGGAGTCATGAGTTGTAGCCTGCAAACTGATCTAAACTTTGAAAACCTCCTCTCTGAGCCACTTGGAAACCCACTGAAATGGATTGTGCAAGAGCAAGACCAGCACCACAAAAACTATGTACATAACTGAAAATCATACATGCTCCAAATGGAATGCAGAGTGTGCACAAGCACTTCTTCTGCTAAAAGCAAACCTACCTACTCTACTCTAACTGGAAGCAAAGGCAAGCTAAACAAACCCTGTAATTGGTTGTGAGAAATAGCTTCCCTTTCTCAAAAATGGCAGCCATGCAATTGAGTTGGCATTGAACATGGCTGATTGGATGGATGGAAAATCAACAAGAAGCTGGTCTTCCACCCAAATCATCAAGGTATCAGCTGAAGGCAAATTCAATACCTCTTTTAATTGCTCTGCATTTGGATTGAAGAGGTATGACAGCTGATCCTTGGTACTTTGTAGCTCACCCTCATGCTCAGAAGCAAGCATGACTGGTTGTGACTTCTCCTTTGGCTCCAATAAAGCCAAATACCTGATTGGGCAAGGTATGGTCCTTTGAGTATGCCCATTGCCTTGATTTTTAACTCCAAGAATGGAGTTCTCTTGTAGACCCTCTTGAATGGATGGTGTGGAAGCAATGGTAGAACCTTTTTTCCCTTTCTCTTCCTCCAATGAAGGACATGAAAGATTAAAATCTTCCAATCTTGGTTCCAAAGAGCTGCTATAAGATGCAGGCTGCTACAAATGAATGTTCTCCTTCATGACAGCAGACTCAAGTGTTTGGAATGTGGATGATGAAAGAGAGAATGGTGGAAACATTTTTTAGTTTTATGAATCCCCAAATCTATAAACATATTTTTAAAACCATATCCCTCAACTATTATCTACTTGAAAGCTAAAACTAATTAATATTTAACACACAATTTGCTAAACATAATATCTTGTACAGTGTCAATACAACATAAGGTTGTTAATTGGGTAATATAAAGTGATCAGATTTAATAATATTTCCAATTGAACCATACACACCAAAAGATTCAAATGGAAATTTGATTAGAAGTCAATGAAATCCAAATTATAATCCATCGATATGATGGAAATATTCATTGGCTTCATGACAATACGTTATTCAAGCTTTGTGTAGACACCAAAAGTTGGTTCACTTGTTCCCCATCCCGGTATTCACTCCCCTCTTCATCAACATTATGCATGCTCGCATGCACCCTCTATTCCATTTGAATTCCCATTTCCCTCATAAACCCCATTTATTCCTCTTAATTTCCTATTTTCATATCTTAATTCTATCTCATCCCATAATTATTTTATCCCTCATTATTCACCCTTAATCACATTTAATTATCCCTAACCACATCTATTATCTTAATCGCATCCTTAAACATCCCCATTGATCTTTTCTATAACCATAATCTACCCTCATTTAATGGTTGCAAACATCTAACTACCATTTATCATCCCTATACAACCCTAGTCTGCCAAATCAACTTCAAACCCTAAGAGAGCCTCTTGTCTCGAGTTGTGCATCATCCCCATCACCTAAATAAATGGTCCTTCACAGTCGACGATGACCCTATCGGAGTGCCGATGACCCTATAAATATGTTATCATCCCCCCTCCTCAAAGAGGATGAAACTTTGGAGATTCTGACTTCTTGCGAGTTTTTCTTGTTTTATTTGTTAGAAGCACAATGGACTAAGAGGGGGTGAACCAGTCCTTACAAAATTTCAAATCAAATTTCAGATTACTTATTCAAACTCAAAACCATTTAACCATTCATTAATGTGTTCACACAATCACATATCACATATGCAAGAAACCCTGAGCAAGATATCAACACAAGACACAAGATATAAGTGGGAAACCCTTAAGGGGAAGAAAACCCACTAAAACACAATATTTATATTGATATGTTTCAAATTTAGTGAGGCACCAACCCCGCAAGGAGCACCAATTCCTAATTTAGTAGAGTTATTCGACAATTTATTGCGTAATTTGTTGATAAAACCCAACCATTCACACACTTGATGAAGAAGGACACAAAATTTGTCTTGGATGATCAATGTCAACAATCATTTGACGCTATTAAAACATATCCCTTAAATCCACCTGTCCTAGTCCCACCCATGGCTGAGTGGCCTTTCCAATTTTATATTTATGCCACATTTCATGCTTTAGGAGCACTCCTAGCGCAACACGATGATTCTCAATGCGAAAGGGTTGTCTATTACATCAGTCAAACTCTGCTCTCTTATGAGTGCAACTATAGTTATGTTGAAAAACTATATCTTGGTCTTGTCTTTGTCACAGACAAGTTGTGCCATTACCTTCTTAGCAATGAGGTCCATATTATTACCAAAGTAGATCCATTACGATACCTCTTGTCCTGCACACATCTCTCGGGATGTATGGCACGTTGGGTCATGCTATTCACTAAATTCGATTTCAAATTCATTCCACATAAAGAAATCAAAGGCCAAGTCATTGTTGATCAACTAGTTGAAGAACCTCTTCCTGATGCATCTCCTGTCTTTGATTCCTTTTGCAGTGATTTCACTATTTACGTCATTGACTCTTATACTTGGACCATGTTGTAGACACCAAAATTGGGTCACACTCCACTTGGTCCCTCGTCAAATAATCACCACGAACACACTCACCTAATCATGGCCCCTTTCACCCCACTCTAATATTAATTTAATTACTTTAATTAAATTAATTCATGATCTCATAATGTTTATTATTTAAATATCCTAATTGAAATAGTTCTCACACCACCACCTCACCTATACACCTCACCTAGCCACCTCACCCTAGACCTATTCTTAATATGTTGCCATAACTTACTAAGACCTACCTAAACCCTAAAAATCAAAGCCTACATTCCCTCTAACCACATTCCCGCCCGTTAGAAAGGAAGCTTCCATTCTAATCCGTGGAGAAAAACGAACAGGATCCAAGAAATCAAGGGGATCTGCCCAGTTTAGTAAACCTAGGAAATTCTGCCCTAACTGACGTCGGTCACCCTAAACCTCCGCCGGTCAGCCCAAAACCGTTGTCGGTTACCATTTATTCCCCAAAACAACATTATTTTGAGGTTGGCACATTCCTAAGAAAGGAGAGACGAAGCCAGAGCTACATGCAAGAAAAACTAGCATTCGTACATGCATCAGAGCATTCATAGCCAACATCAGAAGTGATCACAAAGCCATTTGCATTCACGGAAGCATCCGGGGAGGTAGCATCACCACACCAAACTCCATCCATCTGATCAACTACCATTGCCATCCAGCCATCAAGCTCATATAACAGTAAGTGTTTCATTAACCAACATTCATCTACTGTCATTTTAGCAGGCTCTGTTACCTCTGTTATTAGTTTCTACTTGTATTCCCATTCTCCCATCTTCCACCTTCATGCAAACTTGACCATTCCTTCACTCACACCATTAAATTGCCCATACCTGACTTTTAAAGATCTCTGAGTATATCCGAGATCTCCATAGACCTTGCCATTGCACTCTCCATTTCCATTTAGACCCAGATATGTCCTCATACTAAGATTTTAATAAATTTCCTCTACCTCGACCATATCGACGCCGGTTACCCACAACCATCGTCGGTTCACTTAAACCGACATCGGTCATACTAGACCGACGTTGGTCTTTATGTTTTACCCTCAGACTAAGAATAGAGCCTAAAATTCCCCACCAAATACCCAAAATAGCCCAAAACTAGGCCCTGACCAGTACCAGTACTCTGACATGGGGAATTTGTTAAGGGGTTGGGGTTGTTGTGTTTGTTTTTTTTGTTTTTTTATATTGTTACGGGTGGTTGGTGAGGTAAAATAGTGAATAGGGGTGTAGATAAGGGTTAGTGAATATTGTGATGGGTAAAGTGGTCATGTGTGTTTATGAAGGGGTGTTCTAAGGTACGTATATGTGAGTATGAATTAGGGTGATCTAATTCGAGTGTCTATAGTCATGTTCATGTGAAAATTATCTTTTTTATCGATGTCATACCATTTGTACAATTCTAGCTTTAGTTTTAGCATTATGTGTAAGTGTGTTCTTGTGTTTTTGTGTTTCTTAAAGGCATACAAGGTTACACGTTCCACTTCCCATGAGGCCGATAGACCGAGAGCACGCGATAGGTGGATAAAGTTGAAATGTCATCAGGTGGAATTATATGACATGTGATTAGGTCGTGTAGCTTATATAGTTGTGATATACTGTGTTAGTTGTTCATATTTTATGCCAAAGGCTTTACGTTTAATATCATGATTTTTGAGACGCCAAGATTCCACGAGTTTCCATGAACGATCGAAAATCTCGTAAATCCATGAAAACCCCATGAACCTCGTGAAATCCTGAGATTGCATGAACCCTAAGTGTTTGCGAGTCGGTCTATGTCTCATTCTCAGGTATTTACTTATTAGATTCATTGAAACCATTGTAGTCACAAAATCACGCACTTACTATTACATTCATACCGCTAAGTATGTTATTTTATATATGGATCTCGCGTAAGAAAAGTATTAACTAATGGATCATCCCTTGGCCCATTCGTTAGTTAGTTGGTCATCATTGTCACTTGTATCACACAGTCGTTAGTTGTTTGCACAGTTGTAGTTGTCTCTCAGAGAGTCTTAGTTGTCGTTATTTGGTCATTTGTTGTCTCTATTATTTGACTAGGGAGCCTAGGGTAGTGTTGAGGTGCCCATGGGTGCCCCAATTCGTAATTTTAAGCGCCTTGGTCCCCGTAACACTTGGGTCTAATTTACTTATTCGAGGTCGGTCTTTGTCATGTTCCCTCTCTTTCCCCTAGGTACTAGTCAGCATGTCGGGCCATTAGTGTTCAAATTTGAGCAAGATATCCCTATATAAACACAACATATTCATTATCTTATAGGTGGACAATCTACTATCAAGAGATAGTTATCTACTAAAGAAAAGGACTACATTTGGGCATCTTCTACATCTACATCACACAAGCATATGAGGAAAGGTTTTACATCTACTTATTACCCCCTACTTATGTTTCATTGATGCTAGGGCACCCTAGGCACACACAAGCACACAAAACTAAATTGGGTTTGGAATGTAGTGGGGCACTTAGTCATAAGTCCACCATTGTGGCAACTAAGGTCAGTCTGACCCCTTCATTTTAGGAATTTGATGCTTTTTATGGGGTTTTGTAGGTAGATCTTCATCACACAACCACGATGACACAAGTGAGGATATTGCGACAACCTAGTGACCAAGGCGAAGATATTGTGAGGGCCTTGCGACACTGTCATATTTAGACTCTGAGCTTTTTCGCAGACCAGGGTTCCCAAATTACAGACCAGGGTGCCCCCAGGGGCTCCAATCCTCTCCCAGGCACCCCTACGGAATTCGAGGGCCCTCGACCGCCCCTCCCCTATCTATATAGGCATAGGCGTTTCATTTGATGCAATTTCCTTGGTAACACCATCATCCTCTGTCATGTCCACACATCATCCTATCCGGTCCTGCACACAACGAGGTAAGTTAATTTTAGGTTAGTACCTTATCCCTTCCCATTTCCATTATATGAATTCATTTAAAATATCAAATAAAATTATTTAGTATTTACATTACATTTATATCAGTTGTTCCATTGTTGTTACTAGTTTATATTAACATAGAAAAATCACATTTTTAGTTAACATTTTGGTGAGCCTGCCTTTTAGAATACCTTTCCCTAGGATCCACTAAAACCCTAATGGCTAATAGTAGTTCATCTTCTTCACCTATCATGTCTCATTTTAGCATCAAGCTTATCTATGATGAGGCTGCCATTGTTGATCTTAAAGTTCTATATAGTTCTCCCATCACTACACCCGACCATATCAAACAACAACTTCAAGATGGACTACAACATGTGTCTACTAAGTTTTGAAGATTCCCCTATAGGCATTATCATTGTTGATGATCCAATAGCCTTTACTCATTGTACTCCATGTTATACGACCACTTGTGATCTACCTTTTGATCTTTCACAGGAAACATTAGATGATTCTCTTATTGATTACTTGTTTGGTATTGACACTCGTTCACATGAGCATACGGATTCTCCTTCTACTCCGGCCACTGACACAGTTCCCTCTCACGAATCTACCTCTTCTAACATTTCTTCTCATGATATATCCCCTCCTAGTTTGCATACTCCTTAACATTATGTTGATGATCCTATTGATAGTGTTCTTAGTGATATCCTCATTTCTAAGTCTCTATCAGATAATGGTGAGACACCAGATGGTCATGATTCTCATTCTTTCCATATGGTCGAGTGTGACTCACCTACTTCATTGATATCTTCTCCTAAGATCATATCTAACACTACACATGAGTCACCACCATCTATCACTTCTTCTTATCCTATTGTGACATCTCCTCTTGCTAGTTCACCTATGTCTCTTGGTACATCTTCTGTGGAAGTTTCCCCACCGGTTACTTCACATATTATGGATGTTTACGATGCTAGTCCGACCATTTCTTCGGATATTCCATCTATATCTCATATTATAGCTTCCTCGACACCTACTACTAGTGTTCCCTTAGCATCAGACCCTTCTCCATAACCTTTGGACATCCCTGTGATCACTCACAATGGCAAATTGCAACCACTTAACACATTATTTCCATCTTCTACCATCCCCTCACAGGATATCCTTTCTCTCATTCACGTTGTAGGACAATTACAATCTCAGGTTCAATCTCTCACTTTAGAAAGTAGGGCTTATTATGCTTCCATTGACAACAATTCATTATACGGAAATCCAGTCCCTAAGAAGATGCATAATTCTGCATTTCCTTTCACCATGCCTACTTTCACATGTTTTGATGGTTCGGGTGACCCTCATGCTCATCTTCTACATTATCGTAGGGCTATGGCCTCCTATTCTAATGATAGATTACTACTTAAGGCTTTTTGTTATAGTCTTACTGATGAGGCATTACAATGGTACATTCATCTCCCCTTTGGATCCATTAGTACTTTTTACGACACAAAGGACGTCTTCCTCCGTCGGTTTATAATCAACAATGGCCTTAAGGTTACTTATGACCGGTTACCTACTCCACAGAACCTATCAAGGATTATATTCTACGATTCAATGTTTGTATCCATCAACTTGTCTTCCAACCCATAGATATTGAGAAGTAATTTATTTTATGCCGTGGCCTCATTCCTCCACTCAAGCAACGATTACAATATGATACATGTGAGTCATTCCTTCTTCTTATCTATAAGGTTATTGACTTAGAACAAGACCTTCTTTCTACACACATCATAGATCCTCCACACACGTCTACGGCTATTGCCTCATCCACAACCTCCGGTACCTCTAGTTGAGCATCCTACACAGTCTCCATCTTTGCCTCCCAAGAAAAGTAAACAAGCTCAACCCACTTCGCTACCAAATAATACTCCTTCTCCGGATCTGCGACAAAAAGTATACCAGAATTCATGTGCTGCCAAATTTTAGAGCGGGACAGTCATTATCGTATATGAATTAAATAAAATTATTCGCCTTGAACGCTAAGACACAGGATAACTAGAAAGGAGCAGCGGGAGTCGAAGTGGTTGGTTTGTCATTTGCACGTGGTTTGTTAGATCAATCATGGCAGATTCAGTACTGGCAGTAATTAGGGCTTCACGGCCCCGCTTTAGAAACAAACATGACAAGGTGGCCTTTGCCGTTCATGCCGCCTTTCTAGCTGCGGGTTATTCTCTAACTGCAACTGGATCTCAGGCGGCGGCAGCAGCATCGTCAGGTAACAAAATTTGTTGTATTTAGTTTGTTATTTTTTTGGAATTTGGAGGCCGTTACAGGCTTTAAATTCCCAAGGTTTCCGGATAAATTTTGCGGGTTTTCAGTAGGTGATGAAGAAGTTGGAATTGAGGGTTGGAATGAAATGGAGGACGCTTATGCATTTTCTTATACCAAAAGCGATAAAGGAGAAAATAAGTATGTTATTGTCAAGTGTTTGGTTATGGGGGATATGCTTACAGTCGATGCAGCTCCAATTAACGCGAAAGACAATCCGGAGCCCCTCAATTTTGAGATGAAGTACGCTAGAATGTTTTCCATTTTACTTCAATATTTTATAAAGATATTATTAAGAAATTCCTCAAATTTTAATTGTCGAATTTGTCCTCGCCAAACCCTAACATGGTAAAGGGAAATCAATTACTCATTGTTATTTTCTTCCTATTGCCGTGTCATCCTGATTTTACAAATGGTTGTCTGTCTGCAGTGTTAATGAATATACAGATGACTCCGCCAGTAGCAATAACTATGGAGAACAGTATAAGAACTTTTCTGCTCTTGTTGAGAGAATAAACTCGACTATAATTTCGAAATTGGAAGATTCGCCCAAGAAAGAAAATGCTTCAGGCTCTTCAAAGTATGTCGGTTTATAAGTTTATTCTCTTGGCTATAAAATTTCAGGGTTTTATATTTATAAATATAATTTAATTTTCTAGGTTATGATTTTCTTTATCCCAAATGATAGACTGGAAACCGTTTCCCTTCACTTGAGTACGCGATTGGGAAATACAAGTGGGTATTTTATATAATTGACATTTACACACCTACACTGAAATTGCGAGCTTATTAACAACTAAATGCTAAAATAGAATGAAGGTGAAAGCAATAAAAGCAAATAGTAGATTCCAGCATAGGTGAAACCTGATCATAGAAGCCTTCAAATTGAACCGAACCATGACAAATGCTGACACAGTCATTGACATCCACAATATTTTCAAAACTGGGCACGGTCTGTAGAACTGACAAGTGGCTGAAAGTAAAACAGTCATGTATCTCCACGAAGGCAAGCGGAACAAGAAACCAGCAGTTACTTGCTTCATGTTTCTCTTGCCATATGATTATTTCCAACAATACTCGAGGAAAAATGTCATTAGGTTAATGAAATTTGATGGAGGTTGCATCTTGAGATGACCAAAGCACACATGGGTAAAACCCCACAAAAATTTATAATCTGACAATACGGTTACCTGGGATAGTACAACTTTCCATAGCTCTTGTTGCAGAAGTGGGAACACATTCAATGCGTGGTAGAGAGTTCGATTAATTGATGATAGGAGCGTTTGATGATGACTAACATGATTTGCCTATATTTAAAAAGGATTACGTTCATCATATGACCCTTGAGTTAGATAGGGATCTTGTTGCAAGGCTGCAATACCAAGGATACTGATCTACGTAGTCTCCTAATTGCTAGTGAGTAAGAACTACAGTGCTCATTTTAGGGTATCTTGTAGGAATTTAACCTCATTTTGATAGTTGATCAATTTGTCTGTAGGGATTCATTGTAGGGCATCTATCTTATCAGATGCTTCACCTTTCCTAGATACACATTTGCCTAGGCCTCATACATATTCAGAACAAATCTGATTTAGGGCCTATCCAGGTATGCCTGTAAAGCTGGTAAACATATCAGATAGGAATTGTGTGAGTGTCATGTTTGAAATTCTCCTTTCAGTTATTAACCCGTGCTGGTAATTCTTCTTTCTCATATCCTTTTATTTTCTTTGTGGAATTACATGTCCAAATTAATGAATGGTAGTTTGGTATTTTGCATTTTATCTGCTCTTTGTTTTTCGTCTACTTGTATTTTTATAAATGTTGTATCCAAGTTGTGTATCATATCCATAACTTTCTAAACCTGTCCTATCTGTATCAGATTTCGTACACGCATCTGTACTCATTTTTATCCTAGCAATGTAGTTGGACATCAGAGAAGGACAAATAATTGACCGAATCCATCACAGGTATAGATGAACCATACCTTGGTATTGACCATTCTTGTTATGGCAACTCATGGATAGGTTCATGGTCGTGACCATCTGTTCTATGGACCTCTCGATTAAGTCAAAACAATGATGATTGTCATGAAAACAATGCTATTTGCCTGAACAGTTAGCCACCCTTGCTGCAGAAATGATACAATCATGTTAATTAAAAAAATCAAAAGCATTCAAATTTCTGGAATTACAACTTCAATTGGATTGATATTGGTATCAAGGGCTGTGCTCCCTTCCCTCAATTTTGCATTGCCTTCTTGACTTCAGATCTATGGGATACTTATTCCGCCAGTTTCAGGTTAACCGTTTGGGCAAGTGCCATTTTGTGAGGTTGTTGAGTGAGATTTAATGCGAAATTCTTTCAAATACTCCTTGCTTCTGGTCTCATTTTGCCAGCTAAAATAAAATTAGTTTTTCTAAGGACTTTTGGTCATTGGAATCTCAAAGTTATCAATATATGGTTATCACTTCTAGATGCCTTTCTTTTCCTCTCATTTAGGTTCAGGTGGACCACTACCTTGTTTGCACACGAATTGATTCTTGTTTGGTTCATAACCATCATCTTACATTACTTGTTTCATCCTTGGATCCACCAACGCTTTATCATGTCCTTCCATTTTTGCTCATTTTGTGGTTCTAAGCTCTAGGTTTACTGTTCGTGAAGAAGCTTGTGGCATTATCAATATTGATAGTAGTCAAATGAGATACCAATTTCATGGAATGAATATCCTTTGCTAGATGGTTTGTCAATGTCCTACAATTATTAGATGTATTTGGTTGTAGTGCAAGTGATATATGCATGGTGCCATTTAAGAAGGATGCTGACATCTTTATTTAACTGTGTCCTTACATCTCAAATAGATACCACAATTTCGAACATCAATTGTTTGGTTTTTTTGGTCAAGATTGATAATTATAACCAGTCCTATTTTGTTGAAAGTTCAACATACCTATAGATAAGATTATTCGAACACAATGAAGAAGAGCAAAGGCATTGGATGCCACTCATCGATCTCTGTAATAGGTCCATAATGCTCTACTGTTTATTGTTACAGATAACACCACTGGCTTCTGCACTTTTAGGATTTCCTTTCTTAGTCCCATCAAATGGTAGAATGGCAGAGAATATTGTTAAAGCTTTTCCCGAGCAGCTTGTTAGGATGCACAATAAAGGGCTTCATGTTATGTCCTTTCTTTTATATGGTTCTTATTTAGCACATTCTTAATTTCTTTCCGATTTGGAATTTATAAGATATATATATTATTACAGCCCTAATTTCATGTTTTACTTAGGTAATACGGTTTTATCTTTGGCAGGTCGAGTGTTACCTCTAGTGGAGGACAGGGAGCAAATGAGAGCCATCCAGGATTACGTGTGCCAGCGTATCAGCCAGATTCATCCGGGTATAATGCTTTTGATGAAATGCTCGCCTTTTATTAGACCATCATGTCTTGTGACTGTTTATTTTCATTGGTTTTTAAAGGGATGAAATGTCATTTGAAGTAAAGTGAACCTATATTACCTGGTACTGCCCTGGAGGTCCCTGTACCCATACCGGGATGGTTCTGGTGCCGGTACCACTTGGGTTCTTCTCTTATCACGGGTACTTGACTCATAATTAAAACATGATAAAAAACGTGCTGGTCCGGGTATGAAAGTCATAATAAATTAAAAAAGAAACAAATATAGAAATAAAATACACAATAAAGAACAGAAAAAATACAGATAACTGTCAAACTGCTGCTAGTCCTATTGCATCTTCTTTCTAAATTCTAATAAACCAATTGCCGATGAAGAGAGATAAGATGATTTGTTTGCATAGTTCTTGAAATTGATTATGACCATTCTGATTTTTTTCCTGTTTTGAACATATAATATGTGGTATACCATATGTCCGACTCATTTAATAGTTTGAATTATTAATTATCAGTAGTGTTTTGTAATTTTATTCATATAACATTGATATTATGGTTAATTTTGTTTATAATTTTATATTCTTCATATGTTTTTTTTTGTACAGACGTACCCAAACTGTACCGTACCTGGGGTTAAAAAACAGCAAACCCTGGTACTCGTACCCTAACCCGTATTGGTAACTTGGAAGTGAATGAATATGTATTTCTGATAGAGAGATTTAGCTGACAATTTGCCATATGTTAAGATGCAAAAGTACATTTGGAAATGGGGAAAAACAGAACCTCTCTTAAAATAATAATCATATGTGTTGGTTCTTGACATCATAAAACAGTGTTTACAGATTGAAATGAAATGAAATTAAATGTTTATCATGTCCACTTGGAAAATTGTAAATTGTATTTTTTGCTATAGAGGATACAATGCAAGCAAGATCAGACGAATGCACTTTACATTTTGATGCAGCAGGTAGAAGTAAGAAGAAAATACAATGGAAGGAATATAGATTAAAGGAATGACATTAGGTAAAACTAAAAGAGGTTTGAATTTTCTGTAGAACCCTCAAAACAAAAATGTATACTATAGAGGTAAAAGTGGGATTGGTGCCCAGGATAGGCCATTGCCATCCACTTGTAATATCCCACCGGAGAAGTTGCTAATGGTAATTGTTGATCTATTGAACTGTTAATCCTATTTGGTCACCAGCAAATCAGTTACGTATGACGAGAATGTTGGTCATGAGGTAGCATGCTAAATGTATTCTGCACAATGCATCAAAATTGACAAAGAACCCTATTAATCTCTAAATAAATAGGTACTTTTCCACAAGGCTTGCAATTTTTGGATGCTGGTTTATGAAGATAGAGCGATTATAGTTTCTTTGACGAGCTACAAAGCCTGAGAAATCATCTACTTTCTAGGAAAATTGTGGTCTTCCTATTGAGAATGAATGAGAGCGTACTTGTAAGTTGTAACCAGCCTAGAGGGAAACCTAGCCCATGTGATTTTCAAATGCAAGGTTGGATTGATGAGAGCTCATTCTCCATTTGAAGACTTACATGTATTAGTGAAGTGATATTCAACTGAGCACCATACATCTTTTGAATATGATATCTCGTTTTGACATATTTGAAGAATTGATAGAGCTTGTAGTGGATAAGAGATTCTCTACTTCCAAAGCCAAAGTATGAAGCATAGTTGTAGATAGGACAAACTAATTGTAAGAATATTTTTGGTTTGGTAATCTTATGGAGGATAGAAAACATACATATGGATAAATGCTATGTGCAGATTGTTTATATGTGATGCAGTAGCATTCGGGTCCACAAAGAATCTTGCATCAACTAAAAATAGAATCGTTACTTTTGCTTGTGTTTGCGACATATCGTCTTGCCGACATCATTATGTGCATGAAAGATGAACAAACAGACCAAGGAGCATCCCTAGAGGTCCAACACTTTAGAGGAATCATATATAAGAGGTTTCATTACTCGAGAAGGATCAAAGTGATCCTTTTTTAGACAGGTGACAAAATTTCTGGTTTATGTAGGCGGTGGTTTCGAAACTGCAGGTCTGTGTTAACCGATGGATATGTAACTGCCTCTGCAGTTTTAAAATTGCCGGATTGCACAAAGCAGCAGTTCCACTTGCATTGGAAAGATAGGTAGAGAATCCTAGACCGGAAATTTGTTAGTTACCAAGCATTTTGAAGAGGCTTGGGAATGTGAAGAGACTCTGCAAGTTTGTTGTGAGAAGTCTGAAAGATCTGAAAGGATTTGTTAGAAAAGCTTCAGTTGGTAGAAGCAAGCAAGGATAGAGCCAAGAAAGAGACCAAGTTCAGTGAGGAGCTTGAAAGGGGTTAGTGTTCAATCCATAACAGAATAGTGACTGTTTTCAAGTTCATTGAGGGATTGGAAGTTGGCTGCAATCTTCTTTATGTTGTTTTCAATAAAGCAAAGTAGTGTTTATGTGTGCAGATCTCTGCAATATAGTCACACTTCTATAAAAGACTGAGTTTTGTTTCCGAGTCTGAGTGTATGGTGTTTTGTGTGTTTCCACTCATGAGAGCGAGTCTAGGTTGTGGGAAAGGCTACTATTCATTGGTCCCCTCTTAACTGACACAGATCATTTGGTATCAAAGCAAGGTTTTGTCTTGTTTCGGTGAGTTTTGAGGCTCTAGTGGGTTTGTTGCAGGTGTGAGAGAAGTCCTACCATTGTTTAGAGCTGCGACGAGAAGAAATGGCACAAAGAGGAGTTCCTCTTGTGAGGAAGAGCACCAAGACTTGCAGACTTGGCAGAAATGTTGAGAGGACTTCAAATTAGTTTCGATGATATGGAGATTGCACAATGTAGAGGAGTTGTAGTTGATGTGAGTGAAGATGAAGAAGCACTTGAGGTTCAAATTGAAGAAATGGTGGATGAAGTAGAGGATAGGTTCTTGAAGGCCATTGCAAAGACATGAGACAAGTTGAGGCTGGATACTCCTAGTTACTTGGGAAGTTTGTAACTTGAGAATTTGATCTAGAATAGGATTTCTGAAAAAGTATTTCCGGAAAGTCTTGAAAATCTATTTTTAACAATTTTTGGCAGCTTTTAATAATTTGCATTTTCAGGGGTCTTCGGAACATTTCTGGGCTTCAGATTGTACGATGATAGCCGAAGTGTTATTATCATCACAATGTTTTTCGAGTTTGTTTTGTCATCCTTCCAACGGATCCTGTGGTTAGCAAATCGGGTCAATGGGCTAGGAGGTATGACCTCAACAAGGAGTACTGAATAAAATAATAGTAATAATAAGATAGATTTCGGATTTTTCCACTTCTGTCTTTTCAAATCCATCCCAAAGGTGGATATGAATGGTCTCCATATAGGATGACCTTTTGGTTCCCATTCAGAACCTTTTTATATTCTATTTTTAGTAGTTTTTCATATTCTCCTTTGTATAGCTATAAAGTAGCTTGTTTTTAATAAAGAGATAGATTTCCGGGTATGCATCTCTCTTAAAGAGTTTTCCAGTTTGTATACGTTTCAAATTGTAATAAAATTAGTTTGTTTTTACTGCTTTTTCATTGTGGATTGATTGTTATAAAACATTAAGCACCATCGTTAGTGTATTGTCCACTAGGTTGTAGCTCAATCTGAATCAATGGTATCGGAGCAAGTTCATTCCACTATTACATGTTAGAATGCACGAGGTCAGAATACCAAAAGTACGATGTCAATACTTGTAGTCCTTTGGATTACCTTGCTTGTCACTTCAAATGATCTCAAGCAACATGAGGAAACGGTAGATCCCTTCAAAGAATTACTTAATGAAGCCATTTATGAGGTAGAGAAGCCAGATAGATGGCACAGTTTGTTGATGTCCTCTCACGGGTCATCCTATATAATCTGGCCCCACCTTCCACAACTGCACCCACATCAAGTAAATCCTTTGGTGGGTGTGACACTATTCAAGATACAAGTAAATTTTGGCATTCTGCACAGTTCGAAGGAAAAAGTGATGTTGATGAATTAGATATATGGCTCAGATCAATTAGAATCATATTTCTCTGTCAATAATTTCTCAAATGACAAAAAGATAACATTTGCACTTCTGAAAGCATCCCTACATGTCCAAAAATGGCAGGAATCATACCCCCTACAAGATGATGATAATGATTATGTAATGGTGAAATATGAAACCCCCAAAAAACATGGGGCACTTTCATAGAGACTATCAGAGAGAAACATTAACTAGTGAAGAATCTATGAGGAACCAGTTCAAGAAATTACACCAGTTGCATCAAGGTCATGATCAGACACTGCAAGACTACACTAATAAGTTTCATACCTTATCAGGAAAAAGTGGCCGCACATTGTACACCTGAGAAGCATCGTATTCTCAAATACTGCAGCAGGATTGCAATACTACATCAAGGAAGAGATGGAGTTTGCAAAAATCAATCATCTGTCAGGGAATCCTACCAATATGTCAGTCAGAGGTTGAAGAAAAATTCTAAGCGCGGGGGAAACAAAGATCCTTTATATTCCAAGAAAGGGAAAGTTGACGCCAAGTAGCAAGGAAAAGATGCACCACCACATAAATAGGATAAGAAGCAGGCATTGAAATGAAAAGTCACAAAAAGGCACAGGAATGTGGTGTTAGAAGCACAAGAGCAGGTACAATGACACGAAGGATTGTCGAGCTGTCAACAAAACTTTATTAACAGAGTCATCGGAGTCAAATGCAGAAGAAGCCTTTGTAGAGAACCAAGGTGCACATGAAGAAGGGGAGCCGATTGTGGATGTAGATCTGTATAGCACTGTTGACAAATAGTGTCCCCACCAAAAGAGAATGCAAAATGACTATTCCATTCGTAGATGTGGGTAAATAGCACGACTCTTTACTTTATCCTAGATAGTGGGAGTCAAAAGAATTTGATATCTGGGGAATCAATAAAGAGGCTAAATTTCCTCACTCGCAACCATATTCTGTTGGTTGGGTTAGTCATGGAAGAGACATCCGTGTGAATTGGCAACGTCACCTTCCCTTTTCAATCAAACCGTTAAAGGATGTGGTGGTATGTGATGTTGCACAACACCATTGGATGTCTATGATGTGCTTCTTGGACAACCATACATATGGGATTGGCAAGGTGTTGTAATGTCCCCTTTGTTCCGCCTAAGCTTGGACGTGGACCTTTGGCCCTTTATGTCTACCCGACGGCCAAGGGGGAATTTTTAGGGTGACACGACTTTATTGTTTTATTATATTGTGCTATTATTTCTAAAAATCATAATATTATGAAAGCACAAATAATAAATAATAAAGTACTAATCAAAAAGTAATTGTTTTAGAAAGGTGCGACTTGCCTTAGGAGGCATTTTTTGGAAAACGTGCCATTTGGCCCAAAGAAGAAAAAGGCGACCAACATAGGGGAATCAAACAAATTGATTGAGCGACTTGGAGGTGGTAGTTGGGCTGAGTTCCCTTTAAATAAACAGGTCGACTTGCATGAGAGCATCCAGATTTTTATTATCATCTTTTGCATTGCTAAGAGCTCTGAGCTTTTATCAAAAATTCCAAGGACGAAAACCCTTGTGAATTTATCTCTTGCGGACGAAAACCCCAGGGGATTGAGAGGGGATTTCACTCAGAATTTCCAGCGGTATTCATTAGATTTCCAGATTCGGTTCAGCCATGTTTATGAGGGGATTTGCAGATGTTTTTCAGTGATTTTCAACCAGCAGTTGGGTCGGCCCAGTATAAGCAGTTTAACAGCGAATTCAGAGGTATTTTTATCCAAAAACATTTGTTAATGTTTGCCATCATATTGTAATCTGATCGCTGTACTTTTTTATCATTTTCTGAAGTGCATTCTGAAGATTTTTAAGCTAAATAAAATCAGACTTTAGATCTGATTTCTGGGCATTATCAGACTGTAATAAGTTCAGTTTTTATGTAATTCTGTCCCCTAATATCTGGGCAGTCATTAGAAGTCAGAAGTATTTTATTTGGTGTGATTTGCATTGTTATCTCTCTTAAACCCTAGTTGCACTTTCCAGATCTGCACTAGGAATTTAACATAAAAATGCGAAGAAATCTGTATTTGTTGTTTTTATTTAACTGAAAATCAATATAGTGTAAGGAGGATCCATCTAGGGATCTTTCAGTGGTATCAGAGCATCAATCCTCCCCTCCTGGAGGGTTTGTTTTGTATCCGTTTATATGCAGCCTACAGAAGTTGGGCCACACCGATATTATACAAGGAGTCAGGCACGTCTGAATATTGAAGGTATCATGGATAGAGGAGAAGCAGCGTACACTCCTCCACGACGTGAGCGGCCTGATCCGGATGCCCTTTTTAGCGGAATGATTGATTCCCATCAGGAAATGATTCAGACCATGAGACAGCTGATGGAGAAATTAGACTATGGATAGGGCAAGAAACCGGCATGATAGAAGGGAAAGATCTGCATCCATAGCTACCAGCCACAGAAGGCACAGCCGAGTTCCTACAGAAGTGGGCAGCATAAGAGGTTCCCCTCCACGAGATAGGAGATATACAGAAGAAAGGAGACCCACAAGGACTGCAGATCGACCTATGCAGCCTAGATTCTTACCAAGGGAGGAGCTGCCATTAGTTGAGGACCCACTTGAAGACATAGCCTTTCAAGATAATGTACTGGTAGCTCATGATGAGTGGAGAGCATTACCAAGAAGAGGTGACGGAACGCCTTTCCCCTCCACCAGTATTGCATGCAGAAAAGGGAGAGCTTGAAAGTCTAGGCAAGCACAGAGGCCTAGGACCCAACAAAATAAAGAATTGAAGCAGGTTACCAATAAGGTGACCCTTTCCACCTTCGATGGCAGTGGAAAGATTAGTGCCACGGGCATGGATTCACAAGCTTGATACATACCTCACTCTCAAACCTATGCAGGAACAGGAGGCTATTCAGTTTGCTACTCTTCACTTAGAGGGGGTGGCAAATGATTGGTGGCACCATGGGCTTATCACACAGAGACACGACTTACTACTGTCATATAGGGAGTTTAGTGAGAAGTTGATTGCCAGATTTGACCGCAAAGATGTGGAGCTATATTACAAGGATTTGGCACAGCTATGACAGAGTGGGCATGTTGATTCTTACATCAACGAATTTCAGCGGATTGCAGTAATGGTTCCCGAGATGCCCGAGAGACGTGTGGTAATGCTTTTTATTGAGGGCCTGCATGACAGGTTAAGAGGGTTGATCAAGGCCCTTAGGCTTACTACGTTACATGATGCTATCCAGACAGCATTGGATTTGGAGACCACTCCCACTTCTTACCAGCCTAGTAAGAAGCCCTTCACAAGCTCCAAGTTGGTTCAGCGTTCCACTACTCAGCAAAGGAGTGTTCCCCTTCCTAGGATGGATCAGGAGACTCGGAATGAGTTGTGAAGAAAGAAACTTTGTTTCCATTGCAAAGATCACTGGGAGCCTGGACACAACTGCCTTGGAAAAGGCAAAGTGCATCTTATTGAGGTTATCTCGGATGCAGAGGCAGATTCTTCAGCAGATACAGATACAGAGGATAGTGGTCATGGTGCACATGAGGAGCAGCCCCAGGTAGAGCTAGGAGATGGAGATGCATCAGGCTCAGGTACTATTGCTTCACTCTCTGGAGTCCCTAGGTATCATCCATTTTGTGTGAAAGGAGTACTTAAGGGCCAACGAGTTGTTTGCTTGATTGATAGTGGTGCTACGCTCAATTTCCTTGATGAGGGATTTGTGATGAAGCGGGGATTACAGGTGGAAGAATTCGAGGGGTTTAGTGTACGAGTGGCAGATGGCTTTGCTCTAAGCTGCACTAGACGAATTCCACAGCTTAGTATCCAGCTAGGAGATTACACACTGACAGATGATTTTTACATAGTTGGACTTGGAGAGATAGACGCAGTTTTGGGGATTCAGTGGCTTCAGTCTCTGGGGAGATATGTGCAGGATTTCAAACGAATGGAGATAGAGTTTATGTCAGAGGGGAAAGAGATTGTGCTACGAGCTCTTTCGGATGGTGGGCCCAGAGTTGTTTCAGCACATAGGATGGAGTCTATTATCAGTCATGGAGAGGTTGCAGGGGCAGCCCAATGTTTCATTTCATCCAAATCCTCTCCAGATGGTGGACATCAGTTGCATGCAAATATTCAGACCATAATAGATAGGCACGGGTAGGTTTTTGGTGATATTCCTCCAGGGAGACCACCAGACAGAGGGTTTGAGCATGTCATAGAGTTGGAGGGTGCCAAGCCTGTGATCACTACACCCTATTGTCATCCTAAGAAATTTAAGGATGAGATAGAGAGAACCATCAGAGAGCTTCTTGACATGGGGCATATCTGTCCTAGTTCTAGCCCATTTGCTTCTTCGGTGGTGTTGGTAAAGAAGGACGGGACGATGAGAATGTGTATCGACTACAGGGCCCTCAACAAGAAGACCATCAAAAATAGGTATCCCATCCCCCGTATTGATGAGCTTTTGGATGAATTGCATGGAGCCATTTATTTTTCAAAGATTGATCTTCGATCGGGATACCATCAGATTCGGGTCCGAGAGGAGGATATCCTCAAGACAACATTCAGATGTCATTATGGGCATTATGAGTTCTTGGTGATGCCATTTGGTCTCACTAATGCACCTGCCACTTTTCAGTCATGCATGAACCATCTCTTCAACAAGCAGTTGAGGAAGTTCGTGCTAGTTTTCTTTGATGATATCTTCATCTACAGTAGGACATGGGAGGATCATTTGAGGCATTTAGATGAGGTACTTGGCATTATGGAGATTCAGTCTCTATTTGCTAAGATGTCCAAATGCGAGTTTGGACTTACTGAGATACTATATCTGGGACATGTCATTGGGGCCAATGGGGTCAAGGTCCATCAGGAGAAGATACAGGCTATGCAGGATTTGCCTCCACCTAGGAACATATCAGAGTTGCGGGGATTCCTAGGGCTATGCGGATATTATCGGAGGTTTGTGAGGGGTTATTCAGATATTGCTGCACCATTGATAGATCTCACAAGGAAGGGCGCATTTAGATGGACAGATGAGGCACAACTAGTATTTGATGAGCTCAAGATGGTGATGAGCACATGTCCAGTCCTTGCTCTTCCGGACTTCTCTAAGCCATTTATCTTAGAGTGTGATGCTTCGGGTTCAGGTATTGGTGCAGTCTTGATGCAGGACCATCATCCCATTGCCTATGAGAGTAGGAAGTTGAGGGAGAACGAGAGGTTGTATTCCACCTATGACAAGGAGATGCTCGCCATCATGCATGCATTGGCAAAGTTCAGACAGTATCTGGTGGGAGGGAAGTTCGTAGTGAGGACTGACCATAACAGCTTGAGGTACTTCTTAGAGCAGAAGGAACTCAATGAGAGGCAGTAGAAATGGGTCAGCAGGATTCAGGCCTATGATTTTGACATCGAGTATGTCAAAGGGAAAAAGAATGTTGTGGCGGATGCACTATCAAGGAGACCCCATGTTGCTGTCCTATATTCTATGAGTGAGATTTCTGCAGATTGGAAGTCTCAATTGTTGGTCGAGTATTCAAAGAACACCTTAGCATGTGAGATCATGGACGGCAAAATTCAGGATGGGCGCTACTAGGTAATTTCTGATTTGATTTATTATAAGGGTAGGATTTATTTGGTACCTGAATCTAAGCTTAAGGGGAAGATTCTACATGCACTCCATGATGCACCATTAGCAGGACATCCAGGGTATTTCAAGACATATAGGCAGGTTAGAGAGAGATTCTCTTGGAAGGGTCTCAAGGAGGACGTCCTATAGTATATTCGAGAGTGTGTGACTTGTCAGCAAAACAAGTCCGAGCATACTTTCCCTGCGGGCTTATTACAGCCTTTACCGATTCAGAGCAGAGGTGGGAGAGTATATCTATGGATTTCATTACAGGACTACCAGTTGTGCAGGGCTATGATCGCATTTATGCGATAGTTGACAGGTTGACTAAGTATGGACACTTCTTTGCCATCCCCACGAGTTTTAAGGCACCACAGGTGGCTGATTTATTCTTTAGGGAGATATTCAGGTTACATGGGCTTCCGAAGAATATTGTTAGCGATAGGGACAACAGGTTTATGAGCACATTGTGGCAGGAACTCTTCAGGTTGGCAGGCACTGAGTTGACTCCGAGCACTAGCTATCATCCGCAGACAGATGGGCAGACGGAGATTGTGAATAAGTGGATTGAGGGGTACCTGCGCAACTATGTTTCAGGGCAGCAGAGAGCATGGGTCAAGCAACTTTATTTGTGCGAGTATTGTTACAATACTACGTACCACATGTCCATTGGGATGACCCCTTTTCGAGCTTTGTACGGTTATGGCGCAAGATCCTTCGTGGATATGGCGTTTGGAGATAGCAGAGCTCCTAAGGCTCAAGAGTGTTTACAGGACAGTTAGGATATCCTTAAAACCCTTAAGGACAATATGCAACACGCCCAAAATCAGCAAAAGATGTATGCAGACAGGCACAGGATTGAGCGATCATTTGAGGTAGGGGATATGGTCTTTTTACGACTCCAGCCTTACAGATAGAGTACTCTTAAGAAGAGTGGAGCGGAGAAGCTTAAGCCTCGCTTCTATGGTCCATACAGGGTGGTGAGGAGAGTTGGACAGGTAGCTTATGAGTTGGAGTTACCTTCTGAAAGTAAGATACACAATGTTTTTCATGTATCTTGCTTAAAGAAGGCATTGGGACAGCATGTGACCTCTTCAGTAGAGTTACCCCCCTTGGATGATGAGGGAAGACTGGATTTGGTACCTGAGGGACTTCTAGATTGGAGGGAGAGAAGGTTGTGGAACAAGGTGATACGGGAGTACCTGGTTCGTTGGAAAGATTTACCCTTGGAGGATGCCACTTGGGAGGGTGAGTCTATTCTTCAGCACCCCGCGTTGCTACAGTTGCTTGGGGGCAAGCAACTCCGGGGAGGGAGGACTGTAATGTCCCCTCTTTCCGCCTAAGCTTGGACGTGGACCTTTGGCCCTTTATGTCTACCCGACGGCCAAGGGGAATTTTTAGGGTGACATGACTTTATTGTTTTATTATATTGTGCTATTACTTCTAAAAATAATAATATTATGAAAGCACAAATAATAAATAATAAAGTACTAATCAAAAAGTAATTGTTTTAGAAAGAGTGCGACTTACCTTAGGATGCAGTTTTTGGAAAACGTGACATTTGGCCCAAAGAAGAAAAATGGCGACCAGCATAGGGGAATGAAACAAATTGATTGGGCGACTTGGAGGTGGTAGTTGGGCTGAGTTCCCTTTAAATAAACAGGTCGACTTGCATGAGGGCATCCAGATTTTTATTATCATATTTTGCCTTGCTAAGAGCTCTGAGCTTTTTATCAAAAATTCCAAGGACAAAAACCCTTGTGAATTTATCTCTTGCGGACGAAAACCCCAGGGGATTGAGAGGGGATTTCACTCAGAAATTTCCAGCGGTATTCATCAGATTTCCAGATTCAGTTCAGCCATGTTTATGAGGGGATTTTGCAGATGTTTTTCAAAGATTTTCAACCAGCAGTTGGGTCGGCCCCAATATAAAGCAGTTTATCAGCGAATTCAGAGGTATTTTTATCCAAAAAACATTTGTTAATGTTTGCCATCATATTGTAATCTGATCGCTGTACTTTTTTATCCTTTTCTGAAGTGCATTCTGAAGATTTTTAATCTAAATAAAATCAGACTTTAGATCTGATTTTCTGGGGCATTATCGGATTGTAATAAGTTCAGTTTTTTATGTAATTCTGTCCCCTAATATCTGGGCAGTCATTAGAAGTCAGAAGTATTTTATTTGGTAGTGATTTGCATTGTCATCTCTCTTAAACCCTAGTCGCACTTTCCAGATCTGCACTAGGAATTTAACATAAAAAATGTGAAGAAATCTGTATTTGCTGTTTTTATTTAACTGAAAATCAGTATAGTGTAAGGAGGATCCATCTAGGGATACATATGGGATTGGCAAGGTGTCTATGAGGCTAGGCTTAGGAGAGCCATCATCACTCTAGGTTGTATGTGCTACCACATCCTAGAGGCAGCCGATGTTAAGTTAGTGGTCCCAATCAGTGCAAAACAATGTCAAAGGTTGATTGCTCAAACGAGGACCTTTGTCCTACTCATGATCAGGCCTGAGGATAAGCAAAAGGTTCCAGCAACCACAAGAGCTAGCCCACCAAAGACAAACAATACAACGGAAGTAGATGGATCAAGTGATATATCAATACACTGATGTATTGATACCAACAACAGGGGTGCCTTTGCATTGTAAGGTGAAACATTCAATTGACTTGGTCCTTGGAACACCACTTTTGAATGGGCCACTATACAAGCGCTTGACACTTGAGAATGAAGAAATCAAGTGTCAGATTCAGGAGCTGATTTAGAAGGGCACATTTGACCAAGTGCATCATCTTATGGGAGCCCGATTGTTCTTGCCCGAAAGAAAGATGGGATGTGGCAGCTTTGCATTGACTATCGAGCTTTGAACAAAATCACAGTAAAGAACAAATACCCACTCCCACACATTGATGACCTCCTAAACCAGCTAAGGGTAGCTAAGTTTTTCACGAAGATCAATATGAAGTCAAGGTATTGCCTAGTTCCCACCGATGTCGTATATGTTTGGAAAACTGCATTTAAATCCAATGATGCCAAACACATTCACGAGACTTATGAATGAAGTGCTGAAATTGTATCTTGATAAGTTTGTCATTGTGTATTTAGATGACATTCTGATTTTTAGTAGAACCAAAAAGGAAAACTTAATGCATTATTAAACTAGTATTGCAGAGGTCAAAGGAAGAAACGCTGTGGTTACCTTAAAGAAGTGCTATTTTATGACGGAAGAATTGGTTTACTTGGGTTTTTTCTGATTTCACACGATGGATTGAGGATGGATCCTAAAAAAGTAAGAGCCATTGTTGAGTGGCCATCATTGAAGAACATGTTTGAAACAAGAAGATTTCATGGGATAGCAAGTTTTTATAAGAAGTTCGTCAGGATCTTTTAGTGGATATGTGCACCAATCACGGAAACCATGAGGCGTGATAGAAAGAGTTTGTATGGACAGTTGCAGTAGAGAATAACTTTCAGATTTTAAAGGAGGTGACCAAACAGCCAGTGCTAGCATTCCGAACTTCAGCAAGGTATTCCAAGTTGATTGTGATGCTAAAATTGCTAATGGGACAGCAGTAGGTGCTTTTTTGAGTCAAGAGGGTAAGACCATTGCTTACTCCAGTGTGAAATTGAATGATGCAAAGAAAAAACATTCAATTTATGATAAAAGAGTTCTATGCAATTGTTCAAGCACATAAAAAGTGGATGCATTACTTGCTATTTGTTTTATACATGGACCAGAAATCATTGCATTTCATAAACAGCCATGGTGAGTTAGGCCAAAAGCTACATCGGGAATGAGGATAGAGGTAGTTGTGTTTGACTCTATGAGAGAGTTCTATGAGGAGGGTTTGGATTTTAGAGATACTTGGGCAATGTGTAAGAGCCCAATTGACATGGATAAAACTCTGCATTTGGATTACTTCATACAAAGGTATTGTTGTTTAGAGAATAGTGATTGTGTATACCTTCTTGTTCAATTGCAGAAAAATTGATAAGAGAAGCACAGTGGTGGATTAGCCAATCACTTTTGTAGTGGACAAAACATTGGCGCAGCTGAGTGACAGTTACTATTGGCTGCAGACGAGCATGGATGTGAAGTTTGTGCAACATTGTAGAGTTTGTCAACGTTTTAAAGGGTCAAGTCAGAATATAGGTTAATATCAGCCATTGCCTATACTGGAAAGACCGTGGGAAAAAGTGAGTATGGAATTCATTCTTGGGTTGCAAAGAACTCAAAAATGTAATGAGTGTTATCTATGGTTGTTGTGGATGTATTCTCAAAGATGTCACACTTTATAGCCATAACATGTTAAAAAAAAAATAAAAAAAAATAGCCATAACATGTAAGAAGACTAGTGATGTCACACACGTTGCAACTTTGGTTTTCAATTTTTGGATAGATATAGTTTATTGGTCACTTTCGGAGAATTTTGTGGAGAAAGTTGAGCATAAGGTGGACTTTCATTTGTATATTTAATTTTTTTTTTTTGTATATTTGTAATATTTATAATTTGATATATTATTTTAATAGCAGTCCCGTGTATTATTTTTATATATTTGTATATTTATAATTTGGGAAAGTTTTTGCCGTCCCTTGTTCCCGTGTCTTGCCATCTCATAATCTTAGGTAATTATGGTATATGCATGAGATACATCAACAAGTGAAAGAGTTTGAAACAATCACTATGAGATACAAACAGGTAGATCTCAAGAGGAAAAGAACAATAATTTCAAGTTGGTGACTTGGTTTTGGCTTGTCGGAGGAAAGAATGGTTCCCAAGAGGAACATATGACAAGCTCATGTGAAAGAAGATTGGGCCATATAAGATTTTGAGAAAGTTTGTAGTGAATACCTATTTTATAACACTCTTAGACGGGATTGATATCTCTTCTATATTCAATGTGGCAGATTTGTATCATTACCAAGAGGGACAGAAAATGATTAAGGTGCACATTCAAATTCATCAATGTCAGATTGGAGGCAACAATTGACTCAAAAAGGAAAGAGAGGAGATTGAAACGACGGCCGATTCCAGAGTCATCAAGAAGAGGAGGCAATGAGTATAAAGTATTTGGTGAAAGGGAGGATAGAACAATTGACGATGCAACTTGTATGACTTGTATGAGTTCATGGGAGATTCCCAAAACACGAAAGAACAATAGCCCTCGGAATGTTCACGTCGCTATGAGCAAGAGTTCATGGTTCGTTTCACTTACCCATGAAGTATGATGCAGGAGCATCTGGGTCCTCAAACAATCATACATCAACCAAAAACATGTAGAGTAATTACTTGAGGTCGATTTGTACTCTTAACACAAGAGAGAAAAAAAATGATGAAGGTGCAAGTTCAAATTCATCAACATTGGATTGGAGATGGCAGTTAACTCAAAAAGGAAAGAGATGAGATTGAGACAGCACTTGATTCTAGAGTCATCATGCTGCAGTTGCGTTTAGGGTTCCCAATGAAGTGATGCCTTAGACCACGCAATCCACAATTTCAGAGTTGGATCTCACCAAAGCAAGATCTCAAGCACAAGATAACAAGGAAGTAATCAAAGCTTTTTTAATGATTATGAGGGAAGATTACAAACTTTGACACAAATGGCATTTCACACCTTCGCCAATTTCATATGAAGATTGTAGAAATCAATTGGGAATTTCAATCCTATGACTTATCCTGACTAAGCGTGCAGACTCTGCCAAGTTTCTATAGAACTAGACTCAACACTCAATATTGACAATATTTGGCAGTTGCTCGATGGATGTGCAGTCTGATAGAGTTCTTTTTGTTAGATAGATGCTTGCTTGCTTACTATTCCCTTCCATTTCTAGAATTGGGCATGGAGGTGGCAACATTCAAATCCTCCACAAAGCGGGTACCTGGAAAATAACAACTTGGTAGTAGGCAACAAGGCAGCTGGTGATTACAGGCCATCCAAGAGCTTAAGTCACTTCTGCTGCTGCAACTCTGAGATTTCTTCCTCCGCCCCCCCTGCACTCTGCCAGGATAAAATTCACATTAACAATCAGAACGAGGATCGGGAGCTTAACATTAAGCCTCCTTTGTGTAATGTTAGCCCCCCAGGGAATCCAATGTGACAGAAAATACAGGTCTGGTGCTCGAAGGGGACGATCTGTTTCCCGTTATCAGACAAGAGTGCCAATGACAGCCACTCTGAGACAGAATATTTTTTGTAGAGGCCGGTCAGTTGTCAGAAATGGTAAATCCTACGGAAAACATATGGAGGAGGCAGAGTTATGTGTCAGTCGCTATTATTAGTACATGGACTCTACCTCTGACAAAGTGATGTGGAAGATCAGGAGCCGTCTGATGTATTCAACGACCAAAGCAATTACAGCCGCCCAATATCTGCAGGTTGTCAGAATCAGGCCCCTCATCTCACTTTGACAAATGCCTCCGGCATAATGACCCAGATTCGTTTGGCTGCAGGTGGTTTCTCCTGTCTGGGTCATTTTTAATTTTTTTAAAACTTTGCCATGTCCGTTGGTGGGTACACACATATTAATGGTGCATTTTACAATTTAGGTTTACTGTTTGTTCTTGGGTTTAGATAATCCCTTTTGCTGCTTTCTTAGGGTGGAAACACTTTGGCGCTTCTTTGATGGCTATTACTTTTGTTGCATATTTGGGTTCCATTGACTTATCTTGATTGCTCATGAACAATGATACAATTTCTTTGTTTCCTAGAGCAGTCATGTATATCCCAGGATCAGAAGATGGATAGTACATGAGCATTTTATAACGTTGCAGTCATTGTCATACTTTTTATATTGTAAGGTTTTTTTTCTCCAACTTTCAAAATAAAAGGTAGAATGTCAGATTTCTTATTGGCAGTTGCAAGAAGAAAATGAGGGAATAATTGGTGTAATAGGGTCTCATAGGAGGGAGCATGAGGGTAATCAAACTTAATCCAAATGTGAGGAGTAGTTGGTGGTGTAGAACGAATAGAGTTCTAAGGAGGGCTGGGCACGGTAAACCGTACCAACGAGGCATGGCCAGCATGAGAAATCTGGCTAGAAACTTTAAAGTCCGCAAATGGGAGATAGTCTCCTAAAAATGTATTCACCACATAGTCTGGGGACTGACCTAGGAATGGGGGAGTTCCAAATACATAGACAATAGTAGACTTTCCCATCTTTAGAGTTATCTTCCATATACAGTAATTAGTTTTTAGTGGTCTGCTGAATATCTGCATGTCCAAAGTCCCCAACTCCAAGTACCTGAAGACATAGCTCATCCTTGAGAATCTTGTGGATAGCGATCTTCCGAGACTTAATAAAGCAATAAAGTTTCACTAAAGGATAACATTTCAGTGTAAGGATTGTGATAGTGGTCACTCTCATTATGGATAATAAAATGGGAGGAGGCTGGAAGGAATTGACAAACAGTAGCTACAGATGCATCCTGCTATTGTGGCCATCAATGGATTTGAAGCCACACACATCTAAGTGCTTGTTAGACACAAGCAAGGTGACCATAGGGCAAAACAGAAAATAATCCTGGATAAGGCAAGAAACACCTTGATTTGCAAATCCCACCTGATTTGTGTGTGCTCTTTCTGTAAGTTGATAAGTTGTAGTATCCATAAACGATAGTGAAGTTCTCTTATCACTTCTGATTTGCAAGTCTCTCTAAGAAACGAAGTCATGGTTAGTAATCTCATTCCAGAAAGTTCCATAACAATATTACGCCATATTATAACAATTTTAAAATGCAAAGGATATGCCATCTTGTGTGGGGGAGAGTCATGCAAGTGGGGTAAATTGCAGATACGGAAAGAGGTTTAGAACGAATTCTAGTAGATAGCTAACTAGGGGGCACCAAGTTTTTGAAATTACTATTAGGGAACCAATTTAACATTTTTTTACATGGGTTTGGGCTAGAAACTGAACAGATTGGGCAGAAAACAAAATATATAGGAAGATAGGACATGTGTACTATGTAGAGGAGTCTGATCAACCAATGTAACACAAAGCTAACCACTGCGAGGATTAATTTGTTTGGGTTGATAGTAATATTTTTACAAAGCAAGCACTGGCGAGCAGCTTCAAACAGATTGGAAAGTAATGGGTAAATTTGATATGTTGCTGAAGAGGAATGAATCAGTCAAATTTTTCCAAATATGAAATATATTCTGATTTGTAGTTGTTCATGTCTACAATAATTTGTTGAATGCTTAAGATCCTTCATACAGTTTACTACTGTGATTGTGTGTTTGACTGATCTCTATGCTTTGTCAGGACTCAGAAGGCTTATATGTATGGCAACTTTTTTTTTTGAGGGTTTGCATGATGGTAGACAATGTATTCATGACCATTCACATTCCTACGCCTTTCATTCTGGTGTCTAGATTTTTGTAGACATAATGTCCAAGGATTTTGGAGATATAAGTATACTAGAAAATGTCTTAGTTACTTGTCCAGTAGTTCGGTATCACATTTAATATTTGTGTATTTCACACAGGAAAATATTTGCACTCTTTTTTTGGTTATGATAGCTACTTAAGCTAATTTCATATATTTCTGCTAGAGCATGATTTAGTGTTCTTAGTGTAAAATTCTGTAAATTCACTTTATTTCAGTTTTACTCCATAGATTTGAGGTATTGCATTTGTCTTTTATTTATCATTAGAATTAGTTGCCCTGAGTTATATGGAGGATCCTGTCATTAAAGTGTTTTTACTTTCTGTCTCAACAAAAATACATTTTCTTCTGGTAGACTAATCGTACATTTTGATCCTGCTCTCTGAATACTATTTATTGTGTTTTGCCCTGAAATGCTCTAACACACAGTATATTTGGTCCTTCTCAATCATGTTGAGATTTTGTTGCCCCGTGTTATATGGAGGATCCTGTCATTAGAGTGTTTTTGCCTTCTGTCTGAACAAAAATACATTTTCTTCTGGTAGACAAATCATACATTTTGATACTGCTCTTACTTATTTAACCTATGCAACAAATTTGTTGGATTTTGGATCCTGAATACTGTATTGTGTTTCGCCCAATATCAATGAACTGTGCCGAAAGTTAAAACATATCTCCAGAGCTTAAATTTTGATGGGTCACTTTCCCTTCATCCCTGTAATGAAATGCTCAAACACAATAAGTATATTTGGTCCTTCTCAATCATGTTGACATTTTGTTGCCCTGAGTTATATGGAGGATCCTGTCATTAAAGTGCTTTTCCTTTCTGTCTGAGCAAAAAAACATTTTATTCTGGTAGACAAATTGTACATTTTGATACTGCTCTTACTTGTTTAACCTATGTAACAAGTTTGTTGGATTTTGGATCCTGAATATTGTATTTAGTTTCGCTCAATATCAATGAAATGTGCCAAAAGCTAAAACATATCCGTGCTTTCAAGGGAACAGATATGATAGTTTTCCTAAAACAAGGTTATGCAATCAAACTTATGGATGATTCTTCAAAATTGCATACCTGTTGATAAGGGCACGACTAATAAGCATTTTGTACACTTTAATGGCTGGTTCACTGCTTCTAATCGACACAATCTTTTACCCAATATTAGATTTTGTTTATTGTATCTTCTACTGACATATGAATGTTAGACATTGCTGGATTTGTGAAGACGACATGATACATAATGTTGATACCAAGAATTGGAAAGATACACAATTTCAGAGTTTGAGATTCGTATCTCTTATTTGTATAATCAATTCTTAAGTTACATACAAAGATATCTAAACTTTTGCCAAAATGGCAGCATTTCAATCATTGAGATTGCAACATTGATATTTCTCGTGTATAATGTGTCCTCACAGGCTTATCTATCCTTCAATTCCTCCAATTGGTGGCAGCGATCTATTTCCAGGCCCTGGGGCTGGTATTTATCCTCATAGGTAGTACTTCTATGTTAACTGTTGGCTTAGATATGAAATTTCACCAAATGCAAATTGCAGAACTTGAATGGATTTGAGATGTTAGATGTTTATTACACTGCATGTGTTGAAGTAGAATGAATGGTGCAATTATGGTATAAGTTTTGTTAGGATCGATATGAAAAAGATAGGCTTTGCCGAAGTTCCCTCATGTTATATTAGTGTCTAATAATGTTGTTTAAATTGTATTTTCTGAGATTCCAGAAGCGGGGGTGGAATGGGAGGTGGCATGCTTCTAGGTCAGTTTATCTGTTCTACCTTTGTATTGAACTTTGAGAACGTGTTCTAGTTCAGTTTATGGTATTGGAGTGTGTTGGAGAGATCTCAGTTTGGTAAGCATAATCCGTAATAATCCAAGAACTATCAGTATTACCTTGTGAAGGCTGAACTTTTATATCAACTTATACTTGCAGGACCCAATGATCCAGGATGGGGTAATATTGGTATAGGTGGAGATGAAGGACCTTTATTTCCTGGAGAAGTTCGGTATGATTTAGATTCTAATTATTACAATGAACTTTGACATGGGATTTTTCTTTCTAACCCCTCCAATTACACTGGAGTTATTTGAAGCTCTCCTAAGTTTTGAATTATACTGAAACAGGGGTGTTCCACCTGGAGCTGTTCCTCCGGGTGCTCGGTTCGATCCATTTGGTCCGCCAGGTGTTCCTGGTTTCGAGCCTAATCGATTTAGCCGGTAATGAACGTATCTTGAAGTGTAACAATTGATTCAAATTGGTTAGTTTTTTTTTTACAGGGAATTCTAACTTACACCAAAAGGTGCGAGAGTTGAATCAATTAAGCTTCATAATTATATGGAAATACAACAGCCTCATTCCACAGATAGTAGAAAGGCTAGTATCCGATAATATGATTAGACAATATTTACTCAGGATAAGCTGCTCTGGGACAAGGAAGTTTAAATTATTATCAAGGGTCTTATCAGTAGTTTCCTGATTGTTTTTTCAGAGATCAACGGCGTCCACCTGGACGTGGTACTCATCCGGATCTTGAACATTTCTCACCATTCTGAATGTCAATGAAAGAGAAGTTACTTGGTCGAGGTTGGTGCAGTTTTGGCGTGGTCTTGAACCCTTAACGGCTTTATCATTAATTTCTAGCTTAAAATCTAGAAAATATTTCTGAAAATATACACGATCTTAGGTTTTGGGTCGCTATAAATCTTGTAAATGATAATACTAATAGAGATTGCTACTCTTCACTGTCACTGTTCACTTGTATTTCACTTGGTCACAATCCTCTTTTGTAATTAGAATCTTGTAGGATTAGAAGTTGCTGCAAATTTGACATGATGTTATACATTCCAATTTTGGTTATAGTTTGGAAGGGATGCAAAATCTTGTCTTTGGTTCTCATTTATTAACATGGCAGTACCAGTATATAATTTTTTCGTCTGTGACATTACGGCATTGTAATTTTTTGACTGATCAATTTTATATTAAACTGGAAGACACTGTATAGAAAAAAATGGGTAGATGCCGAGGAGGCATATTCACCATGAATCTATAATGGCCTTCTGTTTGTGATTGGAGATTGAATTATTTAAATATTTAGGCTAATGTTCTTTTCTTTATGTGTTGTTTCTTAGGCCCGGATGTATGTATCATTTGAGCTTTTGACTGATAACTATTTGATTGGGCTGCAACACCACTCTTAAGGGACATCAGCCTATTTATTTATTGTAATGATATACTAATTTATAAATATCAAAATACTGACCTATTCGGTCACCAATTGATAAGGAGGATCCCTATGGCTGCTGACCTCTTGTGGGAAAAAACATAAAATATCACTTGCATGGTTGCAGAAAGCTAGACATCTTTTACCAATGAAGCGTTAGAGAGTATCGACTGGGTGAGAATGCTCTCCCTGCTTTGCCAAGACAAAGGCACCGGCATGTGGCGTCGTTTAAATTAATTTATAGAGATTCACGAACCCCAAAATCAGACATTCTGATGTTCTTAGTTTTAAATGGGCATGTTTGATTGGGACGCCCTTTCATCGATACTCAACACTTGAGAATGAATTTGGGAAGATGCAAGATGTGTAATATAGGTCGCATTTTGGGGTGTCTATATTTGGTGTTAAGATCATGGTGATTGGGATGTCTTCATTTTGCTTTAATAGTTGACGAGTTAGGATGATGCATGATGTGTGATAACATATGTATTTTTTAATTGGAAAATGTAAAAGAATTACATTAGCTGACAATGTCCAAGAGATACAATATCAAGGTCAACAGTGAATTGGATTTGCTGAACCCACCACACGCATAAAGCAGGAAAACAAAAACACTCATAGTGACATGAATACAATAGAATGACCTAGATATATCTCATCAGTTCTTCAACTTTCTTTGATAACCCTTTGTGAATGTCTGGTAGGTGCAGCAGCTGAATTTCATGTTTTCTCAGCTGCTTGTCCAAGGCCTGATTGTCAAGCAACTTGTCTTTCATACCTTGAATTAAAACTGCCTAAGAAATAGCACTGCATGAAAAACATGAATAGCATATTTTTTTCCAAACGCGTAGAATTATTATTTGCCCGAGTGTTTCAGAGTACATTTTTGGATATTTTCATCCCTAGAAGAGCATGTTTCCAAGAAAGATTGAAGGAAAATAACGCAGGTAAATTCTTGTGTACATCTAGCCAAATAGTTCTAGCTGATTTGCAGTACCAGAAAGTATGTAATAAAGATTTTCTTTTTGCAAAAAGCATAAAAAAGTCTGACATTCAGAATAAAACTGATCCCATAGCCATTAATTGCGTATTGTGTTCCACTTTTAAATGTCAAATGTTATTACAAACACTCAATTGGCTATTAGCAACAAAATTACAGTTCCACGTAGTGTTCAGCTGCTCTAGAATAGGCAAGAAAGGTAGCAGATGCAAATGCAAATCTCTAATAGGAAATTCGTCCAAATGTGATCCATTGGGCCATCTCCAATCCTTAGGAATGGTACTAGACATTTTAGTCACTAACCAAAGAAATGATGAAGAAGATGAATTGCTTATCTTTTTCTTAGTTGGAAGACATTCTTTATTAAAGGCGATGGAGACCACTCCATTGAAGGTGAATGCCACATTTTAGAAATTGCAATTTTTTTTTTGAAAAATTGAAATCCACGCAGCGATCTTTTGAGGGCTAGATGCTGACTATTAACCAACATTAATCTATGCCATCATATTGAGGAATCATGAAAGCGTAAACCATATCGAGGAATCATGAAAGCTTAAACCATATTTAAGTGAGTTATCCTTCCAATAAAGAAGTTTAGACACCTCTTGCCATGCTTTCCAAATAGTATTGACAGGTGGAGAACCTTTTAATTTGAAGTATTTAACATTTAGCAATTTATCAAAAATGTTAACATCTAGCCACTTGCCTTTGTAAATAGCTAGCGGAAGCCGATGTCCAAGAAGAATTTTCCACGGCACATATTCCTTGAGAGATCTAACCGTCCGCTTGACAATAAGACATTTTCTTCGAGTCCAAGGATCAATAATACCCAATACAAAGAGATTTGGAATACGTAGGTAAACCTCTTCAGCCATCCCATTTAGCCCAAAGAAAATGTGGATTTTTTTTTAGAGGGCAGCTGACATGAAGAAAAATAAACATGAGTAACCCAAAAAAAAAACTATTCACAGTTTGAACTCTACCAAGGATAGATAGGAATTTGACCTCCTAGCTATCAAATTTTCTATTGAATCTATTCATAAACCATCCCCATAGTTGGGTAAGAGAAACACCAATACCGAAAGGAATGCCAAGATATCTCATGATATCACCATGTTTTAGTTGCTTCCAATGTTGTAGAATCCAATCTGAAAAAACTTTCTAGATTAGTAAAGATGTATTTTGTTTTTTGTGGTGAAAGCTTAGAAACCGACGCTTTAGAATACAAGTCTAAAACTTCCAACACATTGTTCACTTGTCCTTTTTATTTTGAAGAAAAGCATGCCGTCATTAATAAAGTGTGAGTTGAGCACAAAGCTTTGTTGGGGAATCAGTCCAAAGGAGTGAGCATTCAATAACATATAGCCCAAGGCATCAATTGTTAGATACAAAAAGGGTGGTGTAATGGACAATCTTGCCTTATGGATCTGTGGAGAAAAATGGTGGTGTAATGGACAATCTCGCCCTATGGAGCCGTGGAGATAAAAAGAATCAGTGAGTGAGCCATTAACAATTTTGGGAGATAATAAATCTCCCAAAATCCAACCATTACGTGGAGATAATAAATCTCTATCAAAACCCAACCATTTCAACATTTTAAGTATAAAGGGTCATTTGATCATGTCATAGGATTTCTCAAAATCAAGCTTGATAAGGATTGCGTCTTGCCATGAACAAGTAGCCCAATCTGCAATTTCCGAAGCCAAAATTAAATTGTCAAGTATAAATGTACCTCCAAAAAATCCAGTTTGTTCGTCTAACAATATCTTTAGCTACTGGTTTTAGTCTTGTAGCTAATGCTTTAGCAAAGATTTTGTAAATAGTGTTGAGTAGGGTTATAGGACACTACCTTGAAATTGTATCTGCTTGAACCTTTGGGAATAAGTTGGATTAGCTCTTTTTTTTAGTCTCGTCCCAAATGCCCTGCCAATTGAGCTTTAAGATAAAGTTGAGAAAAATCATTGTGTATAATTGGCTACACTACTTGAAAGAACTTAACAAGCAACCCACTAGGACCTTAACTTTTATTTTTGGCCATAGAAAACAAAGCCCTTTCAAGTTCTTTAGGAGTGAGAAGATGATCCAAAATTTGTTTTTCCTTCTGTGAAATCTTGCATCGAATGCATTTGCTAATGGCTTGGTCTGACGCAGATTGGACATTAACCTCATTCAAAGAGTCCTGAAATAAGCTCCTATAATGTGTAAGGAAAATATGCTTTGATCCCATCCATAGAGGTTTGAATTCTCCCATCTAAACTCTACAATGTACGAATACATTTTTTCCTATGCTTCTTAGTAAGATATTGAAAGAAAAATTTATAATTCTTATCTCCCTCTCTTAACCAAGTTGCGATCTAATTTTAACTACTTCACCTTTTCAGATTTCAAATTTGCGAAACCAGGCCTCTAAATCAAAGAGTTTTTTTTGTGATCCTTCATTCAAGGGATTAACAAGAAGGGGAGACCTTTTTAAACGAGTTGTCTCCTAAGAGCATTATGTTTTCTTCTCACCTGTCTAGCAACCACTCAGTTTTCAGTATTTTTAGATTTGATTAAGATTTGCATAGCTAAAAAATGAAATAGAAGCTACAACGGGTTATTTTGATTAATTAACTTTCAACATTAACCATTCAATATCAAAAGAATGCATTAATACTTTCAACAAATGTACACGATACAATACAAGTTCATAAATACGCTGAGGGATCGAGTGTACTTAGCTATTTACAGATGATTTAGGGAAATTCTGGGTGATCTGAATGATGGAATAAAGATATTTGGACTTGAGAATGCCTTGAAATTGGAATTGTGACATGAAGATGCTCCTGGGAAGAACCCTAGAGTAGGGGCATAAACATTTGTATGGGCTTGACCCTCCTCAGAAGTGTGATCTACAACTTTATGGGTTTGTTGCTTGTCTGAATATCTTTATCACTTTGTGTTGGTCACACTATGGGAACCTCATAGTTACTTTGCTCAACTTTTCAAACCTTAACCATGGATAAAGAGTCTTGCAAAACAAATATTATTTGGGTTGTGGGCACCTTCGTGCATCACCGACATTGGCACTACTCCGAAGTGGCATCAAACCACACATCGTTCTCCACCTGGGATGTGATCTCTAATTGTAGTGTAATCATATATGACATTCTTTCTTTGAAAAAGCTTGACTTGAGTTTCGCTCTTGCAAATTTAGTTGAGTGAGTGACTTAGGATGCTTGCAAATGTGGGAAGCAGTTCCTTAGACCTAGTGGGTAGTTTCAAAGTTGTGGATAGTGTTGCCCTAATGAATGTGCATATGTATTTGTGAAGTGTAGGGAGTTGTGTATGCCTTTTGTGCTAGCTTTTGCAATAGGAGTCCATAAAAGTGCTAGGTTCTAAATGAGGTGAGTTTCACTTGTTTATATATGCTTCCGAATGTGATTTAAGTTATAAAGGTTGAATGAGGAGGAGTAAATGACCCAGAGAATAATACACATTTGAAAAATTAGGATCAAAGTGAGCAAGGGCAAAACCGTACACTAGGGTCAGGACCGTATGACATAAGCAAACCCTACTGTATGTTTTTGACCCTAGAGGAGAAATATGAAGTCTGAGGTTTTGAAGCTGACAAGTGGAGTTTCTACACAGATTTCATGTATTCAATTCCCAAAAATTGTCAATAGATCAATGTATATTACCAAGCAAGCTAGATAGGAGACCTAGATATGTACTCGACGAGAATGGGTAAAGTGCACTTGTTTGAGTAAGATAGCAATGCCAAAACCAATGCTGTCAAAGATTAGAATTACCAAATTTGAATGTCTATATTTGCACTTGTTTAAGTATGAAATGAAACTACATGCTTAAAGGAAAATGTACCTGAGTGTGTAGACACACTTTGTCTTCGCTCAATTTTTGTTTTGCAAGATCTTTTTGTGTTGGTGTTAGCACACTCTATGATGAAATTTGTAACACAAAGTGTAGTCAATGTCTATGATAAAAAATTGAACTTTAACTCAAACGAAAATATGTGATGTAAATGAAATCTAAAATTGTAAATAGTGAAATAAAGAGATGCAAAACATGGAAGGAATACACTTGTTTGTTTTGTGAAGGGAAGAGTTTACCATTCTTTGCTTGTACTTGGAGATTTGGATTGCCCAACTTTGCTGCAAACATGGGACACCCATGGTGTCACAACACAAACAACGCCCTTAGGCCACAATCAGAGTAGCAAACAAGTAACCACACAAACAACTAGGAAACATGTATAGAAAACAAGAATTATCATAATGTGATGAATTGACATAACAATGATATATAGAAGCGTGTGAAACAACTGTCAAACATTACATAAGACATGTTAGTTCTATTAGCTCAAAAGATAACAAATACACTATGTATGTAATTAAGCGTGACAAGGAAGTGAAAAAAGTACTATAATGAAATAATAACACTTGGATTGTGTGGAGAGAAGCCCCCAGAAAAAGTATGTAAGTTGTAGACATCCCAAAATTACACACCTGTTTCCACCTATTCCCAGTTCTATTCTAATACAACATGTTATTCACCCATTTGTGATTAATTAATTAAATTGATTAATTCATATACATTGCACACTTTGGATTAATTAAATTAATTTCATGTATCTTTAGTACCCCTTTAACTAAGTTAATTACCATTTATTAATTAAATAAATAATTAATTAAGTGTGTGCACATTCTAGTCAACTGCCACTTGGTCAATATCCACTTGGACTCTATATCCTCATCCTAGTTAACTGCACTTCTAGAATCCTAGAAAGATGGGGCCAATTGAATTGCATGTACAACCACCTTCCCGAATGCAACTTTTGTAGTTAATTTATTTACTGCCCCTAAATGCCCCAACACTTCTGTAACTTCCTCCAATGCTATTTTTAGCATGTGCATTCAACTGTGTGTAACTAATTTCCAACTACTTCCGCCTCTATAACTTGTAGGCTTACTCACTTACAACTCCTCTTGGATTTAAGTACAATCACTTTGTTAAATTTCCAAGCCAAAGTATCTGTGTTTGTAGCATTTTGCATTCACATTTGGAGAACATTCAAGAGCACCCACATCCATTTACAAGGTTCCACAGACGAAGTCTCCACAACCTTACTAAGGTTTTCACTGAAGGATTATAGGGAGGTTTGCATTGCATTTTGTTTGTCTTCTATTCTTAGGTAGTTTTTCATTGTTTACATTTTGGCACGCCTAGTGGGACTCGCACCCCTCGTCTTTCATCTTTGTTTCTTTTTGTTTGTCAATTTTTTTTTCTTGGAGCGCTTTTGTTGTTTTTTGTGTTGTTGAGCATGTTTGGAAGCAAAAACAACAATTTTCTAGATCAATACCACAAAGAAAATAATATATTTCCTGTGTTGTTTTTGGAAAATTTTGAGGGTAACAAAAACAATTTGTTTGCAGGTTTGCATGTTTTGTCTTCTTGCACTTCTAGCTTCCTGTTGTACTACCTGCACACACAACAACAAAAAAATATAATTAGATTTTTTTATTTACAAAAATCATATTTTTGTTGGTTTTTAATTTTTTTTAACTTAGATTTTAGTTTTTAAAGCAAAAAAAATTTAAAAAAAGCTTGAAAAAAACAAAAAACAAATCATAACCTTAAACTACCCATTTCCCCTACCCCCTACCTACCCTGGCTCGGCCAGTTCGGCTGAGCCACATTCTCACAGCTCCCCCCGTTCCCTACCCTCGTTCCCTCGCCACGTCCTCACATCCTCGCATCTTCCGAGCTACCTTGTCCTAACTACCCATCCTCACCCTCTTGCCTCATGACTCTACTTTGCCGACCTGCCTCTCCCTTCACCGACATGCCACACACTCCACCTAACTACCCCGCGTCCCCCTCTTACCTACCCCGTCCCGTTCCCCATCCCATTCCTGACCTACCCACCCTGTTCCCTCCCCCGAGCCCACAACGACCTTGCTCACCCACTCTCTCCTCAAACGACCCCACCCCCGAGTTAATCCCTAACTCGCTCTCCTGCTGCTTTACATCCTTGTACCTAACCTCAACAGTGAGCTATCCTTTCACATGCAAATGAATTTCCTTAATACTTTTGAAGAAGTTATTGAGAAAGAATCCCTGATTGAAAAGGCCCTTGTCACAAAAAGTTTGATTAAACCTCATTCAAAAGATAATGGGCAACATAGTAACCATCCTAAGAGCTCTCACCAAAACAAAGCTAAACATGTTAATTGTAATCGTAATATGGTCAATGATGGTGTTACAGACAACCACAATGTCTACAACGTTCAAAACACTCAGACTAGACCAAACAAAGTTAAAACAACCTCTTGTTTCTAGCAAAGAGGTTTCCTCTTCTCTTGATTCTAAGCGATGTCGTTTCACTCCTTTGGGAGAACCTCTATCAAGTGTCCTCCAACAACACGTTAATGCAAACATGGTTACCTATCCCATCACCAAACCTTGGGTTGAGGGAGAGCCCAAGCCAACTTCATATAAAACATATACTTATTGTCATTTTCATCGCATTGACGGTCACCCAACTGATCGATGTTTTCGCCTACATCACTTTGTCCAAAATCTCATTGATAGTGGAGATATCACTATTGAAGAGCCATCACCAAATAAGACACCCAATGAAGTCTCAAGGTGTTCTCAAACCCATTTCCCAAACACGATGGTGAAAATAAAAATGTTGACAAAGGTTCCTCAACAAATAACGCTGATTTCAGTTCAAATATCTCATTTATTGAGGAAGTACCATTTACAATGGTGACCATTAAATTCAAACCTTCGAGTAATGTTGTGACCCACACGCCAAAGGAAGATATGGGTTCTTGGGGTAGACCAACCTTCTACATCTTCTACAGAACCTCAAACATCCAAACCAACAATTCCTTCGAATCAAAAGTCAAACTCTAATGCCAAATCTCCCACTCCAAGTCAGTATGACTTCACCAAACAATTAACAACGATGCCAGTGCATATCTCTCTAATGGAACTGTTAAAAGAGTCACCTAGCTTTCAAGATATTCTCACTCATGCTCTAAATGAATCACGTGTTCCTCATACTCTCAATGTTCAACAATTTCAGGCTATGATCACAAACCTTACACCTGAAACTCCTATCCTATCTTTTGGTCCTCAAGATATGTTGAACCCAAATCTAATTAATAATAACTCCTTGTACATTGAAGCCTACATTACAAACCATAAGGTCAAGAGAGTTCTTATCGACAATGGAGCGGCTCTTAACATGTGCTCAATAAAAATGCTTCGCTGCCTTGGTCATACAATAAATGACTTAGATGCTAATATCATTACCATTCATGGTTATGATAATACCGAGCACTAGTCATGTGGTACCATAACTCTTCCCATACAAGTCGGCCCGTAACTCCTCGACAATGTGTGTCATGTAGTTGACGCAGAAATGTCATATAACCTTCTTCTGGGTAGACCTTGGATACATGTGATGCACACAGTACCTTCCACCTTCCATCAATGCATGAAGTTTCCACATAACGACAAAGATTTCACCTTGTATTGCGATATTGATCCCTTTGAATACTGTAAGTTTTTCAAAGAAAGGTATAAAAAAGAAAATTATTTTCCATTTGCTGATAGCATAACTAGTATATAACGCAATTCCTATTATTACCAATTGTATTGACCTTGATGTGATATTTCATCCTCATGCTTCCACATCTTCTTTTGAAGAATATATTTTTAAAGCATCACCTGAGGATATTCCTCATACCTCTTTTCATTCCTATGAAGCATCTACATCTAAGGTGTCACTTGAAGTTACATTCTCTCACAAAGGCTTGGGTGAGTACACACTTGACAATGCATTTCTTATTGGAAAACTCCCATTATCGCCTCACAACTATGGGCATCCTAACGGTCCTCATTTACAAGAACCTACTAAATTACTATCTCTCAGAAACACTCTTTGGAGATGATATGGATATCTAGAAGATGAACATATTCCAATATCTAACAAATCTTGGCTATATGAAGACAAGATGAAAGAATGCTATGATATCCATTGATTACACCAAGGGCCATAGAATGATGAAAAACATGAACTAGAAAGGAAGATGCCTTGTCCCACAAGAACATGGTGTTCTTGAATCTATGAATATTATAGTCTAATATTTACACAAGTGGTCTAGGGTATGAGACATATGATAAGAGGCCTATAGTATTTGATGTATTACCTAGTGATGAGTACTTGGATTCCAAAGCTGAGACCAGTTCCACACATAGCCTCTTCGAAGACCTAGATGAAACTACAATTTTCTTTGAATAATTATCCATTCGAAACCTTGATGTTGTTTATCCTTACCTCATTGATCAGGACTAACAATGTCATACTTCCATGGACCTCTTTTAAAACGATAAGGCCATCTAGGAATTCCTCGGGACTCGAGACCCTTTTCTGTTGTCAAACCACAAGAAGGGTTTTGATATAAACCTTGATTCTACTGCCTACTTTGAAGAATAACTTACAATATCAAGTCCTAAAGAAAAAGAAATTAAACATAGAAAAAAGGAAAATCATATCTCACATAGTGAAAACCTTTCCAAGGAACGTTCTACGAGAAACAAAAACTGAAAAAGAAAAAGAAGGAAAAAGATGCATCTCCTAGTGAAAAAATTTTAGAGGTGCTAGAGAGAGGATATTTGGATCCAGAAATATCAGATAATCTACACAAGCCTACAACATCATTTCAAGATAATGACACTTCTAAGATGTTTGTAGAAGAGACGATAACCATTAACATTAGAACTGAAGACCAACCAAAATTGTTACAACTAGGTGCAAATTTATCAGAAACCAAAATCAAAGCCTTCAAAACACTTCTAACTCGAGTTTTAGGATGTATTCACTTGGTCTTACAAAGATATGTCCAGTCCTAGATCCTTCTCTTGTGGTTCATCACCTTGTGGTTCACCCATATGCAAAACCGGTAAAGACAAAAACTACGTAAAATGCATCCCAAGGTCACATTGCTTATTAAAGCTGAACTATAAAAATTATTGGATGCAGGATTCATACGGTGCATTGACTACTCAGAGTGGATACCTAATATGGTACCAGTTGTGAAGAAGACCCCCATGGAATCCATATTCATACATATTTCCATGACATTAACAAAGCATGTCCGAAGGATGATTTCCCTTTTCCTAATATTGACACGATTGTCGATTCTACTGAGGGCTATGAGATGTTATCCCTTATGGATGGTTTTTCCACGTATAACCAAATTCAAATTTTTGAATAAGACTAGCATATAAAGCAACTTTTACAACCCTATAGAGGTCATTTTATTACAAGGTCATGATTTTTGGTCTTAAAAATGTCTAGTGCAACTTATCAACGTGCCATGACTGTTACTTTCCATGACCTTCTTCACAACATAATGGAGGATTATGTTGATGATATTCTTACTAAATCCAAGACAAGAGTGGATCATCTAGTAGTTATTAGGAGTATATTTGAGTGGTTAAGGGAGTACAACGGTTCGCCTTAATTCAAAAATAAATGTGTCTTTGGTGTCACTCTAGGAAAACTTATGGGATTCATTATCTCATGAAGAGGAATTGAAGTGGACCCTACCAAGGTCAAAACTATAATAGATATGCCACCTCCTCAAAACCATCGACAACTAAGGGACCGAGAAGGAAAAATATAGTCTATTCATTGCTTCATCTCTCAATTGGAAGATAAGTGCCATTATTTTAACCATCTGCTTAAGAAGGATGTCTAATTCAAATGGAAACAAGATTTTCAAGAATGCCTTTTAAAAATTAAAAGAATACCTGGTATCTCCACTAATACTCATACCTCCTATACATGATAAACCTATGTTTTTCTATACATCTGCAAAATAACATGCCATTGGGGCATTATTGATGTAACACAATGATAAGGGTCAGGAACAAGTTGTGTATTACTTGAGTAAAACTCTCCTTGAACATGAGACAAAGTACTTACGTAGGTTAAAATAGGCTTATTTAGCAGTTGCTTATTTTTTTGGCAAGCTGCATGACACTATCTCTTAAATCATACCACCAAGCTAATTTCTAAGGGTTGATCCTCTTAAGTACCTACTTTTGAGACTAGTCATAACAAGACGAATGTCTAGCTGGATCACACTACTTAGTGAATTTGACATTAAAATTGTCAATAAAAAATATATCAAAGGTCAAGCACTAGAAAATCAACTGGTTATGACACCATTTCCAGGTTCATAATTATTAAATTTTGAATTTCTAGACGAAGACATTTTTTACATAGAAGCAACACCCTTATAGACGTTATTTTTTGATAGATCTTGCAACATCCATGGTTATGGAGCAGGAATCATCTTGCGTACACCAGTATGGAGACCTCATACCTAAATCTTATCATATCAGCTTCCCTTACACAAATAACATAGTAGAGAATGAAGCATTGATAACATGATTAGGGTTTTATATCTCATGGCACCGGTACAAGAATTGATAGTTCTTGGAAATTCTCTCTTGTCATTAATCAAGTTAACAGAAGAGTATCAAGTACAAGATGAAAATACCTTACCCTATAAAAGAATGGTTGATAGCCTTAGAGGGTATTTATGGATTATCAATTTTGAAGAAGTTCCTCGTATACAAAATAAAGCAACGGATGCCATGAAAACTATTTCCTCCCTTATTTTGTTCAACACTAATCAAACTCACAAAAATTTCCTCATTGATCACGTCTTTTTGTGGCTGCATACAAATTTCCAAAGTCCAACATGGTTTGTGAGATTTTTGGTCCTGATCATCCCTAATACCATGATATATATACTTTCATTCAAACTAAATCCTATCCTCTTAATTTTAATTCAGCTAATAAAAGAGCCTTAGAACAATGTGCTTCACGCTACACCCTTCTTGTTGACATCTTGTACCGAAAGAGGCTATGATGAGTACTATATTAAGATTTATTAGATCAGGACGAAGCTAATCAGATGCTAGCTAAAGTACATTCAAGTATTTTGTGGCAGTACCCATACTAGTGGAATGGTACTTGCAGAAGAAGAATATTGCACATTGGATACTACTGGCCCACAATGGAGGAATATGCATGTCAACTTTGTGAAAAAATGTCTTTCTTGCCAAAAACACTGGTAATCTCATTCATGCAATATCCCAAGCTTTGCAGCCCATTACTTCATCCTTAGCCTTTTTCAAAATGGGCACTTGATTTAATTGGAAAAATAAAACCCACATCTTCTGATGGCCACATAATTTATTATAATTGCCACTGAGTATTTCACCAAGTGGGTTGAGGCTATGCCTCTTACCAATGTTACTGGTTGTAATATTTCTAAATCCATTTTCAACCATATTATCTGTCATGTTTTGGCATCCCCATTGCTATTGTCACTGATAATGGTGGTTCTTTCAAAAACAAGGATTTCAAGGCCATAGCTAAAAAATATAATATTCACCTAAAATGGGCTTACACCCTACTATCCACAATGTAACGGCCAATCCAAAGCATCAATCAAGAACTATAAAATCCATTCTAGAATAAAACAGTCAATAAATATAGATGTAATTAGACATATGTAGTTGTATCCCACCCTCTAGGCCTACCGCACTTCCTTCCGTACACCTCCATAAGAGCTACTCCATTTTTCCCTAATATATGGCTCTGAAGCCATATCACCTATCGAAGTTGAACTACCTTCACTTCATGTCTCCCTCCAAAATCTCATTCATGAAGAGGATTACCGTGTTGCACATGCCTTACAAAGCTAGGAATTATTGGATGAGAAACGTCTTCATGCCTTAGACCATATGCATGCATACTCAGAATAGACTGCGTCGTAATTATAATTTCAAGATAAAACCTTGAAAGTTTGAAAATCAGTGATTTGGTCCTAAAGGAAAATAAGAAGAACACAATTAAACCATGAGAAAAATAGGGCAAATTTGAGCCTAATTTGTTGGGTCCTTATGTTATAACTACTAAATTTGGATATCTGCTGCATATAAACTATCTACCAAGGATGAAAAAGAGTTGAAGGAGCCTATGAATGACATTCATTTGAAGAATTTATACTCCTGAGTCTCTCGAAGTGTAACCCTTGTGCTGGGGGTATATCAGTGTATCCACTTGTTTCATCATTTCACTTTGTTTCACGCTTGTGAACTATTTGCCTCTCGCTATGTGTTGCATGTTCTCCTTGTTAGGTTGTCATGCCCATTATCTACCACTATTTTTTTCCTTCCATTATGCTTTCATTCACTTTCTTCATACGTAACATGTTGGTTTTGACTTGGGAATTTCCTTTCCCTCTTCTTTGGTATGTGTGGTTCAAAATGCCAAAAAGACCAAAAACATTCAAAAAATCATTTCACAAAACTTCAAAAACAATATAAAATTGTTCAAAATCCCAAAAACAATATAAAATTGTTTAGAAAATACAAAACGTTTCGAAAATGCTTTCCACAATAAAAATAAAAATTGCTTATATTTAAAAAATTAAAAAAACATTACAAAATGTTTTGATTAAACATTCACTTATCATAGAAATCCTACAATTGGAAAACCCTTGCGACAATGTAATTTTTTAACATTTCAATACCATCTTGATAAATGTCATGCTATGATCTATTACCCTAATCATCTTTTCCAATCGATACAAGCTATCACTTTCTTCCCTTTGCATGATATGCTAACTTTACTAAGGGACAAGTCACAAAATTGTTTTTCCTTCCCAATGGATAACTTCCCTTGGGGGAAACTTGATCATTTGTTCATTTGCTTCATTGTATCCAACAAAACTGTAATCAGGAGTTGCTTTAGACATCCGCTGTTCCAGTCAGATGTTATGTCCTACTTGGGATTGCATTGTGTATCTATTTAATCATCATGGTGTGCACACATTTTGTTCACTAGATTGATTTGTCTGTATTTTCTTGACTTTAAAGTATGTACATATGTTGAATGTTTACTTTTTGTACCACTTATTAGTAGTGTAGTTACATCTTATGTTCCTTTATAACCTTAGAGCCTGCAACTAGTACTCTGAGTTTGTTATCTTTTCAAATGCTTTTCTTATGGACCAATGTGTAGTGAAATTTATTGAAACCTTGCAAATGGATGTGGGTTAACCATCTTGAATGTTCTCCAAATCATGAGTGACAACTCTATTGCTACAACAACATAGATAACTTTGGCTTTGAAATTCTTTTCCAATATGAATCTCATTGCTACTTAAGATTCAAGAGGATCCTTGTAAGAGAGTAAGCCTATAATTTATCCTTCCTATCAAGCAAGTTGTCCACCGAAATTCTGCTTCATCCACACAGTTGAGGGGGCATTCATGCTAAAAATACATGCTTGCTGGAGGCATTCCATAGTAGGGGTGGTAAATAAATTAATCCTACTTGAAGGTGCATCCAGGAAGGTGGTTGTACATGCAATTCAATCTGCTCGCCGATTTGCATGCTTCTACTAGGATTAAAAACACTATTAAGTCGCAGTCAACATTTTAAGGATGAGGAAAAATATGGACATCCCCAAGTGGAGTCTACAGTGGATGTTGACCACATGTTGGCAATTCTGATCCTAGGATGTGCACACACTTAATTAATTAATCCCATTTGTGATTAATTAAATAAAATTAATTAACTTAGCTACACAGGGGTACCCTAAGGATTACATGAGATTAATCCCATATATCCTAAATGAAAGGGTATATCTGAGTATGAATTACCATCAATTAATCACAATTAGTGGGTGCACATCATAGTCAACTTCCACTTGGTCAACATCCACTTAGACTCCATATCCTCATCCTAGTTAACTGCACTTCTAGAATCCTAGAAAGGTGGGGGCAATTTAATTACATGTACAACCACCTTCCCAGATGAAACTTATGTAATTAATTAATTTACTGCCCCTAAATTCCTCAACACTATTGTAACCTCCTCCAATGCTATTTTTAGCATGTGTAATCAACTGTGTGTAATTAATTTCCAACTACTTATGCCTCTATAAATTGCATAGGCTTACTCTCTCCTACAAATCCTCTTAAATCTTAAGTACAATAATTCTGATGAATTTCCAAACCAAAGTGTATCCGTGTCTATAGCAATTTGCAATCACATTTGGAGAACATTCATAGAGCACCCAAATCAATTTCCAATCGCTCCAAAGATACAAAGTCTCTACAACCTTACTGAGGTTTGCACTGAAGGAGTTATATGGAGGTTTGCATTGTATTTTGTTTGTTTTTCATTCTTAGTGTAGTTTTTCATTGTTTACATAAGGAACCATGATAGCTCCCATAATCATGTATCGATTTGTATGTCCTGCATCATGCTCAATATACCTCGTGTATGCATATGTGTAAAGCAGAAAAATGCTACACAACTTGTATAAAGTGCTAACAATGTATGTTAGAGGTCCTAATTTTTGTATTTTTGAAAACATTTGAATGTTTTTACTTTTTGTAATTATATTGGTGTTTTTATATTTTCTACTGTATAGTTATGTAGAAGAAATGGGATAGCATGAAAGCTATCCAATGAGAACCTTCTACGGAGGTGAGTCAACTGCCACAGATGATGGAGGCTCAAGGCTTAGATGTGCCAAAGAATCTTACTCATCTGCCAATGGAACGGTGGTAGTAACATGTGCCAAAGAGGGCTTAGGAGAAGATTGATGTATAACACCGTAACGACCATATGTGATGTATGAGATTTGTATGTTGGACTAGAAGAGCGAGTATCCCTCAAATATTTATGAGGAGATGTAGAGTGACGTTGCGTATGAAAGGATCAATGAGGCATATTATGAAATTTGATGATGTGATGTATGCGTTACATAGGTTTTGGATGATGTATTTTATGTAGTGAGATTCGACGTTTAAGGAAATATATGTGAAGTTGTATAGACTATAGATGTGATTGGTATATAAGTGAATTGAATGTATGTGACTAAGTGTTTGATTGTGACTTATTAGTAATATTCACATAACCATGGGAGGACACGTCACACAGATTAGCATAACCCTTATATAAGTCCCCGTGAGAATATAGGACGGGGAAACCTTTTCTTAAAAAATAAGGGAGGGTGATCCATAAATATGCCCAAAAGAAACTTAGGTGAAAGGGTGACGAACATGAGAAGTGTGGATTAGGGATGTAATGATTAAAAAATTGGATGTGTAAATACTTTGTGCGCTTGATGTTGAGTAGTCATCTAAGGTATTGAAAATGCACTAGGGACTTTAAACATGAAGATTTAGTTTAATCAGATGTATAGTGTATCTGTCAGAAGGGTTTGTTGAAGTTATATGTGCAACTTTTGGGACAATCCCTTGGTCCTTGTATATCCATTTGTAGATGTGCTTAGATTTCCCCTGTGTAGGAAGAACTTCAATGTGAGAAACATCACCAAATGCAACAATAGAAGAATGCTCATCAAATGTAACATTTGCTGAATGCTTATGCCATGGAGGAGGTGAAGTAGATCTATTTGAATGTTGTGTCTCATAAGCTATAATGCCTTTGTCTTCTAATAACTTGAGGGTATGATCTAATGCATAACTATCATTATCACAATGTCTATTAATACAATGAAAATTGCAAAAGGGATGCCCCTTTTCTCGCACAATCTAACAAGGGTGATGATCATTGGGTGGTAACCATAACCGAATTAACCTCTTTTCTATTAGTGTTAACAAAATGTCACGAGGCCAATCAATAAATTTTTCAAAATAGATAGGTTTCCTTTTTGGAGGGGTGGCGACTTAACTTTTGGTTTAGGACCAGGATGGTAATAAGTGTCACCACGATGCAAGACTTTGACTGTGTGGTCATTGGGTATAGATTCTGGTTGTATGTCATAATCATGTGTAACAGGAAGGGTGGCAATATTTTTTATCCAAATGTTGAGGCTTTTGTGGTTGCCATATATCTTTCTCTAAATCAAGAACACAAGAGCAAAACTCATTAAATGAGTCACATGTATCTTAAAGTAGTTTCTCCTTGAGGGACTGTGCAAGGCCTCTATAGAATATAAATTACATTTCTAAATCACTTCGTTGATATATAAGTAAATGCATGTTGGCTTTGAAGCATAGAATATAATTAGCTACAAGCTTGGTCTCACCTTGATGTAAAGAAGATAAACACTTATATGTATCCCAAGGGCCTCTATTGCAATTGAAGTTTGCTAGAAAAACATCTTCAAGGTTGAAAAAATCACCGAAGGAGCCAGTAGGAAGATGGGTAAACCAATAGAGCACATCATCTGCAAAACTTCTAGAAAACGATTTTAAAAGGAGTCTATCATTGTCATATGAAGCCATAAGTGTCCGATAATGCATAAGATGTCTATATGGATTTGAAGTGCCATCAAACAATTGGAATGTGGGCATGAAAAAATTCCTAGGGAAAGGAGCTTGAAATATTTTTCATGGGATGGAATTTCCATAGATGGTATTAGCATCAACACTAGCATAATAGGATTTTCTTTCTAGAGTCAATGTATGAACATTTCGTTTTAAATCACCCACCACATGTATAAGTGTAGACACATGTAGTTTGATCAATGCATTATTATTCGTAATATTGTACTAACTATTCTTCCTTGCAAATGTACGACACTTCATCAGTTAGATCTATCTAACTCCCCCCCTTATGACACTCTGTTGGTCGTATTTCCTCTTATAAACTAACTAAATAGGTTATAGTAACCTCTTCTTGGCTAATATTCACTTCTTTACCACCTTTATTAGCTCTCTGGAGTATCAATCCACTTCATTGGATTGATTAAGCCTTTCGGAAGTCCTTCAAAAACCTAATTTCTCTCTCAATAAGATTAATTACCCTCTAAAGATGGTTAAATAGTCTTAACCATGGTCAATCTCTTCTAAAAATAGTCAAAACCTCACTTTGATTTGCTAAAAGTGCTTTTTGAACTTTAGCATTTATCCCACACGCACCCAAATCTCCCATTTTCCCAAATGGAAATCTATAAATAGGGCTAGACCCCCTCCCTCATTTTCTAAGAATTCTCTCTTCTTCCTAGCAAAGATGATGGTATTTTGTTTAGGCTTTAGATTGTATTTCATTTTCTCCCATTGAACTAGTAACATTTGCTTTTGTATTTCTTAGCACAAGTATGGGGTAAAAGGGAAGAACCATTGGCCTTGAAGCCATTAATGGGGATATTTCTTTCTCTTAGAACACATAACTGAATGCTTAGATCCTCTTAGGTTCATTATTTCAAGCTTTCAAAGAATAGAGGTTAGTTTCATTTGCTTAATTTGCTTGTTTGCTTCAAATTAATGTATGCAAAGGAGAAACCCTTGCTCATTTCTTATCACATGGTCCATTGATCAGATTGTTAAAAATCTTTGGGGTTTCTTTAGAGATTCTTACCCCAATTCCATGACTTTTGCAACTCTTCATTGAACACATTTGGCACACCCGGTGGGACACTTATGTCCATCCTCCATTAATGGAGGTCTTTTGAGTTCTTCAAAGTTCATTTTCAAGTTTTTGGTTCAAATCACTTGTTATTTCCTCATTTCTATTTCTAACACTAGATAAATGACCTTCATTTACATCTATTATGTGGGTTTGATATAGAAATATGACACTTTGACTAATAACTAACCTGTTTGCTCTTGAAAATTTGAAAATCCGTGAGTTTTGTAGGTTTTTCACAGGGTGCGCGTAGGTGTTAATAAGGGGCGCGTACACATTGAAACCCCAACATCCCCATCAGAATAGGCGCATACCTGTCTAGAAGTCCTCATAATTTATAATTTTTGTCTCTACAAGGACGCGCACGCGTCTTTGTCAGCTGGGCCGCGTATCCACCTCTTTGGCCGTGTAAGCGTAAATAACTTGATTATGAAGATTTGAAAATTGTTTGTTTTATGCTTGGGCGCGTACACATTGAAACCTAAGCGTCCACGTTAATCTGCAAGCACCCATGTCTGGTTGTAAGCATCTGTGTTTTAATATACTAGATTTCATTAATTTTTGTTTGCAGGCGTATTCGTTGAGTTGGGCGTGTACTCGTCGGTTAGGGAGTGCTGGTGTTGGTTTGGAAGCGCAGGTGTCTGTGTAAAGATTGAAATTTTTTCTATAAACTGCAAAAACCTTTTTCTAATCTTTTTTGCAGATTTCTAAGACTAACAAGTTAAAAACAAAGTTTTTTTCTTTGGTCTTTCGGTTTACATAGTTTAAAGTGTTTTCGGTTCTTAGCTTGAAAACTAATTTTGTAAAAAGTGCATATGCTCTCTCCTTGTGCCTTAAAAAGTGATCTTGGAGATCAGAAACACTTATACAAAGGCTTGTATCAAACGTTCACAAACACTTATTTTATAAAAGATAAAGTAATTTTTATGTGATTTAGTAAGAATTTTCACCTTGCGTATGCTCTTCCTTTGCGCCTTTTGGTGATCTTAGAAAACAAAAGAAAGGTTTAAATCCCCTTTCTGAATATCAATTTGCAATGGAAAATTACTAAACTTGTTGTCTACAGGACCTAACACTTGTCAAAGAAAGGTGAAAAAAAAAAACTTCTAATACACATGTTCTTGCAGGTTGCCAAACGGTGTGCTACTTAAAATCACATTAAGTTAAACAAGATAAAAAACACACCATATTCAAAACGCTGTATTGCAGGTTTTGAAAAAGGGTACGTCCCTATCTACTCAACTGGAACATAACCCCTTTGGCATAACACCTTAAGCTATAATAATGGGGGTGGTGCCAGGAACCCTAAAGTAGTCCACCACTTAGTAACCTTGTGGACAAAATAGGAAGCGCTCCACTTACCCACTTGACTAGTATGCCTTGTGAGATATAGTTACTGGTTGTCTGTATGGTGACCCTAGGGAGAGCACACGTGGACGCACTGGTTGCCCTTTGTGCTCGAAGGGGGTAAAGTAAAGCCGAGATACTCCCAAGATAGGTAAGGAACTATTTGGGTAAATCACGCTCATTTAAGACATCTTTGTAACACATAGTTGAGAGAACTTATTAAGGAGGCCATTCTATCTTGGAGCCCACTTTACTAGTCCATTGTTGCATCAAGCCATCATGAAGTGACAACTCATCTGGAGTCTAAACCTTATTTTTCGAACAAGGAAAATAAACCCTATGAGTTTGATCTAAGTGTCTTTCATCATGAGACTAAACTACGTCTCACTTTCCCTTAGTTTTGTTCTTGTCTTCGGATGAGGTGAAACTCTACCCAAGTGGCGCTTGGTTTGTTTTCATCTTTTTTGATCTATACCCTTGCATTCTCAGCACCCACATTTTCAGGGTGAGAAAGGTGCATACCTCGCGCGTTTTTATCAGAGATAGTGCTTGCCACTTTTCTGTCGTTTACACCCATCCATGTTTGCGGATGGGTTGTTAAACATCTAAAGTACGTAGGTACGCTTTTGTATCTTTGATAAAAGTCCTTCCATATTGATTTCAAAATCATCTTCACCGCTGTGAGTCCGGTTCATCTTTCGTCTCTTCTTGAGTTGGTAGTTTTTGTTCGCATCCTAGATGCACAATCTTGGTACTTACATCGTATTCTCATTTTTTGTGAGAAAATGATATAAATCCCTTTATTACGCGGCTACGCTGCTCACACGATTAAAAACTCCTTGTTATACTTATCACTTGGTTTTAGTTTCGACGTCATCTAAGTCTTCTTGAAAAGTGTCGATAACGCCTTATATATATCGTAATAAGGTTATCATGGTACTAACACCTTGCTTTCTCGGTTAATGTATCATGGTGACATTATTATGCTATATCTAGTCACAACTTCCATTTTTCAGAAGGTTTGGATTTCATCGACATTTAAACTAGTTTTAAATATATACCTTGTCAAGAGACTGTGTCAACATCATGTTAGTGCTTAGGCCTTGTTAGAATTTTAATTAGACCTACATATTGGTACGGTATTATCGCTATCTATTTTTAGGGCTTAGGCTTGGTAACAACAAATTGAATGATTATTACATTTAGGTGTGCATATGAGTGTTCCTTGATAAAACCAACAACATAACACTGCATCTAGGATACCACCGTCGATAGTCCAATCACTAGCTTAAGTCACTTGTAGAAACTATACACTTAGGGGTCACGCTAGTTACATACAAACGTCTCCTAGTAATGCCTAAAATCACAAAAATGGAGGCCAAATCAACCAAGCATGACATAGGAGAAAACCCTTTCGAAACCTTCCCGTTAAGTGGAAACAATTTGGCCCCTCTCTTTTCTCAAGTCAAAGATACAAAGCTATTAATTGATCATAGTGTAGAAGAGTCAGACTCTTCCAGAGAACAACAAAGATTAGACCTAAACAAATTTGATGAAATCCTATATTATAATAAAGATCAAGTACTCGTAAGAGTCTTAACATTAGGAGCTAAACTTCTGCAAGAGCGTGAAGAAGAAACAAAGGTCATTAACCCTAATCTAGAAGAACGAAGATTCATCTTAGACACAGATATCATTTTTGATGTGGGATACACTTTCACTTCTACACAACATAAGGCCGCTTTCGAAAGAGAACCATCACGAAAACCTCACTATAAAGCTTCACGTAAAGTGAAAATTGAGCATAAAGCTTCCCCTCCTCTGAAATTTGTTGAAGAAGTGGACCCCCTGGCTGAGGAGGAGATCCTCCGAAAATAAATCTTGAAGTTGAGCCAGAAATTAGCAAACCTAAGCTCTTCAAGAAGAAACATATACAAAGGCAATTTTTTTTAGCAAGTTTCAATTTGATCCACACATAGACTATACTTATAAGGCAACTCAGGTGCAAAGACCAATGTCACCTACTAAGGAGCAACCCATTCAGAAAGAGTTACAATCTATGAAAGATACACTTACTACATTACAACAAGGAAATGTAGGCCAAAATAGGAAATATTCATATGAAGAGCTATGCCCTTACCCCTTTGATAAGGACATGTTGCAACAACCTTTCCCAAAACACTTTACCATTCCCAAGTTTGATAAGTATAAGTGCAAAATTGATCCTCATGATCATATAAAAGACTTTTACATGGCTTGCAAAGAGGTCGCATATAGCGATAATTTCTTAATACGACTTTTTCCTCGCACCCTAGGAGTTGTAGGATTGGAATGGTTCTATATCATACCCAAGGGGTCCATTACAACGTGGCATGCATTAGCAGAGAAATTTGTAAGGCATTACTCCTATAATATGGAAAGCAACATCACAATGAATGATTTATGCAATACAAAGCAACAACCCAATGAGACGTTTGCACGGTTTTTACAACGATGATGTGGGTTAGCCAATCGTTTTCCATGTGCATTACTGGAAAAACAATTAGTGAGCATATTTGTTCCTAACTTAAACCCTTTAATAGCCTTTCACTTATAAATGCATTGTGAATCTAACTTCGAAGAAGTCATAGAGAAAGGCGGTCAAATTAAGAAATCCCTCATTGTAAAAGGAATGCTTAAATCTGTAACTAAAAACAAACATGAAACCAAATCCATAGACAAACCTAAATTCTTCAATAAGAATAAGCATGTTGTTGGTGATGGCATCATAGACTCTAAAAGAGTCCAAACTGTACAGACAGGCCCACTTTTAAAGCTTTCACAAGGACCTCGTCCCAAAGCGCCTACAAAACATACATTTACACCCTTAATAGAGTCTTTGTCAACCATCCTAAAACAATTAGATGATGCCAAAATGGTGGAATATCCAACTACAATGGTACCATACCCAGAGGATGCTCCAAAATTGGTTTGGTTCAAATATCATGAATATTGTGACTTCCACCATGTTAAGGGACACAAGACGGATAGGTGTTTGAGATTGCGCCATTATATACAAGATCTCATCGAGGAAGGAAAGATTACTATGGATTCTTCCCCTGAGTCTAGTAAAAGTTCAAATGAAAAAATGAGTATTTACAAGGAACCTTTTCCTAACCATGCAGATAAAAAGAAATGGAAACCAGATCAAGGGAAAACCTCCAACGACTATAGGATTGCTGCTTATGTTTACCCTACAAATGATAGTCCTTATGATTCCCTCATTGGATGCATTAGCTCATCTAATGAACATATCAACACAATCTAGATTTTAGAGAAGAGTTACACAGTAGGGACAATACGTGCCCGCTTAGTCATACTAGATCCTGTGCCTCTCCCTCAGGAAGGTCAGTATAATTTAATAGAGTAGTTAGAGAAAACACCTGCTAGGATATCTATTCTTGATCTCCTTAAAATCTCTAATGCCCATAAGAACATACTGTACAAGACTTTGCAAAATTCAGGGGTCTCAACAAATGTAGATCCCACAAACCTTCAAGCCATGATTGCGCACCTAGACTCCAATGATCATATCACCTTTGATCATATTGCAATCCCACATAACAACCCAGAACATAACTTACCCTTGTATCTCGAAGTGGTGGTTACCTATCGCAAAATCAAGAGAGTACTTGTAGATGGGGGATCTAGTCTAAATATTTGCACTTTAAAGCTAGTTAAGCAGCTAGGCAGGTCAAAAACAAATATGGGAGCTAAGAATATCAAAATCACGACTTATGATAATGAATAAAGAGAATCATTGGGTACTATAGTGGTTCCCATGGAAGTAGGCCCAATGTGTCATGACACAACGTTCCATGTCCTTGACTTGGACCTTCCATACAACATGCTCCTGGGGCGCCAATGGATCCATGCCATGCAAGCTGTTCCATCGAATTTCCATCAGTGCATCAAGTTATGTCATGAAGGTTAAGTGGTTACCATTCTGGGAGACCCAAAACCATTCACACATTGTAGGGCATTGCATAGTTTTTCTTGTGTAGCTTATGAGTGTACTTCTGCAGATGTAGTCATCCCTCTACAAACAAAAGCTATGAAAAAATGGATAGATTCAGAGTCCCTCACGCATTACAATCAAGACTTCCCTTCATTGGTCAACCCATTCTCTTCATGCGAGGAAACATCAGCAAAATATGGCCCAGATAAGCCATTCACTCTTGAACAAGCTCTGTTGATATCAGACTTATCAGTATCCCCCAGGACAAGGGGTAAGCCTTATTTTTAGTTCAAGAGTACTCACAAGCAATGTCCTAAACTGTTGGAAAAATTTGTCCATAGTGGTCTCCTATATGAGGAGAAAATGTTAGAGGATCCTACCAGCAGAGTGCCAGAAGGCACCATGGCTTCATGCCATCAAGCACCTCAGTACATCAAAGGTCACCGCATGATGTTTGTCATGGGCTATAGCGGGTTTGGATGCAACATTAATGCACAAGTCCAGTTAGAGCCTATTCCCATCCCACATTTTAAGTTTGATAAACACGGCCTTGGGATAAGGCCTCATAACGCTCTACCCTCTAAGAGCGACGCCACCTCTTATGAACGTGAGGATGTTTCATCTCATTCTGATAGTGATGCAGATTCCCAATGTAGCCTTTACGAGGATCTTGCCTCCACGAACCTATTCCCAAATTTGTTGGTCCTTACCTTATCTGAATCCATCCCCTTAGACAAATGTCAAGTAGCCCTTGTATATCCTGAACTTATAGATTGGGATCAACAACTTCACATGCCCCTAGATTTCTTTGAAAATGATGAGGCATTTGCATAAGTTTATGGGACTCAGGGATTTTATCCCAGCTCGGGGACCACAAGAAAGGATTTGTGATTCAACTAGACACCTATGCGTACTTTAGGGAAGAAACAGAGATGTGTGGATGGTTGAATAAGAAGGCTGTAAATAAAGGTACAACCACTTCTGAGAAATTTGGCAAAAAGGATAAACAAAAATCTCACAGTGACAAACTCTTTGATAAACTCGTAGACAAACAGAACGAAGAGTCTAAAGATGAAGTGATTTATCCATTTAAAGATGATCATGAGCTGCCACAGGAGGTCGATCTTACTCTTCCCCTTGATCCTACATGGATGGAAGATGCTTCTAAAATGCTTGTTGAGGAAACAATCAATGTCAACATTGGCTTAGAGGAGCAGCCTAGAATAATAAAGTTGGGAGCTTCACTCTCAGCTCAGGAACAAAAGATATTTGTAGAGATCTTAAAAGAATATGCGGACATATTCGCATGGACATATGCAGATATGCCTGGTTTGGACCCAGAGCTAGTCGTGCACAACCTCATTGTGCACCCAGATGCCAAACCTGTCAAGCAAAAGTTGAGAAAGATGCATCCTAAGGTGGCGCTCCTTGTCAAAGAAGAATTGGAAAAGCTGTTAGCTGCTGATTTTATTAAACCTATTGACTATTAAGAATGGATCTCTAACATAGTCCTAGTATAGGAAAAACATTGTTGGCATAAGAATCTACATTGATTTTCGTGACATTAACAAAGCATGTCCTAAAGATGACTTTCCCCTACCTAACATTGACATGATAGTTGATTATACTGCTGGTTATGAAATGTTGTCCTTAATGGATGGCTTTTAAGGTTATAACCAGATACAAATTGCAGAAGAAGATCAACATAAAAAAACATTCATCACCCCTTGGGGAACATTTTGTTACAAAGTCATGCCTTTCGGGCTCAAGAACCCAGGGGCTACTTATTAGTGTGCCATGACAATTATCTTCCATGATATGATAAGTGACATCATGGAAGACTATGTTGATGATATTCTGGCAAAATCCAAGAGTAGAAAAGAACACCCTAGAGTATTGAGGCGTATTTTTCAATGTCTACGAGACTATAAGGTTCGCTTGAACCCTAAGAAATGTGTCTTCGGTGTTTTATCAGGAAAGCTCCTAGGGTTCATTGTTTCACAAAGAGGGATTGAAGTGGACCCCATAAAGGTTACGACTATCACGTAGAAATGCCACCACCTACCACTCTCAAGTAACTAAGGAGTCTACAAGGGAAAATTCAGGCAATCCGCCGCTTTATTTCACAACTTGTGGATAAATGCCACCCCTTTACCCATTTTCTCAAAAAGGATGTCACATTCAATTGGGGACCTGACTGTCAGAAGGCCTTTGCACTACTCAAACAATACTTGGCCAGCCCACCTGTGCTCATGCCACCTACCCCAGGAAAACCTCTCCTCTTATACATTTCCTGCTACCCAGTTTGCTATTGGTGCATTGCTTGCCCAATACAACTTAGACCATAAAGAGAGAGTGGTTTACTATCTCAGCCGCACCTTGATCACATACGAGTTGAATTACCCCCAAATAGAAAAGGCCTGCTTGGTAGTTGTCTTCACATTCCAAAAGCTCTGCCATTATCTCCTGAACAATAAAACCAAACTCATATCCAAAGTTGACCCTCTCAAGTACCTTTTATCCAAACCTGCCCTCACAGGACCGAATGGCTAATTGGATCATTCTCCTGAGTGAATTTGATATCAAGTTTGTGAATCAGAAGTCTTTAAAAGGATAGGTACTGGCTGATCAGTTAGCAAAAGCACCTCTCCTAGGGATGGAACCTTTGTGCCTAGATTTTCCAGATGCATCTATGATGTATATTGAAGAATCCGTAGAATGGCAGGTCCATTTTGATGGATCTTTTACCTTCCATGGATCTGGAGTAGGTGTGGTCCTCATCACTCCAACAGGTGATGTCATACTCAAGAGCATTCCTGGCTGGGATTCCCATGCACAAATAATATTATAGAGTACGAGGCACTCATTGCTGGTCTCAAACTAGCAATTACATGGAACATCAGACAACTACGAGTCATTGGAGATTCTCAACTTATCATTAAACAAGTTAATGATGAGTACAAAGTTAAAGATGAGAAGCTTATTCCATATAAAAATATGGTTGAAACCTTGAAGGAATATTTCACACAGGTCATATTTGAGCAAAAACTAAGGTTACATAATAGATCCGACAGATGCTATGGCTACTATTGGATCTCTCTTACACATAGCACCTGAAGAAAGTAAGATGCCTTTCTTCATAGAGCATTTACAAGTGCTTGCATATGATATGCCAGAGTCATGTTTAGCATGTGAAGTTGTTGGTCCTTTATCCCCTTGGTATGACCCTATCTTTCAATACCTACAAGATGGAACTCTTCCACCAGACATCACCCATTCTGAAAAGAAATCCCTTATTCACTGCATAGCCCATTATACCCTCCTAAGAGGCACCCTTTATCATCATGGCTATGATGGGAATCTACTTCGTTGTTTGGATGTTGCTGATTCTATCCACGCCATTAAAGAAGTACATGGTGGTATTTGTGGAGCACACACTAGCGGCATGGTCTTAGCTAAGAAGTTGTTGAGGGTAGGCTACTATTGGCCTACCATGGAATCTGATTGTTTCAACTTCGTAAAGAAATGTGAACTATGCCAGAAATATGGAAACTTAATACACGCGCTGACACATGCCTTACAGCCTATTGCAATGCCTTGGCCTTTCTCTAAATGGGGACTGGATCTCATAGGGAAGCTCCATCCTTTTTCCTCAGATGGTCATACACACATCATCACTGCCACCGAATATTTTACCAAATGGGTAGAGGCTGTCCCTCTTACCTATGTTACCGGTGTGCAAATCTCAAAATTCATCATGAACCATCTCATATGCCGTTACGGGATCCCTTCAGCCATTGTCACTGATAATGGTAAATCCTTCAAAAATAAGATGGTTAAAGCCTTGTGTCAATGCTTCCATATCCATATCAAGTGGTCAACCCCCTATTACCCCCAAGGTAATGGACAGGTGGAAGCTACTAATAAAACCCTTGTACGGATTATGGAGAAAATGGTCAGTAAAACCGGTTGTAATTGGCATCTGCATATACATCCTGCCCTCTGGGCCTATCGTACTTCCATCCGCACTCCTACAGGTGCGACCCCATATTCACTTGTTTATGGCACTGAAGCCATCATACCTTTGGAAGTGGAGCTTCCCTCCCTGAGAATATCTCTCAGAGACTATCTTGATAAAGATGAAGACTACAGAGTTGCTCGCCTAGCAGAGTTAGAACTATTAGATGAAAAGCGTATTAGAGTGCTCAATCACCTGAAAGTCTATCAGAACAGAGTGTCCAGGGGATATAAAAAATGCATCATTCATCAGAGAATTTTATGTAGGAGATCTAGTTCTCAAAGAAAATCAGAAGAACACCGTCAAAGACAGAGAGAAGAAAGGAAAGTTCGAGGCTAACTGGCTAGGTCCTTATGTAGTGATTGCAAAATATGGATCAGGGGCTTACAAACTTGCATATTCAGATGGTGAAGAGATTCTAGAACCTATGAACACCATGCACCTCAAGCAGTTCTACACTTAAGCATGATGAGAATATCTAGATAAGAACTAAAAAATAGAAAAACAAACAAAAAACAAACAAAAAAAGGAAAAATTAAGAAAACAGTAAAGAAAAAGTAGGTCGTCCACATGTGAAAACCATGCAATTGTGGTGTAGTGGGTAGGTCTTTGAGTGAAAACTAGTTTTTGGTGCTCAAGGAAGATTTGCCAGACGCAAGTTACTCTTACGGCAGGATGGGTAATCGTCACCACTTTTTGGATATGACTCCCTTTACTAGGTCTAGGGATCCTACTAGAGCCACCTTTTTCATCCCATGGTCTAGTTTATTTGCTCTTATATCTGCATGAAGGACATTACCTATGTATACTCCCATCCAATGCTGAGCATACCTGCACCATTGTCACCTTCTCATACATACACGCGTGGCATTCTACCTTTTGTATATTCCCACATCACGCTGGGGGCATCCACGATTCTTTGTTCTTGTACATTGCTTTCAGAACATGACCTTGGAAAATACAAAAACATTTGGAAAAAGGGTACACAAAAACCTAAACATCTAGAAAATTTCCCTTTTCAGAGATAAAGCTACATTCGTTTCACAACGTTATCTTAGGGAAACCTAGACAACAATGAAGACAACAGCTGTAAAAACTTATCTTCTTAGATAAACCCAAAAACATTAGAAAATATATCAATGCTGTCCTCGCAAAAACAAGGTAATGCTTTAATTACTTTTAGTTGGTTTGTATAGTTTTGATGTATTTAGTCTGTTGAATTGTTTGTTCTTTGAATAAATTCATTTATTTACCTTATATTGAATCTTGTTTGATTTGATTGTGTATGGCATTGCATTCATTTAGGAGCTCTCATACTTGTGAAAAATTGTTGTAGGATTCTTTATTTATTATGTGCATATTTTAGAATTCATTTTACTTGCTTAGATTGAGTACCACTTTCATCTCTTGCTAGCTTTTTTTACATGTGTTCGTTTAGGTTGTAGTTCGTTGTGTTGTTTAAATGTGTATATTTGTTTAGTTTTGTTAACTTTTGCTTGTATATTTTGCACAGTTTTTTGTTATCACATCTACCATCTATCATTTCATCACATTTCTAACATCATTTACTACATCATATATATAAACATGCTAAGTAATACATCATGCATGTATGCTAAGCTAATCATCACATATCGTATCATCAATGGGGGCAAGAGGGGTTACAGCATAATCACAAATCTATCCCCCCCACACCAATATCATCTAGTATCATCCCAAGTGCTAGAATAAAAACTCTGAAACATCTCATAAATATAAAAACCATGTGGTGCTATCTACATCTACATCATCAATATGAAAGAATGAAACATACACATTTCTAAATCTAAGGTCTGTCACATACATAGAAGAAAGGGAAATCATACATCATAATCAATGCTCATGCAAAGTATAATCACAATATATTATATCAAAATGTCCATATAATACATGTATAACTGTCTAAGTCAATGCTCAAAATATACATCATCGATACAATATGCCATCTAAAAGGGGCATGCATAAAAAAGAATCGAGCCTTCATCATGAGGCATCATCAAAACAATAGTACATACAACTCTACATCAAAATCAACCTTCATAAGAGGCATGTATACAATACATCTGTATAAAAAGAAAAAGTAAAGAGCTCAACCACAGCTCTTGCCCTCACTGGGGCTCCCAGGTCCATGACTTGGTGCATAAAAGAGAGGTGGCTGTGATGGACCTGCACCAGGGGTACCACCCTACTGTTTGGCTAGTTGCTGTCCAACCGGGTACTTTGCAATAGGCTGCCAAACTGACCTGACTGAACGGCTTGATCACCGTGACCTAGAGCCTATTGCGCTTGCATTTGACTGATCAAAGGGAACAACTCGCTGCTTTGTCGGGACTGCCCTGAAGTAGGAAGTCCTATAATATAGGGCCTCACCGCCGGATCTCATAGCATCCCGTATCAAATCAGTGTCCCCAGAAGAGATGGCTACATGTAGGGTGGTATCGCTCTCACCTGTCACCCTATCAATATTAGCCTGATCTTGCTTAGAGGTAACGACCTCTTGATCTATATCTGCAGTTATAACCTGCACATGAGCTTGTGCCTGATCTCTCTATCTAAGGTAGCCCTGTGACTGTGCCTAGGCATGGTCCCTTTGAGTGAAAACCAGCTGCACTTGAGTCTGAGACTGATGCAAAAGGCTCAATATCTGAGCTGCCTGTGTGGCCATCTCACGAATCTGACTGCGCCATAAAATGCTATCGCTTCCCTGTGTGGCCTATGTCCTGGCCTGATATCTCTCCACAGTTAAAATATGCACCTGAGCCTGTGCCTGATCTGAATCTGCTATAAGGCCTTGTACCTGTGCCCTGGCTGCATCTCTCTCTCTAGCCACCTGTAACTAGATAGTCATAGCTTCCTATAACTGCAACTTAAGGGCAGCCAACTACCCTCTGGAACATCAGGTGGTGGGCCCTGCTCTGGAAGTACCTTCTGGAGAGGGGTGTATATCCCCGCTGGAATGCCCACTGGGGGCAACTCTATATCAACTGCCCTGAAAACCTATCTTGGCCTAGGCCTAGGACTCTATCCCTGTGGCTGCTACGATGCTAAAACCTATCCCCTGCCCCTGACATACCGGTGTGAGTCGGGCCCACCACCATCATCATTATCATCATCGTTGTCGCTATCAACACCACCAATAACTCCACCCTTGCCACCACTAGGAGGCCCCACTGGAGGGGCTATCATGGCGGCATTATACGCTGCTCTAGAAACAATGAAATGGCATAGAAGCACACCATGATACTCGGGTGTAGTGCCCGGATCTCTAATCTGTCTCAGTGGCATCCACATAGTAGGTACCACCTATCGGAAATTGGCTATTGCTCTATCACGAGTGATCTATGGACCCATATCAAAATGCTCTCAGGCTCAATGAGCATATTATCTGTCTGGCCTAGGAACACACTGGGTAATGCCAAAATGCCTTTGACACTGATCTACCCTATATAGTTCCTACATATAACTGCAGATGCCTAAGATAAAGTGCTTTACTATGGCAGTGCTGAGCTCTAAACCATCCTTAGGCCACTGGAAATTTCTATAAGGCCTCCAAACCATGGAAGCCTACTGCAACTCATCCAACTCATGGAGATAGTGGTATTCATCCCCTATATATGGTCACACATCGTCTCCTGTTGGGACCCAACCCATCATAGAAGGATCGTTGGGAGACTGAACTCTCAAAACCCTTAAGGGGCGACCAATGGCAATGTGGTCCCACACCTAAATCTACAGCAAGCGAGTGGGTCCTACCATCTTATGATGGTAGTAAGTAATCAAGTGAAGGTCCCAGTATAGATGAGCTAAAATACATTAACCCCAGCAGTAGGTCTCTCCCTCTACCAAACCATGAATCACTCCAAGGAGTCCGAGCGGAAATGAAGCACCGGTCTTGTCAGGGAGTAAGACTCCACTGACAAAGGCCATCATGTAGACCACTACTCGGTCTAGCTCTAGGTCAGTGATGCATCATGATAATATGATAGACATCACATGCCGTGGTATCATCGGGAAGTTGAACAACTCTAAAATATATCGCTGAATGTCGGTCCAACGACTCGTAGTTTGGATAAGATCACCCTGAATCGGGACCCGCATAATGTGTCATACGTCCTCCAAAGTAATGGTAGTCTCCTCGGTCGGGATTTGGAAACATTGAATCTTACTATGCCATCACTCTGCTATGGCTATCAGGAGGCGATGATCCAATGTAATCTGTGGCATCTCGGCCACATGAGTCAATCTCGTCACATATAGGAGGCTCTCCAGGGTCGCTCTATTGTCATCATCAAAATGCACCTCTATCACTGCTAATCGACCATGATGCTCACAAGTCTGGAGAACGGGTAGTATACACTACAAAATCAACACAAGTGTTAGGCACTTACTTGCTTCTATCTATTTTTCTAAGGAAAAATGCTTCTTCGAATCATCTAACTTACTAATTTTTCTTTTCTTCTACACTAATCTGGTCTATTTTCTTCTATACTTAGCTATTTTACTAGAATTTTTTTTTTCCCTCCTTCCTTCTAGCAGCTACACGCCCCTTTTGGCACCTGCGCACCGTTACCGACGTGTACACGCCCTCACTGACGCATACGTGCCCTCTAGTCTTTTCTCCCTCCACCATAGGCCACACAGAACACATACGCGCCCAGTGTGATGCCTATGCACTTTCCTTGACATGCACACATGCGCGTGCCTGTTACGTCCTTACTCGATGCAGACGCACCCCCTAACACTAATTTCCCTCTTGATGGGTACGCATGTACGTATCCGCGTTTTCAATGGATACATGTACAAGTCCTTGTTCGTTTTGACGCATACACGTGCACGCACCCATCAAACCAATGCATACGCCCATGCGCATGCGTCAAAATCGGTCCTACCTACCCTAATAAAACCCTAAAAAGTGCAATAAATGCGTAATTAGCTAGAAGGGATAGGCCACTCACGTAAGGTCTATCCACTGGGTCCTGCATGAACTCCTAGATGCGATCTGCATGTCTCCTCGTGCTCAATATTCTTTCCATCTCACTCCAGGGTTGTCGCTCTCGCTCGTGGTAAAAATTTGCAAAGAATATGGTAGAAATGAATTGATCGTGATTGATTTACCGACCTCGGGTGGGTATATTAACTCGTTGCGATGCCCCTGGAGCATGTTTTCTCCATCGTGATTGTTCTAACCTTCTTTTATCCACTATGATAATTATTTTTGTATTAAAATAATTATTCTTTCTAATTTTCACAAGCTGGAGCACTTCGTGCCACCCTATGGTTACTTCTCCATCACACTGAAATAATTTACGAACCTTTCAGGTGCCTATTCCCACCTTTTTCTCTATTTTTCATCTATTTTCCCTCGTCGTGATAATTATTTATTAATTTACTTTAAAGAAATTATTCCGAACCCGTCTTCCTTCTTGTGGGAATATATGTTGGCTCTCTGACAACCTCGCCTTCCCACTACCGCCCTCTCGTGTACTTTTAGAAGATCTTTGATATTTTGAAATTCTTCTGACCGATCAAATTAAAAACAAAATAAAAAATTGATAAAACCATTTACAAAACCAAAACATTGAATTACTTGAGAAATAGCTTACAATTGGTAAAACCAATCATCTACAGCTGAAATATGTGTCTATTGCATGGCACTCATCCCATCTCTTGCTGACATTTTCAAATAGTTTTGAAAAAATGACTCACGCATCATCTAAATCTTCAAATCACCTACACAAACTATGCTGCTTACTTTGTTTGTACCCTGGGGCACTATCAGTTGCCTAGTACTATTTTTGTCAGGCACATTACTTTTTCATTGGACCCAAGTGTCCTCCATCTTTCTCCTTGCATAATACACCTTGCTTGGGGCATCATTCTTCACCCTTGTTGTTTATCAGAAAATTTTGGAATACATCTTGATAAAAAAATATTTGTGCAACTATCTTGAATGTTGTTGGTTTAAGTGTGTGTGATTGTATTATTTCCCTGTTAGAGGATGTTGTTTATTTCTTGTATTACATTGCATTCATGTATGTTGCATGGAGTTGGTCATTTTTAGCACAAGACGGTTGTTTGTATCTTGACTTTTCATGTCATTTTACGCTTCCATCGCGATGATCACATTTTAATAAGGACCGATGAGGAATATTCTAAGCATTATGATGATTATATATTGATGACAATTGACTTGTGGATAGCTCAATGTCCCTTTTTCTTCTTGTTTCTCATCTTCTCTATGCACTTTTATTTTTGTTGTTTTCTTTTTTTTTTTTTATCGCCGATTGAGTTTCTTCATCACCCCATTAACACTCGAGGGGGCATCCTTCCTCCTATTAATTTTTTTCTTCTACCCCTTCAAAAATTTTCTACTCGTTTACATTTGTCTACTTTCTTTGAAGTGACGTAGCTTACGTCACCCCAAAGAGGGGAAAATGTAGACACCTGTAGTTTGATCAATGCATTATTATTCGTATTATTGTACTAACTATTCTTCCTTGCAAATGTATGACACTTCCTCAGTTAGATCTATCTAACTCCCCTCTTAAGACACTCTGTTGGTCATATTTCCTCTTATAAACTAACTAAATAGGTTATAGTAACCTCTTCTTGGCTAATATTACCTTCTTTACCACCTTTATTAGCTCTCTAGAGTATCAATCCACTTTTTTGGATTGATTAAGGCTTTCAGAAGTCCTTCAGAAACCTAATTTCTCTCTCAGTAAGATTAATTACCCTCTAAATATGGTTAACTAGTCTTAACCATGGTCAATCTCTTCTAGTATATGATATAAGATTAATTTTCAGAAACTATTGACAAATGAGTGTGTATGATTAAGCAAGCTACACAAGAGACGTAGAGATGTACCATATGAGAATGGGTAAAGTGCACTTTTTTGAGCAGGAGAGCAATGCCAAAACCAATAATGTCGAATAATAGTGTTACCAAATTCGAGTGTGAGAAAGATTGTGCATTTGGAGAGCATTTGGTGCCACCGATCAATCCTTTTTTCTCTTTTCTTGGGTTTAGGGAAAATAAGCTAGATGGATTGCAAAACATGAAGACAAGTTGAATTTTTAAGGTGAGATGCATAATTTTGAAAAAGAGAACAACATTTGATTCATTAGAGTTCAAGAGAGAAAACATTAAGTTGATAGGACTATGATCTAAAAGAGTAGTTGAGACATAATGTTCAATTAGAGAACCAATCAAGGACAGGGAAGGAGAAAAACTAATACTAATATGAAATATATCAAGCTTACTTATTTTCCTTTCACTGCTTAATCTATTATTATTCCATGTAAACCAACATTTTTTATGTGTAGAGAATTTCCCAATGAGAGGATCATAAACCCCAAAGGTATCATACAAAGCATATAGGCATCAAACTTAGCTTGAGAAAAACATCAACCATTCTTTGAGGAATAATCATATTTATGTTCCACCATTTTTAAAATGACAGTCAGCCCATGGGAGGTGATTACCCAACCATTTCCATATATATATTCTCTAATGAACATCATTGGGAGCATACAAAGAGCATATCATAATGAACTTGTTTTGAAGCATAACATAACCCACACATATCTATGAAGTGGATCTTCACCCTTGTTAACAATCAAATTATGCAACCAAGGTTCAAGACCAATGGAAATTCCTTCACCTTACTCATGGGTAGTACACAGGAAGAAAATGACTTAGAAATGCACTTTAAACCATAAGACAACCTATTAATATTGATTTTAACATCCTAAAGAAGAAGAATATCATGATTATGATCTCTAACATTTTATAAAAATTTATACCCACACTTAGGGAGGGATATCCTCCTAACATTCCATGAGAGTATTTTACAACTCATTGAGAAGGGAATCACTAAACACATCAGTCAACAGTAAACCCTAATAAAGGATTCTTCAAGTCTATATCTTGATCTATTAATCCAACTGATTTATCAAAATGGTTAACGAGTTGAAACTCATAGTTGTCGAAAGACACAAAGTTCAAGGTAAACCTTGTAGCATATGGAGGAGTTGTAAGATTCCTTTTACGTAGTGTATGCCAACCATCACCTAGTGTGACATCTAAGTATGAATAAATAGTCTTAGATAGGTCAATAGAGGTAAGATGGAGTTGTTGAGCAGTGACGAAAAATGTATTTTGTCCATTTTATCTAGTTAAACTAGGAACTTGTGTGAAAAGGATGTGATTAACATTTTCTCTTAAACAATAGCTTGAGTGACATGATTAGGCATGGGGGGTACTTTCTTAAATATTGTTGTTAGGCTTCAACAAGCGAATAATTGTGGATTTTAGTAGTGAAAATGTTTCCACATTTAATATTTATTTTATTTTCATTGATCCCACCGGGATTGTGTAATTTCTTGATGGGATAATCTCTAATTAGTTGGCCTTCTTTCATGCAGTAAAAAACATGCATTTGGTTTATTAAAAAAGACAATAGGCTATATAATCTCAAACCTAGGACCCAAAAGTTTAACCACTTTAGGCATTGATTAAGTGAGATCCATTTCAATACACACACAATAGTAAACACGTAGGCTAGAAAATTTATCATTATTATTCTTGCACTAAATTACTCTTCCAAGTTGACCTATAATATCCTTTAGAAAGGGCCTGAATGCTAGGTTAAGAAAAGGAAACTCAACTCACATATGATATTAAAAGCTTGAGGGCCCTTTTGGATGGAACTCAAAATTCCATGCTTGTTAATAAAAAATGTGCCCAAATATGACCCAAGTACTGTTGGAGCTCAAAATTACACCGTCCCAGATCACGATGAACTGGGGAATTGAGGCAATATGGGACTGTCTCCAGGTTGTGGGACCTTGTGTACAGAGATAGACCTCCAGAAAAGGCCGATTCCTCCACCTATTTCTAACACTAAAACTACTCCTAATGCTGGAAATGAAGCTATCTAATCCTTAAATGACATTCAAAGGGACCAGGGTTAGAAGGAGATGCATAAGGGAAATCCTACGATAAAAGGGGTGGTGAGAGCACCAGAAAGAGGGCTGATCACTCTCCATGAGGGGAAGGAAAGTGAGAAAACATGGGAGAGAGGGTGGACAAGTGAACCATAGACAAGAACCATGTAAACTAGATTTCTGTCATATTGTCGACACATGAAAATGAAAATTGCAAGGAGGAGAAACACATAGGATGCTGGAAACATGAACAAAGAGGTAAGGCACAATAGAAACGAGAAAAGGGTAAACAAAAGTGCCACAAAACTAGATTTTATTTCTTAATGGATGGACAATCATTTACATTCATGGTAGAAGGCGAGAATATAATGCAAAAACCAAGTTCAAAGTCTGAAGTTCATGGGAAGTCGACCACCATTTTGGTATGGTGTTGTTACAACAAAGAGGGATCTATTTTAATGATCAGAGCTCTACAATTTATAAAAGAAGAAGGAGATAAGATAGAAGAAAGAAGAGGGAAACTCAAATTTGAAATCCAACCACCAACAACAAGAAATGAATGCCTGCAAATCTACCTATAATGCTATCAGATGCACCTCCCCATGTCTATTTGGCTTGTGGAAGAAGGAAAGAGGAAAGATCTGAAGAAAATATGGTGGTTGAGTTGATTAGATGTCTACATTGATGATGTGAGATGCGTTTCCTTGTTTTCTGCAGACCAAATCCTGCCAAAATCTGATTTTGAAAAGTCCAACATGTATCCCACATCAACAACTTTCCAACAATCCCAGGCGCACATGTGCTAGATCCCTATAGAAAATTTATGGTGATCTGAAGGTCTGTAGTGTAAACTAAACATGCAAGACACGTGGCACACAATGATTGACTGAAGAATTTGGTCTATTGTTCAATTATTTTGTCATTTCTGTCATGTGTTGCACACTGGTTCGTACCAAGGATCTAACACCCAGTTGGCATGCTTTGATAGGTTGTGTGAAACACACTCAAGTATGATAGATTGCCACGTGGCACAATGACTAGCGTGGAAGAGTGCACTAAGTGCACGTATGAGCAAGGGGCGCGAGAATGTAGAATATGAGCGCGTAAAGAGGGTACACGCGGAAGGGAAGGAATGTGCATATCTGAAAAAGTATATAAGTATGCAAGCGGGTGCATGCATCAGAATGAATGAGTGTGTGAGGGCTAGAGGAAAGGAAGTGCACAACACACAAATGTGAAGGCAAGATGCGCAAGGGAAAAATTTGGACAAGGAAAGCGAGCGCAATGAAAGGAAAAAATCTCAAGAGGAAGGGTATGCACATAGAAGGAATACCGGGGGACTTAGCTGATTTTGAGGGCAAGTCTGTAGGGTTACACAAAAGGGTGCATGATACTTCTGGAATGAAAGCAGGCGTGCAAGAGGAAGGCATGAAGGGGAAATGGAAAGAGATAGAATAAGGGAAGGAGGAAGCGAGTGCACAAAAGATGTGTAGGAAGGAGAAATGGGGGAAGGAAGCACAAAGAAGAAACATGAAGGGTGTGTGAGGGCGTGTAGAAGAATTGCAACCAAGAAAACTATGCCAAGGGAACCGCCAGAGTGTGCGCAACCTATGAATTTGAATTTCAGAGTCAAGATGAAGATGTAAGTTGTCAAAATAACTAGGGGCATTATTTTGGACAACAATTACCATACTATATCACACTTGGGCATATGATTTGGGTATGAAAACATGTAAGAAATATACCACTTACCCAAACCTCAAATGGATTCTATCATCCAACCCTTCTTTTCCTAATTAGAAATCATGCTCAATAGGCACTCCTATGAGAAAGAACATAATAACAAATATATGATGGCAATCCTCAACAAGGTCATGAAATGACATATCCTACTGAAGGGAGTATGAGAATGGGGAGCATAAATGAACCAAATAACAATATGTATAGTGTTAGTCTGATATTTTTTAGTGATTGGTTTCCATTTTACTTGTTGATTGATACTAGTGGACAATCGATAAATTGATTAAGAATAGTGATTACTTTGCAATATAAATTTTTTCTTTTTCAAAATATTGATTCAATTGATTCGAGTAAGTTTAAAATTTCTTATGTGGTGTCTTTGACAAAACTAGTTGTAAAGGTGGTTGGTAACTTTTCTAACAAGTTATAATCTTATGGTATTTCTTTGAATGAGCTTATGTCAGATTAGGGTATGTGTCATGAAAAATTAGAAGAATCATAAATATTTGTCATCATTATTGGAAAATGGGATGTCATTACCAATTTTTTTGGGAATATAACATATGCTAGATTTGTGAAACTTATTATTTTTTGATGAGATTCATGTTCTACATGACAATAGAGGACTGATGCTGCAAAATGTTGTTGCCAAAACAATTAGGAAAATGGTTGGACTGTCTGCAACATCATCAAATTGCAAGGATGTTTCCTTGTTACTAAGAGTTGAACGGTCAAAATGAGTGTTCTATTTTGATAATAGTTATAGACATTGTCATATCAATCAATAATATATTAGTATCACTATTAAGAAGCTAGTTTAGAAGATTCAGTTGATGAATGACATGTAATGAAAAGGTTATGGAAGTTTTTGAAAAACATAAATGTTGACTTTTATTCATCCCTTGGATTCTTTATTTTAAGGTGGACAGTTCTACAAAATACCAATTGAGAGCCAATTATGTCTCAAAATTAAGAAATCCTTAAATGCAAAAATTGTTGAAGTTTTGGAAACCTCATGTTGTTACAACTTTTTTCAATTTAAGCTATGCATTTATTCAAATATTTCAAGTACAGTAAACCTAAAGGTCATCTATAACATGTCAAAAACATTTCTTATACCACGTCACCTTTAGACCAGTCAATAAGGAAAATAGATAATTTGTGAAATAAACTGAAGAATTACTTGTAGAGGAATTTTTTGACATATGGATACAATGAATTGGATTACATTGAAATAATAAATAGATGAAAGTGGTGTGTAAGGCATTCCTATAATTCATAGTGAAGCAGCAAAAGAACAATCCTTGAATAGCAAAACCTACTATAAAATCATGACTATTCCATTTAATTCAACACCCAAATGGAAATTAAACTTAACACAACAAAATTAGAATTATAGACGTTTGCTCAGACAATGCCATGAATGAAAAATAGGCCAACCAAAGAAAAATTAATGATTTCATGTCAAGTGTTTGAAAAATTTTCTACACGAAATGTAGTCTCTTGAAATTCAATGGTTTCGTTTGTTCAAAATGGGAGAATAGACGATGGTCAACAAAATTTTGAGAGAATGCTTGAATGAAATGTGATCTCATGGATTGCTATGCTATATGGGTATCTCTACAACAGGAAGATTGAGGAAGTGAAACACTTATTTTTGATAAAATGTATCAAAGAAATGTCATCATGGAACATGATGATATCTAGGTTTTTGCACAAATGGACAATTCAATATGCTTGCCTACTGTTTGAAAAAATGATTGAAGGAAATGTGGTATCATGTAATGCAATGGTTTTGGCACATGCCTAAAAAGTATGCATATTGCTTGCATCTGTTTGATCAAATGCCTGAACGAGATGTGATTTCGTGGACTTCCATTGTCATGGAGTTTTGTTGGAGCAATAAAATTAACGATGCATGTAAATTGTTTGAACCATACCTGAAATAAATATGGTATCCAACAATGTTCACCACTATTTTGAGTCCATGAGGTAAATTTAGCTACTCTAGAGCCGGGGAAATAGTTGCACAATTATATGATAAAGCTAGGGATACCGTCAGATAAATTTATTGGAAGTGCTCTTATCGATATGTGTATGTAAAATGTGGTTCTGTGGATAATGTTCGTTGGATGTTTGAAATTATTAATGAAATATATTTAGCTACTTAGAATTCCATGATTGCAAGATATGCCCAACCAGACATTGCAACTTTTTGAGGAAATGTGACAAAAGGCAGTTGTTATCTATTTATACCCCCGGTAAAATAAACAACTTGGGAGGATGGGTTTGAGCACTGGATAGGGATTCATGGAGCAATCTAGAATGATACAAGTGAGTTTTCAAGTTTGGGGAGCATTGCAAGTGATTTAGGGAAGTTTTGGAGGTTTTGGGGCCAATCCATCAGAAGCGGGCTTTCGGGCCTAAAGGGCATGCACTGTGAAAGAGGACTTGAGCTTCAAAGAAATATTCTAATATCCATGTGAGGAATTACAAGTCCAAAAAAGTTCCTATGGAAGTCATTTTTCATTCCCTACATGGTGGAAAAGATGAGACATCTTGAGACATCATACACTCCCTGAGGCAACTCATTATTCTGACGCACAACCAAAAATCCCAAGAAATAAGGGGCCACTTGGAGGTGCTAAGGTAAAAATTGAGTCTTGATACCATCATCATTAGAATCAGTGGGTTTTTAAAGTGAAATCATATAAAATTTCACCCCAAAATTCATTTGGGAGCTCAAGATATCGCCCTTGCAAGATGGCCCTGGGAGGTTAGACGGCTGGGTTGGACAACCAGGAGGTTGGATGACTAGGTTAGACGACCCAAAGGTTGGATGGCCATCCAACCTAGGTTAGATGTCATACGACATCCCAGGTTGGAGGTGACCTGACAATTATATGGACAAGAGGTTAGGCGAGTACCTAGGTTGGACAGACTTGGTGGTTGTACGAACATACGATAGATGGATGTCTAACCCAGGTTGGATGGACACATAAGGAAAGGACCCAATACATTTGGATGGTCATCGACTCAACCTAATGGCTCATGGTTGGACGAATCACAAATCATCACAAGTTGGATGATTCATAGTCAGGTGAAGGTAGGTGGGTGAATGACATCTCAACAAACGACATTAATGTAGTATGGTGCCCATGTATTTTCTGACAAAAGGTACCTTCAAGAAGCAATTTTTATGGCGGACTCACATACCTATTTAATGAGGGTAGGTGAGACAATTTCCTATATAATGTAATCGACCCCCTCATTTTTGTAGAGACATTCTGGGAGCTGGGGAAACTCTTGCAAGTTTTTTCCTCAACTCCAATGAGTTGTAAGCCTTCTTTTGCTCCTGAAAAACGTATTTTTGCCTCCATTCAACAATGTAATGGTATACATGCATGTTATAGAACAAAAAAATTGTGTTTTTGTGGTGTTTTTCAACCCTTTCTCATGTTTTGTTGTATCTCCTTGCCTCTCCATTTTGTTTTTGTTTTTCTGTGCATGTATTTCACATTTACAGGTGCAGGGTGTTGTGTTTCATGGAGATTTGATGGTGAGTGGAGATTTGGGTCTGTGTTAGTGCTGTTCTGACATCTCCCAACTCTATTTTCCCCTCTTATTCCTCCCTCAATAGAGTATCTTGCCCCCTTTTCTTGGTGTTATCACCACTCTTAGCTTAGGATTTCCCTTTTTTGCATCTTTCTAACCCTCTCCATTTCCATGGTCCCTTGGAATGGTTAGTTTAGGATTAATTAGCTACATTTTCCCTTCTACGAGTAGTGTTAGCAGTAGGATTAGGTAGAGGATACGGTCTTCTCCGGAGGGTTATCTCAAGTTTGCAAGTCCCATAGCTTGAGGGATAACCCCATGTTATGTAGATTACATTGATGGCCCATGCACACAAACTTGAGTTATCAGGGGTGCTGTAATTTTATACTAACAATTTTGGCACGCTTGGTGGGATAGGTTTGAAGCACTTTACCACTTCACTTCACCAAGTTTGATTTGTTCTTGGTGAAGGTTCCAGCATTTGGAGGCAGCTCTCAAGCATACCTAGTGACTCCACTGATTCAAATAACCCATCATCTCTGGTTGCAGACTTGCTTTTAATGTTTTCACTTCAGCCATGGCTCTCCAAGAAGCTTTTCCATACCCTCATTTCAGTTCCACTCCTCTTCACTTATAGCAGTGGGATGTTATAACCAAGGTGGCCTTGAAAAATCTTCCCCTGTTCTATGGAAATGGAGATCAATCCCTAATTGATCACATACAGGATGTTGCCAACCATTGTGCCATTCACATCATCACGGAGGAGAATGTTTGCCTTAGACTTCTGGTTGCATATCTCTAAGGCAAGGCAAGAGATTGGTATGAAAGTTTGACTCCATTTCCACATGGAATCAATCGGGAGAACAATTATACAACCAGTTCAAGGAGGATGTAGATTTTATTTGCATCATGGAACATCTAAGCAAAATACAACAGGATCCAATGGAGTTCATCCCATATTTCAATCTCAGATTCATAAGGACCTGACATCGAAGTTCACAAGAATTTAAACCCCCATAAGGTATGGCATTCTTGTATTATTTAAGGTCCTTTGATACTGACTTAGCTCTATTGATTCAGTATCTAGGGGCAATAGTCTTCCTTAGGCCTTCACCATTGCATCACAAGCCAAGAAGATTTTGATTTAGGTCGACAAAAATAAATTCCATCCATGCTGCTACAATCCCTCCATCACCGACTCAAGTTCTCCCTTCCCCATGTGCAAATATAGAAAAATCCATAATTCCTTACCAAAATAAGAAATCCCTTTTTCTTCCTTATCCTTCATTTGATGCCCCACAAGTTTGTTATGCCCAGAAAATTCCCTAATGCTTCATGGAGATCCCTGCCATCTCCACCTAGGGCACTACCCAACTTCTCTAAGCCATACACCAATATGCCTAGAAGTTGTGGCATTCCATATGTTGTCCTTACCTTCTACCCAACTATCACTAAACCAAGATACCCAACCATGATGGTAGAAAGAGAGACTTGCTATGATATTGGAGAGAGGGATATGTCCATGCAATTCCCCAAACAACAAGGCTTTTGACATAATCATGTAACTATTTAAGAGGAAACACATCAGCAGGGTAGGATTATTCTCTGAAGGGTCATTTGGCTTCCCCAAATGATCAAATCAGATCCCTTGAGCATCAAACAACTCGACATGAACAAGAGATAAAGAAACAACCTCTTTCTTACACCCCTCCATCGACCGGTCTTGCTAAGGATGAACATTTTGTATCAATAGGTGACTGGTCTGACTCAGATTGGGAAGATGAGAGGGTTCAAAATCTGCAAAAGGAGCTGAACCAAAGAATGAAGTAGGCAGGTGAAAATGAAGCTTAGACTAGAAAGGTCAGTGAGGAGGAATTGTTTCTAAACACTATTGATACGCAAGGCCTCGAGGAGTAACAATTGTAAGGTGAACAAGATGTTCCTATGGAATGCAATGATCCTCATTACTCTGCTTGTCTGGAACTAGCTGCTCTCTTGTCAGAAAAAAAGAGGAAATGAGGAATGAAGAGACCCAAGGAATGCCAACACCCATCAAGGTGGAGACATAGCTATTTGTAGAGGCACAATAAAACATGGATAAACCTACAAACAAGCACATCTAGGAAGAAAGTCTGCAGGATTCCCCTGTTCATGGGGAAGAGGTTTCAAAGAATGGGAAAATCACAAGAATAAGGCCTTTCCCAATCAAATACCTAGCTTCATTGGAGCAAGGGTTAGAGTTTCCACTAGCCATGTTTAATCCAGACCATGGGGATGATTTTCAATGTGCCAAGGGTCAACAACAACATCTCTAACCAAATACAAATCAGCCAAAGGAGGTATTTTCTTTGTTTGTTGATACCTTGATAGGGCTGGTGGAAGATTGTCTCTATGCCAGTCTCTCAGCCATGACCATGCCCATTGTCAAATCAGTTGCATGGTCTAAAATGTTGAGGAAGGGAAATTATTTTGCCTTTCTAGTGTCAGGGTTCATGTGAATTTTCCCATTCCTCTGGTTAGAGTAGGGTAGGAGTAGGTTTGTTTTCAACAGAAAAGTTCATATGCACACTCTGCATGTTCCAATTGGAACATGTATGATCTTCCCCTATGTACATAGTGTGTTGTGTGGTGTTTTTTGCTCTTCTACACTGCATTTCAAAAGAGGCATGTTCATGAGGAAAAATCGGGTTCTAACAATAGTTCCAACCTCTCCCAATCATCTTGTGTTCCTAGAAATTTTGCAGTGTTATACTTGTTACGAAATCATTAGTTGTTTGTGCTTCACACTTGGAAAGAAATCAGATTTAAGATAGTTTCAGAGGTCTTCATCCTTTATCCCATAGATCAAAATTGCAGAGGAAGAAAATTATAGGTTGAAGACAATTTTCCACTCTCACAAACCTTAATTCAGATAATTTTGTGAATGAGATGGAAAATCCGAGTAATTGGTAGGAAATATCAGGTTCAAGCAGCAGTGTATCAATGGCTCATGGGAGGAATTCAGAGTTTAGGATCCGTTTGTAGGTGTATTAACATGACTCCATGCCCAATGGATTCTTCAGGAAACTGGTCACACATCTAGCAGGTAGATGCCCCTAAGAGGTTGCCAAATTGTTAACTATTTTTACCCCTGGTAAAATAGACAACTTGAGAGGATGGGTTTGAGCACTGGATAGGGCTTCATGGAGCAATATGGAATGATACAGGTGAGTTTTCATGTTTGGGGAGAATTGCAAGTGATTCAGGGAAGTTTTGGAGGTTTTGGGGCCAATCCATTAGAAGCGGGCTTTTGGGCCTAAAGGGCATGCAATGTGAAAGAGGACCTAAGCTTTAAATAAATATTCTAAGAGCCACATGAGGAATTATAATTCCAAAAAATTTCATATGGAATTCATTTTCCATGCCCTATATGGTGGAAAAGACGAGAAATCGTAATGCATCATACACTCCTCGAGGTAACTCATTCTTCTGGTGCACAACTGACAAATCCAAATAAATAATGGTCCATTTTGAGGTGTTAAATTCAAAATTGAGTCTTGATACCATCACCATTGGAATCAATGGGGTTTTTTCAAGTGAAATCATATAAAACATTTCCCCAAAACTCATTTGGGAGCTCAACATATCACCCTCGCAAGATGACCCGGGAGGTTGGAGGGCTAGGGGGTTGGATGGGTGTTGGACGACTGTCCAACCTAGGTTAGAAATCATATGACATCCCAGGATGGATGGTTTGGTGGTTGTACGGATAGATGATATATGAACGTCTAACCTAGGTTGGATGAAACACAAGGAAATGACCTAATACAGTTGGACGACCGTCTAACCCAGGTTGGACGACACACAAGGAAATGACCCAATACAGTTGGATGACCGACCAACTTAGGGGGTTGGACAACTCACAAATTACAGGCCAGATGAAGGTAGGTGGGTGAATGACAACTCAATAACTGACATTAATGCAGTATGACACATATGTATTTTATGAAAAAGGTACCCTTGGGAAGTGATTTGTATGGCAACCCATACCTTTTTAATGAGGGTAGGTGAGACAATTGCCTATATAATATAATCGGTCGCAACATTTTTGTAGAGACATTCTGGGAGATGGGGAAACTCTTGCAATTTTTTTCCTCAACTCCAAGGAGCTGTAAGCCTTCTCTTACGCCTAAAAAGCATATTTGTGCCTCTAATTCAACAATGTAATGGTCTGTGGATGTAATAGAGCAATAAAATTGTGTTTTTGTAATGTTTTTCAACCCTTTCTCATGTTTTGTTATATCTCTGTGCCTCTCCATTCCGTGTTTGTTTTTTTGTGCATGTATTTCACATTTACAGGTGCAGGGTGTTGTGTTTCATTGAGATTTTATGGTGAGTGGAGATTTGGGTCTGTGTTAGTGTTGTTCTGACCTTTCACAACTCTGTTTTTCCCTCTTCTTCATTCCTCAGCAGAGTATCTCACCCCTTTTTCTTGGTGCTATCACCACCCTTAGTTTAGGATTTCCCCTTTTTGCATATTTCTAACCCTCTATCTGTCCCTGGTCCCTTAGAATGGTTAGTTTAGGATTAGTTATCTGCATTTTCCCTTCTAGGAGTAGTGTTAACAATAGGATTAGGTAGAGGAACTGATCTTCTCCCGAGGGTTATCTCAATTTTGTAAGTCCCACAACTTGAGGGATAACCCCATGTTATGCAGATTACACTGATGGGCCATGCACACACACTTGAGTTATTAGGGGTGCTGTAAATTTGCACTAACAACAGTATTGAAATCTAATGATGTCACCTTCATTAATGTTCTTACTATATACAATCATGAAATACTTGTGGATGAAGGTTTAAAATAATTTAATTCCTTGAATTCTCTGAATTAGTATATTTTGTTGATATATCAGTAAGGTATCTTAGATTAGGGGGCATTTCCCTATGATGTTTTGGATCGGTATTCAGGCGTAAAATGCTTTTACATATCTTAATCAACATAACAGAAAGGAAAGAGGAAGAAGGAGGAGGAGGAGGATATTGACAACAGCCAAATTGAGGATATCTACAAGAAACTGCACTCCTTAGACTCCCGTTTAGGGAAGGCCAAAATTTGAGACATGATTACAACATAGCCATCTTTAGCGAAATTGAGGAGTTCATTGAGCAACACGTCAAAAGTGTCTCCATTCTAAGCGGAGTTCTGGCAACTCTTTGGGGTAATGATAAGGAAAGTAAGAAGACTGTGGAGTAGCTGGATTATAATGACGCTGCCCACATGACAACTTTGGGTATGTTCAAATCCTGGAAGAATATCAAAACCATCATTGACAAAGCTACTAAAAAGTAGTTGTAGATGCTTCTGCTGTCCTTGTTTGTTTTTTTGCTATTTTTTGCGGACCCTTTACTACTTTTTTGCAGTAATTTTGCTATTTTGTTTCGTTTTGGTAGCTGTTTTTTGGCTACTTTGAACTTCATTGTAACATTTGGATTCTGATCCTTTTCTCTCTGGTTCTCTTGCTTATTCTGGCTTCTAGGCCTTCTTTTGTAAACAAGGGTATAGTCCCTTTCAAAAAACTATTTGCCAATAATAATAAAAAATATAATTTATAGATTTATCAGTAAACGACACAAAGTCAGAAGAAAAATTACAGTGACTTTTCACAGAATAGAAAAAAATAATGATTTATTAGCAAGAATAGTTGTGGTTGTGGCAGTATTTGTTTAGAGTCGGAAAAATATTATTAGGGAATCTAGATAAGAAATTTTTGACTGAGGTTGTAATTCTCCATGGCCCTTTAAATTATGATAACCTATTTCTTCAAATTGTCTAAAAAATCACAGAATCAACAACTAGAACAACAATAAACATACAACAAAATTTGAATGATATATACAATAGATGAAAGTGCTAAATTGGATAATATAAATGATCTAGGTGACATTTCTATTTGGATGACAAGTGAAACTAAAAAGCATAATAAAATTAGTTTACTGTGTTTTTATTATATTGGGTTTAAATTTGTTAGCCGTAATATTATTACTCGTGTAGACATGGCTGTTGAAGATGACACAAATGTTCTTTTCATTTTAGTTGGGTGGAGGAATGTACAAAACTATTTTTATACTAGTTACAATGCAACTAGTTGAAAATGCAAATTGATGTCTAATTTACCAAGAGAGATTTTAACTAATAAAACTATCAAAGTGTTTCGTATAATGTCCAGGTCCGAAACAACAAGTGATTTCTTGCCAATCCTAGCCATGCAATTTGTCAAGAAAATAATCAATAGCCATATATAAATGGAAATGTTTTAAAATTAAATCATGTTGTATATAAACGTGGCCCAAACAAGAGCTAAAACAAAGAAAAACAATGACCTGGAAAACAAGGCAGTGATGGCCAAAAAACATATGCCATTAGTGGCTTTTTGTGAAGCTTCTACTTATGGGGTTTGATATTTCATTTAGTATGCTCAATTAAAGTCTTATAATTGCAGATTTAGCGGCTAGAGCAGCAACAAACACACTGTAAAATTTGAAAAGAACATGCAAAAACCATTAAGCACATTGTCACTCAAGTTTTTGGAAAACCATCTTGGGAGATGAAAACAATAGTACATTCTAGATAGAGGATTTTGCAATGAATATTGGGTCGGACCAGGGAAAGAACTATTCCGCATATCAAAAATCATATACGTAGAGCATAGAAATTTATTATCACGAAAATTAGTAACCAATGATGATTCTGCAACTTATTGGTAAGGGAAACAAGGAAAAAGGATTCTCTGTGGTCACAAACTTGACAAAAAAGAGATTATGCAAATCTAAAAAGTTATAAAATTCAAGTTGAATATATAATAAAAACATTACAAATACCAATTGTGACACATAACTTTGGAAAAATCATTCAGGATATGTTCACGAAAAAAATACCACCAAAATCAGTTACATCTCCTTGCTCTCCAATAACAAATAGTGCACCTTACAAGTTACAATAGCAAAATTGTATGCAAGATGAAAACAAAGAACAATGTACAATTTCATTAAAACATCTGGCACCCAATTCACATGTCCAATAAATGCTATAACCAAGATATTCATGATCACCATTAGAGCAATTCAATTCATTGATGGTTAAATTTATTCAATGCACCACACATTTTTCAATGTTTAAACTATAGGAAAGAAAGAATTTCAAAATTTTTAATTTTTATTAATGTGAAAAATCTAAGATGGTTATGAAAATTCAAGGCTTGTAGAGTAAAGAAATTGGAAGCTTTATGGAGAGTGTGTGCATGGTTTTGTTCAACTAAGTTAAGGAAATTAAAACTAACACATAGTAGTCTTAATTAACAAAGCTAAATCAAAATCTAAACACCATTAAGATAAGAGCTAAACAAGGTTAGACAATAACACTATTTGCATTAGAATTTTAAAGCATAAATCAAACTAATCATGCTAATTGTCAAAAACCTCTACTCTTTTGATTGACAACAAAATCAAATGGACCTATGTAGGCTCCATGGCAATCAAATTTGGTGAAGGAAGGAGGCTTGGCTCTTCAATGGTGAATTTTTCAAGAGTGACAAAGAAGCTTATAGTCTATTTGCTATGTGCTTTGCTTTTATCTTCTCAAAAAATTTAGGTGTAAGTGTAAAGGTAGGAGGAGGGATCTTTATATAACCCAATGGATAAAGGAATCACTACATCCCTTTGGATGTGGGATAATAAGGATGTTGAGGTAGTTGTGGATAAGGGGGGTTTAGATAGGGTTGAGTTAACTTTAGGAGGGTTTTTTTGTCCTTTAGTGGCTCATGTGGATAAAGGGGGCCTTTTAATTAATTAAGATGATTTAATTAATAGACATGTAAGCTTATAAAAGATTTTTAGAGGAATATTAGCATGATTTTAGACTATAGAAGGGGATTAAATCAATTGAATATTGATTTATTGGTTAAATGAAAGGGGAAGCGAATTAATTAATAATAATTAATTAGTTCTAGATAGAAGAGGGGATTAATTAACGAAAGGTTGTTAATTAGGATATTTGTTGGATAGACGATTTAATTAATTAGCGTAGTGTAATTAATTAACAACAATAGGAGAGAAGGTGAGTGTTTTTGATGGTATGTCACCAATTTGCAGGAAGGGAGATAATTAACGCAATTTAAGTATTTAAATTGCTCAGGTGTAATTATGGGTGTCTACATTTTCCCCTCTTTGGAGTGGCGTAAGTGACACCACTTCAAAGCTAGTAGACGAATGAAATTTTGAAGGGATAGAAGAAAAATTACCAGGAGGGAGAGGTGCCCCCTCGAGTGTCGATAGGGTGATAAAGGAAGACAATCGATGATCGGAAAAGATGAGAAATGGATGGAAGAATAGGCAGGGGTAGAATGCCCTAGGTGAAGCAGAAGAAAAGTGGTGGGAGGAAAGTGAGGTAGAAGAAATATGGAGGAGTGGAGAGAAAAACTTAGCCTCTAGCCTTTGCATTGGAACAACTTTAGTGTCTTCATATTGCCAAAAGATCTATGTCATCGGTCCTTATGAAAAATATAAGCATATGACAAAATTAGAATGACATAAAAAGCCATACTATGAACAATTGTCCATTGCTGAAACTACCAACTCCATGCAACATACAAAATACAATGCAATATGAGAAGGAAACAAGCTCATGTAATAGGGAAAACAAGTACGAACGCACATATCCAACCCAACAATAGTCAAGACAGTTGTACAAATGTTTTGTTATCAAGTTGAAGAGATCCACATGTTTGTGATTGACGATAAGGGTTAAAAATGATGCCCCGAGAAAGGATATATGCAAGGGGAAATGATAATGGACACTAGGTCCAAGTAGAAAGCTTTGTGCACAACAAAATAGTACCAGGCAATAAGACGTGCCCCAGAGTACAGACAAAGCAAGCAGTTAACTTTGTGAATGGTTGTGAATTTGGTGATCCGCAAGTCGTATAGATCGGTGAAGACATGAAACAAACCAGTAGGATATGGAGAGAATACCATGCGCAAGACACAAATTTCAGCTGTAAGAAGCAGGTTACCTATTTTTGTAGGTTTTTTACTTTTTAGGATTTTGTGAAAAATTTTGCCCTATTTTTGGATTTTTGAAGTGATATATATATATATATATATATATATATATATATATTATTCTGCTGTCTGAAATGCGGTGGACAGTAGAAGAAAATAGAAGAAATAAAATGAAGGGCCTAGGTGTAACAAAACATGCCCCACGTGGAAGAAAGAAGAAACAAGCGACAAATAATGCCCTTGTTCAGTGGAAAAATTAATAAAATAATTATATTTAGAGAGCGTGGATAAGAAGAAAAATCACCTAGGAGCAATAAAAATTGTCCTAGGGAGAAGAAAAGGGTATTGGATGGCAAAAAATGCCCCAACATGGTGAAAAAAAGAAGAAAAAATATTATTTAATTAAAATATTTATTCAACGGTGAACAGAAGAGAAAATGGTGATCGAAATGAGCCTCCAGGCATTCACGGCGGTGAAAAATAGGTTGATATACCCCACCTGGGGGGGTAAATCACCGCGACCAATTCATTTCTTACTAACCACCGCTAAGTTTTTACCACGAGGCTTTGAAAATGACGAGGAAGATGGTGATAGCACGAGACCGATTGAGACGGGCAGACACAGTCCGAGGGTATCAACGGCACGCCAACAAGGGCGTATTTATGAGTACTCAAACCCTCCTTGTCAATTTTTGCAGTTAATGCCCTATAATTAGGAATTAGGGTTATGGTTTGTTTAGGGCGCGCACGCGTATATGCGCAGGCACGTGCATAGGCGCAGACATGCTAAAGGTGGCGCAAACGGCTTATTGGGGGAAAAGGTGCCTTAGGGGGATGCACACATGCACAGACACACTCAAGCACACACATGCATAGACACACTCAAGCACACACACATGCACGTGCATGTGCTACATATGTGCATGGCCTCGCACACACTTAAGGGTAGCACGCGCACACATATGTGCAGGGATGTGATTGATGGCATAAGTACCCTTAGAAAGTTACGTGCCCGCGCATGTGCCTAAAGGGTGGTGCACACACCCGAAAGGGCATACATGCACCAAAAGGGTGGCACACGTGCCTGAAAGGACACACATGCACCCAAAGGATGTTGCACACACCCGAAAGGGCACGTAGGTGCACTAGGCCGATGGAGGATAGACAAGAAAATGCCAAAAAAATGGCATTTAGAAGAAAATTTAGGATTTTTGGGTTAACCCTAAAAAGGATAGATATATTTTTAGAAGAAATGTTAGTAACTGATGAGTGGATTGATTTTTCAGAGACACCTGCTAGTGCTTCAGACGCGGGAGCGTCATTCACATATCATTGAGCTAGAGGGGAGCATGTGTCAGCAAGACCGGCGTGCCATAGCTATTCTTCTAGAGGTAGTGGGCCTAGGCCCTGTGTCTCATATGCCTTCTATCATGTTGGATCACGGTCTACCTACTGCACTGGCCGAGCGGTGGCACAGTGAGAGTCAGTGCTTCCGACTCCCCACTGGGGAGATTACCATTACTTTAGAGGATGTGCGGCAGATTCTCAGTGTGCCCATCCTGGGTTCACTGATTGAGTACACTTTTGATGCTGGGAAGATCAGGGCCACTATCTGGGATTTGTTTGATTGAGATGATATACTACATGATAGTATGACGGTTACGTTTCATGAGTGCATCACTGACCCTACATTGCACCGAGGGATCCTATACGTTATAGCACTTATCAATGGTTTTTTACTCACTGATAAGACTGGGACGTATTTTCTGTGAGGTTTGATGACATTGGTACAGGGGATCTTTAGTGGTGAGTGCTATTGTTGGGGATAGTGCATACTAGCACACCTTTACTGGGACTTGCATCTTATTACCTACCACCATTAGAAGACGGTGGGGCCTGCCTCGTTATTACAGATTTGGTCATGGAACCACATTGCTATTGGGTGCCCTGTGGGCACTCTTCATGTTTGAGATCTAGAGGAGTCATCTTATATGGCGTGGGTTTTAGTAGGTGGTGATGTAAGAGGTCACCTAGGCAGTCTATACATGTATCACCGAGCGTTCAATGAGCTTCCGGACATGGATGTCATATGGAGACCCTACATGCATATATAGTGGCCAGAGGATGTCGTAGAGCTTAGTGTTAGCATAGTGGAACATTACCTTATTGGCAGTCCCAGTTACATTATTGAGATATATAGGGTAGACAGATGCAAGCGACAACTAGGCATGGTACAAGGGGTTATGTATCCTGACATATGGTATGCCCGCAGAGCCTCAGAGAGGCAAACCAAGGGGCCGCGTATACAGGTGACCTAAGATAGGGCCAGTTTATTACAGGTAGCCCCACAGGTATGAGATCTAGCGCTACTGATTAGAGATCCGAGCAATACTGTAGATTATTGGACTTGGTACATGACTGTTTTACCCCAACGTATGACTATCCCGGAGGAGGCTTGGGCAACAGGTGCTAGATCACTGAGAGAGATTTGGCATGGTGGTGACTATAGAGAGGGTGCAATGGGTCATGACCTAGAGGATCCATTTGATGGATTACCCCATGATGAGTAGGGTACCGCACAGGTACAGGGAATGAGGCCGTAGGGTCTAGGACAGACACCTGCAGAGCCCTCTAGGCCCCGAGTTTTAGAACAGGATCAGTCTTCTGGCCAGTACATGGACATGTCCCGATGGCACAGACAACCACCTTACAATAGTAGTTACAGTAGGCTCTTACAGAGTGAGATCAGGTCACAACAGAGAGAGACCAGGCTCGAGCTCAGATCCTAGAAGTGATAGCCGAGCGAGATTAGGCTCGGACCTAGGCTGGCTAGGGAGGTGATAGTGCTGTGCACTTTTAGCAGATATGACAGATGGCCGTGCAGATGGCCCAGGTGACGGGTCTATATCAGAAGACAGGATCAGGTATAACCTGTGATACTTGAGCGAGATAGGATGAGAGCTGAGTGCATAGTGGGCCAGGCTGAGCTTTCCCGAGTCTCAACGAAGATAGCGTCCTTCCGATGCATAGATGGTACAGTGGTGACTGCTTGGACACATAGAGATCTGGCTATAGCTGAGGGAAATGCCTTTTATTATAGGTATTTATACTTTGAGGTAGTTCTGGCTGAGCGACGAGTGCCTTCCTATAGCCAGCAGTCGAGCAGAGGTACTAGATTTGAGAGGCCTCAGGTCTCAGTGGAGCATCCATGGCCAAGGAAAGCTAGTGATGCTCATGATATACTAACACCATGAGATAGACTGACTACCCCATCGAAGGGCTCGAGTCAGCCCTGAGGATTGTATTTGACACATGTGCCTCTTGATGAAGGCCTTTATTCTTTGATAGATGTATCATATTTTGCACGCCTCAGATGAAGGCATTTTTGATGTATAGCAGTTATGTATATCTATCATTTTTGAGACAGATATATCACACATGTATTATATGGATATTTTTGACATGAAATATGTGTTTATGAGATGGACATTGTTTGTTATTTCCTAATTGAGTATATGGATAAATAGATGTGTTTATGATGTTAGATGATTTCATTTCACATGTATATGTATCATGAGTTGTTTGATGTATCGTATGTGTTTTGATTTCTAGATGATAGATCCTGTAGAGTATATCAAATGTATTTTGCTCATGTGATGCGCCATACTTAGTGGATGGGATGATATGATGATATGGGTGTGGGGGGGATAGATTTTGATATTTTTGATCCCTCTTGCCCCCATTTGATGATACAATATGTGATGATTAGCTTAGCATTCATGTCTGATGTATACTTAGCTTTTTCTTGATAAATGATGTATAGATGATGTTAGATGTGATGATAGTGATGAAAATATGATGATGTGATAAAAAAATGATGCACATGCAACAAGCAAACACAATCAAATGCTAACAAAGAACACAATGAATCAATATAACAATGTACTATGATCCACTAGCATGTAAAAACACACTTCATAATGCAAAAGTAAGAATAAATCTAATCTAATCAAGAAAAGATGAATCCTAAGAAAGTATACCCAAGAAACAAACAACACAAATGTACAAGCATGAAACAATTACACAAGCAAACAAGAAAAGCAATAAACAAGACAACGCAAGTAAACTAAGGTAAATATTTTTGCAAGATTTCGTTTTATGAAACAATTTTCTATTGTTTTTTGTGATTTTCGAGAAATAATTTTCTATTGTTTTTGTGTAACAATTTTCTATTTTTTTGTGTTTTTCTAATAGTTTTCCAGAGCTATGCATAGGTAACTAAGAAAGTGTGGATGCCCCCAACGTTAGATGGGGAATATACAAGGGAAGATGCCACGTGCTTATGAACATGAAGGTAAAGTCACAGAAATACCCCCAATGTAAGATGGGGAATACGCCAAGACCATGCCCCTCACATATGAATAAAAGGAGACAAAGCCGGATCAAGGCTAGATAGGATTGGGCTCAGAGGTAGGCGTGGAATTAGCCCTAGGATGAGTGAAAGTACCCCTCTTAGATGTAATATGCTTGTGGACAACGAATCCTCCCAAGGTGCTGGAAATTGGTTTTCACCCAAGGACCCATCCAAAGTGCCAAAATTGCATGGTTTTCACTTATGGATGACTTGTTTTCTCTTTTTCTTTTTCTTTCTCTATTTTTTTAAAATTTTTTTGTATTTTGATCATTTTACCATGTTTTTGATTTTTTTTTTGCTTTTCCGACCTTTCGCCATATTTAAGCATAGAACCGCTTAAGGTGCATGGCATTCGTGGTCTCACAGAGCTCATCACCATTGGGGTGAGCGAGTTTGTATGCTCTTGTGCCATACTTGGCCACTATAACATAAGGTCCTGACCAATGCGGTTCAAACTTTCCTTTCTTTTCTCGTTCTACCCTTGTCTTGAATTGATTCTCCTTCATGACCAGATCACCAACATCAAACTGACAAGGTATGATTCTCTTGTTGTAATTTATGGAGACTTTGTTCTAATACACTTTGAAGTGATTAAGTGTGCGGATGCAATTCTCATCTAGGAGTTCTAACTCAGCCAATATAGCTACTCGGTAATCTTCATCTTTATCCAAATAATCCCTAAGAGAGATTCTTAGGGAAGGAAGTTCAATTTCTAGTGGGATGATGGACTCCGTCCCAAATACCAAAGAATACGGTGTCACACCCGTAGGAGTACGAATAGAGGTCTTGTAAGCCTAAAGAGCTGGGTGGATTTGCAAGTGCCAATTATGACCTGTTTTACTTACCATTTTCTCCATTATGCGTACCAAAGTCTTATTTGTGGCCTCGGCCTGCCCATTACCTTGGGGATAATATGGTGTAGGCCACTTTAACCTAATTTGGAACCGCTTACAGAGATTCTTTAAAATTTTATTCTTGAATGACTTTCCATTATCAGTAACAATAGCTGCAGGAATGCCATACTACAAAATGATATGATTCATGATAAATTTGGAAATCTGAGCTCCTGTTACATAGGTTAAAGGGATGGCCTCCACCCATTTGGTAAAGTATTTAGTAGTTGTGATGATGTGGGTATGACCATCAAATGAGGTAGGGGTAAGATTCCCTATCAAGTCAAGTTCTGACTTAGAAAATGGCCATGGGGTGGTGATGGGTTGCAACGGTTGTGATGGAGCATGGATGAAATTTCCATACTTCTGAAAAAGTACACACTTTCTGACATAGTTGCAACAATCATTTTCCATGATAGGCCAATAGTAGCCTACTCTTAATAATTTATTGGCCAAAACCATTCCATTAGTATGTGCTCCACACACCCCTTCATGTACTTCTTTGATCACTTGGATCAACTCCATCATATCGAGACAACGTAACAGATTCCCATCGTAGCCATGATGATAAAGTGTACCTCCTAAGAGAGTATAATGGGCTATTTGGAAAATTAGGCTTTGTTTCTCAGAATGGGAGATGTCAGGAGGGAACATGTTGTCTTTGAGATATGTAAAGATGGGTTCATACCATGGGGAATTGGGACCAACAACATCACAAGCCAGACAGGATTCTGGTATGTCATACGCGGGCTGACGTAAATTTTCCACAAAGAATGGCATGTCATTATTCCCTGCAGAATATAGAGCATAGAACCCACTATTGCCATAACATCTATTGATTTGTTTTTCACTGTTGGGATTTGTTCAAATGTGATGTGCACAAAGTACTCTTTGAGAGTTTCTACCAGCTTCTTGTAAGGTATGAGATTTTCATCCTTTATCTTGTATTCATCATTAACTTGCTTGATAATTAAATGAGAATCACCCACAACCTTGACATGATGAATGTTCCACTTGATGGCGAGCTCCATCCATGCACTAACTGCTTCATATTTTGTGATGTTGTTTGTGTAAGGAAAACCCAAATGAAAAGCCTGTGGTATAGGGTCGCTAGAAGGAGTAATGGGGACCACACCCGCTCCTGAACCATGAAAAGTAAAAGACCCATCAAAGTGTATCTGCCATACGACATATTGTTCAATGTATAACAATGAGGCATTTGGCAGATCTAGATTCAAAGGTTCAGTGCCTTGCAAAGGTGCTTCTACTAATTGGTTAGTGAGAACTTGTCCCTTAACCAACTTCTGATGCACAAAATCTATGTCAAATTCACTTAGTAGAATGATCCAATTAGCCATTCTACCTGTGAGGGCGGGTTTAGATAGCAAGTTCTTGAGCGGGTCAACTTTGGATATAAGCTTGGTTTTGGTATTCAATAGATAATGGCGAAGTTTTTGAAAAGTAAAAACAACAGCCAAACAAGCTTTTTCAATTTGGGGATAGTTGAGCTCATAAGCGATGAGAGTGTGATTGAGGTAGTACATCACTTTTTCTTTGTGACCAAGGTCATATTGGGTGAGCAACGCACCAATAAAAAATTGAGTAGCAGAGATATAAAGTAGGAGCAGCTCACCCAGAGTTGGCAGCATGAGGATAGGTGGATTAGCCAAGTATTGTTTAAGAAAAGTGAAGGCCTGCTGTTGCTCTAGTCCCCAGATGAAGGCGACATCCTTTTTAAGTAGGTGGGTGAACGAATGACACTTATCAGCAAGCTGGGAGATGAAGCGGTGAATAGCTTGTATTTATCCCTGCAAGCTACGCAGTTGCTTAATGTTCTTAGGAGGAGGCATCTCAATAATAGCAGACACTTTAGTAGGGTCTACCTCAATTCCCCTTCTTGATATAATGAAGACCAACAATTTTCCAGATAGCACGCTGAACACACATTTCTTTGGGTTTGGCTAGACTTTATACTCGCGTAAGTGCTCAAAGAGATGCCACAAAATAACAGGGTGATCCTCTCTTGTCTTATATTTTTTGAGGATGTCATCCACATATTCTTCCATGATGTCATGGATCATATCATGGAAAATTATCGTCATTTCCCTTTGATAAGTAGCTCCTATGTTTTAAAGCCCGAACGACATTACTTGATAACAGAAGGTACCCCAAGGAGTTGTAAAAGCTGTCTTGTGCTGATCTTCATCAACTATCTTGATTTGGTTATATCCTAAAAAGCCATCTATAAGAGATAGCATCTCATATCCTACTGTTAAATCCACAATCATATCAATATTTGGTAGTGGAAAATCATCCTTAGGGAAAACTTTATTAATGTCTCTAAAATTTGTGCAGATTCTAATCCCGACAGGCTTCTTCTAGACAAGAAAGATATTGGATATCCATTAAAAATAATCAATGGGACTGAATGAATCTAGCCGTAAGTAATCTTTTTAATTATTCCTTAACTAGTAAGGCCACCCTTGGGTGCATATTTCCGAGCTTTTGTTTACTAGGCTTAGAGTCTACATGCACAACTAGGTTGTGCATGACCAAAGTTGGATCTAAGCCTGGATAATATCCTTATAGGACCATGCAAATACATCCATAAACACCCATAGTAGCATGGTGAACGTTTTTTGCTCCTCGTGTCGTGAGTGATGCTCTCAATTTGACTATTTTTGGGTCCTCTTCTCGAACCAATGTTTACATCAATAGTTTTCTCTACTAGTAATTTTGACAAGTCCTCCATACACGTAGGATCGAGGAGGTAGGTTGATCTCTTCATCCAAGGATGTCTCCACAAGATTTTCATCCTTGGCGTGGTTACTTTTATTGTCCTTCAATTTTTTCACCTTGTTTGTTTAGCCAATGCCTCGAAGAGGTTTTCACTGTGTGTAACTTCGACTTTGATTTTTACTGAGGCTTTACGTTGGAACTTTTGACCTCAATTTTTCTTAAGTTTTGCTGACTAAGAAGCTTAGCCTCCTCAGCAAAGTAGGCACAAGTATCCAAGTCAATATAGAATTCCTTTTTATGGTCTCCAATAGGAATCATATCTCAAATTCCCATGAACTATGTGATAGCTTCATCATTCTCAAATAGATATAGTGACATATGATGTTGTTGATTGCATTCAACAAGGGAAGGGTAAATAAGGTTCAAGGAGTAGGATTCCATAGGGGTTATGGTTAAGACAATTGATATTCATGAATAGGTTTGTGGAGGAAAGATCCTCATATTGGCTACAATGGGAACCTGTATCACTGTCTAGATAGTCAGAACTATCCTCAAATTCAGAATAAAGTAACATCTTGATCATTGGGGTGTGTCCTATAAGGGTGAAAATTCCAATGTCTGTATCTTTCTATTTTAAAATGCGGGAGAGGCACTGGTTCTCGTTTTCGTTTCTCATTTCTTCCAGCATCCTAGGCCCTTGTAGCCCATGGAATACATCATTTTACTAGATTTCTCGTATTCAAGGGTTTGATAGCAGGTTGGCTGAGTATCCTTCTGAGACCCAAGTCGTAGGTGGGTCCAACAATTTTTCTTCAGCCAGATAAGACTCTAAGTAAAAATGACTCAATATTTTGTTCATTTCTAGGTCTTTTGAAGCAATAGTTAGGTCGACCTCTAGTCTTGGGTGGTCATTGAAAGGTTTGAAACCAAGAGGGCTTGTTTCATGTTATACTCTCCATAGCCATATCCTAGAACCTTCATCTCCCAAGAATCAAAATGAGAGGTTGATGTAGAAGCCCTCATGGGCACAAGGACTAAGAGAGTCTGAATCTACCTCGAGATTCCATGGATTTAAATTGGAGAGGGACAACCATATTGACGGGGGGACACGCATAGGTACCATTACGTGTAAAACTATTGAGAGCTCTACAATAAGAAAAGGGCTCTGAATCTCCTTGTATTGTAATGGTGTTTCCCTCATGCTTCAATTTAATGCATTGATGAAACGTTGATGGCACAGCCAACATGGCATGAATCCATGGTCGGCCTAGAAGCATATTATACGAAAATTCCAAGTCCAGGACATTGAACTTTGTTTGATGACAAATGGGACCCACTTCTATAGGCAACGTGATTGGGCCCTGTTGACTCCCTTTCCACATTTTCGTAAGTGGTGATAATGATGATGTTTGACTCAAAATCTACTTCAATATGTCTTAGCTGCTTAACCAAATTTAGTGTGCAGATGTTCAACCCTGATTCATTGTCCACAAACACCTTTTTGATCTTCCTACGGGTAACAACTACTTCAATATAAAAAGGAATATTATGCATTGTATTTTTAGTAGGGATCTCCCTATGATTGAAGGTAATGTGTTTAGTTGGCAAAATTTTTGTCTATTGCAGCTTGAAGATGTGTAGGATCTACCTCTAGTGGCACTCCCAACCCCTGAAGAGTTTGGTACAAAATTTATTTGTGTACATTTGAAATCTTGAGAATATCCAAGATCAAAATCTTGGCAAACATTTTCTTAAGTTCCTCTAAGAGGTTGTAATTAACATTTTGTGGGGTTGGTGGAGAAGGTTTAAGAAACACGAGGCAAACACACCTTGTTATCACAAAAAAATACTTTCCCTTGATTCAAATGATGTTGATATGGTCATTAGGAGAGCGAATAAATCAAATAAGCGAATAATAATTGATTTTTGTCCTTTCTTGGTATGTAAGTAATTAGCGCTGCTTTATAACCTTGGGATGACTCTCCCCGATTTGGCTTTGACTCTTCTAATTTACTATTTTTGGGGAATGGCTCTTTATATATCCCCATCTTTTCATTGGGTGTCTAATTTTTCCTTGATTTGACCACCTCTATCTCCCCATTGTCAATAATGTCTTGGATATAGTGACGGAGTAGCATAGACATTTGTTCTATTTTATGTCTTTTGACACGATGCGTTTTGTAATATTCATGCTCCTTGTACCATGATGGTTTTGGAGCATTCTCATCAAATGGTTATGTCGTAGGATATATCACCATGTGAGCCACATCCAATTGTTTTAATATAACTGAAAAAGGCTCATTAAGAGGGGTGAACATTCTTCCTTTTGGTGGGGGTTGAATAGGTCCTTTGGTCAGTTTTAAAGGTTGACCGGTTTGGACCGTTTGTACACGTTTGGAATCTGTGATCTCATCTCCCACCACATTTTTGTTTTTTTTAAACACCTTTGGATTCTCCATAGGTTTAGAATTTTGATTATCCTTAGATTGTGAATCAAGATTTCATTTAGCAATAAGGGATTTCTATATTTGAACACCCTTTTCAATAACCTCCTCAAAAGTGCAAACACAAATGCATTTGAAGGTGGAAAGAAATGTCTTGCATTTAGGTTGGGCACAAAGATACTTACCAACTATTTTTCAGGAAAAGCACAAGGGAAGCAACTGGATATCCCTCTCCACCATTGGAGGAAGCTAGTGAAAGTATCATTAGGGACGTTGTTTGGTGCCACATAAATTTTCCATGGTGATATCACTTTCTATGTTATATGAGAAGTGACATACAAACCTCTCTACCAATTCTAGCCAAGTAAAAATGGACCCATGAGGAAAACGAGTAAACCATTCCAAGGTTTGGACCTCCTAGACTCTTGGGAAAGAGTCGTATGAGATACTTATCATTATAGGACACCTCTTAACATGCTATATAGAAATATTTGACATGATTTCACGGATCTCCCTTTCCTCTTATATTTGTCGAATTTTTGGGATATCGAATTTCTTAGGGAAAGGTTGAAGTGTCATTGCTTTGTCAAAAGGTTAGGGACATAGTTCTTCATATTGATATTTTATAATTCTCCCTACATTGCTCTCTTGAAGGCTTGCGAGTGTTGCTTTCATAGATTGTACTTCATGTTTTTGTAATTTTTCCTTAGTAGGAGAAGTTGGGATATATACATGATGATAATCCATATTGTCTTCTTCGTGATTTTCTCTATGGAGTTCACTAATTTTTACCTTAGGCTTTGATTTTTGGACATTCTTACCTGCTTCATTTTGTACATGAGAAGCTAGTAATGCAAATTGTCGGCTGAGGATAATAATTTGTTGTTAAATGGTGATCTCTTATCCTAAAGATTCCTCTTCTTCCTTATATTGTGGAGGTTCTTTAAATTTCTCGTGTGCTGACCTAATTTTACGTGGCACTTTGATAAAGGGTATTTTATGCCCCACTAGATTATCATTTTCCTCGTGTTGGAGGTAGAAGCATGTCCATGTGTTAAAATTTCCTCCATATTAATAAGAGGATGCTCCTCCTCATTAGCATTATTTGTAGGTGGGGTTGTTTCATTTGTAGTGGGAATTTTGGCCCCCAACTCTACAACTCGTGCTAGCACCCTATCCTTTTTTCTAGAAAGGAACTCATCTAATAAGGTGGGTTCAAAGTTCAAATTCCACATGTGGGTACTCCAATTCATTACCACTATGATCGACAATGTCTTTTATCTCTCTTTCTGTGGAACAATAGAGGCCCTAGATCATGTCCAATAAAAGGGTTTGACCCTTGTCTGTTTGAGACTTCCCAAGATTGTGCTTGTTGTTCCTCGTATGTTTGTTTCTTGAGTCCATAATCGTGTTTTGGGAGCCATGATTTGTGATAGTTTTGCTAAGGTGAGTTTGTCAATGTGCTCAAAACTGTGTGACCACACTTGAGTGAAATGCAAGATGATTTGTTAAGAATATGAATGAGTAAAAATGTGAGGATACCAATGTGATAGAGTGATAAATCAATAATGACACAAACATGTTTGGTACCTTAGCCTATAAAATGAAGTAATTCCTAAACTATGTATTCAAAAAGTAGTTTGGTGTCGTAATATAATTAACAAGATGTTCTCACTTATGCTAAGTTCAAGAAAATGGACAAGATGTAAGTAAATACAAGTATTTAATGTGACCTCCTAACAAGGTTTACTAAAAGCGAGGTCAAATTCGATTAAGACCTATATCCCAAAAAGTTTCCTGTTACAATTTGTGAGTGACACAATAATGTCACCAAGATATGTTAACCAAACTTTACAAGAAAGTAAGGTATTGATATCAAGATGATATTGATATAACACACACAAGTGGTAACATGTAGCATTCTTCAAAATCGAGGTAATAATAGAGTCAAAATAAAATATTAAAGTATAACTAGAAATTGTTAAAATGTGTGTACCGTAACCTTACAATATATATATATATTTAGGTCAAGTTTACAAGAAAAAATACATAAATACCAAAATTCTAGTGATACAATACAAACAAGGTAGCCTTTCTAAGGAAGTCCAAGATGATGAACCACGCCTAACTACAATGACGATCTTGACGTGGGTATCAAGATCACAAATGCCACCAATGATATGAATATGCCTCCACACACTTTAGACGTTTAACTTACCCAGCCGCAAACATGGATGGGCGTAAATAGACAAAAAAGTGGTAGAAACAATCGATTGGTAACACAGAGGTAGTCACCCTTCTTTTGATCAACAAAGTGTCAAAAGAATGTGAAGGAAGTAGATCAAAATGGGGATGAAAAATGCTGGCTTCACTTCGGCAGAGTTTCACCTCGCCTTAAGGAAAGTGAAAAACTAAGCGAAAGTAACGCGTCACATGTTTCGTGATGAAAAGATGGCTCACAACTCAACACTATTTTAGAATGGTCAAAGTGGGCTCCTGGCCAAGAATATCTTCCTAGGTGGTTCTCTCACCCTAGGTGTTACAAAGTCTGTCTTAAGCGAGCGCAATTTACCCAAACAGTCCTGACTATCTTGGGAGTATCTCGGATTTACTTTACCCCCTTCAAGAATAGTAGGAAACTAGTGCGTCTATGTGTACTATCACTGAGGTCACCATACAGACAACCGGTAATGCTATCTCACAAAGGAATCACTAGTCAAGTAGGTAGTGTGGAGCACTTCTCTGTTTCATCCACAAGGTTCCCTCTTGCGTGGACTACTTTGGGGTTCCTGGAACCACCCCCATTGTTGTAGCTTAAGGCGTTATGCCAAAGGGGTTATGTTCCAGTTGAGTGGAGAGGGACGTACCCTTTTTCGAAACCTGCAATATAGTGTTTTGAATATGTTGTTATTTTTATCTTGTTTAATTAGGTGTGGTTTGCTTGAACACCTTTTGGCAACCTATATGACAACTGTATTAGTAGTTTTTGACTTTGTTTCGATTCCACCTTTTCTTTGACAAGTGTGTGTTTTGGTCCTGCACAACGAGTTTAGTAGTTTTCCATAAAAAGAGTAAACATCATTTCTGATTCTCAAGATCATCCAAGGACGCAAGAGAAGAGCATACGTGATGTTTCCCAAAATCCAAGAAGATATCAAATGGAAAAAATACTTTAATTCACACACACCAAGTTAATCCATTCCAATTTAGATATTCCTAACAATTTCAAAGCATCAAAAAGACCTAAGAATCATTTCTAATTCCCAATATCTCCTCAAGAGATGTGAGGGAAGAGCATACACGATCTTATTCTTATAAGACAAGCATGAAAATTTTATCTAATCAAGTAAAATCATGTAAAAACATCCCTGCGAAAACGAGTATGTAATTAGATAAAACCTGCAAGAAAGTTAGCACCTTAACACCTTAACCTTAAGAAAACAAAAAGACACACGTGCCCCTGTTTTTGGCGTCTACACGCAGGGTTAGGGTGGATGTGCCACTCTGTGTTTTTCTGACTTACAGTGCACCTGCACTGCCACCTGAGAGGTGTGTGTGCCACCAGAAAGATGTATGCGCCACCTCAGAAAAAAATAGATATTAGATTCTGCATATAGAGCGCTTGCACTACCAGAAAAGCATGTGCGCTACCAGAAAAGTGTGTGTGCCACATGAAAACCACCACGGATTAAAACAGTATCAAATTCTGACAGAACGCTTGTACCACCAGAAACATTGTCTTGCGCCACCAGAAAAGTGTGTGTGCCTGGGGTTAGGGTGTATGCGCTGGTCTGACAAGTTTTACGTTGAAGTGAAGGTACAATATGAAATAACGTCTGCACACCAGTTTAGTGTGCCTGCACGTGCTGGTTAGGGCATGTGTGCTCAGGGTTAGTGTATGTGCGCCAAGTTTGACAAACAGAAATTCAAGCCCTGACAGTGCGCCTACACCACCCGAGAGGTGCCTGCGCCCTCGATAAGTGTATCTGCACCCTTGTTAGTGTGCCTGCACCATTCCTAGTAACCAAAGTACGGTGACAAACACAAAAAGATCCCAAAATACTTCAAATTTTAACAATGTTATCTTGAAATTAGCAACAACCCATAAAAATGATAGCTATAAGTGAGGATCTACACATATAATGTTAGCAAAAATCCCAAGAAATTAAACATTAATTACTATATGTGCATATCAAAGGGTTAGCCAAAAAAACAATAGAATTCGAGCTAAAAATGCTAAGGGATGAAGGCCTCCCACCGGGCATGCCAAATGTGTGCATGGTTTTGTTTAATTAAGTTAAGGAAATTAAAACTAACACCTAGTAGTCTTAATTAACAAAGCTAAATCAAAATCTAAACACCATCAAGATAAGAGCTAAACAAGGTTAGACAATAACACTATTTGCATTAGAACTTTAAAGCATAAATCAAACTAATCATGCTAATTGTCAAAAAGCTCTACTCTTTTGATTGACAACAAAATCAAATAGTACCTATGTAGGCTACATGGAAATCAAATTTGGTGAAGGAAGGAGGCTTAGCTCTTTAATGGTGAATTCTTCAAGAGTGACAAAGAAGCTAATATTCTATTTGCTATGTGCTTTGCTTTTATCTTCTCAAAAAATTTAGGTGTAAGTGTAAAGGTAGGAGGAGGGCTCTTTATATAGCCCAATGGATAAAGGAATCACTACATCCCTTTGCATGTAGGATAATAGGGATGTTGAGTTAGTTGTGGATAAGGGGGGTTTAGATAGGGTTGAGTTAACTTTAAGAGGGGTTGTTTGTCCTTTAGTGACTCGTGTGGATAAAGGGGGCCTTTTAATTAATCAAGATGATTTAATTAATAGATGTGTAAGCTTATAAAAGCTTTTTAGGGGAATATTAGCATGATTTTAGACTATAAAAGGGGATTAAATCAATTAAATATTGATTTATTGGTTAAATGAAAGGGGAAGCTAATTTCTTAATTATAATTAATTAGTTCTAGATAGAAGAGGGGATTAATTAACGGAAGATCATTAATTAAGATATTTTTTTGATAGATGACTTAATTAATTAGCATAGTGTAATTAATTAACGACAATAGGAGAGAAGGTGAGTGTTTTTGACGATATGTCGCCAATTTGCAGGAGGGAAATAATTAGTGAAATTTAAGTATTTAAATTTCTTAGGTGTAATTATGGGTGTCTACAGAGAGGTAGGCTATCCTCTTGTTTTCATTTTTGTATTAATGTATTTTGATGTAGAAATTGTGCTTGTTTGAATATTGTATGAGTGTTGTGGATATGTTTGATTGTGGATGGGTAGCTTGCCTTAAGTTGGGTGTGGGAGATATATTTATGGGATCATTGGGGAAGGGAAAATGGATATGTGGGGCATGCATTGTGGAGGGAGTGTGAGTTTGAGTTCCACCTATGGGGAGTAAAAAAGATAACATAGATATATTTTGCATACTTGCAAGTGTAGAAATACGGAGTTTATTATGTTTTGAGTTGTGCACATGGAGGATTTTGGGTGGAAATATTACATCACTTGGGAGACAAAAGGAGGTGGTGCCCATATTCCATTGCTCCTTGTTGGCTTGTTGTTGTCAAGCCTTTGTGCTTGTTGGGAAAGTTGTAATATTGTTGAGTGTATTATTTGATTGTGTTATTTGAATGTGTTATTTTGGGGAATGCATGTTGTGGAAGCCTTTTTGTAAAAGTTTTCAAAGTTGCATTATACCCCTCATTGTTCTTTGGTTGGGGCTAGGAGGGCCAATAACGAGGATGGATTCTCCCCTTATTGGATTATAGATTGGGCGGAGAGCATCACCTATAACCCTTTATTTGTATGGTTATTCAAGATTTGAACAAGGTGAAGAGGTGGAAGATATTGAAGCTATGAAGTTTTGAGAGGAGATATTGAAATGAAGACATGTGTATTTGACCATTTGAAAGTTCACTCTATGTTTTAATTTTGAGCCCATTGTTCCCACTTAATTTCGTAAGGCTATAAATCTTATATATCAAAAGTAATATTGTTGTAATTCTAAATTGTTGTCAAAGAAGTACTATGTTATAGTAAGGAAAATAAGAAATCTTAAGAAGTATATGAGAAATGAAAATCTAAACATTGTTGGACTTTATTCAAGGTTGTAATATCCTATTTGTTGGAATAGATGAGGTGTCTATTACAAGGAAAGAAACGATATATCTTGGAAGGATGTTTTTATTGTAAAAGGATTAGTGTGTTGAATGTTGAAGTTATTGAAATGAAACACTCTCAAATTTGACTTGTATTAAAAGTTGTATTGTTGTTCCTTGTTGCATCATTAGTAAATTTGTATTGAAAAGAGAAGGAAGATTATTTATTGTTGGATTTTCATTTTTACTCTTCCTTGTAAAATTGATCAATTAGTAAACTTTATTCAAGTTGTTGTCACATTTAGAGAGAAATTTCATATTTTGAATACCACAAATTCTTTGTTTAACAAGGAAAAAAAATCACTTCTCCTTTAATGGGAAGTTTCTTCCTAACCCCTTTTTTTTATCAAACATTTATATCCTCTAATATACCTATTTGACTAAATCTAAATTGTGATTGTTTATTTAAGAATAAGGCAAAACAAAATATACATCTCTAATTATATATATAACTATATAAATTTATTATATAAGTTTATATATTTAAATATATATGTCTATCTATCTATCTTAACAATACTTGGGGGAGGGGGTGCGGTGATGGGGCATATTATTTATTAATAATAATTAAAAAATATGTTTAATGTTTGGGGGGGGCGGGAGGGGCGTCAACCCCCACCTATTAAAAGTGGGGTGGGATGGGGCATATTATTTATTATTAATAATAAAAAATGTGGTTGTGAACCCCCCACCCAAACTTTAAAAAAATATATAAGTGGGGAGGGTGCGGCTCGCTCCCCCCACCCCTTTAAAAAAACTTCTGCGCATTGTTATACACGCCGCAACCCATTACAAACACAAGCCGCCTCTCTCTTATATATATAAAATTATTTTGTATTTTTTTTAAATGGAATATAGTATATATATATATATAGATATATATACCCATATACATATATATATGTATATATATATATATATATACACACACACATATTGTATGGTATATCTTATACATGTTACATATAATATACATATATATACATATACATATGTGTGTTTGGGTGTATCGAAACAATCAGGTTCTTTTCAAATGAAATTTAATATTCATATATTTATATACATACATCGTGCGCATACGTACGATACGTATAGTATATATATATATATATATATATACTATAATATATATATATATATCACCCATAGGAATATACACATTGTATATTCATCTAACATGTAAAAGAATACCATAGAAAAGAGGATAAAATAAAACAATAAAAAATAAAATGGGTAAACAAAAACCCATAATAGGAAATGGGAAGATCTTTCATTTTAACACAAATTTAATACAAAATGTGTTGGAGTTGAGCTAACCCTCCAAGGTTTTTCAATGGCTTCCATGGCTTCCTCTCCCCCTCTTTCTCCAAACCTGCAAAAGTCAAATGAGATAAGATTAGGGAAAATGGAAATAAAAGAACTCATAAGGAAACTTAGTGCAATCTAGATCCAATGGCCTAAATAGATTACATCTAATGGTTGAAAATAAACCCTACATCACTTAAGTGGGTGGCATTTTTATGGGAACAAGAATTAAATTAAAAAGGGCATGGGTAATTGGTTGAATGGGGCCACTTGGTGGCTAGGTCAAGTTGTGACCTTATGGGGTAGGAATTTAAATAAGCTTGTGCATAACTTTTAATTATTGAACTAAACGAGTTTTAATTAAATTACTTATAATAGTGTAATTAAATAAATTAATGGAGCTTGGTAAGTGCTTATAATAAACGTAAGGGGAAATAAATTTATAATAATTAATTATTAATTTATTTCCGCACGCCACATGATTGTATAGAAGCTATAATCAAGAGATTAAATAAATTTGTGAATAGTGTTGAACCTTACAACATTTATAAAAAATAAAAAATAAAAAAATAAAAAATTTCCGCAAATTTTTTACTATTGAAATATTAGACTTTGGTGTGGTTTTGAATGTTTTTTTTTTGTGGGTGTTACATATGGAACAATCATTATAAGGAGTGTTATATCTATGTATTTTGGAGTTCGTATGCTTCAAATCTCAAGCAGTCGTAAACATGTATGCGTGAAACTAAAGGGTCTATTCAACTCTCTCACATCTATGTAGTTAAAATAATTATGCCGAAAGGTGTTCTTTACACTAGGAAATCCCACCAGGTCTCCGATAGGCCTAGGTAGATCGACAATCCAAAAATGTAACTGCTTCAATGTCCAACATGGTTACACTTTTGACCGTGGATTTGCGAGCTTTTGTGGGGTCAATATTTATGCCGAAATTTGAACCTCTAATAAGATTCACTTGTACCCCTCTCACTTAAATTCTAAAGCGTGTGTGGCGCCACGTTGGGTGTCTCCATCAACTAACAAAATGTATGCTTGTGGAAACGATCCTACAACTTTCATTGGCAATGGTAACAGACAAAATCTTAGTAGATATCATTTGTCTATGGGTTCGTATTGGATGTCTCTTCATCATGGATTTGACATTCTTTAACCATGGTTAAGATTTGGGTTGAGTTGGGTTATGTTATGGCTTGGCTTTCACTGCACTCCTAACACAAGTTCTTTGCTGATTGGACCATGTTATATTTTGTTGTTTCTATATTTGGCTGGTCTATTTATGCAAAATTGTATTTAAAGAATGTTTAGGTGTTGTAATTTGTATTTAATGTTGTTATGTTTATTTGCAATTGTACCTAAAATATCCATCCCAAGTGACAACACGTAAAAGCAAGGACACGACATGTTTAGAGATAAAGCGAGGGTATTTATTAGTGATTATTGTATCAATTTTTTTCTTTATTTTAAATATTTTATGTGAGTGGTTGAGGGAATATATGATTATTTCAATAGACGCATTGTAATATGGATGAAATTTGATTTTTAATTTTTATTTTAGACGCATAACCAATCTCTAATTGAATACAATACAATATCCTTCATACTTTGAAGCATGCTAATTATGTTTGTGAATTTTTTTTTTCATTTTTATCTCATCACATATTTTATGCCAAAATTACGAATGTAATAAAGATATACTCATACAATAATTATGATGAATCTCTCTGGGAGCCTTTGCATCCATCAAGAAAGGAGTAATGATGGTTTGTTCAGCAGGAAAATAGCGGGACCTCACGTGAAACTGCCAAAAATGCTGCGGTTTGGATTTTAACATCAGTGAAGGGACTATCGACAGGGGTTATGCTATCACCTTAAAGGTGAGTAATGCAATATTTTTGTTAAGGTGTTGTCTTTCTACCTTGACGAGGGGAACACTTTGCATGGATATTTCATGCTCTACTCCTTCATCTGAGCCGCGGACCCTACGTGCACCAAAAAGAGTGGGTTTGTTTGTTTTCAGGTGAAAAACACTTAGTGTGAGTTGTATTATTAATGTTTTGTTGTGGAAGATAGATTGTGTGTTCCTCATGGTTGGCTGTTGTATGTACCTTACCACTATGAGTTTCGATGACAAATTGTGAGAAATAAATTAATTGTTCCAAATCTGCATTTAATATATATATCTTAGAGCTTATATATCATTTCCTTTGCATTTAGTTAGATTTGTAAATGTTGTTTATTCACTTTGTAATTTAGAATTTATATGACACCATTACAATATCATTGTTATCATCTATTCTTTCATGTTCCATCAGACACGCCATGGGCTCAGAAAAAAGCTATTAATTATTTTTGTCCACATTCTCGTTCATATCAACTTCCATGTACAATTGAAATCCTCACCATCAAGTTTCCTCGTATATAAAAATGTCCACATTAGAATCAAGTTCCCTGTTTAACCTTCAACAAATGGTGATCATTGCTTGACAGGTGTATAAATTGACACAAAGTGGATCAACGTGAGAGAGCAGGATCCATCCCAAGTGACGACACACATGGAAGTAGGGACATGTCATGCCTAGAGATAAACCAAGGCATTTATCAACGATAATTGTATCGTAAAATTACATTATCTTAAATATTTTATGTGAGTGATTGAGGGAATATATGATTGTTTAAATAGACGCATGTCTAATATGGATGAAATTTGATTTTTTATTTTTATTTTAGACGCATAACCAATATTTAATTGAATACAATATAATATATTAAATACATTGAAGCATATTGATTATGTTCGGGAAATTTTTTTTTTCAGTTTTATCTCATCACATATTTAATGTCGAAATTACAAATGTAATAGAGATACACTCATACACTTATTACACGAATCTATCTAGGATATTTTGTGACCATCAAAAAAGAGTAATGGTGGTTTGTTGAGTAGGAAATGTTCATCCCTCATGCGAAAATATAAAAAATGATGCAACTTGGATTTTTAATATCAGTGGAGGCACTATCGACAAGGATTACACCACTTTCATAAAGATGGGCAACGACAGTATTGTTGTTAAGGCATCATATTTCTTCCTTGACGAGGGGAACACTTTCACAAAGATATCCCATGCTCCTCTCCTTCTCTGATTCAGGGACCCTTTGTACCAAAATGAGGGAGTTTGTTTTTATTAGGGTGAAAAGTGCTTAGTATTAGTTATATTATTAATGTTCTGTTGTGGAAGCTTGATTGCACATTCTTCATGGTTGGATATTGAATGTGCCTTACCCTTGTGAGTTATGATGAAAAACTGTGAGAAATAAAGTAATCGTTCCAGATCTGCATTGAATATATATAACTCAGAGCTTATATATCATTTCCTTTCCATTTAGTTAGATTTGTAAATGTTTCTTATTCAATTTGTAATACAGAATTTATATGAAACCATTAAAATCCCACTATTAGTCATCTATTTTTGCCATGTACCATTAGACAAATGATCATTGAAAATAATAGCATAAAAAAAAAAAATGAGCTGAAATTTGTCAAGAAATAAGACATGAAGCTCGTCAAATCAGTTTTAATAAGATACACTCATTTAA